>JARAOQ010000014.1:0-600000 GCA_029783445.1 Fomitopsis palustris
CGCCTAATCCAAGGCTATATAAGGTTCCGCCCTTTCCGCTGATGAGCCTTGTGCTCATCTTCATTGTCAGTTCGATTGGTACCCTCGGCGGGTGGTTCAGCAACCCTCAGCGGGTCATTCGTTGTCATCGTCGTCGTGTGCCCTCGGCGTGCGTTCGTCATCGTCAGTCAGTCAGTCATCGTCACCAGATGGAATGGTTTCCAGCCCTGTGCCGGGCGTTGTCTCGAATCCCCGTCAAGATCGGGTTTGCGCGAGTCGTTTAGAGCGTGGCACTCGTGCGGCAGCGCGTCAGGCGGTTTCAGCCCCGTCTAGGCAAGTAGGTCGACAGCGAAAGCGGTTCGCAGGAATATCAACAGCAGTGAGCATGCGCGCGAGATCCAGCAACACAGCGAGTAGTGGGCTTTCGGCTGCCCCCAGAGCTCCTGGTAGTACACCCCCAGTGGGCTGATGTGATTGTGTTGGAACAAACGGTAAAGCAGTCGTCGAGCGCGAGTGTCCCGGGCGTGAGCGATGCCCGAAGGGCAATCGCGTGAGGTAAATACATCGAAAACTCGTAGTATATATACCCCCTTTCCCTTATCTTCTCGGCCAGGCACTATTGCGGCTGAGCTTGCGAGCTCGCCACGAACGCGTGCTTCAATAGCGAACGCTACGTTTGGATACATAGTGCTACGTTTCGAGCGGAACGCTATGACTTGCGTCGTGGAACTACTATTCGGACGCTGCGCGGAGTGGCGTTACGCTCCGCGTAGCGATAGCGCGTCGAGTTCGTACTTTCTGCAGTTCATGGAGTGTGTGTCGGGGTTCGTTATGTCGGAGTCATCCCGTCCGTAGACTCACGACGCGCCGACTCCCAACACCCGACGCACTCCCCAAACTGGCCCGGACTGCGCGAGAGAGGGGTGGCGACACAAGATATAATTTCGTTGCCCAGTCATTCAGGACGACTGCAGACCATGTCGAGCTGCTCGGTAACAGCGGTGTCTTCGTAGGAACCTCGCTACGTGGCTCGACGGGCACCGTGCGAGTCTTGTCAATGTCGTGCAGCACGTCATTGTGCGGTGAATGTGTGTGCGTGCAGCCGTGGGCTCTGGAGAGACAGGCAGGCCCCCCCTTTGGTTGTCAACCAGCAGGCCGCGTCTCTCAAAATGTTGAACAAAAGCGGCATCGGGATCTAGTCGTCCTGGGCAATCTGTAACACACCGCGCGCATGCCGGCCTTCCACAGGCGAGCACATCGACGTGCTTGGCGAGTCGTGCTACTGGCAGTTGTGCATGAAGCGGGCTAGTTCTTGTGACGCGATCGACGCACCAATACTCGTGTGATCCCTTGTTCCCATGCTTTCGATATCCACGCCCCCGTATTATTTGCTTGTCAAAGACAAGTGAATCATGAGACATACCAGACTCACAGAACTTGGTGGTGTGCGACTGCTGAGCTAGCAAGTTGCGAGTGCGGAACATCGCACAAGCGCCCAAACGGACCGAGTCCATAGTCGTATGGCTTCCGCTGTCCTCGCTATGTCGACGGCCGCTGCCTTGAGTGGCTTCGGCGTTGGCGGGAACGACGGCGGACGGTCGGGCGGGGTCGGACGTAGGGGGAGGGGAGGGCACTACGTGGCAAGGCGGGAGGATGTGTAACGGGGAGTGTGACGGGGATGTCACTGTGTGATTCGAGACGGTTCCGTGACGGGCTGCTCAAAAAGTGCGTCGGTTGTGAGATTCGCGTCTCTCACGTCCCCGTCATCGTCCTCTTCGTCCTCGGCCTTGTTTCTCTCCTCTCTCGTCCATAATCTCTTAGTTTGGTATACTACGCACCCGCAAAATGCACCACCTTTCGCAGTCCTCGTCCGCCGCCCTCCGTCGCACCGCCGTGAAGGCTGCGAGGCCCAAGCTCGCCCGCGGTGCACACAAGGAGATTAAGTTCTCCAATGACGGCCGCGCGAGCATTCTGAAGGGTGTCGATGTCCTCGCTGACGCTGTCAGCGTAACCCTTGGACCCAAGGGTAAGTTTCCTTCGTACGCGGCGACGCGAGTGTGTGCTGACCGCTGCCATAGGTCGCAACGTCATCATCGAGCAGTCCTTCGGAGGCCCGAAGATCACAAAAGGTGTGTCTGTCGTCTGTACTTACATGCGCAACGATGAGATTTGACAAATGAGCAGACGGTGTCACGGTCGCAAAGTCTATCCAGCTCAAGGACAAGTTTGAGAACCTTGGTGCACGGTGAGTTGGTCCCAAGCTCATACATGTGGAGGTTTTGGTGCCCTGCGAGTGCCCCTGAGCCATGAATACGAAAACTATGAGCCGTCCGGGCGTGCGTGCTTGCACGCTGGTGCCGTATATGTCGTACGACGTACAAGCATTCAGTGCGCTCCTAGCGCACCTGTTTTTGCTCGAATGGGTACTCGTACATCAGTGTGCACCCTATACAACTCAGCCTCCGCGCCGTGTCAGTCGTCTGGGCCTCCTTCTCATTTTGCTGATACGCCGCTTAGCCTCGTCCAGGACGTTGCATCCAAGACGAACGAGATCGCCGGTGACGGTACGACCACCGCGACTGTCCTCGCGCGTGCTATCTACTCGGAAGGTGTCAAGAACGTCGCTGCAGGCTGCAACCCCATGGATCTCCGCCGGGGCTCGCAGGCAGCCGTCGACCGCGTCGTTGAGTTCCTCTCTGCGCATGCGAAGACAATCACCACCACGGCCGAGATTGCGCAGGTCGCTACCATCTCTGCAAACGGCGACGCCCATGTCGGCAACCTCATTGCCCAGGCAATGGAGAAGGTCGGCAAGGAGGGTGTCATCACCGTTAAGGAGGGCCGCACGATCGAAGACGAGATCGAGATCACGGAGGGCATGCGCTTTGACCGCGGTTTCATTTCGCCCTACTTCGTCACGGATGTCAAGGCACAGAAGGTCGAGTTCGAGAAGCCGCTCGTTCTCCTGAGCGAGTCCAAGATCTCCCGCCTCCAGGATATCCTTCCCGCGCTCGAGGCTGCCGTCCAGGCGCGTCGCCCGCTGCTCATTATTGCGGAGGACGTCGACGGTGAAGCTCTTGCGGCATGTCTCGTCAACAAGCTCCGTGGCCAGGTACAAGTGTGCGCTGTCAAGGCGCCTGGCTTCGGTGACAACCGCAAGTCCATCCTCGGCGACCTCGCTATCCTCACTGGCGGTCAGGTCGTTACCAACGAGCTTGACATGAAGCTCGAGCAGCTCACGCCCGACATGCTCGGTTCATCTGGCTCGATTACCATTACGAAGGAGGACACAATCGTTCTCAACGGTGACGGGTCCAAGGATGCCATTCAGAACCGCTGCGAACAGATCCGTGCGCTCATCGCGGACCCTACGACGAGCGAGTACGACCGTACGAAGCTCCAGGAGCGTCTTGCTAAGCTTTCCGGCGGTGTCGCTGTCATCAAGGTCGGCGGCTCCTCTGAGGTTGAGGTTGGCGAGAAGAAGGACCGGTACGACGACGCGCTCAACGCGACCCGTGCAGCTGTCGAGGAGGGTATTCTCCCCGGTGGTGGTGTAGCGCTCCTGAAGGCGTCTCTGGCCCTTGCCAGCAAGGCCCCTGGCGCTGGTTCCAGCACTGCCGCGGGTTCTGCTAGCGCACCGGACGCGAAGCCGATCCCGACTGCGAACTTCGACCAGGACCTTGGTGTCTCTATCATCAAGCGTGCGCTCGCATACCCCGCTCGGACGATCCTCTCGAACGCGGGTGAGGAGAGCAGCGTGCTCGTCGGCACGATGGTCCAGCAGTATGGCTCGGAGGACAAGTTCGCGTGGGGCTATGATGCGAGCAAGGGCGAGTGGGTGGACATGGTGAAGGCCGGTATCGTCGACCCCCTCAAGGTCGTGCGCACCGCGCTCGTGGATGCCGCTGGTGTCGCGAGTCTCCTCACGACGAGCGAGGCCTGCGTTGTCGAGGCACCGGAGGACAAGGCACCTGCAGGTGGTGCGGGTGGCATGGGTGGTATGGGCGGCATGGGCGGCATGGGCTTCTAAGTGCATTGCCGTTGAGTACGTCGAGTGCGGCTGAGTGTGCTGAATGGTGGGTGCGGACACGAAAAGTATCTTCCTCGCAGTTGCTCTGCGTAATGTCTTCATCACGCTACGTTTATCTCTCATGCTTGTTGTGTTGCGCATATGGGTTACTGGTATCATCTCGTCGTCAGCATCAACATTCCCCGTCCTCCTCCCCCTTTGCATCCTATCCCTTCTTCCGTGTTGTGTACTACGTTCGTATAATAGCTCTCGGTCATGCATGCTTAGTAGAAATGAACACCCCCACTCTTCATGCACTCGTGAAATGTCTAAATAACGTCTGATCGTAGTAGGAGAGCCCGATGTTTTCGGAGTGGGAACATGGACGAACGCTTGGCGGCAAGAGTGCACCGCCGTGGCAGCCACCCGCGAAGCGCACAACTCTTACCTCTAGACTCTCGCTGATTCAGCATGTGAGCTCGTCATTCTTGTCTTCGACAGCCAACTTACTCAGCAACAAACACGACCCACTGATAGAGGGATCAGATGCATAACCACTGCGAGAAGGCGCAAGGCGATGTACGCCGGCGTGGTACTGGAGTTGGTGCGACGCTCGTGCGCGAGCTCGGGAGTTTACTGGCAGAATCATACGGAGGCGGACCGAAAACTCTTGGGATGACATTGAGTGCGGCGTACGGGTATGTCGTCACTCACTGGAATATGTTTTCCCACTTGTTCTGACAAAGCAGCTCTCCCTTCCGCTTCCGCTAAAGCCTGCGAGTTTGTCCACATCTCCAGCCGTTCCCTCGACCGCTCAACAACCACCCCGACTAATAGACAACTTCGTGACCCTTCCCTACCAGTCTACGATGTCGATCCCGACCAAGACGCGCGAGTACCGTCTCCCGAAGGTGCGTTCATCTGCCCGCGAGGATGCATCCCTCTGGGGCGGACATGCTGAGAAGTTGGTTTGCGCGACAAACAGTCGGATGGTTTCCATAACCTTACGCTCCAAGAAGCCTCCGTTCCTGCACCGAAGTCGACAGAAGTCCTTGTCAAGGTTCATGCTGTCTCGCTTCAGGTTTGTGCCTTTACTCCGCTACTCGACGCCATACTGAATGCACACATCTTGCTTCTGTACAGTACCGCGATCTTGTCGTAGCCAAGGGCCAGTATCCGTTGGGCCAGAAGGAGAACCTCGTCCCGGGCTCCGACATGGCCGGAGAGATCCTTGCTGTTGGAGCCGACGTCAAGGGCTGGGCTGTGGGCGACAAAGTCTGTGCCAACTTCTCCGTGGACCATATCTTCGGTGATCCCACAAATGAGACCAGAGTCTCAGGTCTCGGTGCTCCGATCGACGGCGTCCTCACCGAGTATAAGATCCTTCCCGCGCACGTGCGTAGCGTATACCTCATCTCGACCAATCCGTCCTGAAATACAGGCGATGTAGTGTCTCGTTCAGATTCCGGATGGGTGGTCATACATCGAGGCCTCAACGCTACCGTAAGTACCTGGACGGCTTCTCTGCATTCGCATCCCTCTGACAACAGGAATCACGTGTAGGTGTGCCGCAGTGACGGCCTACAACGCGCTCCTAGGCCAAAACCCGCTCAAGGCCGGAGATAGCGTGCTCGTGCTCGGGACCGGTGGCGTCTCTATCTTTGGCCTACAGATTGCTGTCGCGTCTGGTGCGACAGTCATCGCGACCTCCTCCTCAGACCGCAAGCTCGAGATTGCGAAGAAGCTCGGTGCAAAGCATGTTATCAACTACAAGACGACGCCCGATTGGGACAAGGAAGTCCTCCGTGTTGTATGTGTCTATTACAAATCTACCGCGATCTCCCGTGTTGACACTTGGTGTGCAGACAGGCGGGAGAGGCGTTGATCACGTTATTGAGGTCGGCGGTGCAGGCACGATTCTCAAGTCTCTTGCCAGCGTACGGTCCGCTGGCGTTGTGAGCATCATCGGCTTTGTTGCAGGGGTGCGTTCCCTGGTCTGCCTCGTATTCTACATCGCTGACCTCGCACGTTTCGCTAGGCCGCAGATATGTCTCATCTCCCCGCCCTCATCCTCGGCAAAGGCGCCATTGTCCGCGGCATCCTCATCGGTTCACGTACGCAGTACGTCGTTTCTCTTCATGCCTCTTAGACGCTTCAGCCTCATGGGGGATCGTACGTACAGATTCGAAGCTCTCGTTCGCTTGATCAACACGACTGGCTGGAAGCCCGTCGTCGATAAGGTATTCTCGTTCGAGGAGACCCGCGCTGCGTATGAGTACCTCGATAGCCAGCAGCATGTTGGCAAGGTATGCATACAGGTGGCGAAGAACTAATGGGGCCCTTCGGCGAAGACTTCTGTAAACTTATGTGTAGGATAGATGTTGCCCGACGAACGTAAGTTGTGTACAGTTCGTCCGGCTGAATGCGAGGCGTGTAACTTGTCGATTTGTCAATAATATTGATATCGAGCACTCGGAGCAGCGAGGTCAGCACGCACTGCGCACGCCAAATACTGATATGATCAGTATGCTGCTCCGGAGACAACTTGAAGATAAGTCGCCTTATATCGAGCCCGCGTCTTCGGTCACATTGATGTCTCAGATACGTACCTCGGAGGGGAGGCCTATCGTTTAGCTATTGGTCTGTACAAGTTGCTACAAAGTGGCTACCAGATCCAGGTTATGAGGGTTTCCTCCGCATGTCCCGACGGCGACGAGGCAGGAACACGGGTGCTGACCTCAAAACGAATGGCAACACACTCTGGAGGGAAGGGTGTCGGTGGGTGACATGTCTCCTCGTGCTCAGCATACGCGAGCTAGCGGGGCTGTTTCCATATGGCCTAGTTGTGTTCGTTTGAGGGGGTACAAGTGGGTGCAACGACGAAAGTTCTAACACCGGCACGAGTGAGTGCGGCTCTGTGGACCACGCGGAGCACGAATGTTCACTTCCAATTAGGGAGTGTACATGAGGGGTCAACTTTTGGTGCAGGTCCACAGGGCAGATGAAATGTCATTATCAGACGTAAAGAAACGCCATCCTGCACTTGTACAGCCACCGACTTGAAGTTCATGTTCATGCTCGCGGATCTGGAGCCCAGAAGGATATCAGCAGTGGCCAAGGTTTGTCACGAAGAACCACGACTCACAGCCCAGTACATCGAACAAGTCGATGAGAAACTCGGGGTAATACCAACACAACCGGTTCGCACGTCGTTTCTGAGGACACGAGCTCAGTACACATTGGACTCGATGGCCCAGGCAGTGTACTCACTCTAGCATACCATGCTTGACGATGCTCGACTGGGTACGGATGGGCTTGGAAGTGAGTCGGAAATTGCAATGTCGTGACTTTCGGCATGATGATGCAAAGTCACCGCGGTCGACGTTAGCCTCTTAAGGGTATTTAGACGGTAACGTCGAGCTGAGGAGCATGGTATAATTTAATGACTACGGCGCCCCTGAACTCGCATGGAAGGTTTTTCGGCAAAGTGTCGTGTAAGAGGCATGCAGCACCTTCAGGGATTGAACTTCTGGTATCTTTTGACGGCTCCAACGCGGTACGCATGTGTGACCTTACACGTACATATGCAGTACAGTGTGCTGATGGACGAGGCTCCATGGAGTGCAATGGGGATATCACTTCGACACCTGCTCCTTTCCTCTGGTGATTGTCGTCGCAGAGCTTCGGCTTGTCAGTATACTGATGACATCCACCCTCTCCTAGCACACGGAACTAGGATAAAGCAAGGTCAGTCACAGCTACTCCGAGGAGGCGTTACGTTACGTACCTATGTGCTGAACAAGAGAAGCCAATATAGTCCTGCCCGCTTTACCTATTGTATCGCGAAGCCGGGTCGGCACGTATGCGAATCAGACATGGAAGTGCACCACACCGATCTAGACAGGACTGCATTGTACTCTGTGTCTGTGTTTAATGTGTCGCTCATATCAGAATTGTTATTGCGTGGTCTATTAGGTCACGAAGAATGGAGATGACGCGCTCATCTTCACATGCATGTGTGATGCGCCTTTCCACTCTGTCCACAGTGGTCGATCCCAGGCAGCACATGGTAGCAAGCGAGGCTTCTAATTGTCAGAACTCACCTCAACATGCACCTTGCAGTCGCACAGATTTCCTGACACCTCGACAGACTTCTGCGTATCCGTTTTCTCCACGCTGAAACGTAAGTCGGCGCATTGCCTGAGAGTGAGCAGAGCACCCGAGACGTTTGTGTCCCTACACAGAAGGCAGGTACAATACATAACATAGCTCAAGGGGACTGCATTGGTAGCGTACTCACAGGGGCATGGTATCCCAACAGAACGCTTGAGGGTCGCCAGGGTGAGCCAACATAACTTCCTAGACATATAGCATGCATTCAGCTCCAAGCGCCTCTGAATGAGCGAGCGAAGCATATCACAACGTTGACAGAAGTCGACGAACCAATGCCCCTGCTTTGCCGGATGGGGAAGGCCCGCTGACTCGTGTCGCTAGCACGTAACACTTTGTCGTATTACCACGACTTTTACGGGGCACCAGCTGAGGCAAAGGTGTACCATCCGCGCTGGCGCAGTACACCTCCGGTATGACCCTTTGTGATTCATCTGGGCGGCCTAGCGATTCTCTCGAGGCGTTGTACGCGTTCTGCCGGTTAGAATTTGGGCTCCCTACGAGCGTGCGGAGGAATACTACATAAGGTTGGACAAAGCCCCCGACTGATTTGGTACTTGATGTTGGGCTCTTGACCTATGCACTTTAAAATTTGAGAACTGGTTCGGGCATCACAACGTGACTGTGCCCCATGACTGTTTTGTCTGAGTGCTGCAGATGAACACGAGTAGTGAAGCTCACACTGTGATACTGGTATGCAGAGCCCAACGTCTGCTCCGAAAGCGGCACGCAGAGACGCCACATGCTTCTCATTGGGATATCGAAGAATGGTGCATTGGTGGCCGTCACTCGGCACGACTGAGAGAACTACATGGAGACCCGCTAAACAGTGGCTGCACGACGGAGCATTGTTTGTGTTTGTTTGCACAGCGAAACATGGTGACATTCAGCACCACCACCGCACTCATAGGGCTCAACATGTCTGTGCGTCCGATGCATACACTATAGTCTGGGAATCAGTAAGCTACGTCCGATTCTGTTTGTAAATTCTGGCACCATTTCTCGCTTGCAGGCGCGAAGGCCACGCCAGCGCACTAGCACACTCTTGCGTGAACACATCATCGGATGATAATAGCGGCACACTTATCTCTGACGATACACCTTCACAGCGTGCGATGGACCATGTACAAGGCATCTCTTGCACCCCCTCCTATTATACACCGAACGCGATCAAACCACAAAGCCTGAGGCTGCCAATACGAAAATGGCGTGAGTTTATCCTGTGGACTCTCCTTGTTCCCTTGTATTTGCTAACGTAGCTGAGTATACAAATACCACATCGTTACACTACCTTCAGCCCCTTCAATATGCCCCAGGCAACGCGCGCTCCCATATTTACCCCCACGCACACACCTCCCTGGACTTAGCAACTCTTAGCAGCCCAGTCCGAGTCTGCGGCGACGCCTGGCCACGTCGCTGGAGAAGACGCACCACCTCAATGACAATGTTTCCATTAAAAAACGACGGTGAAGCATCTCATTGACAAGATGCGCCTCCATACACATGATACCCTCACCGTCTCACTCCAGATCCCACTCGCCGTCATACCCCATCGCCCTCTTCGCCTTCCCCTTGCCCAACAGCTTCCCGATCAAACCAGGCTTCTTCGAGCTGCTCGGACCTGCCTGCGTCTGCTTGCGCTCCTGCTCATCGAGCTTGCGTTCATGCTGTGCTTGCTTCGCCGCAGCCTTCTCCGCCTTCGCTGCCGTGCTCTGTATAATCTTCTGCGATTGTTGAGACGCCTTCCGGCTCTCCTGGAACCACTTCGTATGTGCGGCCTGGGCCTCTTCATACGACCCGTAGTTCTCGCGCTGCGGCGGGGGACCAACATACTTGACCTTCTCCATCTTCTTGCTCATCTCGCGGGTGCGCTTAGACCACGCCAGCCACGCCTTCTCGTAGTCCTCGGCATTCCTGAATGACTCGCGCTGCGGCTGGTCGAAAGGGCCGCGCGCGAAGAGCTCGGGAGCATCATACTCGCGCGCGTAGAAGTCGCCATCGTCCTCGCGCGCAGCGAGCGAAAGGTCGCTGTACCCGCGTGCTGCGAGGTACTCCCTGCTGAACACGTCCAACATCTCGAGGTCGCGCTCGGAAAGCGAGCTATCGTCATGGCTTCTGGCACTGTAGATGAGGCAGGGATGAGCCTAGGTCATGGTCGCGGCGAGGCTACATTGGGACTTGCCTGAACATGTGCTGCTCTGTGGGGCGCGCAACAGCCATAGAAGCGGCCACGGCAGCAACGGCGAGGGGGGCGAAAGTCGAAACGCGCATACTGAGCAGCTTAGGAGAGACAAGCTAGTGAAAGGAAAGGAACGGGTGGTGAAGCGAGAATCGGTGAGTAATGTGTACGGACAATCGAGCAAGGCTGGTTGCGGACACATTACGATTCAGTCAGCACAGGTGAGATCGAGCAGCCTCGATAGCACTCACCAACCAGTGCGCTCGCTTTCAATGGGCTTCGAAGGAGAATGAGAAGCTAAAGAAACGACGGGAACCGTCACCTCTTTTATATGGACGGTGCTTGACGCGCTGATCCGGCATGGCACGGAGAACGCGAAACAACTTGACGGTCTGCCCGGTCATCCTGCGTACAGGAATAGATCTTGCGCTCTCGGCCCATCCCCTATTGAATGGGTCACTCCTCGCTGCACAACAGCCAGTCTCACCGGTGGGTGACTTCGTTATCAACGCCGCCGGCGACTCCGGATCGGAGGCTGCATTCGTTATTATACAGACGACCACCGCGGTGATGAAGTGGCGAGTCCTCCTTGCCGCTGAGAGAACTGCTCAAGGCTTCACTGAGACCGTTCACAACTTGGTGTGTGTTCAAGAGACCTCAGATGAGCAAATAGGTTCGATGTAGGAAGAACGCTCACCACGCTGGTCGCAACGCCGAAAAATGCGCACGCATATCCCGGTACGCCGATCTTCAAGACTCGGGTTGCCGTCGTTGGCCGAGGCCGAAACAAGCCTAGGTATGAGTACCTCAACCAGGTAATTCATGTGTTGTAGTATTACCTGCGGCGCATTGTCTAGCGTTTAATAAATGCTTCGAGGAAGTGTGAAAACGAACGGGATAATACAATGTGTTTAGCGTGCAGCGGCGGCTGCGTACCTTTGTTGCGGGAGCTGACCAGTCGAACACGAGCATGAGCGGCCGGCGTAGCTCGGATACACATGATGCGCCACAAGTCCAGAGGTGCAGCGACTATGTGCCTTGAGCACCGCCCCGAATCACAACTCAGTTTATTCGGTGACTCCTTCCATGTCTGGTCAAAGGTAACAATCCAGATCGCGCATCAATTGGTCGTACATACATTATATTTTCTATGACACGGCGGCGCGTATTCAGCAACAGCTCGACAGCAAGAAGATCACGATACACCATGTACACTGCGTTTTCAACCTTCGGTCCACTCGTCGTCAGCGTCGCCCTGCCCGAGATGCAGGCCCAGATCGCGCACGCTCGAGATCGCGACGAGCAACGGGTGGTTGGGGTCGAAGCTGACAAGCAGTTTGTGCATGTCCTCGAGCGCAAACTCCTCCATCTCCTCGACGAGCGACAGGTCTTCGCGCTCTTCCTCAATCTGCGCGGCGGACCGCGCGGCGCGTGCTTTTCGTTTGTCGGCGAGGCTCTGCAGCTGCCGCTTCGTTGCCTCGACGACGCCGTCGTGCAGCTCTGCGGCGATAGCAGACGGCCCACCGAGCAGGCGCATCGAGTCGGAGAACGCGCGGTACAGGGAGGCCAGGAACGAGGCGTCTGGCTCGTTCGCGATGCAGTTGATCAGCTGCGAGAACGTGCCAGAGACGATTTGCGGCGTCAGCGCGCCGCTGTTCTTCCCGCATGAGATGAGCACAGGAACCAACCTGGAGGGATCACAGAGGTTTTCATCAGCATGCGGCCAAAGACGAATAAGACGGCTTACAGAGCGCATGCCTCCCGGACGCCTTCGTGGAAGAAAAAACGGAGGTTGGGGAGAACGAGTTCGAGCGTCGGCGTGAGGTAGCTCACAAACCGTGGTCCCAGGGTCGAGGAGTAGATGAGCAGTGTCTCGAACGCCTGGCACTTTTCCTCGAGTGCGCTCGTGCGAATGCCGATCTGCTGGCCGTCCATATTCAGCAGCTCCCAGCCTTCCCTGTCTTCTGGCTCGTCACTCGTGTCCTCTGGGGCCGTACGTTAGTAACATGTCATGACTCAGGGTTAGACATGCTTACCGTACACAGAGACCTCCGTCTTCGTACTTGCTGCGGCGAGGAGCGGGGGCATTACGACGGGAAGGTAGGGCTCAAACTCTTCGCCCATAGCCTGACAAACTTTGGCCCACGTCGCAATCAGGTAGTGCGTAAGCATCGTATCTTGGAGGTCCGGAGGGCTGTCTGCAGATGGGCAAAGTCAGCGCGATAGTCAGTGAGGCCGAGCGCCACGCAACGTACTCTGGATCCGCATGAGCAACTCCACGAACGTGTTAGCGTCTGGTCTGAACACGTCTCGTCCCACGGCAATCGCTAAGGCCCGGTTCAGCAACAGTGGGAGAAGAAGGACACTGCAAGACCTACCGATGAGGCCCGCGCACTCCATCGCCTTCGCGCGCAGCTTCCTGTACTCTGGCCCGTTCGCGTTCTGCAGAATATTGAGGAGCAACGGCATGATGGACGAGTAATGCTACCAGCGCCGCCTCAGCTCCCCGGCCCGCGTCGCGCAAGAGGAGAAGAGACGAGCATACCTTGGCGAACGTCGCCTCGCTCGCGTCGGCGACCATGGCCAGCGTCGTGATGACCTGTTCCTGGACGTAGCGCTTGGGGTTTGCCGTGGTCGGGTTGAGCAGCTTGAGGAGGCGTTCGACGATGGGGTCGAGGTACGGGATGAGCGTGTTGCGCTCGACGCCCTCGCAGAAGTTGATCAGTGCCGCGGCGGCATGTGCGTGAACTCTGTATTCACGTTTGAGGGCCCAGTGGCTCATTGAAAGTAAGATGTCATACCGAGCTTCTGGAGCTTCGAGCGTCGGGATAAGCGCGTTGAACAGTTGTTGATGATATTGGTCCTGTATAACCTCCTGCACGCAATGGTTAAGTGGACAGCTCGCCACGAAACCTGTCACGATACCGTACCTCGAGATCTGTGCATAGTTGGCCTCTACGGGCCCAGTCAGCGGTATCCTCAGGCGCAATGAACAAAGCAGCTCACATGCATTGACAAGCGGCATATCTCACTCTCGGATGCGGGTCGGCAAACATGGGCGTGACCAAGCTGCCCGAGGGCCATGAGCACGCAGCAAAAGACAGACCTGCGAGCACAGACTCACTCGACCACCTTGCCAAGCTCTTCCTGCATGACCTTGCTCGTGCCCTCCGCGATCGCCGCAATGGCCATGAGGCCCGCGTGGCGGAGGCGCCAATCGTGGTTGGCCAGCATGGCGGGTATGAACTGGAACGCGGGCGGCAACACGGCCTTGCCGCCCAGCGCGCACGCGAGGCGGTCGATAGACTGCTCGTAGACGTGCGGGTAGGTGTCGTCCGTGGGGTCCTCGCTGGGCTGGCACCCCGCGCGCTCTCAGCGGCACGGCACACGCGTAAATGGAGACGAAGCACTCACGTCAGCCTCGAGCCACGCGTCCGTCTCGTCCTCGGGGATCTCGCCCATGCCCTCCAAACACCCGCGCACGATGACCGCCGTCCAGCCGTCGACGCGCTTGACCATGGCCGGGCGGGCCTCGCTGAGGCTGATCATGAACTCGAGGGCGGCCTTGCGGACCTCCTCCTCCTCCTCGTCGACGTCGCGCTCCTCGGGGGCCTTGCCCTTGCCGTTCTGGCCGCCGCCGCCGTTCTGGCCGGGGGGCGGGAAGACGAAGCTGCTGCCGGAGCCGGGGTTGGGGCGGGCGACGGTGGGGGTGGGGCCGGCGTCGACGGGGGGGACGATGAGGGGCGGGAGGAAGGCGAGGAGGTCGCGGAGGTGGGGCTCGAAGAGCGCGGGGTTGCTGGAGGCGAGGGGGGTGAGCGTGGCGAGGAAGGCGGGGAGGTGCTTGTGCGGGAGGGCGGGGAGGGTGTTGAGCATGGGGTAGAGCAGCGCGAGGGCGTGCGCCTGCTGGGCCTTGTCGCACGAGGCGAGGTACGTGACGGACGCGCGGAGGGCGGCGAGGCGGACCTGCGCGCTCGCAGGCGATGTCAGCAGAGTGCACGGGCGGCGACGACGACGACGCGGGACGGGACGCGCACCTCGACGCTCTCGGGGTCCTGGAGGCCCTTTTGGAGCATGGCGACGACGGCGTCGGTCTGGAGGTCGATGACGAGGTTGACGCTGCCGCCAAAGACGCGGAAGGCAGACTCGCGGGTGAGGACGTCGCCGCCGTCGGCCATGCGGAAGGCCTGGGCCTGGAGGGCGTGCCAGGGGCGGCCGCGGGCCATGGCCTGGTTGGCGAGGTCGGCGACGGTGTCGACGGCCTTGCGGCGGACGACGGGGGCGGGCTCGTGGAGGAGGGCGTGGAGGAGGATGCGCTCGAGGGTGGCGACGGACTGGGAGGAGAGGTGGTCGTAGAGGGAGAGGCGGGTTTGGGAGGTTGAGCGGAAGAGGAGGCGGCGGAGCAGGACGAGGGAGAAGGAGCGCATCTGCGGGCGGGGTGTGAGCCATGGACGCAACGCAGCGCAACGCGGGGTGCACTCGGGGTGTGTGTTCTGATAATGTCCAACTATTCTCGGAGGGTTATGTGTATGATCTGATGCACGCCACAGCACCCTCACATCGACTGACACGGGCGAGACACGTCGCGGCACTTGTGACACGCAGTACCACCACTCGCGATGGACGTGGAGAGGCAGCATAGACTTACCACTTCTGTATCCGCCTGGGTCGAGAACTGGGCGAGGGCGAGGATATAGAGCTCGGGGGTCTGCGAGAGCCTATCATCGACGATCTTCTCCGCACTAGAACGCGAGACCAGGAAAGGCCACCATCAGCAAAACGGCGCACACGGGCAGCGAAGAAGGGGGGGCGGACAGACTTTGAGCGGATCTGGTTGTCGCCGAGGACGAGATTGGAGAGGATCTGGGTGAGCTCGGCGGTGACCTCGGGGGGCACGATCGCGTCCATGCTGGCTGGCTGGCTCCCGCTCGCACACTGGCACTTGCGCTCTCGCCGCGTTCAGCTAGGCCGTCGGGTAGGTCGGTCGGTTGGTCGGTCGGTCGTCCTGGCGCACGCGCGTTGCAGTCTGCTCGCCTGTGCACGGCCAGACGACGGGCACTCACCGGTCGCGCACGCGAAGTTTGTCGCGCTGTGCAGGGTCTTCCGCGCGTTCCTTGCGCGGCGGGAGAGAGTGTGTGATGGGTGGGTGGGGCAGTGCGGGGGCGGGGAGAGGGGGGCGAGGGAGGGAGGGAGGGCGAGGTTGCGATGTGCGGTTGTGCGCACTGCCAGGCCTCGAGCGCCTCTCCAAAATCGGGATCTGACATCGAGTCCAGGCGTCTCGTCGCTCGCGTTGATTATTACCCCACTACTACTGTACAGTTCTCTTGTCCGTGCAACATACACGTTACTACTGATGCACCAACCGTACGTGGACATTGACGAGGAAGAGGGTCGCTTCGCTGGCGGGGGGTCAACATTTGAGCGAACCACTGTCGGCCAAATTGTCCGCTTTCATGAAGACCACCTCACCATCGCTTCACGCTCATAGGTACCCCCTCTGCATGCAACACCCACCTATCAACCCACTCCCTGTCCTCCAAGCACAGTATCCGCGGCATCGAGGCGCGCCTGCAAGAGCGCGTGGAGGTCCGTGCTCGCGAATTATGACGGCGAGAGCGACGACCTCACCGCAGAGACGCCGCTGCGCGCCGACCCCGACAGAACGGGGCGTGCAGGGGCGTGGAGCACCTTCCCGGACAGACCGCCGCAGTCGCGGTGAGGGCGGATGTGTACGTGGCCAAGAAATGCATGAGGACGCCCGCGTGGATAACGCGAGGTTGTTGAGGGCGCGGCGCGGCAGTGTCGGAGAGGGTGAGGTGTGCAGCTCGTCGAGGCTGAGGGTGTTGAGGCGGGCGAGGATGTTGGAGAGCGAGTTGCGCGGGGCGTAGCCTGTGAGGGTCCGTTTCTGCAGCTGGGGTACAGGCCAGGGGGTGTCGTGTCGAGCAGGAAGTGCAAAGAGAGGCAGCGAACGCCAACGATGCAAACGGGGGAGGAGCAGGACAAGGATGGCCGCCATATGCGCCTTCTCGGCGTCGTCCAGCAGGTGCGGGTCATATCAGAGAAAGGATTCCTTCGGCAGAGCAGATCGCGAGCTTCGTAGCTCCATTCGTAGGTGCCGGCCCAAAGCTGAAAGACCCTTTGATAGAGGAGCAGGAGGGCGGCATGCGCTCTTGCAGAAGGTAAGCTAGAGCTCGTCGTGGCCCGTGCGCGTGTGAGAGTGCGCAGCGCAGGATGGGGAGCAGGACGAGACTCTGAACGTACCAATTGGCTCTCCGAGGATGGCAGCAGAGACTTAGAATTGCCGTAGGCGCATTTTATCGCTCGACACGCCTTGATTCTCGAAGGGTAAGACGCATATATGCGGTGGGTGGAGGGCAAGAGACGAGTCCGGGGATTGCCCACGACGACGAGCGTGCCATCTGTCCTCGAGCGGTTGCCATTGGCCGCGGAGAGTGCACCAGCAGGTTGGCGACAAGCGAGAGCGCACCCACAGTCGCCCATAACCCGCCGGGGCCGCCTTGCCGCCGTCTCAGCATCCTCGGGCCGACAGCGAGCACAAAACAAGACCTGCATGGTGAGCACCTCCACGTTGCTTACCGCGTCCCCGCTCAACGCAGATCATGTAGTCACCCAACATGTAAAGTCTCACATCGCCGGCCGCAAACACCCCACCTCCATCAACGACGTCCTCCCCATCTTCCGTGACGTTGTGTCCGAGAAGCTGTACTCGATGCAGCCCGGGCCACATACTACGGTCACAGCGAGATGATCATACATCGCTTTGATCACACTCGGTATCCCGTCCGGACGTGTATAGTGGTAAGCTACCTCAATATCCGCATTGTCTCGGGGCAGTGCAGCCCATCGAAAGCAGCCTCAGACCCGTCCAAAACGACGAGCATCAGCCCACCTAGTGTCTACCGCCCTTCCGGCTCTTCTTCCCCATCCCCAACGCCGACTTGACCTTCGCCCACGCACTCGGCTTCCGCACCCTCGCCCCGCTCCCGCCCCCACTCCCGCTCGCATGCGGCTGGTGGCGCTGGTACTGCGCCTCGTTCCTATCCAGCGTCTTCCTGAACGCATGGTCCATCCCGCGCATCCGGCGGTTCCACTCCAGGAACGCCCGCTCGTACTCCTCGTACGTCCGGTAGTGCTCGCGCCGCGGCTGCTCCAGCGCGCGGGCCTCGAGGTACGTGCGCGTGAAGAGGGCGTCGGCGAGCAGCGCGCGCGAGATCAGCTCGCTGTGCACGTATTCTTCGCGCGCAGAGAGGCTGGCTTCGTCCTCGTCGAACGCGCGTGCGCCCAGCGCGAGAGCGTCAGGCTCGCGGGCGACGAGGCCGAGGAGCTGGGGGGCGTGCTCCGACAAGTCGTGGCCATCACGAGCGCTGTTCAATGGGGCGTCAGTTCCTGTGGATCGCTGACTTGCAGCACGCCGGGGACGTACGCGAATGTGAAGCTGTCAACGGGGCGCGCAACGGCGAAGGAGCCGGCGGCGGCGATCACGGCGAGGGGCAGGAGTGTCGAGAAGCGCATCTTGATCAACGAGTGTGTCGACTGAAGACGTCGGAAGTTGTCTCGTAAAGTGTTGAGGGAGAGCGGATGTCGTGACCGTAAGTGCGGACAATCAAGCAAGGCTAAGGAGCATGGGAGGTTCAGCGACCGACTCTGCTCGAGACACGAGCGGACTCACCAACCAGTGCACCCGCTATCGATGAGCTTCGAAGGCAGCAAAGCTGAGGAGCGAGTGCGTCGTCCCCGTCCTCTTATACCTCCTAGTCGCGTTCACCAAAACACCCCATACACCTCGCACGACACCCGACCGCCCGCACCGCCGGCCAAGGTCCCGGTGCAAGCCAGACGCACCAAACAGTGAGCCCAAGCTCGTTGGCTGCACCCCCGCGCACGGATCCCGACGCAGGTGTTGTTCGGCGATGCCTCCGGATTCACGCGTTTTGTCAGTTCCCCGCTGCCAGGGCGCATGTTTCCCTCTCCAACGCTGGCGTCTGGCTCATGGACATGTGCGCTGGGGGCTGGGGATAAGACGAGACATCGCGAACGGTGTGTGTCCCGAGTGTGAATGCTTCGATGATCGCCTCGGTCTGACGCGCCCAGGGTGAGCAATGAGATCGAGACACTGGTGGCACCGGCTGCATCGTATCGCTAGCGGCCGGACGAGGACGCCACTCGATAGCACGGGAACATACCCTTGGAATCCCTGTGGCAGAGCGACGCATTGACGAAGTCAGTATTGGGTGAAGCACAAATGACGGCTAAGGACCATGTCAGCCAAATGTAACGCCAATCCATACACCGTCTCGTTCCCATCGCCCTCGCGCCACTCGTCCCAACGAATACACACTAGATGTTCGTCAACCCATTCTCTGCCCTCTCACATGGGCTCGCCGCCACACCCACGGACGTACAGGTTTTCCAGCGAGGACACTGCCCACCCGGGTCTATCTTCGTCCACGAACCCCACAGCCCCATGCGCCTCATAGCGTGTCTGTGCCGTGCGTGCACGTCCGCGTTCTCAGAGCGGAGCAGCAGCATGGCCGGGCAGAACCACAGCGCAAGTTCCCGGAGCGGGATGCTCGACGTCAATCCGCTCTTCTGCTCGTCGTCCACGCTACGCAGGCTATGGGTCTGTTCGCATAGTGTGATCAGCGAGACGTCAGGCGAGAGGTCATTGATGTTCGTGTGGCGATGGAATGCGAGCATTCCCCGCCTTCCGCCATCCATCGGTGCTACCAAGTAAAGGTACATCTTTGAGTCCGTCGGCGTGCTGACCCATGCTAGCCCGCGGATAGGGAACTCGCCTTATGAGCTAGTTGGTTGCCAGAGCGTACGGGAAAGATTTCACCGTTGGTTCCGCCGTATGGCCCGACAACAGGCAACCGAGAGGCAGATAGGAGGGAAGGAGGAGAACGGGAATCGTGCGCACAAAAATCTGTGACGACTACACAACAACACTCAACTTACTATCACAAAGTGTATTATATGTACTGCGCAACAGTTTTTCGCGATTGAAACGGAAGCGTCCGAGTGAAGGTGTATGAACTTGGCACAGCATGCCCCATTCGATTTCCCGTAAGCTCCCGTAAATGAAACAACGAAGCCATGAACCCATCTTCGCAATGATAGGTTATTGACATAACACCCCGGTCGTCTTCAGCGTAGGACGCCACATTTCCCAAGAGCAAAACACCAAAAAGCTTCGCAACCAAATCGATTCTCGTAAATCCACGTCATAACAAATACGCTACTATAATTCTCCAAACAAGCCAACGTCCCCTCAGTACCAGAATTCGAGCTCACGCCGACCATTCCCGTGTCCACGAGATGGGCCTCCATTCCGCTCAAGCTTCTCCCGGTTAGGTACATTCGGGTCCTTCTGCCTGTACTTCGGAGGCGGGTTAGGATCCCTCTCCGAGTACTTCGGCTTCTTCCCATTGATCGGGTCATTCTTCTTGTAGTGCGGAGGGTCCTCGTGCGTACGCGCGAAAACCTCCTCCACCTCTCGGGCCCACAGATCCTCAAGGTCCTCCCGCGCCCATAGCGAATCATCGTACTCGCGCGCATAGAGCTCCTCGTCGAACTCACGAGCGAACAGCTCCTCAAGCTCGTCAAGGCTGCGCCGACCACTCCCTTGCCCACGCGAAGGCCCTCCGTTCCGCTCCAGCTTCTCCCGGTTGGGAACATTGGGATCCTTCTGGCGGTACTTCGGAGGCGGGTTGGGATCCTTCACCGCGTACTTCGGCTTCTTCCCGTTGATAGGATCGTTCTTCTTGTAGTTCGGCGGGTCTTCGTGCGTGCGCGCGTACAGGTCGCTCAGGTCCCGACGACCGTTGCCGTGGCTGCGAGAGGGCCCGCCGTTGCGCTCGAGCTTATCGCGGTTAGGAACATTGGGGTCCTTCTGACGGTACTTCGGAGGAGGGTTAGGGTCCTTAACCGTGTACTTTGGCTTCTTCCCGTTGATCGGGTCGTTCTTCTTGTAGTTCGGCGGATCCTCGTGCGTCCGCGCAAACAGCGCAGCCTCGATGTCGTCGTACGAACGGACCTCGAGACCGTCAGAGCTGAGTGTATACCATCAGCTTTACTTCATAGCACAGGAAACGCGATTAACTCACGAATCGTAGTCGAAGGGCATGGCCAAGGCCAGAGGCGCGACCGAAAGCGCGGCGCAGAGGACGGAGAAAGACGTAGAGAAGCGCATGATTATCTGCAGTGATGGACGGCGTGGATCGTAAAGTTGAAAGGATCGAGCTGGTCGTTAAGAAAACAAGTAAGGCTGCGATAGACGCGTCAGCACAGAGTGTAGTAAAGCAATGACCGAAGATGAGTACTCACCAACCAGTACCTACTTGCGAAGCTGAGCCCAAGAAAGTGAAGTGGACTGGAGAACCAGAGCGATGGGGGAATCCTTCTTATACCCAACGCAAGCGCCGTCCACGCCATGGCCCCTGGAACAGCTCGACTTTGCTGGGTCATCGTCACGCCATCGTGCAGGCGGCTGCTATGCGGTGCGATACGGCACCGTCGCTACACGTGTGTGACAGGAGAGCGTCTTGAGGAGCACCGCACACTGCAAGCCAGCCGCATCATGTTCCATCCTGACGTAGGCCATCAGTTCCCTCGTTGCAGATCACATACGCCGTCGACAGGGGTACGTACGACAATTCATCCACATCTCCGACGGAAGATGGATGGTCGGCGTAAGCACTGACGGGACGGCGCTAGAGTTTCCACCATAGGCTATTCTTGCAGCGCCAGACTCGAATACGGTGAGGCTGTATGGGATATGTAGCCCAATTACAGCGTGCCTGCAGTACTGAAGCAGCAAAGCTTGTCGGCCATAGGAGCCATCGGTACACGGCCACAGGTCGCGCGTCCACTGTAAAACCACCGAATGCGATATCTCGGAAGATGAGTCACCGGGCCCGCCACGATCTTCTGTTGCGGAGGAGGCGGCTATCAGGGCCTCGGCTGCTTATGTATACTATTCAGCAGAACACGATTAGCCTGGCGCTCGTGGCTGCATTTCCCAGTACGTGGTCACCGTCGCACACGATGCATGAGCAGGCCTGGTGCTAACAAATTGGCAGTTGTAACACGGGTGCGCCAGAAAGTCGCGTTGGAGGAGGAAGGGAAGCACAGGAAGGTCCTTCATGCTAAGTATCGTAAGTGTGTGAGCCTGGGTGCAGTGGGTGAGAGCGACATGGCCAGCGCTCACCCAGAAACTGACCCAACGTCGTAGACAGCTCGGAGCAATAGAATACGCGCAGCTGATTGATTGCATACCGCCATGGGGCTGCGTCAAGCAAACGACGCACTTCAGCCTTGTGTGCTTGTTGGTGGGTAAAAGAGCGGCATGGTTGCCAGCTCGAAGCGAGAGCGTACCGAGCGGAGCAAATGCATACAACACGCATTGCAGGCTCTTCACATCGGTGACCGTTCTTGTTCGCGAGTGGACATAACAATGCAGGCAATATGTAAAGCCGCATCATCGATGTTGCTGCTTCGTCCTGCAAAAAAGCCGCGCAGCCGCGGTTGGAATATCCCCATAGAGTGATGAGGATTTGCATCGATGAGCAGGCAATCGTCGTATCGCAGGGGAAAGCGCTCAACCAGACTCGGGATTGAGCCAAGGTTCCCTATCTGATCTGGTGTTGGAAGGAAAGATACGAGACAAAAGCATAGGGCGATGGGGCTTACCATCATAGACAAATGCTTTTCCACCCACGAACATTCAACCCATGTAGCCGCTTGACTGCCCGGGAACCGCGAACGCAAATCTAAGCGTCAAAATCGAACATGGTACCCATGAACACGTTTTGTAAATTGGCCATGTTTCTTGTGTATATTACTAGAGCTTCCGGTGGAGAGTCTTGGATCCGGTAGAAGCACAGTGAGGGACACTGAGGGTCACGATGCAAGAGATGAATGGCGCCACAAAGACCCAGTGGTTACGCCACAACACAACGTCTGAGTAGATCGAGATAAGGTTCATACCGGCCGCCAAGAGGATGGCGCTTAACTTCATGCGCACTGCAGCCTGATAGTTTATGCTAATTATCTGCCCCTTGTTCGGCACAAATGATTGAACCAGGATGATCAAACCCCGTACTTCTCTCAGATAAGCAAGCTAATCTGAACATATAACTGGAAGGATACACTGTCGTTACTGTCCTCCGCGCAGTCGAGAGTGGGTTCAATACCTCTATATTGCCAGCGTGGTGGACTGGCGTAATGGCAACGCGTCAGTTTCCGGAGATCATTTCAGCTGAAGATTCTGGGTTCGATCCCCAGGTCCATCGTCAATGTTTTTGATGCGAGGCAAGCCAGTTTGTTTGTACGGAAGCGATCGCAGCCCACGTCTTGAACGCGCGAACCTACATGCTGGTCGCTAGGTATGGCCTGAACTTGTGATCCAAGTCTAATGATATTACTGAACAAAAACAGTGAGGCCGAAGTACGGCCATTGGTAAGGTAAAGAAACAGTAACAAGCCCTCATTTAAAATAGGCACCGAGAACCCAGACACTACTGCGAGAATGTTGTCACATCTCGAGTATTCAGATGATCGTGATCGCAATCGTAAATTCATTTTATCCTCCAAGTCCTCATGCCGTGCATGACTTCGTAACAGATCACAAGCATTTGATCGATACAAGGCGAACACAATAGCTTTATGACACAATATAGGTATATTAACTCGAGAAAAAGTTGGGGACGACTCAACAAAGTCTATATCTTTACTCGGATATGAATTACACGAAGGAACGAGAAGGATAGCAACGAGAACGCTGGTGCGATGTTCTCAAGAACACGATCCGTACCCGACGGAAAGGCCGGCCTTGAGGCTGCAGGGACAAAAGGATAACGCAGTGTGCTCACCGCCTCTTGCTGTGGCGGCGATCTTCGTCTGTATACGCTCGATCAAAGAGCCCGTCGACGTTTCTGCGAGGCGAGAAGACCGATCTTGTCAGCAGCGAGTCTGGGTGAGTTTCGAATAAAATACTCACATGCCCAGAGAGGTCGAGAAGACAGGCATGACAGTGACAGCAGCAGAGAGAATGGAGAGAATGGTCTTTGCGTGCATAGTGTTGGGCAAGGAGCGGGGTAAACGATCAGAGAGGCCAGCGGGTGACGAAGTGACCGAAAGTAGACGGGAAGGAGGATGCAGAGAACGAACCACTGCTGGCCAGCGAAGGGAGAAATCTAGCACTCGTGAGTTAGTCGGCTGAAATGAGCCCTGCGGACAAATGCGAGAAGACCATGCGGAAACGCACCTTGGGCGAAGAAACGAGCAGGAGATAAGACATAAAGCTGGGAAGTGTCACCTATATGTATGCAGTCAGTACGCACGAAGAACCACACAGCGCTCAAGCGGACACGGAAGGTGGTCGAACAGGTCTCACCGGCGTTTCCGGACCATTAACAGTAGCTTCCTTCTCGAAATGGGCACCTTCTCTAGATGGTGATCAGCATCATGATACTGTTGTTCGCACTCCGAGACCCGTGGAGCATCGACTGAACCTCAGAGGGTGCATCTAAATGCGAAGGTGATGAAATTAAGCTAGAGAGAAAGATGGACCAGAGTATTGTCATTAGATCCACCGAATTCGCTCCGTGAGTGTTTCAAGCTAGAACAGTATGGGGAGCATACAGCATCTGCTAGGTGTGAGCTTCTCCGCGCGACTGCTTCGTTTGCTCGAAGCCTCAGTGGTGTGAAACGGAGCGAAGCGCTTTCCTCAGGCACGTGAACAGAGCTAGGTCAAAACAGGTCAACTCAGTACGCAGCTGGATCCTAGGGACGTACAGAAGCAAAGGTACCCAACGGCTAGCGCTACGCGCTCTCAGTGGAGGCAAAAACCGGGTTTCGAAGGGACCACCGCCGCCCACAGATATTCATGTCAGTGATCACTTAAAACTGGACTGGCGCATCAAGATGTCAGAACCAGTCATAACGAGGGGGAATGTAGTGTTGTCGTGGCAGGACGGATCCGTTCAGACATACTAGCAACTTTGAGGCCAAAAAGGGTCACTGTGAACGCCACGTGGAGATCTAGATAGAGATTCTCCCGAGCGACGGGCCCCTGCCTTCGTTGTCTGGTGGTTGCTCGGAGCTGTCGTCTACGATGCCTGTGGCTGCGTTGCATCTAAGGTGAGCACCATTGAGCCTGTACTATGGTATCAGACGAGCTATGGAACTGACGGACTAGTCACTATAGTCGTAGTACTAGCCCCGGCCCTGTCCACCGGAACCAGCTTCAAGTCGATGCCGCTCGGGCCCTTTGCTGGACCAGAGCGTATTTTTCAAATGCGGCATTCCGGGCTGTGGGTATTAATACAGAGTCATCCTCCCTGGTCACATCGCGTAATATGGCGGAACTCGATCAATGAACATACGGGCGTTCCGAGAAAGCCAGCACGGAACCCGTCCTCCTTTCCCATCTCTCGAGAAGCAGAAGCACGCCGGCTGAGAACCCACAGCTATACTGCCTTCTCTTAAGTCACCGCATGTGCCCACAAGGGATGCTGGTTTGCCGTCTTGCCCTAATGCTGTCTCAGGAACAATGTAGTAAGTGATTCATAACAATCTCATATCCTCACTCCGTTTCCTCGGCCGATCGAGCGCAGCGCGCATTGTCATCCATTACTGAAGCATGCCATTTGGACAGGCTTACGGTGAGAAGCGAGGAGCGTTGTGCGTCAGCTCTCACCGCCTTCCAGTCAGCAGCGCACGAGCGAGTCTGCCTCGGCCGCCGGCGCCTGCGAACATTCTCCGCTTCGTCCAATAGCAACTCGCCGTCCATCCAGCCACTGCATGACCTCTCTTCCCCCTGCCTACCGCTCTCGTCGACATGCAGGCCTCCTTGCTGCTTGCCCTTGCAGGCCGTGTCCTCGTTGGAGGGGAAAACGATGCACCCGTGTGAATGCGCGCAGGGAGCCGGCGGCTGCTTATGCGTTATCATGTCGCCCGCTGAGTGGTCGCAGACTACAACTATCTGTCAACGGTCGAACCGTCCGAGTCTCAGCCGCCTGCTTGCAAGATGTGGTCTGCCGCCGTCGGCGCTGTCTCCAATGCGTACAAGTACTTAAGCTCGCGCCTCGCCAACCGGGCTGCAAAGTCGACGCTCTTGCCGCTACATACACGCAAAATGACCTCCTCCTCCTCCGCGCAGACAAACGCCCTCGGCCCATACGACCACGCCGTGGAGGCGCGCTTTATTGTGCCGCCGAACCCAGAATGGTCATTCGGCCAGCCGATAGACTCGACGCCGGACGGTAGAGCTTGGATGGAAGGAGCGAAGGAAGGTTGGAAGGTTATCGATGCCGAGAAGGAGGACCCAACGTACGCTTCGCTGCTCTACCGAGGACCGAATGAACTGCTGACGCATTCACAATCTCAGGGTCATGTACAAGCTGATGATTAGCGGTGTCGTCCCGAGGCCCATCGCGTTCGTTTCAAGCATCTCTGCCGACGGCGTCGAGAACCTCGCGCCATTCAGGTAAGGTGTTGTAGCCTGGTGTGCCGATGCATCTCTGACGAAACCTCACCTCAGTTGGTTCAACATGGTCACAGGAAACCCGCCTGTTGTCTCTATCGGCATCCTGCACAATCCAAAGGCCCCGAATGGACTGAAGGACACCGCTGCGAACATACTTGCGACAAAGGGTTTCACCGTCAATCTGATCAGCGAGCCGTTCGTGCACAACGCGAATGCATGTAGCGTTGACGCACCCGCCGACGTCAGCGAGTGGGACCTCAGCGGTCTGACGCGAGCACCCTCCGTAAGTACCCTCGCTCATCGACCAGCCAGCTAGGCGCGAACTGACGCGATCATGAAGATCCACGTCAACGCACCACGGGTACTCGAGTCTGCGTTCTCGCTCGAGTGCACGCTCTTCTCGAGCCACGAAATCACACACCCGGCCACAGGCGCAGTGACGACGACGCTCATCCTCGGGCTCGTCAAGGCGGTGCACGTCCGGAAGGACATGCTCACTAGCCGCGGGCTCGTCGACCCCTCGCGGCTGCGCGCGGTCGGGAAGATGGGCGATATCACGTACGCGCGGCAGGGCGCGATGTTCCGCATCCCGCGCCCGGATTGGACGCCCGAGATGGTGCGCGAGGCGGCGTTTCACCCTGCGATGAAGAGGCGGAGCGAGGACGGGGAGGGGCCCGAGCTCCAGCGGGCAAAGCGATAGGATGCATGTGTTTGCCAACACCCTCGCGCCTCTCATCTTCCGATACCCTAGAGCATGTGCCTCAAGCTCTACAACGTAGGATACTTACTGTCTGTCCATAATTTGTTGGCAATTAGACTGGTTGCCCACCTCACCGACGGCGCAGAGCTAGCAGCGCAGATTCGTCAAACTCTCTATGTCCGCGTAGAGGACAACACGGCGGTATGAAGCTGGTACAATCTACATATGGGCTTTGTTTAGTCGGCTCGGCAATCGAATACATGTAATACACTTGTGGAACCAAAGCAAATCGTGGGGTTGAATGTACGATCACTTGGACCGTAGCTCTCAATAATTAATTTGCCGCCCACGCATATAGGCTGTTATGTGACCGAAGAATCCGAAGACCTTGGTGCGCAAGGGCTTCCTTTCTCTCTGCACCTTGGGGAAAAGTGTCTTCAGAAACGCGTTCGGCTTTGCACGCCGATCGACGTCCCAACACTTGATATCGAGCACACTGAGATCATGCGGGGCGACACCTGCGATGGGTGGGGCTTTGCCGTGGTGCTGCAAAGATGGAAGGCGCAGGATTTGGAGGTGGCGGCAGTTGCGCGCCGCGTGCACGAGGGCGAGCAATGACAGACCTGTTCTGCCAGTGGACACGTCCAAGCTCAGCACGCGGAGCTCACTCAGCGATGAAGTGATAGTGTTGATATCCTCGTTCGTTATGACAATGGGCGTGGAGCGGAGTGATACATCGAGAGTGTGCAGGCACTTCAATGCAAGGGCGGATCCGAGAAACGAGGAAAGCAACTTGATGCTCTCGATAACCCAGTCTGGGCTTTGCGGCAGGGTATCATCACGCGTGAGGGATAAGTGCAGGAGACGGGGCGTGATATCCGCGAGAGACCTAGTTGCGAACAAGTGCCCCATTTCTCTCATTGCCCTCATGGTTTGGAGAGGTAATACGATCGATCTTAGGGCTGGGAAAGAGGCGTTGAACAGGAATGTAGATACACCTGAAGTTTGACCTGAAAACTCAAGAGTCTTGAGACATTGCAACGTGAAGATCCCTGCACCAATATCTTCCTCGTTCAATTGCATTGAAGGAAACACTACGTTGAGATGCAGGTGTTGCAGAGCAGGAATTGACGCTAGAGGTGCCAGTATATCAGAGATGTTGTCTGAATATTCGAGCGTCTCTGTGACGAGGAGCACGCGCAGCCCTTTGCACTCTCTCAGAGGTACAAGAGCAGACCATAGTGGCAGGCCCGTCACAGTCAACATATCCAGGTGTCTCGCGACGGCCAGGAAATCGGCCAAAAGTGAAGCAATAGTATTCTGTAGCTCCATATTGCGGCTCATGTCTACGCTGCTGAGCGACACACGGAGGTCGAGATGGCGCAGCGAAGGTGTTGCCATGGTGAGCATAGAGGCATCAGTCGGTGACTTGTGGTACCAAGTAAGATGCACGAGCTGTGGAAGCAGAGGTTGTCTGTTGTTCGCATCGAAGAGATCGGTGAACACAGGACAATCGATCATGGCTCCCACGTTCGTCGTATTGACGTGGCAGCGGCGGACAAAACGCGCATAGTACTGGAAGCGTGACAGATCATCCACTCCGATAAAGTCTTCATGCAGGATCTGAAGGAATACAGACGTCAGCGAGTGCCTGCGCACCCTTGCGACCTCGAGGTGTAGGACGCACATAGAGGAAGGGAGTTTCCCTCAAACCAAAGAAATACTCGTCCGCATAGCACCAGTCATCGCCCATAGTACGTACAGTACGAAAACTTGAGACCAGCCGACACAGTGGCAAGAAATTAGGTAGGTCCCTCCATAGCACGCGCAAGGCCGGCTCGCAGAAGGTCCTGCATACCCGTGCGGCGCGAGAGAGGTCGACAGCAGGAATGTGAGCGCGTCGGTTGGCCCTAGGGGATGTGTTGTTGGAGTTGGAGAGCAATAAGTTGTCGAAGATATTATCCAGGATTTCTGGATAGAACAGGGCCCTGTGAGGACTCCGAGTCGGCATTGAGACAGATGCGATGGATATGATGATGCAGATGCACGTTGCAACCAGGTTGTAAGTGACCAGATTCAGCTCGCGAGCCGGCACCGGCCCGGGACACGCCCGTGGCTCGCAAGTGGCGCCGACAGCAGTTATGTACTTAAGTTACCCCACTCACAGTCTCAGAGTCAGATCGTGGCGGACGTGCGTAGTGACGCTGCGTCGCATTTCTCGGGCACGTAGTATTTTGGGTCGCGGCGCGCAAGGGTGAACTGCTTAGTGCTATGGCGCTTCAAGTCCAAACGAACGCGGAGATAGGCTACTGACACTCACTCGGTCGGTCGAGCTCGCTTGAGATTTGCACTGGAAGGTGCTAGGATATTATACCGGTGAGTTCCCTGCTATTGTACCGGGATAGATTTCGCCTAAGAGGCATCACTATGCTTTACGTATCAATCCCGCTGTGTATGAACGTCATCACAGATGGTCGTGCAGTGGCAGCATGGCCATCTCGAAGAGAGGCAGCCTCGAGAGCACGCACTGTGACGGCCCTCGTCAGCGAGCCCGTCAGCCTCCGCCATATGCGTGAATCTGGCCGTGCGGAGTCGGCGAAAGCGCAGAACAGTGGTTTTCTCCAGAGCGTAGCTGTCGCCGCTCCGTAGGCACGGGTGGCCCTTGCCTCGAGCGGTCAGGGCATGCGCGTGAGCGATGTGCCTGTTAGCATGCACGCGAACATAGCCCGGCTCGGTTGGTGCATGTGCTACATGCACAGATACAGCATCGTTTGTGCCAGCGCGCTGTTCCTGCGCCCGCGCGGACGTGGCGCATTGTCAGGCCACCGGTCTGTGTTTTTATGTCGCCCTGTGGCCGGGGCACTGTACCGAAACTGACCTGACTATGCAGAGGACAATATAGCAGTATGGAACCAGTATAATCTACTGTTCATTGATCCACACGACAATCAAATACATGTGAAGGAACCTAAGATACACGTGCGGTGATCTACTCAGCAAGTAGTGTGTGTGCGATTACTTGGGCCATGGTTATTCAGAATCCAAACCCACAGATATATCATGAAGGATGCCTCGGGAATTCATGCTTTTCTTGTATTGGGGAAGAGTGCACCCAGAAATGAATCCAGCTTCGCAAGGTCAACGTCCCAACTCCTAGTATTAAGCACTCTCAGGTTATGTGGGGCGACACCTGCGATGGGTGGGGCCTCGCCGTAGTGCTTCACAGATGGAAGGTGCAGGGTCTGGAGGTGGCGGCAGTTGCGCGCGACGTGCACGAGGGCGCGCAGAGACAGTGTTGCCGCGGACAGATTCAAAATGAGTATGCGCAGCTCCCTGAGCCGGGAAGCGATGATGTTGACATCATCATCTGACGTGTAGATGGGCACGCTGTCGAACGATATCTCGAGAGTGTGTAGGTGTGTCACATCAAGGGCAGATCCGAGGAATGAGGAGAGTGGCATGTAGGGCTCGTCACGCCAGTGAGAATGGACCAGTAGCAAGCATTCTTCTACGATAGCCAAGCGAGTGAGATGAGGTGCGACCACCAATAACGAGGCGGTTGCAAAGAAGTGCCGCCTCTCTCGCAATGTCGTGAGATCTTGGAGAGGCAATACAAGAGATTCGAGGGCAGGGAAATTGGCGTTGAGCAGAAATGCGGACACTTCTGGAGTATTACCGAAAAACTCGAGGGTTTTTGTATTTCGCAATGTGAAGACCTCTCCGCCTTTATCCCCGCTGTTCGATGGCACGGGGGCGAGCTGTATACGAAGACGTAGGTGTTGCAAAGCAAGGACAGAGGCTAGAGACGCCAGTACATTGGAGACGGTACTACTTTGACTCCCGCGCGGTTGGGTGACATCTAGCATGCGCAGTTGCCTGCACTCACTTAGGGGTGAGAACGCAGACCAGTACGGCACGCCCGTCGTAACGAGTTCATCCAGATGTCTCGCAACGGACACGAAGTTGGCCAAGAGTGAATTCATGGCATCTTGAGCTTCTGCAGTATGGCTACTCGCCAAGTTGACGAATGGCACATGGAGTTCGAGATGGCGCAATGTAGGTGTTGCTAGGCAGAGTATGGAGACATCGGTTGGCACCTGTTGGTACCAGGTGAGGTGCACAAGCCCTGGAAGAAGAGGTTGGCTGTGATTCTTGTGGAAGAGATGAGTGAGTACTGAGGGGTCGACAATGGTTCGCGCGTTCGTTGGATTGCCAGTGCAGCTGCGGACGAAACTCGCATAGTATTGGAAACGCAGCAAGTCATGCGTTCGGATGCTGCCTCGCATCACCTTGATCACATTCTTGTCAACGTGCGTCATCATCTGCTCAGAATGCGTACAACGTACATAGCGATAGGCTGTTACCGTCGGCCCTAGAAAAAACTCGTCCTCATCGGACCAGTCGTCGTTCCGAATCCGTGAGCGACGACAGCACGAAAGAAGCCGAATGAGCGGCAAGAGGTTGGGCATGTCCCTCCATAAGGTGCGCAAGGCTGGCTCGCAGAAGGCTTTGCATACTCGTGCGGCGCGAGAGAGGTCAATAGCAGCCGTGTGAGCGCATTGGCCTCCATCTGAGTCGGTCCTGGTACTAGAGGATGCATCGTCGGAGGAATATGAGAACAGTATGTCGTCGAAGATGTATTCTAGAATTTCTGAGATGAACAGTGCACTGTGAGGACTCGGCATTCTGGTGCAAGGCGTGAGATGATAATACGTATGTAGTAGTCACGCCGGCAGTACATTGCAGCTTGAAGAGGCTACTGCTCGCGGCCGGGCCCGTGGCGCCGACAGCACTCACAGCCTCGATTTGCATTCATCAAGAACGCTCTGGTCGCCCGTCGGTCTTACTTTTTACTCGTTTTACCTCCTTGACAGTCGACCTCTCGGACATCGATTCGAAGTCTTTAAAAGACTCCCAGAACAACAATCAGATTCTCATTAATCCGAAGGTAATGAGCGAGGTATGTCATATCCTGATCCCGGATACCACGTCGCTAAGTACCGGCTCGGAATAAGTTATAGGACGCTCATGTGGGTTGAAACCAGAGTTGACAGATCGTGACGGACGTGCGCAGTGACGCTGCACCGGATTCTCCAGGCCCGTAGTGCTCCTGCAATGGCGGGTCGGCGCGCAAGGCGCAACGATGAAGTGTTTATGCTATGGCACTTCCTTCCAGCCCAACACGAAGAAAGGCTCACTGCACACAGTCGGTAGAGTCACCTTGCTCGAGATGTGCAACTGGAAGGTATCAGGGGCATACCAGTGAGTGATGTGCTCGAGCATGCTGTATCGGAGTAGAATCCGCCTGGGAGGCGTCGCTACACTGTACGTACCACTTCCCACTGCGTGTGGATTCTGCGGACGTGATTGCTGATGGCACATGTCAAGCTGGAAGATTTTGAATGTCGCGCGTCGGCAGCGTGGCGATCTCGAAGACATCCATCCTCTGCGCATAGCACCGCATCGCGCCACGGCGCCAGGATCCACCTACGCGGTGATGATTGACCCATCGGTCAATGTTTCCTTTGGAGGGCGGAAGCGCCGTTGTTGCTGGCTATAAGAAGGGATCGCTCGACACTGTGGTTCTTCAGTCCGCTTCACTTTCTTGGGCTCAACTTCACAAGTAGGTACTGGTTGGTGAGTACTCATCCTTGGTCATTGCGTTACTACACTCTTTGCTGACGCGTTTAACGAAGCCTTACTTGTTTTCTTAACGACCAACTCGATCCTTTCGACTTTACGATCCACACCGTCCATCACTGCAGATAATCATGCGCTTCTCTACGTCTTTCTCCGTCCTCTGCGCCGCGCTTTCGGTCGCGCCTATGGCCTTGGCCATGCCCTTCGACTATGAGTCGTGAGTTAATCGCGTTTCCTGTGCTATGAAGTAAAGCTGATGGTATACACTCAGCTCTGACGGTCTCGAGGTCCGTTCGTACGACGACATCGAGGCTGCGCTGTTTGCGCGGACGCACGAGGATCCGCCGAACTACAAGAAGAACGACCCGATCAACGGGAAGAAGCCAAAGTACGCGGTCAAGGACCCGAACCCTCCCCCGAAGTACCGTCAGAAGGATCCGAACGTGCCTAACCGCGACAAGCTCGAGCGCAACGGCGGGCCCTCTCGGAGTCACGGCAACGGTCGTCGGGACCTGAGCGACCTGTACGCGCGCACGCACGAGGACCCGCCGAACTACAAGAAGAACGATCCTATCAACGGGAAGAAGCCGAAGTACGCGGTGAAGGATCCCAACCCGCCTCCGAAGTACCGCCAGAAGGATCCCAATGTTCCGAACCGCGAGAAGCTGGAGCGGAACGGAGGGCCTTCGCGTGGGCATGGGAGTGGTCGGCGCAGCCTCGACGAGCTTGAGGAGCTGTTCGCTCGTGAGTTCGACGAGGAGCTCTATGCGCGCGAGTACGACGATTCGCTATGGGCGCGGGAGGACCTTGAGGATCTGTGGGCCCGAGAGGTGGAGGAGGTTTTCGCGCGTACGCACGAGGACCCTCCGCACTACAAGAAGAACGACCCGATCAATGGGAAGAAGCCGAAGTATTCGGAGAAGGATCCTAATCCGCCTCCGAAGTACAGGCAGAAGGACCCGAATGTACCTAACCGGGAGAAGCTTGAGCGGAATGGAGGCCCATCTCGTGGACACGGGAATGGTCGGCGTGAGCTCGAATTCTGGTACTGAGGAGACGTTGGCTTGTTTGGAGAATTATAGTAGGGTATCTTTTTGTGACGTGGATTTACGAGAATCGATCTGGTTGCGAAGTTTCATCGTACTGCCGTACGAGCCTGAGGTTCAAGCTGTAACGCATATACATTGAACTGTACATGCAACACATGTGGAGGTTGTACTTCAGTGCTCTGATGTAGGGATCAGACATACTGGCGTTGACTGTATGTGACACAAAGCTTATATACTCCGAGTCCGTTCACTCAAGTGCGGCCCGCACGCGGTCTGTGACAACCGTGGCGCAGTTCCCACGCAAAGACACTCTCATCCTGATCCTTCATCTCCTCAAGTTTCTGACATACTCTCCTCTTCGAAGACTTCAGTAATCTGTCTTTTGCTGTTTGTAAAACAATACGACGATACTAGCTGGGTCGTGCGCTGGAGAAGGTCAATCTAGAAGTCGGGCAGGTTCTTTTTGCTACTTTTTCTGCCTGTGTAATACTGATACGAAGTCGCACGACAGTGCTAACATCCTGGACTTGAGAAAAGCATCCATACTAGCACCACCATCTCAGATGAATATCAACGACCTCCCGTCCGACGTCCTGCACACTATTTTCCGCTATGTAGTGCGCGACGCCCACCCACCCCGGATCTCGCCTCTCCCAATAGAGGAAAACCCGACGAAGCCAGTAGAACAATTGCTCTTGTTCCTACAATACGGATGGGACACTGAAGGAGGTCTCGAATTTGAGTACCCGACTACGGAATGCCTCGCCGCCGTGTGTCCATATTGGTGCCAAGCTATGTCTGCGCTGAGCGAGTTCTGGAAAAGCTTTATCATCTGGATCGGCAGGGATGCAACCCCCATATCTCGTGTTCGTGAATACTTCGCATGGTCAGGAACACATACGCTTGATGTCTTCATCTCCCGCCGATACGATCCCTCGGTATGTGATCCCTCTGAGAGCGCTCACATGCAGGCCATACTGGAGATCCTTACCCCTCACATCTCCCGCATTCGAGTCCTCCATGTTAACTGCCTTCACTCGGGCTCACTACCCCACCCTCGTGTCAACCTACATGGTCAGGCAAATGTTCTCCTACGGCTCGAACTAGATTCTATCATTGACGACCTCGTTGTCGACAATGGTGCTACAGCACCTCTTCGCGAACTCCATACCCCTGAACTCCAGCGACTCTCGATAAATGCTGCCCATTTTCGAGAATCCTATGTGCACGCAATCTCACCGCCTCTCTTGCCCGTGCTACGCGAGATCACAATTCATGACTACTGCGCACTTCATGAAGTCGCATTTCCTGTGATTGACCTCATCGGATGGCTCAACAATCGCGAGACCCAACTTCTCCAAATTACCTTGGATAATCTTCACCTCGACTATTCATATGATGGACCGCCGACAAGCACTAGGCCATATGAGACCTATATCAACTTCATCAGCATGCCCGGCAATGTCATTGCAGAATATGCGCGACTTCTCGACTACCCGTACCCGGAGTTCATGTCTTTCACCGCATGCACTGTGCCCACTGGCGTATATGCAGAGCGCGGATTCATGAGCGCATTCCACTGCCTCCTCAATTCAGTCACTGATGAAGCGACGCTCCTCTACTACCTCTCCCAGAACGTCGGCCTCGTCTCCTGCAAGGACCTCTCCATCGTGAATTGTCCTGCACTCACACCCGCGGTACTCACGGCACTCGCGAGTCCCGCACCGCCTCACGAGGACGGTCGCCGCAATTACTGGCCCTGCCCTGGGGTGAAGAATTTGTGCATCGAGGACTGCCCAGAGGTGTACAGCACGGACGTGCGGACACTGGCGCAGGCACGCTACGATGTGCACGCTGCAGCGGGCTTCGTGCACGAAGTCTTTGACACATGGACGGTGACCGCGCTGGAGGAGCTGACGGTCACTGGCTGCGGCCAGCTCGCGCCGGAGGATAGGGAATGGTTTGATGAACACTTGGCCGCTGTGACGTGGGACGAGTGGGATGGAGGACATGGGGTGTGGCGAGAATATAATTGAATGTTCACGGCATCTCGGTTACATACACTTGTTGCCGGAGTTGTTTTGTGTGCATACCCCAACCAGCTCATTTCGATTGTCGACGACCAATGTCTAGTGTGCTTCATATACAAGAACCATGCTCGACTATATACCCCAGTATCAGTATACCTATGCATTAGCCATCCCATCTGCACACGGGTTCTACCAGCGTCAATACTGCTCTCAGCGGATGTGAGCCACGCACCCCCAGTAGCTCAAGGACGTTGCGTGCGTGCCGAGTCCAGGGGGACACAAGCTCTTCGGGATGCTTGCGGGTCTGCGCCATGTGCGTGGTTGACACTGGTTACCTGGAAGAGATGGATAACACTGATAGCTGGACGTAGGACTAAAATATTGAATGCCTACGTCCATCCTGAGCAACGGAATGTACGAAAATAATTCGGATACGGGGAATCGAACCCCGAGCTATCGCGATTGTACTTGAGAGGCGATAATGTTAGCCACTACACCATATCCGATATTTAAGTGATCCAAACCTAGAGTTAATTCTCAACCAGCATCCAGTCCGAGAGCGCTGTGCGTTGCCGCTGTGGTTCGGGTCGTCCCGAACGCTCTCAGGCTGTGCGTCGCAACCGCATTGAGCTCTGCATGATGCTCTTCTTGACCAAAAGTACGGTGACGCGGTGAGTACGCACTGGTTGTGCATATGAATTCTAAATGTTGAAATTACAACACCTAGCGCCGTCACGGCTCTGAGCCACATACTCGAGCATTTCCACTGGCAGTGAATCCGGATGGCCCACTTCCAGGACTCGCAAATTGCGCTGGAGGACTACTACTGGGGAGATGTATTTGGATATCGACAAGGAGTGCGCAGATGCGTGTTATCCCCGTTGTCACCCCATATCACCGATAGGATACCGCAGGAGGTATTCGATCATATCATTGACCAGCTTGCAGGGCACACGACAGATCTGGTCAATTGTGCACTCGTATGCAGAGCGTGGAACTACAGGGGCACGACCCATCTATGCGTCTGTGTCAAGCTCACATGCGCTCGGCACTACGACAATCTGGTTCGTGCAGCACTCCGGGAAAAGCGCGTACGCTCGTATCTCGCCGATACCCGACATCTCTATATCACAGACAGGAAGGGCGAGCCTCGTTCACAACTTGCTGCATATGTCTTTCCGTCCATCATGCGAAGGCTTGAAACATTGGTTTTCTCACACTGCACTTGGTTCCCCGTCCATCCCAGCTTCGTGCTCCTCCTTCCACAGTTTGCAACCATCACCCGTCTCAGGCTCAACAGGGTCATCCTACAGAACTTCTTCGACTTCAGGCGCGTCATATGCGCCTTTGCGCGCCTCGAGGAACTTGCGATTGAACATTGCAGTCTGAAACACTACAGTCCAGCCAACACCATCCACGCCCCAAGCATATCTCCTGTACTGTCCCACCTACGTCAACTCGAACTCCTCTCGAATGACACACAGCTCGTGGCAACCCTCGCTCAGTGGTTACGAACACTGAGTCGAGTGGAATCCTTGCATGAGTTGGCGCTGACCGAAGGCCTGCGCTATACGGCCTGTGACCCGGATGCCCTTGACAACATCCTACGGTCTGTTGGCCCTCACTTAAAGTCCCTCAGTATTAGTTACCCTTGGATCAACGGCACGTCGTAATTCCTATTATTCTTCCGCATTCATGCTTACCTAGTCGTCTGCAGGCATGAATGGCTTGCTGCAATACTGCCCAGAGCTACGAAGTCTGAGCTTTCCGATACCAGCGCTCTCCAAGCGCCGAGTCCCCTTGGATCTGGTGGACGAGCTCAGGTCGATCGTGGCATCACTTCCTTCCGCTGAGCTCCGGTACTTAACTATGAGCGAGGCCGTGAGATCATTCAGTCGTGAAGGCGCAAAGGAGAGACGTCACCCTGCTGAGGAAGTTATTCGAGGCGGCGAAGCTACTACCATCATAATCGACGAAGGACAATTCGAACACCTCGAACGCGTCACAGTCGATCTTCGTCCAATGAACTATCAGACAGACGACGAAATGGTCGAACAGGTTGATATGATCCGACACATATTCTCTTCGTGGGATTCACGGGGCATACTGGAGATTTCGTGACGCCTTGAAGACCGGAGAAAATATGACACTCGCATGCCAACGCAGCAGCGGGACGGTGAGCGGAAGCTTCGTGTGCGCGACGTGGTATCTCGACACAGCTCCCAACTACAGTAGCTAAATGCTATGGATACTGTCGTTGGCCGAGGGACAAGTGATACTTCTACTACCCAGCGCCAGCAGCCAGTGACCGACTGGGGCAGAGGCGCGGACGTGCCCCGCGTTGTTCTAGGAAGTGACCACTCGCCACGAACTCACTATTAAGCTTTCTTACTTCTACTCGTTACCTGTGATGGTTGTTCCGTTGCGAGTGACCCCGGACGCTCTTCTCATTTTGAGGCTGTACAACGCACATTTGAATCGATTCGACGCCCTACCCAAGACGAGGACTCGGATTCCTGGCACGTCAAAAGCTTGCGAGTAGCACAAGTCTGCAAGGCGTTCCAAGCCTGCGATACGAATTCTGCGCAGGGACATACCTGGCTTCTCTCCATCGACCATATCATTTCCCGAGTCTGACGGGATTGCACAGAAAGTGACAGGTGGGTCCATCCATACCGTGACTGTCGTCCATGTAGATCGTCCGCGGCAACTTCTACAGGACCTGTCATGTGGTACTTCATTCGAACTCACATCACCGTTCTCTACAGCATACACTGACGTCGTGCCTACAGAACCCACTAAGCTTCAGGTAACTGAATCTCTACTTCCTGACATGCCTCGAGTGCTCTTTTCCAGAGGGCACTGTGGGCAATTAGTGTCGACCGGCTCCCGACAACTATTAACCCCAACTTCGGTCTCGTCCACGCAACGTTCAATCTACGTGCGTCCTCCACGAAACCGATATCTCCTTCGATGTTCGCACGCACGGTGGAAAAGATGCATACGTCGGCTTCTCGTCCCTGGAACCCATCAATAGTGCTCACGACCGCGTCCGCACTCTGGGGTAAGTCCTGCTTGAGTGATTGGGCCTGGCGAGAATATGGCGTCAGGACAGCAACGGAGACGCCTCGAACAAGTACGTCAGTTTCTTCCCGTCCATCACAGGGTATGCGAAGGAGTCCTAGTATATGCTTCACGAGCTCGACCTGCCCCGAGTTGCCTTTCGACGCGCGGCCGAAGTCCTCCTCTGATGCGCAAGGGACGAACACAACAGGGAACAACCGCCCGTTGTACAGAGGCCAAGGAAACTTCGATGAACCGAGTCTAGAGGCGATTTCATCTGTGCGAGGCGTGCCTGTCTGAAGGCGTCCCTCATAAAACTCCTCGGACGGGAAGCGAGCCATCTCCTCGGAGAAACGGTACTGAACCTAGGCGGTCATGAAGCATGAGGACGAGGACCGTGCAGGCGATGATGAGCAACTCACATCAAGCATAGTACGTGTCATGTTTGCGAACAGAGAGCCAGTGTACAGCCGCTCAAAGAGTGATTTATCGAACTCGAGAACCTTGCCCATGGGTCGGACTGTTGGTCGCAACTGCACACTGATATCCAGCAATTGGTCAGTCTCTCCGTAGGATATATGAAGAGCCTTACTGGTCTCCTACTAGCACGGCCCGTCTGCATCCCTTTACAAGCGGTATTAGTGCCACAGGCTCCGAGATTTGGCTCGCCTCATCTATGAGCACCGTATCGAAATCCATGTTACGTAGGACCCCGAGCCCAGCACCACTGCAAGTTGTGAAGACAAGCCGGGCTTCTCGGACGCGCTTTTCAGCCTTCTTCACAAGGTTTGGGTCATCGGTTATACTTCCTCCTATACGTGCGTCCAGGGTGTACTTCTGCAAAGACTTGTTTACTTTGGAGCCGTCAGTCGCAACACGCAGTATCTGATCTTGGGAAAGGAGGTGCGAAGATGCATTTTCGGCAAGGAAACGTTCCAGAACATTATCAACGGCTAGAGTTCAACTACGTCAACACAGCAAGGATCTCGCTCTCACACCTGCGACATACCATTATGGGTAGATGCCGTCATCAGAATCTTCGCTTCAGAGTCCTCACGAATGAATCGAGCGAGAATCTGCACCACAACCGTTGTTTTTCCCGTCCCTGTGGCGCAGTGCATATCATCAGTTCATGTCATCTGGAGTAACGCACGTCTGCTGACCGGGAGGTCCCCAGATGAGTGCAAGCGTGTTTGGGTCTGCAGCCAGTACAGCCGCACGCTGACTCTCATTCAATGTGGTTGTGATCTGCGCCGTTCCGTGGACGGTCCTTGTGCCGCAAGCTGGCGCAGTGTCTTGGACGGCTGCTGAACCCACTATGATGTTGGCGAAGGCACATGCCTCACTACCGTCAAGCGCCAGCTTGGTTACTGCGTCCATCATGGCCCTCGAAGTGGCGATACTTCCAGCATTGTAGATGTACCAGTCCACGCGTGCGTATTCAGGAGGAAGTGGATGTTTGACTTCGAGATACAGCTCCCCCCTCGTTGCCCGTGTGACAATAGCATCTACCATGATACTGCCAATCTCAATGTTTGGACCTTCAACCGGAGACGCTAATCTGAGACGGACGTGTGAATGGATTCGGATAGCGCTTTGCGCGTCCACTCGTACGTGAGCGACAATATGCTTCAGCCTAACAGTGTCTTCCACGTTCGCTGTTCCAGTATCTTCATGTTGAGTTGCTTTCGGAGGAACGAGGGTGGCGCGGATGGGAGCAGTACGCTGTCTTTTGGGTCTTCCGGCATCATCGCATGGACACGCGTCCGCTGCCTCTTCGGCCCTATCGAAAGCGACCCCAAGAGCGAACTTGTGGGCGTGCTCCATGGTCAGGCTGGCAGACCAGACTGCTGTCCGGTTCTCGTGCATGACCAGCAGGAGCTCTTGCATGACGGTCGGTGCGCGAACACTAAGAGCAACCCACCACAGAAGATCGAGGTAGGTTGCAAGATCAAGGTGCTCGATCTCGGGAGCTAGTCGCTCCAAGGCCGCCAAAGAAGCGATACCAAGCTGGTTTGCGGACCGTACGACACCACGAACTAGCGAAGGTCCGAAATGAGCGATGTCTTCTGGAAGCCGTGCAGGGCCATCAGGAAAATGTCGTTTAATGACGCAGTATGCCAGGGACGGGTATTGCTCGATGCAATCGACGACCTCGTCAGATGGACACTCCGGTTTATCAAGCAGCGCCTCGAATATGTAGAATACCTGGGTCTCAGACCTATGCAATATGGCGATGCGCAGGTAATGGCACAAGCGGTCGGCAGTGAGCCCAGCCAACATGGGGCTTGCTCTTTCTTTAGTGGCTGTAAAGAGTTCGGCGCCTATCGTATCCCCATCCCAATCGATGTCCTGAGAAGAGTTCGGTACGAATGGATGTGGTGTAGCATCAAACCTCTTCAGAAACTCTTCTGTTGGCACCCTATACGACTCATCAGCGCTGGCGCCGGCCATGCACATCCCATGGTACTCACTGCTCAAACCGAAGATCGAAAGCTTGATGAGCTACACGGTCACGATTTGAGACGACATGGATCTCCATTGTCACCACTGGTGTTCGATATATGCGCCCGCATTGCTATCACATCCTGTGTCATGGAAGGCAGATTCAGACGTAACATACCCAGAACATACCTTCTGTACACGACCCGAGATCTTTTGCAGAGCGACACTTGCAACAATGTCAGAACCCGACTTCTCTGGAGGACGTGTCAAGAATATGAAGGTATTGCCCCTGTGCTGGTCGTAAAGTTGCACCAAGTTGTCACTGCAATGCAGCCTATAGCCTTTCGTTCCGCGCCAGTAGGTTGAGGACAACTCTGTTGTCACTGGCATAAACGGACAGACGAGCACGTTCTCATTGACCTCGGGCTGCAAGTATGAGTGTCAGAAGGAAGAAACAGCGTTACTGAAGGTTGAACTGACCTCTTCGTCCCAGGGTATCTCCCCTCGTAGAAAGATGCCCATCGAGAACCTGTCATCAGTCTAGCACAAACTAGTGAGTGACCACCCGAGTCTCTTGCCTGTCGGCACACCTTCAGAATTAATAGACGGCGCTTATACTGTTGTATAGCTTCACGAAGATACTCAAAGAAGCCTGCTCGACCTTGTTCTGTTGAGACATATAGCCTCTGCAAACGTAGAGGGCCGCCAAGATCACGATGTGCAATGTCGCGTGGCCTCAGAATTTCAGAGCGGATAAGGCTATACGAAGAATAAGCAAAGGCTTATATCAGGAATACGTGGCGCAACGAACCTGTTCCAAAGGTATGGATCGCGCTCGGGGGAGAGATTCAGCTGGACACTCAGCGCGTGCTTTTCTGCTGCACCTAGGGCGCCGAAGTCGATGTGCCCCAGATAAGGTCGCATCTCGATGTTGTTCTTCCTCGCAAATGCCGCAGCCATCGTCACCACTTCATACTCTGACATGGCGATCTTCTCGGCGGACAGGAACTTGATCAATACTTCCCTGGCATCGTCAGGGGACAGCAATGACAAGTCGAGCGCATCCGGATCTCGCTTCATGAAGTCGTCGAAAAATTGTCTGGCCGCGGCCTGCAAGAGATCTATGATGTACGGCTCCTTCGGCTCTGGCGGGGACTTGAGACGATCCGGAATCTTCACGGGTGCTCCGTCAACGGCGAATGAGTGCAGTGCATTCAAATCTTGACATTCATCGCTCATAGCGCCTTTGGGACTACAGCGAACCCACTTAGAGTGCAGGCTGACTATCCTTGCGAGTGTCATACTGGAGTTCACATCAAACGGTATGAGCATGGAGCCCCAAACCGGATGAGAAGTACGCACGTATTGTACGAGGCGAAGTGCCTCGCCAAGTCTTCTCTCGTAATCTTATTGACCACACGTTCCTTAGGTGCCGGATATGTATACGACTAGCCGGACTATCAGCACTGATCAACATGGCCTTGGGTGCATCCTACCTCTGCAACTTTCTTGGGCACCAAGTCAGGATCCCACACCACCGAGAACCTGTCGCCATCTAGGATTGAAGTGTCTCAGTATCACTTGGCTGTAGTGAGCCAAAGTTGAGAAGCACGCACCGAGATCGCCACCAGAGCTCATGGATGGTGCCGCGCGGCGTCCTCTGGATGCAAACACCACACAATCGACGAGATGCGAGAGTTTCTGGTTGTCCACGGCGCGGAGCTTCAGGCAATCCCCGGGATGCAAGCAAGGGTTGCGGACGACGAGGACGTCAACGTTCGTCAGTGTGGACGCGCCCTTGCGGGGCACTGACACGCGGACGAAGACCTCGCCCTCGCGCAAGACACCGTAAGGGTCGCAGACACCGAAGAGCAGACGCGACTTGTGCACGACCATGCGCGAGCGGAACTTGTCGGTGTCCTGCTTCTTGAACGCGGCCAGCTCAGACGTCTGGCACGACTTGATCTGCTTGCGCACGCGCGCGTCGTCGATGCCCTCGAGCAAGAGGCGCTCTGCGAGCTCGTAGTGGCCAAGCGAACAGAGGAAGTTAAACGCAACCTCCCAGTTCGTTGCAGCATTCTGCAGCCAACGGTGGTACTCGTCCTGCTTCGCCAGCAGTGTTTGGGACGTTATACCCAGACTTGCAAGGAGGACGATGATGTCATTGTTCAAACGGCCGAATGCGTAGGGCGTTGAGTGGTCCACCATGGAGAACGTGTTGTCCTGTGTGGCGGTAAACTTCTTCTGACTAGCCCGGAAATGAACGTGATGCTCGGCAGGCATGTTTGGATGCAGCATGAGTACGCCCTATGCAGCCCGGCATGTTTTGCGTGTGACCTTGGGATAAAAGAAGAGATCTCACCTTATAGCCTCGGTACCTGTTACACGACAATGCCACATAAGTGACCGGCCATCGCGCATACAAGCAAGACCGACCTGATCTGGAAGACGCACGGGGTGTAGGGACGTCCATGGTGTACGAAGCGTTTACGACGGCTCAACTGCACCGCAAATCGTTTAGACATCAGGCCGCACCCATCCGAGAAAGTCTCCCCATTGTGGATGATGTCGTCAATATCCTTCGTCCAAACAGGATCGAGGATCCAGTCCAGCTCAGCCTTGGAGAATAGCAAGCCTATCCGTTTTGCACCTGCAGCGTGTTCATTAGATTGAGTTCAAGTGACAACAGACAGTCGTACGTTTCGCCGCATTCATAATCCGCTCGAACTCTCCAAAACTATAGATTCTGGCATCGAGCTCATCGTCGGTGTCTGCTTGACGCAAGAAGCAGCTGCGAGATCTCTATCAAGGCTGGATTCAGAAGGGTTCAGGAACACAGCGACCAGTGCCTGAGACTCACTAATTGAGAGTTGCTGTGCCCGTAGAATCGATACTGGGCGCCGTTGAGGTAGAAACCTGACTTGAACAAGCGCATCATGTACTCTCTCGCTACAGAGGGCGGGTTGTCAGGAAACCGTAGCCCTTCAAACGACGCCAGAATGAACTTGGATGGATCGTCGGCATTGAGAATGCGGTTGAAGGGGAACAGGATGATATCTAGCTTGATAGCACTTGGAGAGAAGGACACATGCTTGCCATGCCCAGGACGGCGAGCTGGAGGCACGATTGCAGAGAACTTCCAAGAGTCGTCTTCAGGAGTAGGATTGGCGCGTAGGATGATTGGGCTCATGGTGGTTCGTTCTGAGCGAACACCACGAGCGTAGCCGTCCACGGCGGCGCATCGATGCGCGTGCGGCCACGCATGCGGATATGATGGGCCGGACTGAGGAAGTAACAGCACGGAAACTACCGGTGTGCCTTCTGGACACGCCAGCTGAAAGTACCAGACCCTCAAGCCGTATCCGGAGCGCTAAGCAAGCGTCTGACCGGAACTTAAGATAGCGTCAGCGAGCAGGCCTGGGAGCGCACTGCGGATAGTACCAGTTAGCGTCCACACTTACTCAGGATTCAACCACAGCCTCAGAGTGGCGAGGTAACGTACGTTCTGTACTGCAGGTGATTGCCCGTGTCATCCACTGCAATTGACCGCACTAACCCTCTTGGTGCATAGGGATGGGCGCCTTTCTAAGGTTCCTCAACATATTCAGAGCTCGAGAAGCGCCGTCGCCTCATGACCGCGACCCAGTGAAAGGTCCGCCAAAAGAGCCGGTACTGCACCGCCGGAGCTCGTCTGCCAAAAACGTTGAGAGGAGCAGCACTGGAAAGGCCATCTTCGTGCTCGGTCCGTCCTCGAGCGGAAAGTCGACGCTCTGCGATGCGCTCGCCCGCTATCTCGACCTGGACCGCTCGCGTTACGTGAGGGAAGTCGCGAGGACGGTCATGCGTGAGCAAGGGTTCACACGGAAGGACGTCGACACATACGCGATGCAGCAGGCTATCCTGACAGCGCAACTGAAGGCGGAACGAGAGATACTCGAGCGTGGCGAAGACGATGAATCCGTTGTGATGCTGAGCGATCGGTCAGCTGTTGACCCAATCGTGTATGCCAGCACGAGCAAGAGCCCTGGAGCCGAGGACATGCGGCGGAGGCTGATGAAAGACAAAGACTTCCAGAGTATTCTTCCATTCTATCGCCAGTCTTTATTTGGTGAGTGCGTCGGGTCAAGAACAGCGTTGCTCGTACCTGACTGGTCTTTCGTCAGTGGTCCTCCAGCCAGTGAAAGAATGGATCCACGACGACGGGGTACGCACTCTAGAGAGCCCATGGACATACAACCAGAGACTCTTCGAAACACTGGATGAACTGAACATTCCATACGTAACGATTGGCGCAGACCTGAAAGATATCGACAGTCGAGTAGCATTCGTCGCAACGTTCCTATGATGCGTTGCACCTCTAAGCGTTGCAGGTTCTACTACACGGCTTTGCGTAAGTAGTAGTCTCATACCAATAGCGCCTCAGTGACAGAGCATTTCGTGTTGCTGAATTTAGCTTCCGAGTGTAGACCGCGAGGGATAAGTTCGTACTCTGAGTGTGGTGTTGATGAAGCATGTCATGGTTGTCAATGTGGAAAATTCTAGTAGACCTTTGAGCAGCGGAGTCAAGCGATGCATGCAAGAGGCAGACTTTCACCAGTCCCACTGGATGAATGAGAGACATGTTCACAGTGATGACCAGCGTAAACATGGAGTTCAACATGTCCAACCAACCCGGCGGAGGTGGCTGAGTCAAAATCGTTTTGTCGGATTTGAATATGACGTTCATGGGGTCACGTGTCGAGTCTTAGCTGTGGCGCACTTCAATTTGACTCGGAATTTGATCGTTTGCTCGACGACATACCCATTCATCTGGCTATATGCCGCATGACTCCCGCGTTTTACATTAGCATGTATTAAGGATACTTTTAGAGACTTTACTTAGTGGTCATGCACAGAAACGGGATCCACCATAGATGTCTACGGCGCCGAGTCGTGACGACGAGTGAGTCAGCGGCCTACTCCCGCGTGCCACTTGTAGCTTACCTGCGCTCGCCTTTATGCTCGCATATCCAGGAATGTACACGGCAGACCTTGTCGACTCCATTGCACGCGCTGAAGAATTGCTTCCGCAGGCCCGAGCACCCATGACGTCGGGCTCTTCCTCTCTCCGGCTCCTTCCTCGTGCCCTTCTAAATCTTGTCCTTCGCGTCTACGGCGGGGTACCATATGCATTATAGTACATCCACAGTGACATCGTTGGTGAGGGCAATGAACGTTTCTTGGAGTGGGAGTTAGTCTTGGTCTTGCAGGAATTGGCGCCATCCATAGGAAGCTTTACCTCAGCGCTGGCCCAGGAATGACTTGACGGCAGTTCCATGGTGTTCTGAAGTGAACCTAGTACCGTTCATGGTATGCTTCTTCTCAGAGACCCGGCAACTACTCATAACGCCTTCGGCGCATAGCTTTCTACGGTCCGTAGGTTCCCGCATCCCGTGTAGACTCTTCGGTCACAGGTCACTCGTAAGTACTCCTTCGTCCGATGCATCTGTGGTCATCTCCGCGCGCAGAATCTATCTTGGCAGATGGCTGTGTCCACTCCGCGATACACTTTCGCTGGGCGCAGGATCTCCCGCGCATTGGAAAATCAGCTAAGCTTCCGGTTGCAATCGCCGCATTGACGATGTACCATGCGATTTGTCCGCGGAGGCATTCTAGATGCCAAACTCTCGGAATAGTCATAGATTCTGTCACCGTGGGCTTTCTCCATGCTTCTCTTCTCCGCGCCGTCCGCTGGGCACTTGTTCTCTCAGACATACTAATTCTCTATAATGTAGCAACACTCTTCAGAAGATGAGCTCCACGGCCATCGCCTATATATTCAAGCGGTCCACATCCGCTACTTTCCGCATCGATACCGAAGAAAAATCTTGTCCGCCTAACTCCGGGACTAGCGGACTCGCTGCCTGTCTGACCAGCACGTGTTCCTAGCCACCATCCCGCGAACGATCTCACAACTTATTCGACAGACCGGACATCCCCAGAAATCATCACGTTGTTTTCATGGCTCCCATATGTCTGCTAGCACCTCCCACGGCCCGGTTCTGGACGTATATGTGAATGTTGACCGCGAGGTACCGGATGGCCGCCCAAACGTGGTGACGGTCGTAGCATGGCATCGGGCCTCGCACCGATGACTGTTCTGCGAGATCTCCAACCAACTGATCTAGCATCCGATCCAAGTCTCGAAGAACCTCAGAAGCCTTCGCAGTCGAAGTCGTGTGGAGTAGCTCAACAGTGCACCGTTCTTCTCCTCAAATTGCGAGAGCATCTCAATACATGTCTAGAACCATTTGGGCTTTCTCCAGGGTGTAGGCTCTGCAGTCGGGGTGGGGCCTCTCTGGGACACCCAACACGCGGCGCTGACATTCCTGGGTTAAAGCGGACAACATCAACGGTACGTAAGCTCCCCGACCCCGGTTCCGCGCGACAGCTCAGACGCCAGCGACCACGCAGCGCTGCCAAAATCAACCCGAGAACCTCTCTATAATCAGCATCGCATGACGTCGCAGACAAAACGAACGCGCGGCGTCCGCCGCACGCCGCGTGGATGCGCTCGAGCCTCGACTTCGCCGCGTCGGAGGCACGAACTGCTCGGGCCCTGGTCCGGCCTCCGACCCTCTCGCACACTGGGTGCGCCTCACCTCGTCTCGCTCCACCTCAACAGCGGTCTGCAGGACCTGCGATGGCTACTATACGCGTCGTTGCGCAGGTCCTACGCAGGCCTGGTCTGGCCCCCTTACGGAACCCGAGTGGCCGGGACCTTGCCCTGTCTTGTCTGCCACAGCCCGTCGCATTCTGGGCTGACGTAGGTGCGCTCGGTAGAGATCTTGCGCGTCATGAAATAATCGGGGATGACGCAGGCTTCCGATCGTCGATCGTGGTGCTCCCTCTACGCAACTCAACGATCCTCACGAAGCGCACAGTTACTCTCCCTTGTGACTTCTGCTGCTCAAGATCACACTGCATGCATTGTACCTTGCGCGACGCGATTCTGCCAGTCTCTCATACGTCTCCCTTCGTGCGGAGGCGAATACACTGTAGCGCTGTCTCGTGCACCTAGTGCGTATCTGCACGACGGCGCAAAATTCCTCGATCACTCAAAGCACCCCGGTACCCGGTCCGCATCATGAGAACTACTGGGAAACTGTCAGGAGCACTCGGGACGGAGCGCTAAGTGTCGCAAGTTCGGCACGGTCCTCCTGAGAGAATCCGTGCTCGACGCGGGCGCCAAGGTGTGCGCGGACCTCTCCCTTGACATCTCTGGTTGATTGCTCTGCTCGCTACAGACCATCACAATAGACCGCTCTCGCCCTGATAGGCTTAACATGGCCTGCAGCGTGGCTTGTCTCCGGTACGTGCGGGGGAAACTTGGCCTGAGACGCTCTGTCCCTCCCATTCGGGCCGGATATCTCCTTGGTCTTCGGTCGTCAACGAGATGCATCTCATACGGGCTATGCCACTGATCCTCGTCATCAAGTGTCGTTGCAAAGACGGTCGCTACAACCACACGAATTCATTCCATGGTGCGAAATTCCGAGGCGGGTCGTATTCCAATCTAGTGGTCTGAAACCTGCGCTGTCTGTGAGCTTATCCGCCCTTGACCACACAGATCAACGCGTCCTGATACTTGATAATCTTGCAGGACCTGGCCTCGGGACATGCTTCTCAGCATACATGGGCTGGAAGGGGATCTCAGCACTGGAACCGAGATGGACATTCGCCGCTCTCGATAAAGACAATCTCCAGCGGCTACGACCCATCACCGGCGCATCACAATCCGTTAACGTTACTGTTAACGTTACGAGGACACGGCCGTGCGCAGGCCTGGCCTAGCAGCGCGGCGTTCACTGTCGCTGGTCCCCAATTTCACTTCGGAGTTCGGGCGCGGTCTTCCAGGTCGCGCGGCGTCTGGTGGCACCGGGAGGCTCACGACGACGGGTCCTCTGTTTCGTCCTCTCACTGCGCCCTGTCTACCAAAGTTTAGGGGCTTAGGGCGATGCCGCATAACACGAATCACGAACCCTGCCTACACGTCTGATACTACCGCCTCAACTCTGTATGGCTATGGTAAATCCTCTCCTCTTCTCTCCAAGAGCCTCCGATGAAGACGCTTTCACCAGGACCTCGCGTGGGCGCTTCATGTATCTGAGCGCCAGGTAGCTTCGAAGAGCGGTCAACCTGTAGATGCATCGCGCATCCGGGGTAGAAGTGTGGACAGCAGGGCGGGATCTCGGCGCGACCTCCGAGAACACAAGGTTCGCGATTTAATTTTGCGCGGGCGAAGGGGGCGTCTAACACCGTCCGCATTCGTCCAGTCGGTGCTGTCCGCGCGGTGGACAACTCAGGGTCCAACTGTATCCTGGTGCTGCTGCCCGAGCGTTGGTCGGGCCGTGATCCTGTATCGCGCGCACAACCGAACGCAGCCATTCCCAGGCCTCTCACGGACTGGGCGGTGCGCCCGCACTGCCGTTTCGCTCGCGACGCGTCTCTCTCTCTGTCCTACAGCCTGTCGCGAATTCAGGAGAGGAGTGAAGCCTGCGACGAGCTCGATCGCTCCCCTCTCACCCGACGTCATATGCCCATCCGATCGCCGAAGGGTTTTCAATAGTCGAGACCGTTGCACGCTATCCAACACACCAATCAAGGAATACGGCTACGCGCGTGGCGCTATCAGTCTGTGCCACTGACAACATGTGCAATGAAATTGCCACTGCATCGCAGTCAACCACTGCTATGCATTTCAGCCATCCGTGGTCGAGACAGTGATGACCAGTCTACGTTGAACATGCTTGATGCTTCACAGTTATCTGCACCGACTGCTTGGGCAGAGCTTAACTCAACATCGACGCGACACGACCCGCCGATCAAGGATGCAGGAACGTCGGCCCGTACCAAGGGAGATACGCAGATTACGCGCGCGGCTGCGCCCTGTCAGCGACTTCATCACAGCAGACTGTCTGGCATGTTGCGAGTCGCAAGGCTCCGGTGCGGTTGCCATGTCTGAAATTGCCCTTCAAGTCTAGCGCCCCGCGTTGCATGAATGTATCAAAGTATCGCGCACTTCGGACCGGGGGGAATAGTGCTGGCTGATACCAGCGCGTGGGGCCTATGCGCGGCCTCGAATAGGAAATGGAACGTCGTTTGGCCACTGCATGCTGAGTGGCTCATCGTACGTTCAGTACCCTTCACTCGCCTATGCAGGACCTCATTGACGAGAGCACTTTAGGTGGGTTGTGCCTCAATGCGGATGCGTCGATCTCTGGGTTACGGCAAACAGAAGAAGGTGGGTATAGGAAGTGTTGTAGGACAGCGTCTGCCGAACGGGAACTGCCCTGGAATCGCTGGATGAGGCGTCTACGTATGAGGCGCTGGCGCTCTGTATGTCCAGGGTCGAGAATAAGAGTGAAGGTATACACGAGTTAGCCAGGGAAGAAGGCCGTATACCGAAGGCAGTTCCGCCCACCGCTTGCATCCGGACGCCCACGGAGAGGTTAGCGCCCGCACCTACTTGCCCGGCGCCTACTGGTCGTCCCAGTCACATGCAGCCACGGGAACCTTCCGCCGGCTTGTCCAAATGAGGATTGGAATGGATCGTCAGCCGTATGTCGCCGCTATTGGCCTCTCAACGCAGGACAAAACCATCGCAAGCCGACCTGGCCTCGTACCTCCCCGCTCGACCGGAGGCCGTCCTAGTCTCTGCGGTGTTGCTGCCGGCCCCGCCGCTGTCCGTGTTCATCAGAGGCGTATGTGAAATACCGCACAACGAAACGCTGGCAGCTGCGACGCACGCGCTTTGCAGCCATAGACGGAACGATCGCCTCCTCGGACGGTGACGTATCGTGTGCGAACAGACCTGACGGGACGTAATTCCAAGAGAGACCCTAGCCTCCATGGAAAACATGATCTGACGTCCCAGATCTGTCCATTGACGCTGGATCCCCTTCTCGCAACCTCGTCCGGCGCCAGCGGAAATGTCAAGAGCGATAGCGCAAGGCATATTTGAACGCACACAGATTTCCGCTGAGACCGTAGACTCCCCCTCCTCCCCCTCCTTCCTGTGCGAACCTACCATGCAATCCCAAGACGAAGTCTTCCAGCCTCGAGACCGCCGTCCCTGGACGGAAGAAGAGGACGAGATGCTTCGCATGGCCATCGAAGAAGGTATGCTTCGCCCACTGCATTTTGTTGGGCAGTGCTGACTCTGACTTCATGATGTAGAGGATCCAGAATCCAACCCACCCACTCGCTGGCATGCCATCTCCCAGCACATACCCAACAGAACCAACAAAGACTGCAGGAAACGATGGTGGGCTCAGATGGCCACCATTGTCTCCAAAGGCAGTTGGACAAGCGACGAAGACGAGGTAGCTCCGCAACGCTTCGGAGTTGTACTCAATTGCTAACGTGCCCTCCTTTCCTCCGCAGCGTCTTTGCCGAGCAGTGGAAGAACTCGGGCCAAAGTAGGTGTCAATGTCCGCATCGGCAACCTCCGCGGCACTAACAGCACCTCCTCAGGTGGGCGCTCGTAGCAAACCGTGTGCGGACACGAAACAGTGGTCGTACGTGCACATCGCATGACAGCGGCTAAGCGCCATCTTATTCTCTCATAGAATGCGCGAAGCGATGGAATGACGCATTGAATCCCGCTATAGACCGCAGCGGCTGGACACGCGAGGAGGTGGGCTTCCTTTGGTGTCTTCGCGCTTATTGCCACGTTGACACTCAACTTCCACCACAGGATGAAGAACTGCTCAGAGCTGTCGAGCAGCAGGGGCACTCGTGGGCCAACATCGCACGCACATCGCTTCCTGGCCGCACGGGACTTGCCGCGAAAAACAGGTCAGCTGCTCGAGCATCACGGTGGTAGCGCCGACAGCTCATTGCGTCCGACAGATACAACCATCTCATGAGAGGTGCATGCCGGCAGGCTGGGAGGCGAAGGAGTCGGACCTCGCCCATGACCACTGAGAAGCGTAGAACGCGCGGAATCTCTGAGGCGTCCGCGACCATGTTCCACGGGGCATCCTCGCGGTGGGCTGGCAGCACGTCCGGATCCGACAGCTCAGAGTCCGGAACAACCCCGTCGTCGCCGCGCTCGCTTCCGGAAGGGGATGAGGTGCCCCTATACAGTGCAACCAACGCGGCCGACTTCGCAGATGCCGAAATGCTATCAGGCCTCTCTGCGCGGCTCCCGTCGCCTTTGGCGCCAGCGTGCGGCCTCGAGAGGCAGTTTATGGACTTCTTCTCTCCCCACATATTCGGCGACTCCACGGCGGAAGCGTCCTCCTCCGCATCCCTCCTCTACAGCCCACCATCCCCATCGACCGCATTCCTCTCGGAGACACCACCGCTTCTCGGGGACCTTGGGGATAGCACGCAAATTGACCCATTCTCCCTGTGGTCCCCTTCCATCTCAACAGGCCCCGCGACGCCTATTGACGCGCCTTACATGGATTTGGCGCTGGGCATGTCGCAGCAGACCACATCGAGCCTGTACCATTCGCAACCCGTCACACCCAGCGGCCCCGCATCGGAGCTGCAGAGCCCAACAGGCGGCGGTATCCTTTCGCCTGCTGACTACCTCGCCCTCTACCCGCCGGCAAACGCGCCGCAGGAGTCACCCTACCTGACACAGTCCATCCCCGAGCTGTCCAGCCTCGCCCTCGACGCCCAGGTGACCATCGGCTCATTACCAGCGTTCCCTGACAAGGCAAGCGTGCACCTCGCACAGCAGGCCGGGGACCCATCTGACCGCCGCGTCGCCGTAGCGGTGGCCATCTGCGACCACCAGGATGTCATCTCAACGGTACATTCGCTCTCGCACAGCCTATCATCAATGCTCGGTCAGGGCCAGGTGCCGGGAGCAGAAGACACGCCAACGCCGAAGACGTACCCGTCACCTCATTCACCGCAGCTCCAGCCGAGCCTGTGGCAGTCGTGACGATATCGCGCGGCCGTATATGACTTACCTTGTTGTATCTGTACTAGTAGCACCCTAGAGTATGAGCCACTTCCGGACTATGGCATTCATTCATACGCATATGTAGACTTACTGCATAGTATAGACCTGATTTATGCACTCAACACGCATGATCGGCTTTGAGTAATACAGCTGACTTGCCTGCACACGATAGGCCCGAGCCTCCGTCCAACGACAAAACGCACGCACATGCGCCATTTTCTGTCAGCGCTGAATACGTGTTGTCGCGCCAATCATGTCGCGCGCGGACCTATGCCGAGGGTCACTGGGGAAGATGTTGAACTCCGCGCCCCATGAGACCAACTGTGGCGTTGGTACATCACACGGAGCTATGCACGAGCCATGGGGTGGTAGAATGAGGACGGCGGGCATCCGAAGAATGGCTGCCCAGCGCTGCTAGCGGCTACCCATATGCTTGTGTTTCCATGTTCCCGGCGGTGCAGACGAGTCGCGAGCTACCCGTGGAATGCAAATGCCATCCCGAACCTTACGTAGCCGTCAGCGATGGTTATAGCAAGCGTTGCCCCGAGAGCACCCGCAACGACAGCTCTTCACTCTCAGCCTGATCGGTCTATTGAGGGCGCGAGGCGTTCGTCAGGGCTCGTGTACTGCCCGTCCGGGGTATCCAGAACGCTCGCATGACAATCACTAAAGAGACGCCCAGCTTGTCGAGGCTAGTAGCATTGAAGCATAGAGTATGCTTTCCGGTCCTGAAGAGCTAAGTATGGGCATCATTTATAGCGCACTGAACACATCGGCCCGAAACTGTACGGCATACCGTGAAACGAGGTGAAGGGGCTTGATACCAGCAGATGAGGTGCGGTGGACGTCTGGGATGCTAGGCATGCCAGTAGAAGACGGTAGAAAAAAAGTTGTCGACTGCGAACATGTATTCTTGCCGGGGAGGTTCGGGAATAGGCATACCTCGAGAATAGACAGGGGCCGGAAATAGACTGGTACCACGCATCGATACTTATGGTTCGGATTCATGCATAGCCCGTGCGCATGCTAGACGTTCACGCCGGCGTTCCTCAAGCGTACCTTCACCTAGCTTAGCCTTCGACTTCATTCTCCAATATTCCGTGCACGCATTGGATATGAAATACGAAGCTTGACGACGACGACGTTAACGTAACCTGGCAAGCTGGGTCTACTTGGGCACGTACCACTAGGAGTCCAGCACCACATCAACCCGACTATTGCTTTGACTCGCATTACTGTCTTTCCACTATGCTTCCATTCTGACCGAGTGCCGGCAACCAAGCCTTGTGGGCACTGTGCCGGAGAGTTCGTGGATACGCTGGGAGCCTATACGCAACCCAGCTTGAACACCGGATCGCCGCATCACTGAATTAGGCTGGAAGTCTGGGCATCTACTAGGCATGCCCAATCTCGGGATGCAAATCGGGAGTCATGAACATGACGTTGTTGACGCAATGGTACTCAACTTGGTTAGAACAAGAAGCTCGGGTGAGAGGCACTACTGCATTCTTGCACATGCGACGCCATGCTGCAGACAAGCTAGACTAGCCTCATCAACGACAGGAACAAGAGCTGTTGCGGTCGCCGTCGGAGTAGGCATTGTTCCACGTGTTGCATTTTGTCCGAGAGTCGGTGGAAAGTGAATACACGGGTACTACGACTTGCCAGGGCGATCGGATTGCGGGAAGACGACTTGAATGCGGGCGGGCTACGCCATCTAGGTCTATGTGTTTCGGGGTATAAGCAGTACAGGCCCAGTCCAATTCACATCAGCTTGGTTTTCCATAGCAAACCAACCAGAGTTTAGCATGGTTGTGACGACGATCAGTTAGCAGTCCGTGCTCAGCACTCAGCCACACGGCGGGATCGGCGTATCAAATATCCGAGCGGCGACTCGGCAGGCGACACACTTCATACACGTAGTACGTACAGTACCGTGACCACTACTTGAACAGTTCAACTTCAGTACTCAGTATATGGCATCTACCGCACTGGGTGCCACATAGTTATACACTGTCAACAGTCGAGGTATGCGACGAATCATATCGCCACTGGCAGGGAGATTTCATCGACTGCTAATACCATATTACTCAGTGATCTGCGCAAGTACTGGTCGCACCATGCCCGGTGTAAGCCGCATATGTTCCATATGTTCACTGTGCCCGGCACCGACATCCCTCCTTCGAGCATAGCGTCTGAAAGATAGACTATGCGGGGCCAGGGACATTCGACCCCGCCCCATCGTCGGCGGCGGACAGCTTGCTTCCGAGGTCCAATCGACTCAAGGTCTTGCCGGAGAGTGGTGTTTCGACTGCGTCCAAGTACCAGCGAGGACAATTAACATGGGCACGAGGTGCGCCACATTCGTTGACTCTAGCCTCTCTGGTGGAATGTACAAACGACTACACAGTAGCCTTGCATGTCCGCTGCTTCAATGCAGATCCAGGAAACGTGAAGACAACGACATCCCTACAACCCCTTGATTTTCTACATTCAGAAAGACCGGCTCGAATCGCAAGATTCTGGAGCGATAAGACTGTTCGCGTGCCAGTTCGCAATAGTCAGGACAAACCTGCTGGGTAATATCCACTATCATCTGCATGAGCCTGGTCACGGTCGCTGGAACGCAAGAAGACAGGCCGGGGCGATTGGGCAATTCAGTTCGTCTGAAGCTTGACAGTACACTCGACCGGGGCCCAATGGTACACTCACTCAAGGATTTGCTTTTCCTTCAGCTAATCACATTCGTTATAGGTTATGAAGTGCCTTGGGCGTGGACCTCTGGAGAACCCATCTCATTCCCCTTGCGAGTTCATCCATGACCTCCCCCCAGCACATGAATCCATCAGACACCTTCGCATCGGGACTTCGCGCTGGAGGCCTGCAAACGGCACACTTAGCGTCGCCAGTGATACCACCGCATCACCCACAGCCCAAGTCGCCTCGCATGATCAAGACTTTCGACTGGTCATCCGACAAGCAAGGATCGCACCTGCACACCCCGTCGTGTGGAGTCTTTGCTCTAGACGTCTAGTCGCACGATAGTCCAAAAGGGAGCCGTTGACTCGAACTGTACCACCGCGCGATCTCTTTGTCCTTGACGCTCAGATGTGACGCTGCAAGGTTTGGCATAGTGGGCTTGGCCTACAGCGCAGGTTGCCGGCGCCTTACGCGCGATATGCGCCCCGCACGCTGGGCGACGAGTGCGTGCCGCAGCGCATGCGATGAATGAAGGTGGAGTTGCCCAGCAACATTGAACTCGTTCCCCAGGCTAACTTTAGTCACAGGTTCAAATCCAAACTTGGTTTTGATCCGTGCTCATGCCTTGGCGGCAGTGAACCCGAGTCGAGGGAGCATTGGCGGAGACGCCGCCATGGAACCACTGCGTTCGCGACCACTCCACGGCGGCAAACACGGAACTCTGCGAGGGGCGATAGGTACGCCTCTCGTTATTCTGGGCGAGTTTCTGACGCTGAAGATTCGGGGGACGCTCGTGCATGGGCAGAAGTCAGAAGACGGTCCGGGTGCGGAAGCTCACGATAGCTACCGTGCGGCAAAGCCCTTCGGAGGAAACTACGCTGTGATTCGTCCGTCTTCACAGTCCTGAGCACGTGCACGCCCAACTACCATCCTGTAGCACTCGGAAAACGACAAGTAGTAGAGAGACTCCGCAGGGATGTGAGTTATTCATGGAGAATCAGACTGACAGATTTGAGAAATAGGTTAGCCGAGGCTTGTCGGCCCACGATATGACTTGTGTTGATGCCGGCTGCCTGAGTTCGGTTGGGCATAACCTAATGCACACTGATATGCTTCGTGGGATGGTGTATGTCAATGTGAAGGATGCTAGCAGTCAGACTGTGTTGAATAACACCCTGCTAGATTGTGGTGCTAGTGTATGTGTGGGCCGTATCCTTGGAGATACTTGAGCTGTCTCTGTGAACCGTCGTACACTGCAATTCCATGTATCGTATAAGCAACGTACTGGCTGCACATCCTCTCTCTTAACCTTGGCTCCTCACCAGTAAATACTTCACTACTAACATCGCACTTCATAGGATCTCTGCTGCGTAGCTTGATAAGATGTGTGAATGCACCGCGCTTCGCTCAACCATCATGTCATGATCGATCTGGCTCACCTTTGCTTTGCAGTCACGTCAGTTGTGCATTGGGGAAGACCGCAGTGACGTAGCGAGCCAATATATTCTCGTCGATGTCCACATCTTGTACCGAGAGTTTCTTGAGGGCAAGTTGGCACACCGACGCGGTTTCTGGCACGTCGGGGTGATGAAATATCCCCGGGAAGTGGAGCATCCGCAATTTCGGGCGATGTCGCGCGAGATGGTCCAGAGAGAGTAGCGAGATCTTCCTGCATGGTGTATCCTCGTCATCCACGGGATAAAGCAAGGAGAAAGTTTCAAGCTTAGGCCAGTTTTTCGCTATTTGTTCGATGTCATGGTCCGTGATGCGCAGCTGAGGCTCTGGGCCCTCGCCACCCTCAAAGCCACATAAGTACAATGTTTAGGTGCAGAAACTGTGGAGAGCGAATACAGGATGGACAATGTCGGTAAGTGAGGCGCTGAAATCACTGGCAGGGCCGGCGTCACCGACATTCCGAGGTTCGTATATCAGCCCGACCGAGCGAAGGTTGGGTGCCACGCGAGGCAGATCGAACTCGCGGATACACCGCTGCAGTTCTTGCAAGGGGACCTCATCCACGGACTCGATTGACAAAGTCTCCAGTGCAGGAAATGCACAGCCCTTGATTAGCCAGATGGTGTGAGTCAGGTTGCCGAGAATCTTCACAGTGTGCAAAGAGTGGAAGGAAGAGCTCGACTCTGCGTGCCCTATGAGCCCCAAGTGGTGTAAAGTTACATCAGGCTCATCGTGTATGATGGTAAGCTTGACAAGATTCGGAATCGAGGAGAGAATGTGTAAGACATCAGAAGTGGGGTTGATGTCCGTCATTTCAACCCGGATGTGCAGCCACTGTAGGGTCTTGTGTCCGACAAATGGTGCAATCGCTTGCCAGCTATACAGTTCAATCACACGAAGGACCCGTAAACGACGAGCCACGGAAGCGACTTCCTCGCAGAGCGCTGTCAACTCGGATACGTAGATCTCCGTGGGGGTGGGGTCTGATTTTCCACATGGTTGGGCATAAATGGTGGTCCTTCAACGATGGGGTCACTAACGTGGTGAGGGATGCACACACTTGCGGTCTGTCGAACAATAGTGCTATGATGATCGACTCTGCACGGGGCAAGAGAGGCTCGTGATTGTTGTACTCATAGAGGCGCATCAATGCGGAGGGATCGACGAGCAGGTCGAGATTGGTCTGATCACAGCTGCGCACGAGCTGAGAATAGTACTTGAAGCGCGACCACTCGATTGCCTTGATTTCTCTGCATAGGAACTGAAGAGAAAGGAAAGGGTCAGTCATGATGTGGTCGGGAACAAGGGCGGATTCAGCTCACGTATACGAGACCAGTGGCATGATCCGAGAGTAAATCACACCATTCTAAATCATCCGATTATTCGGCTCGCGAACAAGAGAACAGCGGGAGGAGTGGCCAAAGGCCCGGTAGATGCTTCCAGAGAGCCCGCGACTCGAAGAGCGTCTTGCAAATACGGGTGCATGCCGCCAATGGGGGATGGCTACCCAGAGTGTCCTCCAAGAGCTCGAAGATATGCGTCTGGGATGAACAAAGCAGTGTGTGGGGGGAGATTTCGCCGTACTACCTTCTAAGCTGCTGGAGTAGAGAGACAGCTTGTGACGAGCGCTGAGATAAATCGATCAAGATCAGGATCGTACTCAACGCCAGGATACTGATCTTCAACTGTCGCCACTTCGGGCAATGTCTACGGCTTGGTGAGCTGCGAGCGGGATACCAACCCAACTGTGATGACGTGCTACGGGCAAGCAGGCATGTAGTCGAGTTGCACGCACACTTCGACGGTGGGGACTGGTATAGTATGATGACACACTACGGGCAAGCAGGGGGCCAACACAGGCACAAGATATGAGCACTCATGATGGTCAGCGAGCAACAACGCCGCCTCCGCTGTCAGTCTACACCGCCTCAACGATGGATGGGTACGGGAACCGACAGTTGCAGAGGAAAACCGCGTGCCGACGTGGAGGGGACTAGGGTGGTAGATAGGTCATGACGAACACTCATGACACTTCGTATCGCCGCTGACCGCATCCTAACCTGTCTCACCATATGCATGTCCGTCGATGCCCAACGATTCCCTGTACGGATGTGTATATACCATTCTGGAGTCGTCCACCCCTACTGCCATGAGGCTACACTACGCTGCTAACCCGGAGCATCCATGCCCCTATCCGTCCCAGTCGCCCCCGCGGCGAAATGACTCGAATGTATCGTTGGCGTGAGTGTCGTTCCTGCAGGAAGGTTAGAGCGGTAGAGGATGAGGTGCATGTTCTGGTGCACTGCGCCGGCGGCCGTCTCGCGGCGCCGAGATCAACGTGCCTGTCCCAACTGTTCCAGCTCCTTGCCATCCTCACAGACGTTCTTCCTGACGCTGGCAAGGAGCGGGCCCTTGAGCTTTCGCTCCTCCTTCAGCCTCCGGATCTCCTCTCCATGAATCGCAAGGGGCTCCTCCGTATGTCCATCTACCGTCCGTCAAACACCCAACACCACAAACAACTGCGCTCGGCGCTCCGTCGTCTCCAAGTTCAGCGCACTATCTTTCTAAGGTTAGGAAATACAGCTGCGTCCCCGTCCTTCCGTGGATGCGATAGACGAGGTAGGCCAAGTTCCCAGAGGTCCGGACAGTTGCGCGCGAGATAAACCAGAGCGCGCGCATCCTCGAGACGGAGAGCAAGGGTACGCAGGTGCAGGAAGCTCTGAGACGCAGCGAATAGCGTCGTCGCTGATTTCCGAGCGAAAAATGGTTTTTCCACATATCGAAGGCGCGCAGTCCCTTGAGCGCAAGGAGTGGCTGGACGAAGTCGTAGAGCGACACCCATTCCAAGGCCCCCTCACACACAGCTCCTGAAGGCCGGGCGCTGCCTCGGCGAGCTTCAGGCTCTCCAGGAAGGAGGGGATATCCCCGACGCACGAGTTCATTATCGGATGTGTCCACATCGACGACCAGGTCCAGAGACTCTAGGTTGGGGAGCACGAAGTTCGAAAGGAGCGGGACCATGTGCGCCACGCCGCCACGCACCCCGAGCCTGCGTAGAAGCGGCATAGATGGCATGTTCCCACCCGAAGTGGTCCCTTTCGGCCCTCCCAGGAATGTGCGACGACAGAGGCCGCGTAGCTGCGCCATACTAGCCAGAGTGGACAAGACTTTGTAGATATCGCTCGCCCCTGAGATCGCCAAGCCGCGCGAGGCAGGGGAAAGCAACGCCCGCAAGGGCACGTCCGACCAACTGCCGTCTACCTTCCGAGACTGACACAGGTGTTCAAGGGTTCAAGGTACGGGTTCAAGGTGCGGAAAGATGGGCTCTTGACGGTTGTTCCGCAGCAGAGCAGCGCAGACGAAAGGGCCGACGTCGACCCAGAGGTCGCAGCCGATCCCGCATTGACGCACGAACGCAGCATGGTATCGAAGGCATCCCCAGTCGGCCGGCTGTACCTCCCCTTGCAAATACCAACGAAAACCCAGGAGCGAGTCCAGTCGACGACAGTATCATCAAAGAGGTACCAAGGCGAGGGCGATGCCACGCTTCAACTGTCTAGGCGCAAGGCTGCACGGAACGAGCAAACCACGCAAGCAGCTCACCGTTGACCGCGGACGTATGCCCGCCAGAGGTAGTGTATCCTCCCGACGGCAGCCGGGCGATGGGGGCGAACCTTGGCAGTCCCTTCCAGAGGGCTCGCGACTGTAGGTCTTGCAAACCTGCGCCAGGCGGGCGAGAGTCTGCCGATCGGACCGATCCGTATTCACTGTAAAGGGCAAGGCGATGTCGTCGGAAAACGTCAAGAGGTCGCATACATGCGTGCTGTTCTCTGCAGAGAAGAGTCCGTCGTGAGTGGGCATAAAAGAACATGGGCGAGGGAGCGAGGGCAGGCCGTCGGAGGAATACGAAGAGAGTCGCCGAGCGCGAGCAGGCGGGCGACGAGGTATAGTCACCCCGGTCACCGCTACGCCACGCTTCGCCACGTAAGTGAGGGGAGGTGCATCTTCAGGGATGTGCGCAGAAGCACCTGCGTTCGATTCAGACAGGGAGTCTGCTTGCATTGACACCTGCCGATTAATGATCACGTCGTACAGTGCCTCCCCCGATTGATAACGCATTGGAGCGAAAGACTCTGCGCACAGGTAGTGCGGCATTGCGTGCACGGTATCCTGCCCTGGTCAGGTCAGCGCGGTTGCGTATGTTCCCCGCCTCGTACCCGCCTCGCGCTAGGGCGTCGACGATCCTAGTCGCACGGGTACGACAGCAGACGTCACGAGTACCATGGTGTGTCCTACATCACATCAATCGCGGTACGTATCCGAGACGCTCGATCGCGACGCACTCGGGGGGATCCTCGCACTGGAGATGCGGCGCTGCCGGTGATAGCATCGCTACAGCCGTCCGTCAGTTTGCGTACAAGGTCGGCCGGACTCATGCACGTGGACCTATGCAGACAGCTCTTGCGTACAAGAGGGCCCATACCGGTCGCCGGGCGAGTTGCGCTTGTTGGCGCATACTATATCATGCCCGGAGAACAAGGCATTTGATGCCCTGCGGAGGGTCTCGATGCATTCCCGCAAGACAGGGACAACAAGCAGGGCAGGACTCACCACCTGGCGCAGAAGCGCATCCATTGGTCCGTCCGCCCAGGTTGCATGCGCTATTCCTGTGCGAATACATAAGAAAGTTCGCCCGCCTGCTCGCAAGCGTAATAACGAATCGTCAACGGGCCTCCACGAGGAGCAGGCAGAGGGGGTCACTTGACACAGCACGACCGCACGGCACCTGAGCCACAGCCCGTCCGCCACCCGAGCCCACATTTCCCGTCGACGTGAAGCGAAGAGGGCCGGCTCTTGCAGCCGCGGGACGTGTCCAGCAGCGTCCAGCATGTGCGGGAGGAGGCAGCGTCCAGCATGTGCGGGAGGAGGCAGCGTCACGCGCACCCCGTCGCGTGATGCCCGTCGCGCCGACCCACGCTCGCGGGCTTCTCCCATCCCCCCCTTCGCGAATCGCAGCGCCGCATGTGCTTTCCCCGCTCCCACCTCATATAAAATGCTGCACCGCCATGCAACGCTGCCTCGACGACCCCGCCAGAGAGCGCCCTCTGATCGTCGCTGATCGCTGCTCGCCCGTTCTCGACCTCGTGCACCCACCGGCCCAGCCTCGCGCGGCGCACGCGACATAACACCCCGCCGCCCTCCCAACCACCGCCCCCCACCCTCCCCACCGCTCCGAAGAACCTCAGACATGCTCGCCCTCTCGAACCAGCCCCGCTGGCTGCTCCTGTCGCTCTTCCTCGTCTTCTACAGCTGGGCCAAGAGCGGCCGGCACGACGCGCGCTGGGGCCTCCCCGGGCTCGGCGTCGAGGCGCAGCTGAACGGCCTCAGCGGCTGCGCGACGACCTGCGCGAGCAGCGCGTCGACCGCCGCGGGGTGCGAGCCTCTGTGAGTGCGCGTCTCGTCTGCGGCCGCTGGTGCTGAGTCGGTTTCTCCCGGGGCGTACTGTAGCGACATGGCGTGCGCGTGCGCGTCCGGGTCGTTCCTGTCCTCGGCCGAGGCGTGCATGGCCTCGGGTTGCAGCGCTGCGGACGCGCAACAGGGTGCTCGGATCCTGCAGAGTGTGTGCGGGGCTGGTGAGTCTTTCTCTGCGTTACTTGGTAACCACGCTCCGAGGCCGTTGGGATTGCTGGCTATTTTCGGCTGCCCGCACATGCAGTACGCGGTCATAGAATGTCGGCGAGACAAGTGTCAGACCACCGAGTCGGTCCTCTCCGGACGTGCGTCATCTCACGTCTGTGGCTCAACATACGCAGTGCGGGCTATCAACATACGTGAGGCCTGCCACCACAGGCCTCTCCATTGAACTGGCGATGTCGGTGATTGCCCATTGCAAGGCATCACGGGCCGCACGCAAGGCTCACGCCAAATCCCACATTCCCGGCTTTCGACTGTGGTCGGACAGTTCATCATGTTCATGCGCTAACCACCCGATTGCGTAGCGTCAACCACCGCGTCGGCCTCTTCCACCGCAACGGCGTCCACGACGACCGCCACTACCGATAGCAGTACCTCCTCGGATTCTGCAACCGCGAGCTGTACGTCATCCCCGCGCTGCCACCGTTCGCTATCGGCTGAACGCCCGCAGCCTCCACATCCGGCAGCACCACCGCCACAGACTCGACATCCGCGACAAGCGCCCCGGACTCGAGCAGTGCGACCGCCTCGAGCTCGACAGCCCCAGCCTCAGCATCCACATCCACATCCACCACCGGGTCCACATCCACATCCACATCCACAGCCGCGTCGACGGCCACCAGCACGCCCACAGCGTCGGACACGTCGTCCAGCTCCTCGTCGTCCGTATCCTCCGCCGCGCCGTCCGAGACGTCCAGCGTGTCCGTGGTGTCCACGACGGAGATCGTGCACTCGACGTCCGTCCGGCCGACGTCGACCACGACCGTCTCCGCGCAGCCGACCGTCACGCCGACGAGCAACGCCGCGGCGCGCGCGCACGTCGGGGGTGCGGCGGTGGCGGGGCTGCTCGCGCTGGTGGGCGCGTGGTGAGCAGTGCGATGTTGTCGGTAACGCGTGTGTGGCGCGTGGTGCCGGTGCACTTGTCACGAGTGTCGCGCTCGCCTGCGCAGGCCGTCAATCTGCGGTGTATGGAAGGGGGTGAAGCGTTGTGCCGGTGCCGCGGGCGAGGGCGCCGCGAGGGGTGCCTTCATGCGAGGTGTACAATATATGTAGGATGGATTTGTGCGGCGTGCCTAGGTGCGCGCAGCAGTAGTTGTACGAGTATGCGGCGTGCGGGGAGCCGGCGAACGCTCGGGGTAGGACGATTGTGGATGTTGTGTACGCCGCGTGCCTTGTGTCCGCCCGGGGACGTGTTGAATGCGAGCTGTGAATGGACGTGGCAGCGGGTGGTGTAAGAGAAGGCGGAGGGTGAGGGCATCGTCCGCGAGGCGAGGCGCAATGTAACCCGATTAATCTAGAGCTATCGACACCAGTTGATTAATGGCCCGATGCCGGCCGCGGCAGCCTCCCGCTTTCGGCGTAGCCGCCCTCGCCAGCCGCCCGACCCGCCATTTCGTCGGCGGAGACGGCCTGCGCCGTGTGACCGTGACACCGCCCGCATCCTCGACACGCGCCCCGAAATACGGCTTCGCAGGCCATTCGGTGCGCACGGAAGGGGACGAAAGCAGGCCTGAGTGAGACGATCATCCTCGGGAGCCCCGAGAGGCGAAGAAGAGGCTGGAAGGAGAGGCGTGACAGAGCGTCACGACGTTTGACAGCGAGCGCGGGTGTGACGGGGGAGTGATGGCGACGTCTTGAGAACAAGGAGGGCGGCTGAGCAAGCAACCGACGCAACTGCCCGTCCCATCCACCGCAAGCCCCGCCCAGGCTGCCTCTCGCCTCATCACTCCCTCCTCGCCTCCTCCTCCCCGCCGCTCTCCCTCCCTCTCCTCCTCCCTCTCTTCCCCCCATCGCCCGCATACACCCCGCCATCACCCCCTCGCTGCGCCCCCTCGTCCTCGCGCCACACCCCCAGCCACACCCCCCGCCTTCGTGCACACCCGCCCACCGTCTCCGCGCGCCACACTGCGTGTTCGACCCCGCCCGCTCGCGCCATGGGCAACTGCGTCTCCGCCCAGGACCGGGAGGCCCTCCAGCGCTCCCAGGAGATTGACAAACAGATCGAGGAGGACTCGCGGAAGTTCAAGAAGGAGTGCAAGATCCTCCTGCTCGGTGCGTGATCCTCGCGCGGTCCGTCGCGCGCGCAGGCGCGGGCACACGGGCGCGCACACACAGTCGCCCGTGTGCCCCCGCCTCTGCGCGTGCGCCCCGCACACGTCCCCCCCTGCTGACCCGCGGCGCAGGCTCGGGCGAGTCGGGCAAGTCCACCATCGTGAAGCAGATGAAGATCATCCACCAGAACGGCTACACCAAGGCCGAGCTCATGACGTACCGCACCACCATCTACCGCAACCTCCTCGAGTCCGCGCACAACATCATCCTCGCCATGCGCAAGATCGGCGTCGACTGCACGCAGCCCGAGAACCGCGCGCGCACAGAGCGCATCCTCGACTACGAGGTCCTCGCCGACGCGGCCTTCGTCTTTGACGAGGAGATGGCGCGCGCGATATACGAGCTCTGGCAGGATCCCGTCATCCCCACCATCATGGACCACAGCAGCGAGTTCTACCTGATGGACAGCGCCAGCTAGTGCGTTCGCCCTCGCTCCCCACGTCCCGCACTGACCCCAGGGCAGCTTCTTCACGGAGGCGCTACGAATAGGGACGCGCGACTACGTCCCCACGGAGACCGACGTCCTGCGCGCACGACAGAAGAGCACTGGCATCACAGAGACGCGCTTCACGCTCGGTCCGCTATCGTGAGTACGCGCGAGCTCCCGCGCACACATCCGCGGCTGACGGCATCTCGGGGACAGAATACACATGTTCGACGTTGGCGGCCAACGGTCCGAGCGCAAGAAGTGGATACACTGCTTCGAAAGCGTCACCAGCATCATCTTCTGCACCGCCCTGAGCGAATACGACCAAGTGCTCCTGGAGGAACGGAATCAGGTGCGCACACCGTTCGTTGGCTGCATCTCCCGGGCATCTCGTGAACGCGCCCCGACTTGCCTCTAGAACCGCATGGCGGAGTCGCTCGTGCTGTTCGACTCCGTCATCAACTCGAGATGGTTCCTGCGCACGTCCATCATCCTCTTCCTGAACAAGATCGACGTGTTCAAGAGCAAGCTGCCCAAGGTGCCCCTGGAGAAGTACTTCCCCGAGTACACGGGCGGCCCCGACATCAACAAGGCCGCAAAGTACATCCTCTGGCGATTCATGCAGGCGAACCGCGCGCGGCTGAGCGTGTACCCACAGTGCGTGCGGCGCCCCTGTCCTGTGTGGCTGCGGTCTCTGATCCTCGCGACAGCTTGACACAGGCGACGGACACGAGCAATATCCGGCTGGTGTTCGCGGCGGTGAAGGAGACGATACTGCAGAACGCCCTCAAAGACTCGGGCATCCTCTGACGCGGCGGAGCGTAGTGTACACGTATATTGGATATCTTCTCGGTGCGTCCCTCCCGTCCTCCGGCCCGCGCGCTCTGCAAGCCCCGGACGCTCACAGTGGACGCTCGTGCGTTCGCTCGCCCGCCAGGGTTCCGTCTGCAGCTCTCCATCTCCATCTATCTCATGTATGCATGCACATCATCCGGACATCACTCGCCAGCCATCATCATCCGCCATCTGCACCTACTACTACTACTACTACTGCGTCGTCTCCGTCTGTCTCACCAGTCCGCCTGCTGCCCCCGCCCCTCTGTCTCCCTCCCTGCCCCTCCCGCCTCTCCCGGCCACCTCTGCCCATCTCGGCACCCCCCACGGCAGACCGCCTCGCCCGTCGGCGTGGCCGGTCCACGCCAGCTCGCATGTCCCCATCCCGCTATGATCCCCCTCTCCCTCCTCCTCCTCACCAAACGATATCGTACTCGACGCCCGCCCGCCCGCCTACGCGTCTCATGACTTGTCTCCCCTCCCTCCAGCCCCGCCTCGCCCCGCCCGCCCTCGGGTACCTCGCCCGTCGGCGGAGATCCCTGCGCACGGACGCGCGCATAGACGAGATGTGCACCTCCCCACCCCCTGAGCGCCCCCGGCCCGACGACCTCGGCGCAGGTGCCCCTCCCCACTATCCGCACCCGCCCTACTCAATCAACCCCCGCCCTACTCAATCGCCCCCCACCCTACCCAATCGCCCCCCCCGCCAATCCGCGCGCTCCGGCTGTGGCCCACGTCAAGCCACGCCCTCCCGCCCGTTATTGCCGGATCAGGGAGGCACGGTGGCGCGTCTGCTCCCGGCCGGCCGTGTGTCCGCCGGCGGGGTGTGCGTGGGCGGCGCAGTCGAGTTTATGGACGGACAGCAACGGCATCGCGTTCGTGATCTCTCTCTCTCTCTCCGCAGAGCCAGGCTCGGTCTATCGCGCGGTCTGCACGTCGCGTCCTTGCCGGCCGCGTCTGCGTCCCAGCCCGGCGGATCGGAAGACCCCCCCTCTGTGCTAGCCTCTATCACTTTCACGTCTTCCGTGTGTATAGGTTTTATCGTTGCATCATCATCAGTATCTCATGGAGTGTGGCGTGCACCGTCGTCCCCCCATGCAGGCGTGATCTCGATCGGCGGCACCTCCAGTGTCGCAATGATTCAATGGTACGCGCGGTGGCCCCTGCCTCGAGCAGTCGGTCGCACCTCGACTGAGCGCCGCTGGTGGCTACGCGCAGGAGGCGAGGCCGCCGTGCCGCATCGTCCCCGCGGTGTACATACAACCTGTCCCGGTCTCTCTCCTTCTCTCGGTTCGTGTAGGACGGTGATCGCGTGTAATCCCCCCGGCTGCCCGGAGTGCGCACGGGAGCTGCTGCTGGGTGTACTGTTACTTAATACTCTACCGTAGACGTGTCTATGCATCTCCTCCGATCTCGGGAGTGCGAGCTGGGATTGATGAGTGGCGGGCGGGATGCCCGCGGTGGTCGCGATGGCGTGGGGATCGGGTGCGGCTGGTGAGTGTATCGCAGTAATTGTGAGAGGGAGTGCAGCGGGAATTGCTGATTGACGACGACGACGTAAAGTGTGGCGCTAGGCACTGTGATGACACCTGCCATGGCCCGGGTGCGATGAGGTACAGCGCCGGTTGTTGGACGGCGACTATTACTTGTTCAATGTACTGTCTCCGGGGTAACTGCTATTCCGGCAAAGTTGTGGATGGTATGAGTGCCGCCGCTACACACGAGACGTTCATTCAACCTCGAGCACACTCGGTTGGGTGGTGGGCTATACGATGTTATGACATGCCCTAGCAACCCCGCTACGGTCCGTGATCTCGGTGACTGCCACGGAAGACTCCGGCAACTTGAAGATCCCAATTCCAAGCGATATAGGCCCTGTGAAGTTTGCCTGTCGGTCACAAAAGATAGTAGGCTGTATATGATCTGTAGCCAACGACCCCGCAAATCCCAACTTACAGCCGGTGATATTGATGATACGGCGCACTACTTTCGTTGCTTATGACCTAGTCCTACCTCCGGAAGCGTCCTGTTGTGCATCAGACTCCATATGATCGCACTCGCGATGAATACCAAACTCAATCAAATGATAAGCTTTATGAACACGCCATGGCCAGACCTGAAGTACAAGGTACGTCGACCTTACATCTGGCGATGCTTACACAAACACAAAGGAAACCCCGAGCATAAGACCCAGCATCGTGGCCCCACAAGTGGCAATGAAGCCCTGTACCATCAATTGAGGCTTCGATCCCGCACTGGCGGTCTGGCTAGACGTCGCAGTCTCGCCCGAGGCAGTGAGGAGCACCGAGGCTGAGGAGCTCAGCGCGTCATACGCCTTAGAATACGAGGAAGCAGCCGCGCCGAGCTCTGAGGTGATATGCTCGATGAACGTGGACGTCTCGACGGAGAAGGACGACTCCTGCGCTGAGTTGGAGATGCGCACAGTGGTCGCGGAGGCGAGGAATGTCGAGAGCTCGGCGTCCAGGCTACTGATGGAAGATACTGGACATATGCTCAGCTCTCATCTGGTCGGGGAACCTGAAGAAAGGCATCATACTGTAGGCGCACGAGTCCTTGTACCACGTCTGACCCCATTGGGCGTCTGCCTTGGTGCAGTCCTTCTGTAAGCACGAGCTGGAGGAATCTTCAAACTTCGAAGAGCCACAAATGCAAGGTAGATCTGACCTATAGGTGAGGGCTTCAGCTCTCTGCGATACGGCGATTCACGCGCTTATACGTACAAGCTGGAGCAGCCAGCGGACGAAGCGGCTTGGGAGATACAGTCGTAGATGCAGCTGTCCACAAGGTAGCCGGTACCCGACGGTGTCGCCGTGTTGATCTGGGCGAGAGCACCACCGATGGAGGTGGAAACGACGAGTAGGGCGAGCTTGAGACTGTACATGGTGGAGTCGGCGGTGAAGTTGGCCTGACTCGCCTGCACACACATGAGGACGCTTTATGGTTTCACAAGCGTCTGTGAGCCTGTCCTACTAGTTCAATGTTCAACCATATGACTCCCAAGTATACACTGTCGCGGCCTCGAGTCTAGTGGCGATATGTACTACATAGAACAAAACCATGACAGATAGGCGCGTCAGGCGATGTATTCCTATCAGAATGGTAGCCATGATCTCACCGTCAACCACACGATGCTTCTTTCATCGCACGAGTGTCGGAACCGTCGATACTACGAGTCACCTTAGGCGTCAACATCCCTGTGCAGTAAGTGAACATTGTGATGACCTCCTCATCGCTATGATACCACGCACCTCGCGTCCGGCGGGTGTACTGAACAAGGTGAATATCGCACTGGTAGGGTCACTTTCATGACGGCCGTCATTGCCATGCATATGACGCGCTAACAGAGTGGGCTATAACCAGATTGTGGGCGCAACGCTGGCGAGAATACGCGAGCTGTACCTGGCAGAAGATGTACCGGGATCATGGTAGCGCTTCACTAATGATCTAGAGACGACAGTGAGCGAAGCTCTGGCACACTACCGTCATTGAAACACAACCTCAGTCGAGTTATGAGGTGTGCAGAAAAGACATGCATACTAGGACCATCCAGGTTTTCGACAGCATTACAGTGAGTTCCAGTGCAACGTGCTGCATGGCCGCATAGTCGGTCCTCGGCGTATCGTTGAGATTGAGAATAGTCGACCTTGCACTTGTTCAAGCTGACCGATGGACGTCGTGACTGAAACTTTATGACAGTAAGTAATTAGTCATATCACTCACCATGCAGTGTGTATGTCACTGTGGCCGACAACTACCATACGATGCAGCGGCACGCAACGCTCCAAGATGAACATATCCAAGCTAAGACGATATCGCAGCATATCATCGGCACGTCGAGCAAATACCAGGGAAGTACTAGATTCAGCCAGGCAGAATCGAGAACGAAAAGGCGATCCTCGTCGTACTTCATAGCTCCAGTGCATGAAACGAAGCACATAATATGAGCTCATGCCAGCAGTGGATGATCCTCAGGGTCCTGTCGGCACGTCGCCATCTAGTAGGTGTCTGCAGACCAAGGCCGAATAGGGAAGCGAGTAGAATACAAGGTGAGGATCGTCGTGGTGGTTGCTATTGACCTCAGGATGGCAAGGTTTCGAGGTGACGGCCCTAGCTGGTCGGGTGGCTTGACCGAAACAGCCACGGCAGTCAGTCTGTCGACTGCATGCGACAGACATGCCTCAGTCGACACCTAGGGTTCGACACGAGTGAGTGCTCCATGTCGTCAATAGCATGCGAGAGACGATCTTACGGTACGGCTCTACGAGTTTGTGGGACCCTGCGAATTGAGCATATGTATGAGACGTTCCTGAGCAGCAACCATTCATACAACTCAACTCAGACCGTTCAAGAAGCCGTGCGTGTCTCGTGTCCATGGTGGTGCGTAACAAGGCTGCAGCATGGGATGACTACTCAGCTTCTAATGCATCACACGTGTGGAAGCTATTGGTCGCATCCTCCGGCTAATCCGGCTATGCGACAGAAGGCAGCTCTGTCTCCTCAATTACGGCCTGGGACAGTCCACCAACTTTCGTCTATGGGTTTGTCAGCTACTCTAAGCTGTGATTGTGAATCTCACGTACCCCAACTTCGTGAACCCTACCGTACGTGGAGTCGCACCTTCATACATCATAGCTAGCAGCGCTCACCAGCTCAGTGACGCAACGTCAGCTGTCCACATCTGCGCAGATCGAACCTCCTTCGCCCCGAATAGGTTCTGAGTTGCGAAGTCCAAGTTGACTCTGCCAGCGGAGACTGCGAGCGAAGAGCTGCAGTAACCCACTGACCTGGTTTGTTCGCTCTTGATAACGCTATTCGGATCTTTTGTACTGACTGTGCGAAAGCCAACGAGATCCGGACCGAGAAACTTTCAAGGATTCTTCTTGCTAATCTTCACACGCAATCGACTCATGCGCTCCCGCACACGGATGAATGTGCTACCCTTGTTGTCCTTGTCGCCCTCTCAAGGCCAATATCAATCTTGATCAATCCACAGGCCTCAAGTCTGGTGGAAGGGCACTCAGTTACGAAGGTCGCTGTGAGGTGGTATAGTTGGAGGAAGACAAACTTTATAGTCGCCACTCGCATCCACTGTATGTGTTCCAAGTATAGTGATGGGCAAGGCCCAACAATGACGTGTCTGCGGGTAGTAGGAATCACGCCCCCATGCGCAGTGTTCATTCGAAGTCTGGGACACCATCGAGAAGCTTGAACCGCAATAGGCTGTGAGATCTACGCGATAATGCAATTAGCTGTGCACATACCAATACTGCGGGGCTATGCATGTGGCGGGCGGAATAATTTGAAACGCCGAAAAAGGATAGTGACCAGTAGGTCACAATGCTTCATCATCCGAAAGGGAATGTCGAATGTCCGCTGATAATATCACACCGCTTGCTGGTCACGTATTCAGGCCGTCGGGGAGCTCTTTCCATTTCCAGTGTCGTTCTTGAACTATGCAAACGTTGTATTCCGTTCCCGCGAGTCACTGGCACTGCTTGGCGCATGCAACAGGATGCAGAGAAAAGACAAGGCCTGCCTCATGTTACGATGCGAAGAGAAGGCTATGTTATTCTATACATCGCCACGATGTGAGACGGCACGCTAGTACTGAAGAGCGCCACAGGGCCCAAGCATGGTCACTCTGAGGTCAAGTACTATTGTCCGACGCATGTGGGCATTGCTGTCTCTTGTCCTCGTTCTCTACCTTTTAAGCGTATCACCTTTATATGTGCGATAGCTCTGTGGGAAACTAACGACCCATACGCTTCAAGGCTTACCATCCCCCCTTTGAGGTGCGCCACATTTGACCTGTACTTCATGATAGAATATCAAACGAGCGAGACAGATATGTCCGAAAAGAAGCCAGCCGAGGAGCCCAAGCCGGGCCCTAAGGGCACGCCCACCACGGACCCACGCGCCACGCGATTCGTCAGCGAAGGGATCCTCGCCATCATATGCCAGTTCCTCAGTCCCCGTTGGGACCCCATCGACCCAGAATTCAACGACCCAGAGGCTTACCGACAAGTTCCCAAACAAGTTCTCGATGACCGTCATGCGTTAGCATCCCTTGCTCAGACATGTCGCCCCTTCAGTGAGGTTGCATTGAACGAACTCTGGAGGCAGCTAGACTCGCCAGAGCCGCTACTACGCCTCCTCTTGGCCGGTATGAGACGCGTTGCTGTAGACGATCCTGAGCTCGCTGGAGATGCTTTTGAGGGAAAGACTACCGTATTTCGTCTCCTAGCTCTGACTGATCTCCATTCATCTGACAGTAATAACTTGGCCAGGTATTCATCCAACCGCATCCACCGGAACAGCTCAAGCGCTTCCGCCTATACTCCAAACGAGTGGCAAGTCTCTTCATCCTCAGGGAGGCTAGAATACACTCTTCAGCGTTCTTTCAAGCAGCCTTGCTGTGTGGCGCACATGCGCAAGGCCGCTTGCTGCCCTCGCTCAAGGACCTGTACTGCGAGTCATCCGAAATCATGGATCAGGCCATCGTGCTCTTCGCAAGTCAAGGCCTACGGCGCGTCACCCTGAACCTTGCTATGCGTACCAAGACACCACCGCCAACGGTGACTCGCGCAGACGTCGCCTTGTCCAGCGTTATGATCTGCCTGGCGCGCACCGCGCCCGCCATCCAGGAGCTTTCCATCACCCCACTCAGATACACGCAGGCGCTGAACAACATCTCCGCGCTGCAAAAGCTGGAGGTACTCGACATCCGCGGAGCAGATTGCGACGACGAGCTTCTGCTGGGGCTGTCTCGTCTCCAGCATCTCACCAGCCTAACACTCACAGCGTCTGCTGCCCAGAAGAACTACCTCATTCAATCGGACGGCTTCGCAAAGCTGAAGCGCATCCACTTCGTCGGCGGGACGTTCCTCGGAGTAGCCCGCATCCTGCTCTTACTCGGCCAATCCAAGCCAACGAGCATCACCGTAGAAGGCGCCGTCGCAACCACCGTCTCCTGCCTCCGCCAACTAGCCATCTCCGCGCTGTCCGTGTGCATGCGTGCCGCAGACACGCTCGACGCGCTATCCATCCACGGGGAGGTGCACCAGCCCGAGCAAGATAAGAAGGCGACGATCGTGGGAGAAGCCGAGCACCTCAAACTAGAGCAGTTCCTCCAGCCGTTCGCCGTCTGCAAGAAGCTGACTGCGTTTACGCTCTCCCTCAAGCAGCTCGTGACGATCTCGAACGAGGACCTGAGCTACCTCGCGTCCAGGTGGCCGCTCCTCACGGAGCTCGACCTCGTGACCACGTCCGTCGCGAAGCCGCTTCCCTCCTTCGAGGGCATCACGAAGTTACTGGGGGCTTGCCCGCGCCTCCGCATCCTCAAGCTGCCCATGCTCGCCGCACCGACGCTCAACCCGATAGTGTGGCCCGTGCTCGACAACGTGCTCGAGGTGCTCGTCGTCGCAAAGCAGCTCTATCCGCTGCGCCCCGCACCCGTGTGCATCAACGAGCGCGAGGTCATCGCGCAGATCGCGGACAGGTTGTTCCCGCGCCTCGACGAGAACGCGAGCTGCGAGGCGACGAAGAAGCTCCCGGGCGGCGTGAAGTGCCGCTGGAGGCGGATCGTGGACGAGCTCGCGTACATCCGCTTCTTGAGGCGCGAGCGCGGCGAGCCGGATATCTTCGTGATTAAGGCGACCCACGGATGCATGAAGCTGTCGGCGAAGCACTGGTTAGTCGGTGGAGCTGGCAATGGCATTCGCAAGGTCAGCCGTACCTCCAGCGTCCTTGTGCTTTGACGTGGTGCTGACGATTTGTTGCTCTGCAGATATATAAGAGAGTCTACGAGAGCTCACAGACGTGTGATACATAGGTTTCGTCAGATGTTCTGTAGAAGCGTCACTGTTAGTAGCTATGGAGATAAGGGTTATGAACTATGTGTAAGCTAGAGAAAAGACTGGGCCTAAGGTGTTTCGTAACCAGTCGTTAGTGAGAAGGATTAACGCGGGATGGAGTAAGTTGCGTTCGGTGAGGTAGAGAATTTCATACCTAATGGCAAGCAAGCGACATCGCCTTCGCCTGGCAGTATGGCACCAACAGCTTGAGAGTTGTCGTGCAGGGAGACTCCCAAACTGTCGTAGAGTCCAACGTGGAAAGCTATGCTCGCAGCAGCGCGGTATCAGAGGCACCCTGCGAATAGCTTCGCCTGTGGTGTGACATCACTGTGAATCTGCGCTGCATTGCCAATCTGTCATACGCATGGTTTGAGGGTGCGATATATGCGTGACTTCTGGAGCAAAGGCGACAAGCTAGCGTTCTCCCGCCAGCGCAAGAGATTGGTAGTACGCCCACCTACCTCCCACAGTCCTTGACACGCGATTGCAGCGAAGTAGACGAGCGTTGGCGTGAACTGCTGGGCTGCTTACCTGCTCGGTCCCTTGATGCACGGAGAAGAAGCCGCGGAAGTTTTCGACATAACAAATCGGCGCCCCGCCCTCCACGCGGAGCTCTGTGGAGCGCACGCTATTCCCCGACATGACTGCGATCGCGCCGAAAAGACCGCACCGACCTTCTCTGTTGCCATCTCCGTATGGTGGAGGCAGTCTAGCCTCATCCGGAGAGCACCTGCACCTCGCGAAGGCCAGATCGAAATGGTCTAGAGGCGAACAGTCCCGTGTCGTATCGTACGATGAGACGATCATTGTTCAATAGCTTCTATCAGTCACATCGAGGCAATCGTCAGCAAAGGCAGAGCCAGGGATGCTGCCAGACACGCTCACCTTTCTCTCAGCTGTCAGGCCCGCTGGCGCCTTCGCGAGATAGCAATTTGCGCGAGCTCGATGGGCGTGGAGAGGGAGGTAGTGCGGCAGGCGGCGGGAGAACCTTCAAGTTGCAATATCAGAGCTATCTGAAAGCCTCCCGCAGGCCTAGTACTGCAGCGACCCACTACTTTGTCCGGCCATCTTTAGCTGCTCGCTGGAGAAAGTATTCACCAAGCCGGGAGCTCCAAGTGAGCTCGATTGTCGTCGACCATTCAAAAGGTGAATTTTGGACGACTGAACCCAGAAGCATGACCGGACGAGCGCGTACACGCACGTAAGGCAACAAACACATCGTTTGTGAAAATAATTGGGGCAGCAGCGTAGGTGGATGATCTGGCAGATGGGGTGGCGAACAGAGGAGAATAAGCGCCAGTGCGCCTGCCTGCCGATTTGAGAACGTGGCCGACATTTGATCCGTGGGCGAGCGCTCCGAGATGATGACATTCGTGCCGGAGTCTGCCGAACGGCGCACTCGTCGCTTCCCACTGCAATGTTGCCTCCATCGTTCACAGCGAGAGCATCCACAGCTCATCAGGTCGTATGCGGAAACTATCACACACATTATTACGCCGTTAAGCACCCTTGAACGCTCTTGATATCACGGCGCGGAACTTTGCAGGCGGCACGAGCTTCGGCAGACGACGAAGGCCACTTGCGCTCTCACCTCCGGCGTACCGAATCCGAGCTCCGGAAGCGACTCTACTCTTACCCGTGCGTCTTGCTGATCCCCCACATCGCTCGAAGCGGATTGTGGGCATGCCTATCGATCGCGGAAGCTGCCTCTGGAACGCGTGCAACGCCTTTCAGAGCGAACCTTTGTTCGTGGTTAATTTCCAGAACGAGTTGGAGCGCGGGCGCCGCGTGGTAAACGCTGCTTGGAGTCGGGTTACGGTTACGTTCTGTTGTGTCCATTCTGCTGTGCTCACCAGTCGCTCGTGGAGTAGATGACTCATAGCCTGCAAACAGAAGGCAACACTGCTCGGAATGAAGGCGAGCCCCCAGGTCATCCGGGAGGCCAGATAGGAAGCAATACTTGCCTACCAGGTACGATGACCGTCGTTCGACTTCTTGCGGGAGGACCTTCACTCGCCCAGATTGGCTCTGCACTCGGCCACAAGGTCAGCGCGGGGCGTGGCAACGCGCCGACTCACCGTCAGACGCCTCCGAAGCCTCGCGGTGTTAGGGATGGAGCCCCCGATTTTGCCGATGAGGCGACCGCAGTGTTGTCATCGGACAGCGCGCCACAGATAAAAGGGCTCGCACCCATCTACTAGCACTCTGCATCCCCTTCGTCTCTGGGGCACGGTCACGCATCATTCTGACAATCCCTGTATTTCCTTCGCATCCATCATGACTCTACTAAACCCTCTTGCCGCTCTGCGGGCAAACTCGTCCCATAGTAGCAGCGTGAATACTGCCGTCTCGGAGCCTTTGCCTGCTACAAATACCGCAGGTACTGGTGAGAAACCGCGGAGTCGAACCCTGGCCCACGACTCCTCCAGGCTCGACGCTGCCGTCTCCGTTGCAAAGGAGAAGCAAGATGAACGCACAGACGGCTTCGAGGACAGAGAGGTCTTGCCGGACGGTCGTGTGCTACTGACGGAAGAAGAGGCATACCCCAAACTGGGGTTCAGCTTCCCGACGTGGAAAAAGTGGACAATCCTCTCCGTGATCTTCGCAATCCAATGTTCCATGAACCTCAACTCCTCGCTGTACGCCAATGCCGTCAGTCAGCTCTCACAAGAGTTCCATGTCAGCGAACAGGTGAGTGTCGGTTTTGTCTCGTGGAGCGCAGTCTTTTCCTCGTGCTCACTCATGGTCTCGTAGGCTGTTCGGGTTGGTCAGATGGACTTCCTGATTGCCTACGCGTTCGGTAACGAACTATGGGCACCGTGGTCAGAGGAGCTGGGCCGGTGGCCCATCCTCCAGCTCAGTTTGTTCCTTGTAAATAGTACGTCGTCCCCGCCTTCCGTGTCCACACCCCCGTCCACTGACGCGCGTCCAGTCTGGCAGATACCCTGCGCGCTCGCGCCCAACTTCGGCACCATCGTCGTCTGCCGCCTGCTGGGCGGCATCTCCTCCGCGGGCGGGTCCGTCACGCTGGGCATGATCGCCGACATGTGGACGCCCGAGGAGCAGCAGTTCGCGGTCGCGTTCATCGTCTTCTCGTCCGTCGGCGGCTCCGTGCTCGGCCCCATCTTCGGCGGCATCATCGAGACGCACTACAACTGGCACTGGAACTTCTGGATCCAGCTCATCGTCGGCGTCTTCGTGCAGGCGGTGCACTTCTTCCTCGTGCCCGAGACGTGCACGAAGGTCCTGCTCGACCGCGAGGCGAAGCGCAGGCGGGATGCGGGCGAGGACAACGTATGGGGCCCATCGGAGGTCGAGAAGAACCGGTTCGCCCCGAGGAAGATCCTCACTATTTGGTTGCGTCCGGTGAGTGCAGCATGCTGCTTGTCACGCGGAGCGCACTGTGCTGACTGTATGCGCGTAGTTCTCCATGTTCATCTTCGAGCCCATCGTCCTGTTCCTGTCGCTCCTGAGTGGTTTCAGCGATGCTCTCATCTTCACGTTCCTGCAATCTTTCACCCCCGTGTTCGAGCAGTGGGGCTTCAACACGGAAATGCAAGGTGTCGCCTTCGTTACGTGAGTGTCCAGCTATTACTTCATTCACGCGTCGCGCTTACATTGTGCACCCCAGGATCGCCGTTGGCTACGTGATTGCATACATTTCATTCATTCCCTTTATATGGAAGCAGCGCAACCAACTCCGCAAGGACCCGCACTCGCTGCAGCCCGAGGCCCGTCTCTACTGGCTACTCTTCAGTACGTACTCTCCCCTGATCGTCGACGCCCGACGGAGACTAACTCGCTTCCCCAGCGGCCCCTCTCGAACCGATCGGCCTGTTTGGCTTCGCGTGGACGAGTTTGGGTCCCCCGCACGTACCCTGGATAGCACCTATGATCTTCGCAGCGATGATCGCCATAGCTAATGTATGTTCTGCCTGCCTTCCGTGCCTATCTCATATTAACTGACGGTATCATTCCGTGCAGTATGCCATCTACATGGCCACGATTGACTACATGATCCAGGCGTATGGACCCTACTCCGCCTCCGCGACGGGCGGCAACGGCTTCGCGCGCGACTTCCTCGCGGGTATCGCCGCGATGTATTCCGTACCTCGTACGTCCCCGCGCACCTCCCCGTCTACGCGCGACCGTGCTGACACCACTTGCAGTGTACTCGAACCTCGGCAAGTCACATCCGCTCGAGTGGGCATCGACGCTGCTGGGGTGTGTGTCTGTGCTCGTGACGATACCCATCTACATCTTCTACTTCCACGGCCCCGCGATCCGCCGGCGGTCCAAGTTCGCGCAGGAGATTTGTGCAAAGCACGAACGCCTCGTCGCGGAGACCAAGTACCACACCGGCCAAGCATAGGACCTGGATGCCCTATCACTTGCTTGTGTTTCTCGAATGACTCGACATACGCGCATGATCGCTCACGACTATATTTATGTCCGACACGCCATATTGTAATAGTAGACTACTCTCACACGCGTTGTAGAGTAATGCTCATGTAACTCTGTATCGTTGTGTCTGCAATGCTATATCGCTATCTCATTGATCGCGTGCCGGTGTGATGGTAGCTGTTACCATAAATCACACAACACTCGGCCGAGAACCTGGCACCAAGGCAGGTGCTCGTGAGATCGATGCCCGAATAGCGCAAGCTCCCTGTACTTGTCCCGCCCGCCGTGTACGAGTTGTACGTCCTGCAGCCGTGCCATTTCCTGCAGCACCGTGTACCATCTTCCAGAACATGGCGTGCACCGCGTCGCGTAGAAGACCCCGAACAGTGGGTGCATAATGCCCGTCAGTCGCTTCACGTCCGTCTCTCGAATACGGTCGTCGGGTATGTCTACGTTTTCGGGGATCCAGCGTTCTCCAGATAGGACAAAGGGGGGTTGTACGAGCAGATGCGGGTTCAGCGTCGTTACCAGGGCCAAGCTCAGGCATTGTAGGTCCGCGCAGAGGTTGACGATGGCGGCAACGCCATGAACGGTCGGCGCCGTGCACGGGTTGGTCGAAGACTGGATATACTGGAGGTTTAGCGAGACCAGCTGCGGCCACGTATGTCCGATGACGCGTAACTCTTCGTCGTCCAGCCACGCGTTACCACATGTGGTCATGGTGAAGTTCTGGATGTTGGGCAGGGAAAGGCAGGGCACGATCAGCTCTAGCACCGATGTGTTGTGGTCCATATCGTCGTGGTCAATATATATCCTCCGGAGCGAACTGCGCAGACCTGAATGGAAGCATGTGGCGAGGTTTCTCGGTGGTGGGGTCCCTCCGCAGTGACCGAAACGACGCACTCGCAGCTCCGTGAGGTGCAGATCGGGTAGCGCAGTGCAGAACGTCGGAAAATCCCCATGACTGTGCGAGACGGCCAACGTCTTCAGATTGTGGAAACCCGAGAAGGGGACGATAGACCGTGGATCTGAAGGAAAGATGGTGATATGGTAGTTCAGCTCTTCTAGCTGTGGTGATCCTCGAAGACCGTCAATGTCTTTCTCCGTGAACCCGTCTACCAGAGATAGTCGACGCAGATACTTTGCTTGGTCCAGGACGGCAGGGAGTATATTCCGGGCGATGTCGTAGAGGTCGAGCGCCTTGAGGTTCGGTGCAGCAGCAACCATACTCGCCAGAAGTTGTCTAACTGCAGCCTTTTGATCGGCGTAGCGCAGCGGGCCGTAGTTTTGCCATCCTACGAGACTAGGGTCCAAGAGTTGCTCGACCCAGAACATGGACAGGCTCAGCTCGCGCAGTGAAGGACCGAGGAATAGGAGGATAGCTTCCTCGACGCCTGGCCACGCGTACCTGCAGTACACGGCACGCAAACGCGGTACAGTGAGATGTGTCCCAAGGCCAGCATCCCGGAGATGCCGCAAGACCTCGGGGTCTACACCGTCTTCAATCGACAAGTTGATCGTCCGGATGAAACTGGCATACAGTTGGAAACGCTGGCGCTCACTGTCTTTCATGCTGGAGGAGACAGACTGTTTTCGTTAATAAGTCAAATCCGCCGGTGCTGGCACATGGAAACACGTACCCAGGTATTCGTCACTCTCCATGGCTTCTCTTGTCTGTAATCCATCTCATACAGCCTGAATATCCATCGCTCCTCTCTCCGCACCCGTAAGGATTGCGTGAATATGCAGAATATTGCTTGTATCGACGGCAGATCCTTCCATAGAGACTTCATCGCTGGGCGAAAGAACCTCTTGCAAGTACGAGCAGCAGCAGAGAGCGTCTTCGAACCTTCATCTTTGCTGCGGAGAGGGTAGTACGGAACTCGGTGGAGGGGGTTGGCGTTGGGCTCCAGTTGTACAAAGAGTTCGTAAAGGATGTCTTCATGTTGAAGAGCAATGCCCACGGCAGGGCTCTGCCGCGAGGAAAGCATGGGTGAACAGTTGCACTTGGATGGTTGAGTCCCCAATAATCAGCAAGTGCGTATCCGATGAGATGAACCGGAGGGTGGCGTTCGGAAGGGCGCTATACCTTGCGGAGAGTAGGGAACGAATCGTACCTAAGTATCTGCGCTTTTGTGTAGTTGACAATGTGTGATGTAAGCATTTCCCCCTGAATCAAAGCGTGCACTTACAATGGCTCGAACCTGATCACTCAGTGGGGCGAAATGGTATTATGGTCAAAGCGTAATCATCATGCACCCAAAATAGCGGGGTCCACGATCGGGCAAGAGCGACCTACTGTGACCCAGCTGCGGCCCAGACCTCGTCTGAGCTTGGGACATAGCAATCCGGCATGGGCAAAGTATACGTGGCTGTTAGCAGCAATCCCGCGCGCCGCTTTTCGCGTCCATTCCGAGACCCCAGAGTAAACCCTTGATTAACCCAACGCCATAACAGCATATATAAAAGCAAGGTCCCAAGACTACGACGCACAATATTCCCAAAGATGGCCATCACACGAGTGCCACAGCAGATCCGAGAAGAAGACCCAGGACAGCCGTGGCACAGGCGATAACGCCGCCTTGCATCATCCCAAAGTTCACCCGGAGGCCGGATGCGGCATTGGACGTAGTGGTGCCGCCCGTGGTAGACGTCGTTCCGGACGTCGAATGTGTGCTCGAAGGCGACGTAGGCGAAGATGTCGAGTGAGAAGAGCCAGTAGAGCTCGATGCGGCGGAGGTCGAAAGCGCAGTCTCACTGGCGGCCGTGAGGAGCACTGATGCAGACGAGCTCAGGAGAGCATAAGCCGACGAGTACGAGGCGGTTGCCACCGAGAATTCGGACGACAGGTGCGCGGCAAAGGTTGACGCCTCAACTTCGAGCGACGACAACTGCGCGGAGTTGGACACGCTGACAGTTGCTATGCCGGAACTGTACGTTGAGAAGTCCGAGATGATGCCCTCCAGGGTAGACACTGCTGAGGGTCAGAACGCGATGCAGTCTACATAGAGATCGCACGTACCATATTCGCACGTATCCTGGTACCAAGCTTTCCCCCAGTCAGCGTCGGCCTTCGTGCATTGCTGTAAGCACGAGTTTGCGGAATCTTGGTACGTAGAAGACCCGCAAATGCACTGGGAATCCCCTCTGTGAAGATAGCAGAACAAGTCAGTTCTGGTGGTAGGCGATTGGATGAGGGCCAGCGAAGAGCACTTACAGGCCCAAACAACCAGCAGACGAGGCTGCTTGGCTGATGCATCCGTAGATACAATGATCGACCGTGAAGCCAGTGCTTGTGGGCACTGACGAGTCGAACTGGGCAACGGCGCCGCCGATAGCGGAGGCAACAGCGAATAGTACTAGGTTGGGATTATGCATGATTGCCGTAGTATGGACGCGGTGTCGGGCGGGGAGAGAATTGCATTGAGACTTGGCGTCCTTATAGCTGTACCACAAGCGTCAATCCAAGTATGGCTAGAGTGCGACGGACCCCGACAGACCTGCTCATTCAGTTTGCTACAAGGCAGGCCTCGTTCGAACAAGCGGCTGAACATTTTGTGAGCCACGCTGATAGAGCGGGTGACGGAGATGGCAGATGAGCGCGGTCTGTTGAGACTCCGAACAACTGTTGGGACAGAAGCTGACCGCGCGATCGGTTACCGCAGAAACGTCGGAACCGCGTCGAGTCATAGCTTTACACTTCTACCTAGTCAGGCACCAGCTCCGGAGGCGGAGTAAGTAACAACGTATAGCAACATACAGACACAATGACATACTTAATGTGCACCGCGGAGGACATCGTTCAATATACCCTCGAGGAGGTGTGGGCAACAGGCCGCCTAGTACGAGCCTTGGGGTACAATCACTGCTGTAGTTGTCGCGCCCTGTCCCGCTACTGCGTAGTAAGCTGAGTATACGTACTTTGAGTTATATCGTGTATTCCATTGCGGCACTGCTCCGCGCGCCGGATCATTCAAGCCCACTTGGCGCCCACATCTTTTTCCATGAGGCGTCTTGTCAAAACAGCTTGCCTAAATACGAGAACTGTTTACTCTTGGCATCCCAGTCCTCCGAGGCACGACAGGCATGGGCCAATATCCCGAGCTGGAATATGGAAGGAAAATGTCACGGACGTGGTCTCCTGTCACACACGTAATCACCGGCCTATTCCGGTCCATGAAAGGAAGGCTATTCTGCGTATATTGCTTGCCTATCCCTGTCGAGAATGAGCTTACATATCACAAAGCAGGAAATAAGCAGGAAATGGCTAGAAAAGTAAACATATTACCTGCTAATCACGACTCGTGGTAGTCTTTCTTAACCCCATCGGGGATATGCTGGGAAAATGACTGGCATAGGCTGCCCATTTTTGGACTTTCCTGGGAATATCCCGGGCAGGGGCAATATAAGCTTTCCTTGATAGGGAAAGGTCAGTAAAAGGATACTGTTGCCGACCATATCTCCGTCATTTTCCACCCCATAACACGTGATCCAGGCACGAATGAGAATAGGCATGGAATAGGCAAGGAAAAGGCATCCTATTACAAGTTGGAATAGGTGGGAGATTATAACCGTTGATGCGACCGCTCGAGACGGAAAGCCTAACCCTCTAAACGAACGAGAGGCCAAGGCCGAGCTGTGGGGGCGAGGCCTTCCGGTGCAGCGAGGAACTGCGCTCGAGAAATGATGATATGTGTGGTGGTGGTGGTGGTCTATGTGGAGAGGGCAGAGTTCGGGCAAGACTCAACTCGACGGGGTGTACGAGGGAAAATAGGGCTTGATGACCGCTCCGAACTACGACGTGCCTTTCGAACCGCTTCGAACGACCTTCGAACTTGCTGGCGCTGGACCAGAACTCGACTGACCAAACCGACTGACGACGCGCTCCGAAACGAGAGAAAAGGGGAAAAATGAGATCTGAACGGTACTGAGAGCTTGCCCTCCTTTTTGGCAGAGGGTTTGTTTATATACAGGTGGCTTTCGCCGAAAACTATGCAGTACCAACCATCGCTCAGCCACACCGAATCCACCACGCGTCGTCCAATCACCTTGAAGAACAACTACCCCACTCGAACCGCTCGACACCAACTTGTCATGGATGCGCCAATCGAAGAAGCACTGCCGCGTGCCGACGCGCACATCGCCCGCTACCATCGTCTTCTTGCCCTTGTGCAGGCCGAACGGTTCTTCGAACCGGCGGGTGCTAGCGTCGAGGCCAAAGAGTGGTTGGCCTGGGCCCATTTCGTACGCTGGGTGCTGGTAGGTATGACACAGCCCAGAAGCTCGATGTTGCTCACGCTCCTGCCAGCATTCCCTCTTCGAATCGTTCTCGAACGCCGTTGCTGTTCGCCCCGGTTCGCTGCGTTCGCCGTACACGTACCCCGCCGTCGTAGCCACCATGAACCGTATCGATCGCGTTTTCGAAGAGGGAAACGTCCCTCCTGGACGAGGCGTTCCCTACGCTCCTCTAGCATGGGATCCACTGTTCGTCCCACAGCCGATCGAACTCGCCGCCGCCCCGTTACCATTCCCAGGCCCGCCCGAATTCGCTGCCGAACCGATCTACCTCGAAGACTGCCGCGAATTGCCCCGTACGTTCAACGAACTTCGTACGGCTTTCGGTGCGCTTCGAGAGGAGGTTTGGTCGGAGTCGCGAGAGATTTTGCAACACCTTCACTCCTTGCAGTACAGTATTGACCATCTTGTCGTGGTGGCTGCTGGGGCGCAAGGTATCGACTTGGCGGGGCTTCTACACGATGATACTGCTCCAGGGCGTGCTGAGAGGGGAGGACCGGTGCTGGGAGGCAATCGCCGCAGCCCTCGTCCAAGGTTCGGTCGAGGGAACGGTCGCTAATATCGTAGTCCTGTAGCTGTCGCTTCGAAATGATGATTCGTGCTTCGACTCCTCGAAGGGCTTTCGAGCTGATCTTGCGACTTACGCCTCTGTTCGACGCTTCAGAGCCTTCGCTCGACGTAGCTAGCGCTGCCAATATTTGCGTTTTTCGGGGCACAGCTCCGCTAGGGGCGTATCACCGTGACAGGTGACCACGTTCTGACCATATTCCTTACCTATTCTCGACGGGGATATTGGCCATTGCCCGTCGTGAGGTAAGTCAGGTAACGGCTGACTCTTCCACCATCATGCGGTCCATCGAGGCTCGCTGGTTGCCGTCGGGATTGTTCCATCTCCGCGTTGGCTTGGCCGCCCCGGTGCCAGTGCAGGGTGCCTGATCACTGTCTGATCCCGATGTAAAGGTCCAACGGCATCAGATGTGCTGAGTCCGGTACTGAGTAACTCGGTCAGTAAGGCTGGGTTGGTGGTCATTTCGAAGAGGATACTTACCGGCGCATGAGTGCCGTATGTCAATACGGCGCGTCTGCCAACGACAACTCGGATCGTCGTAAGACTAGTTGAAGGTCTATGCAGGGATTGCGACATAAGTACCGGCACTGGTCCTCACTGACTAGTAGAGTGCCCAAGGAAAGTGTAGAGCGGTCAGAACGGCAACCCCATAACTTTGAGCAGATGCAATCCGTGATTGAAGGATTCAGGCGTAGTATTCCAGGCAAATTGCCAACGTAGGTGTACTATAGCATAGGGCCGGACGTGGATGACAACTCGAATGGGTGACGACTGAGGCTCAGGCGCAAGCGCCCTACGCCAGGACCCCCGTTTATTGGTGGGTAAGCCTGAATCGCGTCCGGACAGGATCGAGGAGTCTGAGGGGGGGTATGCCTGATTTTGTCCGGAAATTTGGGCCTCTGCGCCGGGCGAGGCGTGATTTTTCGTCCGGACATCCAGACCCATACTTATGGAGGGCTGATCCGGGTCGCAGCGGTCCGGACATCAGTGCTGGATGGAACTCCGCTTGTACCTTAGCTTAGTGGTATTTACTAACTCAATCACAGTTCGAGTAAGTAACGTGCAAATGTGCAGAATTATATGGGATCAAATGACTTATGAACGAAGTGTATTCAATTGAATTCTGACTGCACGTCAGAAATGCGCGCTTGCGCGGCCCACTGTGACAGGGATAATAACCGAATCGAGTAATTGAATTCTAAGGTTCGGGGATTTCAGTTGGCTGACTTCACTACATGCTACTGATATACCGTACATAGAGAACAATCAGTCTGAGCATTCGATTTTCAGCCTTTGTCCCGCTTTGACTTTCTGCAGCTGATTCTAATCCCACAATAAGTGGATCCCAGAACTCAGTAAAACCCTGAAGTCGAGCGGCTGCCACAAGTTTGTCACCACAAGCCTGAGCCCAACTGAAATGAGTTCAGTGTGACTAGGAGGAAGGTATGTATACACTGGCTACAGTGCGGACTCGGTCATCCTGGAGTAGTTAACGAGTAGTTAACGAGGACAGTGACATAGCTTATCTAGTCTCCTGTAGGCAGAATCAGTATCAGGACTTGTCCATTACCGGGCGCCAACACGGGGAAGCCAACCGGTAGACAAAGCCTTATCCACCGTCCGGACACTATGGGCGCAGAGAGAGGCCTGATCTGCTCATCCGGACGGCCTCGCGCGACCACAATCCCTGAATCAATATCCGGACAAATGGCGTGGGCGCCGCTGAGAGGCTGATTTTATCCGGCCAAAAAAATCAGATTTTGTACAAAATTTTCCGGACAAATATGTCCAAAAGGCGGGCAAGCGGATCAGGCCTCTCCGCATATAATCAGGGGTCCTCCTACGCCACCGGGGAGGCTTTTGTCCCACGTTATAAATAGCTCAGCCATCACGCACGGACTCGGCGACCCATACTGGTGAGTATATAATTCGCCCATTTCGACAAGTGACGACTGGCAGAAGCCATCGCCATCGTGAAGCTGAAGCTCGTCACCACGTGCATACGGCGGACTGGCTATCACTTATGAGATGTAGGTCGCGAAGAATTCGATGGTCGACTACAGGTTCGAGTGTTTTCAAGGATGGTGAACGCTTTGCCCTTCCCCTACAAGCCAGAACTATGCCCGTATAGATAGGGGTGCGCTTCGTCCATCCGCTAACCTATAAAACAACCTGGCGGTGCTGAGCGTGAAGCAACTACCAACCTCGTAAAGCTACGCCGTACTAGAGTGCACCCCAGTGCCAGTGAGCGTTCTCAATGCCGTCCTCCGTCATCAGTGCGAACTGAGTTATCTTCCTTTCCGACCTTCAAGTTCAGTGATGGACTCGATGCGCTTCAGCTCCGCCACAGCAACGGCGCTCAAAAGCCCAGATATCCTCGACGAGATCTTTACCTACATCAAGGTCCCAATTGATCTATCGAAGAACGATTACCGTTACATCTCTTCGGAGAACTTGCAGTACCAGCGGACGTTATCTGCCGCTGCACGGACGTGCAAGGCGTTCAATCGCCCTGCACTGAAGTTTCTCTGGCAAGAACTTCCCTCCCTCGACGCTCTGTTCTGTCTGTCATCATCAATCCAGGTCGTAGATCCCCCTCGCCCTTGGGTGACGAGTCACGGTGGTGACCGTCGTACTGGGCGATTTCAGAGATACCCCTCTCCTTCATGGGTATGTTCACCTGATTATGGACCTTTGTGCCGTTCATACTAATACTCGTGCGCCTCTTCCTGATTAGCAAATGAAGGGGGTAATCACCGAGTCCGAACGACGGCGCTTCATCTTCTACACTCGTTATATTCGCACAATCGTCTTGTGGACTCCACTCGATGTTGACGATAGCGTGTTCCAAAGCCTCTCTGTGGCCGGCCTGTTCCCGCACCTTTTCCCCCAACTGCACACCATCCACTGCCTGCCGCCGTCACGGGACTGGTTGCCCAGGGCCCTGCGTATGCTCATCCGTCCTGCGTTCCGCCACCTTACCCTCAACATTGATCAAAAGCACCCCAGGCGGCAGCCAAAGGAGACATGGTTGCTCCGTACGGCCTGTCTGCTTGCACCCCAGATTGAGAGCCTCGTACTGGGTGGGAACGGCCCCATCCCGCCTCTGGAGGAACTCGGCCAGTTGAAACACCTGCGCACCCTGCATTTCCTCATGACGCACGCATCACCCCAACACCATCATACCCTGATCGCGACGCTTTCCTCCCTTGAACATCTCCAAGAGCTGACGCTCTCGGACTGCTGCGTTCCACGCGACCCAGTCTATCTCTGCATGAGGCTGTCCGCCGGCTTCGCGAGCTTGCAGAAGATGACCGTTGTCGGTGGCATCCAGATAGTCTCGAGACCGTATGCCGACTTGATCGACTTACGCCTTCGGGAGCTCTGCTTGGACAAGTTGCCTCGCGAGCAGCTCCCCCTCTTGGAAGACCTCGTCAGGCGTTGCACTTCTGCATTTCGCAAGTCTCTCAGCGTCTTGCGCATCAAGTGTGGCACCCAAGCCCGTGGCACCCGCGCGGATCGCGACGGCGAGTCGAAGGCTCCACCTGCGCCTTTCATTCAGCATATCCGACCTCTGCTCAAACTGCCAAATATCGTGACATTCTCTTTCGAGGCTCAGGACGCCTTGCTCGTTGACGACGAAGCTCTGCTTGCCATCGGCCACGCATGGCCAAAGCTCGCTTCCTTGGACCTGCACACCGCTCACGCCAAGAGCGAGCGCGCAGCCCCCACGATCCACGGCATCGTCTCGCTTCTCAGGGCGTGCCCGGATCTCCGCGGCGTCTACTTGCCCTCCATCGTTACGTTGGACGCGCACCACACCGTGGAGCCGCCGTACGTCTTGACGAAGAACCGCTGGCCTCCCGACTCCGATATTCTGCTTGACGGCGCGATCGAGGACGTCGAGGTGGGACGGCTTGTGGACGTTTTGTGGGCACTGTTCGGAGTGGCGCTCCCGAGGATGAGTCCACTGTCGGAGAGATGGAGGACAGTTCTCTGTGCGGTTGCCGAGGTGCAGGATAGGTGGGAGAGATCTGGGAGGTGTGTTTGAGGGCGGTATGCTATGCACGGGACGCTGTATCGCTGGTGGGCCTGTAGGCGGACCTTCTCTTATACATGATATGTGTTTACATCAAATTGTGCGTTCATGTGATGCGGCGTTCCGACGATGAGAAGTCTCTCGAAGCCTAAACAGCTGGAACAGGTTGTATACTTCCTCTGGTGTCGTCGATCTACGCACCTCTTTCTCTCAATCATGCACCCGCCCACCCGCCGTGCATGCTTCTGCGCCATGTCGCCCTTTCTCCTACTGTCATGCATCAGACGATTCTCTCTCATCACTGCTGAAGACATGGCTCACTGACGACAAGAAGATCTGCAGAGTTACTGAAGCATGGCCAGCCTCGGTCGGTCAGCAAACCCTATACCAGCGAGTCCAAGAGGATGAATCACGCAGAGCATAGACGGCATCGTCACCCTTGCAACTGCTGTCACAAGGTCAAAATCTCCTCAATCGCCATGGTACGTGCTGCTTGCATCGTTCAAGAGCCATACAGTGTTATCGAGAAACGGTGGGCGAGAGCTGTTTGAGGACAGGAAGATAAGCGACGATCGACGTAGAGCAGCCGGTGGGCATCGATCGGCCAGTTGTGCTTTACTCTCCGAAAGTGGACGTGTTCTCTGAGGAATAGAGCGAGCCGGGTGATGCGCGAAATATCATGGGTTGCATTCGGAGCGAGCGGAAGAGGTTGAAGATCATCGTGTCGGGTGACTTAGAGACCTTGCCGCACATCGATGCGTGGATTACAACAAGTTACATATCGATGCTTTGTTGTGTATCCCATCGAAGTGCTGCCTGTTGTTTTTGTTGTTGTTTGAGGACGTACCGCCTCATCAGTTTTGGTTCCCGATGTGACGCGCGCTCCTGGACCGCGCAACAGCCTGCCCTAAACACGCATTAAAGGTCGCCGCCACTGGACCGCTGCCCTTTTTCTCTGGCTTTGGTTGTAGGAACTGGCTGATCGAATGTACGTTCCTCCCTCGTTTGCCGTCCTGGTCATATCCGAATGTCTCTGACGCCTGGCTGCTTCCTAACAGCGCGATGTACTGCCGCATGTGAGTCATCGCACCTTTGCATGACTGGCGCCACACATGTTGGCAGCGGTGTAAGTGCTAGGCAGTGGCGGGTCATCCCGAGGCTGACCTCTCCTCTTCACAGTGCCCATTCTTGGTCGGTTCCCGCTCCTTAGTGTTGCGGGGCGTACGTCCCGCAAGCTGGGCCCTCTTGGTGTGCCGTGGGACATCCTACCGCAATCAAGATATTGGTGTTCCGCAGGTCCTCCGCGAGGGGGGCTGGGCGTAGTAGCACAGAACGCAAATCAATTGCCCCAGGACATGCGGGGTCGTTTCCCGCTCGTGGTGGACGTGGCGTATTCAATAGTTCCTATCGTCTCGGGCTACCGCGAGTGATGTACACCTTGCAAAGTTATGCAACAACGTTAAGCGCTCTCGATTTGTGCGACTAGCCTGTGCCGTGTTGTGGCGGTGAGTTCCTTCAGGGAATACAGGCGCGTGCGCGTGCTTCTCGACATTGACAAGGTCCCGATTACTCGAATGGCGTACTGATGATCTCTCTTCTTTGCGCGGACCTCCCTAACCAAGGTAATCGCTGGACATGCTCGCCGAGCAAGGCAGGGAAGCCCAGGCATCAGACCGATCGGACCAGATAGAACCGTACCGCAGTACACCTGCTGACTGCCTCGTTGCCGCAGAAGACGCAAGCACATCCAACACGCGCACCTTGCGTTGGATTAAACCTTGTCCGCCTCCAGCTATATAATCTCGCATCCTCTCCCCTCGCTCCTCCAATCCAAGATGTATTAACTAACAAACGGCGCCAGACAGCTGTGAGTGGTCTCTTCCTCTAGTCTGGAGTATAGTCACTGATGACCTGTCGCAAGCTGAGCGCGATGTAGCCTGGTTGCCGACGCGGCCCTCCTATTCACCGTACGGGTATTAGGAGGGCCGAATGCTGCATCGTTGATGATGGACGCGTGTGTGGACCTGTGGTGGTCCTGCAGAGTCTCGCTCAGAGCACCGTATGTCGTTGTGTTCACTTCTTTGCCGTGCAGACACTGAAGGTCACCCACAGATCGCCGGACGGCGACGACTTTCAACGGCCGTTGTAAGTCACAATCACCACAATCTTTACCCGACTTCCCGTCAGAAGATGAGGAAGGACAGCGGACCGCTGTTTGCTGAAAGCTAGGGCGTGGATTTCCACGCACTGGTTGCGGCGTATGCTTCGCCTGAACAACCAACATTGGTAGTTTAGCAGGTAGAGACATGCGAACATCCCGTCGGGATACATACCTTGTGTGCTAGTTATTGGGGCGACGCCCCTACGTTCGAATGCACACTGATGAGAGAAGACTTCGGAGCTGTTGCAGCGTTGGCAGTGGCTGCTTCAACCTTAGGGCCTCTATTGTCGAGTATATGGTGCAATCATGAATTGGTTGACCCAGTGACCTGATAGATGGGCAACACCGCCAACGCTCCGGACGGAAAGTTCAAACAAGAACTTAATGAGGGGCGGTCATGTGATGCAGCGGCCGCGGTCGCTTCGAATTCAAACGCAAGCTACTTGGACGGAGTGCACTCTGACCTCATATCTCCAGACCCGGGTCGCTGCTTATACGCATGCTGTGCCAGTGCGACATATCCGAGTCAACAGTGCTACTTCACACCACTTGGTCAAAGGCTGATTGACTGCGGTCTGCGTACTGTTGAGCAGCGATGTAGGTGGCATGCTGGTAGGTCCAATCAAGCCCCTCTTGTCGTTCTTAACCGGTATACTTCAGGCTCTCCTGACCATGACGACGCAATTAACGGTTTGCGCGTAACAAGACCTTTGTAGTGTCTTGGTATTCTGTGGGATGCTAGGTTTCCAAACTTCCGACAGGCGTAGCCACGCTTTGTCTCGACGCTTTGTCTTAGTGTGGCCACCTCGCTACGCCCACACTGGTGCTTTGACTGGATGACACGTATATATCCTGTGTCATGAAGATGAACGAGAGTCTCAACTTACAGCTCACCCGTCCACTTCGGTGCGTAAATTGTGCACCCTATCCGTTATACTTGCTGAACAATGCGGTATTGCGGCATTAGCTGTTCAACTTGGACGCCTTCCAAGGCCGCTGTACCGAGATGCACGCCGCACTTCAAACACCGGATATCCTGGACGAGATATTCGAGCACCTCTGTGAGCCCCTCCAGCGTGTGTCCCCCAGCCATGAAGGGCCCTGGTGCTTGCACAACGCGCCAGCGCCGACGGCGCTCCACGAAACCGCCCTGGTATGCAAAGCCTTCAGCGAGCCCGCCTTGAAGCATCTGTGGAGTCACATCCCGAGAATCGATGTAATCCTTGGCCTATTCCCGACATCCGCCAAGCTCGTTCCTCCCTCCGCTATACCACGCCGGAATGGCTCTGCGTCGGCGGGCGAACAGCAATACAAATCAAACGTGCTCGTCTGGGTATGTGGCCTCTTGGTATACATGATTATCATCGTTTCTGAGAAGTCGGCAGGTCATGGAAGGCCCCATCACCGACGCTGAGCGTGCCCGCTTCACTTGGTACGCCCAACACATCCGCATATTCCACCTGTGCACCGCGTGGCACGTCGAGCTCGACGCCACCGTCTTCGAGCACCTGGCCCGCGCTGGCCTCGGTCTCCCGCTCTTCCCACGTCTCCACACGCTCTTCAACTGCGGGATCGGGCTCCGCTGGTTGCCGCACCAGAGCGCGGCAGTAGCGCTGCTAAGCGGGCCCTCGCTGCGCACGCTCTCACTGGCGTTCCCGGGCACCGGCAAAGCGGGCGCCCCCGCCGGAGCCAAGGATGACCTTATTGGCCCGCTCCTCACGAGCCTGGCGACATCCGCGCCCGGGCTGGAAAACTTGAAGATCCACTGCGCGTCGTGCACGACATTCCCCACATCGCTCGGCGGCTTGCGCAGCCTGCGCACGCTAGATCTGGACCTGCCGTACGTGCACTTGAACAAAGACTTCCTCAGGACGCTGGTGCCGCTGGACCGGCTGGAAGAGCTCTCGCTATGGGACATGTTCACTGGCACGTCCGAGGACGTTACGCCGATCAGGGGGTTCAAGAATCTGCGAAGATTGTTCGTCTACGGCGGCATGTGGACGATCGACAGCCTGCTGGCCTCCCTCCCGGAGCTGCGTCTGAAGGAGTTAACCCTACTCAAGGAGGTCGACTGCCCGAGTATCGAGCATGTCAAGCGGCTGGGGGATGCCCTATGCGCCGGGCCCGGGAAACGCCTCGAGAAGCTTACTCTGCTCTCGTTCAGCGGTGGGGAGCAGCTTGCGGAGAAATCCGTCTCTGAGCTGCTGTTTCCGTTCTTCGCTCTACGCACCCTCCGGAGCATCACCTTTGAATCGTGGGAGCCCATGAAGATTGTGAACGAAGACTTGCAAAAGTTCGGACGCGCGTGGCCGAAGCTCGAGGTGCTACACGTGTTGCGGGCCCACTCAGAGCTACTAGAGACTGTTACGCCAACGATCACGGGCCTCGTCGAGCTGGCAAATGCGTGCCCAGGGCTCCGCGACGTTGATATTCCAGCCGTCGTACCGGTTCTGGCCTTGGGGGCCGTAGTCCCGCCACTCTACCTGGCGACGCAGAGCATTAGCAAGGTGCCGCTTCCATTCTGGATCCCGGACGAGCAGATCCGCGACGCGCGGCAGCTCGCTCGGGTTCTACATTCGGTGTTCAAGGGCAAGAGGCTGCTGGTCACTGGGTTAGATGGGATGCAGTACAAGAGGTGGAGCGCTGTTTTGGATAGCATGGCGGAGCTATCACAGGAATGAAAATCTGTACATCACCATTCACTTTTGACTGCTTGTAGCGTATGAGATTGATGTATAGTGCTGCCATATCGCGAAGGTTGAGGCTGGGTTCAGGTAGTATTTGGTCACAAGGTAACGTACAGACGCGATGCATCACGGACACGGGGCATTGTGACGATTTCCACTTGCGGATGCGGTGTGACAGCACCTTCAGGTTCTCACAGCCGAAAGGTGGCAGTTTAGAATGGTAACAAGATCTCCTGCACTCAACGCTCTCGCCCTTGAGCTTCATATCTTGCTCCTTACGTATGATATCCTCTCATCAGTATTTACCTTCCACTTCCACTGGTCCTGAGGATACAAGCACTGGCAGCATCCATGACACATCGGCGCCGTGTCATGCTTACTTTGAGTCCTCGCCGGCGCCGACCACCTCGTGGAGTCCGCACTGCGCCGTTCGCAGTCCAGGGTCCACAGCGCCGCAAGAACGACGAAGTATCGTACGACTTGCCTCCCGCAACAATCTAGCTCGCCGCGAAGGCATGTTCACTACCAATACCGTACGCACAGCACCAGGGAAAGTTCCGCGCTCGAGCACTCTAATCCCGCGTGCACGAGCCCGCGAGACGCTAGCGCCGAACCCCATCTCGTACTTATACATCGACAGCGAGTGATCTTCCGAGGACTCGCCCTGCCTCTGCCGTGACGCACGATGCACGCATTCAAGTCAGTAATAGCCTCGGCGCCCGCCCTCGCCATCCTCAGCACATTCGTGCACGGCGCGGCTGTCCAGACGACCTCCGGGGTCCAGCCAGGCTATCCAAACGATGCATGCATCATCTCGTGCATCGCGCAGGCCGCGTCCGCGGCGAATTGCGCCACATAGTGAGTCGCCCCCCTCCCGTCCCACACAAGGACCGGGCCACGCTGACCTCGGAGGCCCCCAACGCAGCGCGGACCTGCCCTGCGTGTGCGCGTCCGCGCTCTACCAGACCGCCGCCACCGCGTGCCTCTCCAAGAACTGCACCGTCCCGGAGTACACGCTCGCGCAGACTCTGCACGCCGACCAGTGCGCCTACGGTACGTCCTCCGAGTCCGAATAGATGCACCCCCGCCCCCGCCTGCGCGCGCTCACACGCATCCCGTGCCACCCATGTAGAAAACGCCATCTCCGGGCTGTCCGTCGCGGCGTCGACCTTCCGCGCGGGCGCGTCCTCCGTCTACGTGTCCGACTCCGCCGAGGCGTCGTCGCTCTCGTCCGCGTACTCTTCGTACGGGTCCTACCTCTCGTCCGCGTACTCCGCGTACGGCGCCTCGCTCTCGTCCGAGTACTCCGCGCTCGGCTCGTCCCTCTCGACGCAGTTCGTCGGGACGGGCGGCGCCGGCGGGAGCTCGACGAGCACGGCCTCTGCTGGGACTTCGACTACCACTGGGAGTGCGGGAGGAGACAACACGACGTCGGGGGCTAGGAAGAGTGCGAGGACGGGAGGTGCTGTCGCTGCTGTTTCTTTCGGGGTCGTTTTCACGCTTGCTACGCTGCTCGTATGATATGACGTTTCGCTCATGCCGACATACGAAGCTGACCTGACGATGTAATGTGTTTTACGTCTGTGTACCATAGCCGAGCCCATAGAATAGTTACTGGCAAGGGGGCCAAGGTCATTCGCATGACTATTACCGAGACCGTATCATGGCCGCACAGTAATATATGCTCTAAATCCAGCACAACAGAAGGTGACATATAAACACTGACCACGTACAACCTTCTGAATGCGGCCAACTTGCAATCGAACTCTAACACAGGACAGACACCAGGCGCCCACGTGACCGCGTGCGTCGATCCGGATCTGCGTGCGTCACCGACCAGTCCAGCAGCCACCCCGGCCCGCGCTAGCCTAGGCGATGAGCACCCCTAACATACCTCACCATCCCGCCGCCGCCGACCAGGATACTAGTGAGCCCTACGATCAGCTTCCGCGCGGCCCCCTCCCGCTCTCCGCGCGCGGAAGCAGCGTCATGGGCGCATTGCGAACCGCACCGCACCGCACTCGGAGGGCCCGAGGGTGGTATATAGGCCAGCACCCGTCCTTTCCTTACTCCCACTACGCCTACATCTCCGTCGAACCGCACGCTCGCACACACACGCCGACACGATGTACACACCCCTGCGCACCGCCCTCCTCGCGCTCGCGCTCGTCGCCGCTCCGCTCGCCGACGCAGGTACGCTAGGCCCACCCGTCTCTCTTCTGCGAGCTCCGAGCTGACGCGCGAGTAGCGTTCGTCCGCACGACCACGACGTCGACGATCACGCGCACGCGCTACGCCGCGACGACGTCGACGGTGACGGAGCCCGCGACGGTTACGGTCACGACGACGTCGTACGACTCGACCGTTACCGTGCCGACGACGTCGACTGTGTTCACGACGGTGTACACCACCGAGACGTCGCCCTAGAGGCAGCATGTAGTGAGAAAGGAGGGGATAGTGGCGGAAGCGCGTTTAGCTTGTTGTTTCGGCTGTGGACGGACTTGCAATTCATGTTATTTGCCTGCCATCCTTTCCTGTGTGAGCCAGAGGCGATCAACGGTACCCCAATTCTGCGTGACTCCATAATCATCATGCATCAGTCTCATGTCCGAGTACGACGCGCACAGTCCCGCACTTCCAGTACGCGCGAGAGTTAGCGATGCGCCGCTATTGCAATGCTGGCTGCGACGAAGCCCGCGTGCATACCACCCGCGATCCAAAACACCTACCTTCGCACACCCACCGCACGCCAATTCGCTCCCAACGCGCGTCACAAACCCAACCGCTCGATCACATCCGCCCTCACCCGCGGAACCAACCACTCACACCACCCCTTTCCCGCCCCGGTCGGAAACGTCACCGCGCGCGGAAGCAACCCCCGCCATCCCCGCTTCCGCGCTCCCATCCCCGCCGGCGGCGGGGTCACCCCGTCAGTTGCATCCGCGACACCCGGCGCGCCCGTATATATGGCGGGGCCCTCCTCTGAAGCATACACCCTCAGTAACGCACACCCACCACCCACCGAGCACCCACCGCCTACCCACCCACCGCAGCGCAGGAGAGATGCACGCCAAGCAGACCGCCCTCGCGTTCCTCGCACTCGCGTGCGCGGCCAACGCCGGTAAGCCCCTCCCGCCCGAAGGCAGAACGCAGACTGATACGGGGTGGCAGTGGTGACGAGCACGGTGACGGTCACGCAGCGCGCGCAGACCTTCACGACGTCGACGTCGACGCGGCTGGTGACGGTGCAGCCGGCGACGACGACGACGGCGGTCGTCGAGGCCGCGGAGACGGACGTTACGTCGACGACCACGACGACGAGCACTGTTACCGTCACGGGCACCGCGCCCACGACGACGAGCACGACGAGCACGAGCACGAGCAGCGGGACGACGAGCACGAGTACGAGCACGAGCACGTACACGTCGTCGAATACCCCGAACCAGACGGGCGCGCCGGGCGATGCGGGGAGCAGCCAGCCGTACCCGGGATACCCTGCGGGATATCCGCCATATGCGGGGTACCCGCCGTACGCGAGAGCAGCGCGTGAGGATTAAGTGGCTATGGTGTGGATGTAGTGGATCATGATTGCGGACTAGTTGTGCAACAGTAGAGCCGATTGTATGGTTTATGAATCATTGTTCCTCTCACCAAGCACATGAAAGAGCTGCCTTCCAGAGACGTCTCTTGATCGGTCAAATCAAGACAGGTGCCGTTCATCCCCGGTTCTTTCCCGGCGTGTAATGTCCAGTGTCCAGCATAATCGTCACCAGAACTAAGATGGGGGCGTAACCCGTAATGTCCAAGGGCCAGCTGGCATGAGCAGAGTCCCAGTCTGAGTTGAGCATCTACAGCATGTGATAACGCTTCGAGGTGTGCGGCGCATTCCATGACGTCGTGCATCGAGGGTTTCGCGCCTCACGCCCGCGCAGCCACTCGGAGTTGGACGAGAGAGGACAGGCGTAGTGTGCGACGGCGATCAGGGAACCCAGCGAGCACATGCGCGAGGGACCAGAACGAGTCTAAGTGTCGCCCCATGACCGCTTCGAGACGCTTCGCCGACAGAATCCGCGCCATCGTACGACAGAGGCATGTTGAGAAGACGGACGTGGCGGAGGCTGCGAACCCAGTGCGAGTATCACGAGGGGCCAGCACCGTCATGGGCACCCCACACGCATGGAGTCGAATATCAAGTGCTTGGAGTCGGCGTACCGATGTACACGCTCTTGACAAGTCGACATGGCGCGGAGCAGAGGCGTCGTTCCATTGACCGAGGCTGCAGCGAGGGAGCGTCAGGAGACTGCTGCGGTGGCAGACCGGTGGAGGAAGTTGGGTCGATGAGGATCCGCGCGCAGGCCGTCTTCGCGCCAGGTCTTCCGCGACGGTTAGGCTACAACACGCCACTTAACCTCTCGCGACGACCGGCAGCAATGGCAGAGGGGGCGTCGAGGCCGGCAGGCGAGGGAGGTCGTCGACGGTCGAGAACGCGCCCGCAGACACGCACGACGCTTCCCGCCCAATCCGGCAGCCCATCAGACGCGTGACCCGCGCGTGACGCGTCGCGCACCCCGCGCGCCATGGGCGCCTCGCACTCGCCCCGCTGCCACGGCTCTGGTACCTCGCCCGCCTCAGGCCCCGTATATAATGCCCGCCCCTGCCTCCAGCACGCCCTCCGTCTTGCCCCCTCCCCAGCCAGACACGCACGCCCCCCCTCACGACTAGCCACGAACCCCACTTCCCCCGAAACCAAACACAAAATGAAGGCCGTCTTCGCGCTCCTCGCCCTTGTCGGCGCCGCCGCCGCCCAGAGCTCGTCCGCCGCCGCCCCCACGAGCACCGCGGGCATCGACGCGTGCATCCTCGGCTGCGTGCAGACCGCCGCGTCCTCCGCCGGCTGCGCTAGCTAGTACGTCCCCCGTCCTCCGCGCCCTGACGCACGCACTCACACTCCACGCCCGCGCGCGCCGCAGCACGGACCTCACCTGCGTCTGCTCCTCCACCTCGTTCCAGACCGCCGCCCTCGCGTGCCTCCAGGCGAACTGCACCTCCGCCGATCTCGTCGCCGCGCAGGCCCTCCAGTCCTCCGAGTGCGCCGCAGGTACGTGACGCCCCCCTCCCCACCCACCGCGCGGCTCGCGCATCTGACGACGCGCATATAGTCAGCGCGAGCTCGGCCGCCGCCTCCGCCACGGGCTCGGCCGCCTCCTCCATCCTCTCCAGCGCCTCCGCCGTCCTCTCCAGCGTGTCCTCCGCCGTGTCCTCGGTGACCGCCCACTCGAGCGGTGCATCCGGGTCCGCCTCGGGAAGCTCGGGCACGCACGCGTCGACGTCGTCGGCTGCGGGCTCCAGCACCTCTGGGACGACGAGCCAGACGACCAGCGCCGGAACGAGAGTCGAGCTCGCCTCGGGTGGCTTGCTTGGTGTGGCTCTGGCCCTGCTCGGCGTTGTCGGTGGTGCCAGACTGGTGTTGTGAGGTTGAGCGTCGTGGAGTAGTTGCGTACGAAGGTAGTGCCGCGAAAACAGACAGTCATGCAGCACTTTGTATGGACAGTAGGAACCGAGTATGTTTTGAACACTCGTGCCATTATTTTGGGAGCCGGGTTGCACTCATCTAATAACCGTCAACAACTCAACTTGGTGGCAAGCCACTCCAAAAGCATTTGTGAACAGTGAGGCAACTCGACATCAATAGCATGTGTGCATAGTGAGATACAACACACGTCAGTGTTGTCGCACGCCTTATCTCATTAGCTCCACAGAGTGTACTACGAAGCCGTCGACGAGTCGCGCAGTCAAGACATCTTTCAACATGCCAAGACGCACAGTACAACCCACCTGAGTGTGACGAGCATACCATGGCACCTCACGCACAAGCAACATCGACCGAAACCCATCCATTGCGCACATCTCCAAACCCACGGCGAGTGGACACTAACCGGGCTAGGCTACACACACAACGTATATCACTAGGGAATGCACCCGCAGGGCCGGGTGCCGTGACTGAGCAGGGCCTCGGTCCTCCATCACTACGGTCCAGTCTGAACCCTGTCATCCACGCACTCGTCAGCCGGGGACCTCTAGAGCGGAACGCATGGAAGGGACGTACAGGGTCTGAGCGAGGGTCCACAGGGGCCCTCTCCAGCGGTGCGCGCGCAGCCCCGGACGGGACACGGACGGCCACAAGCGCAGCGCGCTCAGCTGTGTGCGACAATATGTCAGCGCCACCGCTGCTGCGAGCGGAGGAGGTGGTGTACGTACGGGGAACGGGAAAGTGAGTGCTACATGATTGGGGGGGCAGCCTCTCCGTGCGGGGTTCATATACACGTACGCACAAGGTTAAGGTTCGGCGCACGCGCGTTCCCCGGTGCTCGAGGCGTGCCCAAGGCTGGTCAGCAGGTACGCGTCTGCGACACCCCGTCGCCACACGGCCTTCCCTTCTCTTCTTCAGGTTATAGAGTTCGGACGGCGAACAAAGGCGATTCCCGTTTGGGGGCAGCATTCATCCCTCAGCGCAGCACATCCGAAGAGAAGCGGGCACACGAGGCGATACGGTTCGATAGGCTGTTGGGGATGGGTAAATGGGGAGCGAGGCCTTCGTGTGTGCCTCAAGGCGTAGAGTTTGGAGGGAGGAGCGCGTGGGAGGCGAGCCTCTGTCCACGGCGAGGCTTTGCTGCGTCCATATGCGGCTCGGGATGATCCTATGTTGCGGCTCGATGATGGCCTGACCGACCCAGTGCCAGTGAGGACGATCCTGCCTAGAGGCACGTCAGTGCAGTGCGGAGTCGCTGGGAGACTCACCCGGGTGCGAGCGAGTAATATGCTGCGTGCAGCCTGTCAGTCGCGGAGATGGTGGATCACATGACCTCGAGGGTTGGGATGTGCACACTCATGTGCACAGCGGCAGTCGAGGACGTATACACGGACACGCAGAGGCTAGTAACAGTCGTCCTCGGCCGATCACTCCGAAGACCGCAGTGTAACTTGACACTAACCAGTGGCACGCCGTGTTCACAGACAACGCAATACTACGTCCGGCTTCAGAGTTGTTTCGTCGACCTCATGGGCATCCAAGGCCATGAATGACAGAAACGACGCAGACACGAGCGATGTGTTGAGGGAGTGGAAGGAACCCTTCACGAACCGGCAGGTACAACAGCCATCGATCGAAACTTATCCATTGCGCACATCTCCAAACCCACGACAGGCTTGCGCCCGCCGGGCAAAGTTACACACAATGAATATCACTACAGAAGGCGCCACGCGCTGGGCCGGGTGCCGTGACTGGGCAGGGCCTCGATCCTCCATCACTACGGCCGAGTTGCGAGTCGAAACTCTGCCGGCCATGCATGCATCAGCCGGGGACCTCTAAAACTGAATATGGAGGGGACGTACGGGGTGTGAACGAGGGTCCGCAAGGGCCCCTAGGCCGCAGTGATGTGGGCGCAGCCCTGGACGGGACAAGGGCGGCCACAAGTTGTAGGCGAGCATTGCGAAATCCCCACCGAGTCAATATGTCAATATAAGCAGGTGCGCCTATAACATATGAACATATTATCACATCCTTAAAGTGCTAGCAATTTCTGTAAGCTGGTGAACAGCAGTCTATAGGTCCACTATAACATGAGTATATAGTATCAATCTGCATGAGTCAATTGAATAGCTCAATTACCATCCACTAGCCACCTACATAACATGCATTCCACACACTCATTTTGATCTTTGACATGATCAACATTTAGAGCCATGGCTACTGTACTTCACAAAAAGCAGCTACATCAACCATGCAACAAGCTGTAACAACTGTCAGTACTGTGCATGAGCATTTGTACAGTGGTTCATCAGAATCCAAAATTGCCTTACCAGACACTGCAAGAGGGACTCAGAAGTGTCACTTCAGATCATGACAACACTAGCAAATATCTTACTAGGTGTCAGAATCCAACATTGGTGTGGTCAACCAAGCCAGTAAAAGGATATAAGAGGCTGTACAATATGGATGATGTACCTTAACACACATTGGTTAGTACACTGATGTTCATAAAGAACATCACTTCATAACTCCCACATTTGTTTGGTAGCCTTGCACTTGTCAGATCCAGCCTCACATACCCTAGTGTTGTGTATATAAGGCAATGTTTGAGTGGTGGAGCAGGTGGCAGTACAGGTGCTTCAAGTTGTGGGCTCAATGTGGGTCTCATGCAGATCAGAGAACTCAGAGGTCCATACTTTGCTCTGTCCACCTATATATACACACACTCAGACCATATATGACTGCATCAATCAATGTATGCTGCAATACATACTGCCCTGGTAGTCTTGATGTGACTGGATGTACCATGAGTGATGGTCAAGTATCACTCATGACACCCACATCTGCATAGGTGACTGCATATGGGGTGGCCTCACTTCGCTGCAAGCAGAAGTGAGCAGGAAAGGTGTAACATACTCACCACTAGAATGGATACGGTATTTGCTCCGGTGGTGGTTGCTGAGGGAAGGCAGCCAATGGAGCCCCGCCAGTGGGCATACAAGTGTCTGATGATCACAGTTAATAAGTAAATTCGACTATAAACATGGAATTCGAATATCGCACTATTATCGCGGTGGCAGGCATCCTTGATGAGCACGCTTGGCTGTGTGCAACATGTCAGCGACACCGCTGCTGTGAGCAGAGGAGAAAATGTACTTACGGGGGGACGGGGAAGTGAGTGCTACATGATTGGGGGGTGCAGCCTCTCCGTGCGGGGTTCATATACCCAGACGCACAAGGTTAAGATTCGTCGCGCGCGCGTTTCCTGGAGCTCGAGGCTCACCCAAGGTTGGTGCGGCCCTGGTCAGCAGGTACGCGTCTGTGACACCCCGTCACCACACATCCTTCCCTTCTCTTCTTCAGGTTATAGAGTTCGGACGGCGAACAAAGGCGATCCCCATTCGGGGGCAGCATCCCTCCTTCAGCGCAGCACATCCGAAGAGAAGCGGGCACACGAGGCGCGATACGGTTCGATAGGTCGCTGCCAGTTGGCGGGACGGTGGGGAACGAGGCCTCCGTGCATGCCTCACGGCGTAGAGTTTGGAGGGGGGAGCACATGAGAGGCGATCCGGATGAGAGTGTCCACGGCAAGGCTTTGCTACGTCCATATGTGGAACGGGGTCCTCAGGGAGCAAGCTCAAGGGATGTTACACCTCGATGGTGGCATGACCGGACTCAGTGCCGGTGAAGCCTGGCGGCCTTGCGGGCGAAACTCTACTGTGCGTTTGGAGACGTGCGCCATGGATGAGTTTCGATTGATGTTCGTGGTGTCCCGTCCGTGAATGATTCCACTCACCGGTAGGCATGTCTCGTCTCAACACATTGCTCGCGCTTGCGTCGTGACTTGTCTTCGACGGCTTTGTATGTCGATGAGTGAATGTGACAACATTGAAGCTGGTCGTATTGCATCGTTCATGAACACATGCCATTGCCAGTCCCTTGTGTCAGGCTCGGCTCTAGCGCATTCGTGTGCAGTGTAGTTGTTGCGGTTGTGGTCTAGTTGTGCATATTCGAGAGCGCGGGGATTCTGATACGTAGATCCGGGCCAACCTTCACGGTCATGTGATCTACCTGACAATGATATGGTGCACACAACCAGCATGCTGCATACATTTTTCACAACCGAGTGAGTCACTCTCCCAGCGGTGCTACACTGCGATGACTTGCCACGTGGCAGATGAGCATTGTTCACAACACCCGTAGTATCGTCTACACACAACGAGTATCACTACGAAAGGCCTCCGTCTCACTACGGCCAAGTCGAGAGTCGAAACCCTGTCGGCCATGCACGCGTCAGTCGCACAACCTAAAGGAGACTATGAAGGGAGCGTACGAGTCTGATCGAGGGTCCACAAGAGCCCCTCAGCGATGCGGGCGCAGCCCCGCACGGGAAACGGACGGCCACAAGCGCAGCGCGCTCGGCGGTGTGTACGACGTCAGAGAAGCAGCCACCATGAGCGGAGGCAAAGGTGTACGTACCGGGGGACGGGGAGGCGTGTGCTACATGGTTGGGTGAGCGTCGACCTGCGGGTTTCGTGATATACCCCGGACGCACAAGGTTAAGGTTCGCCGCGCTCGCGTTCCCTGGAGCTCGAGGCTCGCCCACCGCGGCGAACTCTGGTCAGCAGGTGCGCGTCCGAGGAATTCTGTCACCACACTGCGTCCTTCCCGTCTTTTCCCGCAGGTTATAGTGTTCGTACGGTGCATAAAGGCGATTCCCGTTTTGGGGCGACATCCCTCTTTCAGCGCAGCACATCCGAAGAGAAGTGGGCACACGAGGCGCGATGGGGTTCGATAGGCTACTGCCAGGTGAGAGCGCGGTGGGGAACGAGGCCTTCGTGCGTGCTTCAGGCTGTCGAGTTCGGCGGCCGCATTGGTAAGGGCTCATGATCAGCGACTCAGACGAGAATGCTCGCTACTAGGCCACGCTACATGCGTGGCCCAGGGTTCTGAACAACGGAGCAGTAGGTGAGTTGAATGGCGGACTTCTTCTGCTTGCGCAGCTGACTTGGGAACGATACGCGCGTTGCGGACAGTGTCCATCTGCTCAATCGAGAGTCATGATAGTGCAGCGTCACAAACGCTCAGACGGCTCACCCGGTTCGCGCGTCGAAGGCTTCGAGCTGATCGGCCAACGCTCAGAGTACCCCGATGCCCAGTTCTCGCGCCTCACTCTTCTTGTGTAGTGCGTACATAATTTTCCGGAACTACAGCGTCGTTGCGTAGCCGACGATCTGGGGCAGGCATACATACCCCGAGAGCATACATTCCTGGCGCAATTTCTGGCGGAAGATCTTGAGTCCTCCCAGATTCGACGCACTCGATTTTCTGTTCGTTTGGAAGGCGAGTGTTACAAAGAGATCGTGTTGATGCGGAACGTTGTCCGACCCCTGACTCCGGGCTAGGCTAGAGACGCGGCCGGCCAATGCACGACGGGTCGTGGACGCGCAACGCGCGGGACGGGAAACGTACCCTCATCTTTGATTTCCTGCTTCCTTCTTGTGTGCCTATTCCAGAGTCATCCAGTGGCTCGAGCATATCCGCCTCCTGGCCCCAGCCATAGCTTGGTTTCTATGGTTGTGGAAAGTCAGGCAATCGCACCTAAGAATACTGGATAGTGAACTGGCTATTAAATGCACTTTCTTACCGTCTCTTGTTCTGGAGTCCGTGCCCGAGACTCAGCGTGAACGCAACGGCGTGCTACAAACTCGTGGGCAAGTGAACGGCACGCATAAGCGGGAGCCCCTTGCGAAGATGGGACAGTGCCGTGAGCACGCGGCACACGAGCCTGAGTGTATGTTGCCTCCTCTTCCTCCGGGAGGAGGTATTATTCTGCGAGGGGGCACATGATGGAGGTCGTCGTCGTGTGAAGCGTCTGAGAGACACTATACCATGAACTCAGGGATACTCAGGGATGCGACGCACCTCGCAAGCAGGCAAACACTCAGGCGCACGCGTCGGCCGTACATTCTGAGTCCGACCGGCGGAACTTCCCGCGATGTGTACGCGGACTTCGATCTGTCGTACTCTCCGTGTCATGCTGCGTGTGGTACTTCGAGTTCATTGAGGCACTTCACGCAGGATGTGACATTTTCGTGAATAACCCTGTCACTACCCCTCGCGTTTATATTTGGCCTGCAAGCGACGGTATTTCAGGAGCCCATGACAATCAAGATCATAACATCAGAAAGTAACGTACCATCATGCATCCCAACCTCTTCGCTCCAGTCTTCTCATAGAATGCTTTCATGCCAGAATGAGCCGAGATGCGGTCCAGGATATACGTAGCGTGCATGTACTCACCCATGTTATGATCTAGACAGTTGCCGGTTGTCTTGAAGCAGCCCATCCCCTCGCTGATCCCGACTAACACGTTGGCGATACACAACCCGAGCTGTCCGCCTCGCTGCGACCTGTCCACCACGACATCCTCAAAGTGACCGACCGCTCCCAACCCGCGGAGGAACTTCCGCTCGATGTAGATGGTCCCCGTGGCGACGATACGATCCGTCTTCGTGTCAATGATGACAATAGTATAGTACGTGCGCGGCACAGAGCGCAAAAGCTGGAAGTGTGCGACCCATGCATCTTCTCCCGGATCTGACACAGTGGAGAGGTGCGACAGCACGGACAAGTGGCCTCTTCTGTAGTCGGTTGAGGCTAGAGGGCGCATCTACGAGAACAAGTTGTGATCAGTAATAGTACTGAGTTCAATAATGACAGCCGTACGTGAAGATCATGCGGCAACTGCGCCATAGCACTCTTCGGGATCAATTCAGCGGGGAAGAGTAAGTCGAGCTCGGAGTCCGCGGTGAAAGGCATACTCCTAGTACTGGCCTCCAGTTGCGAAGTTGCTCGACGTAGGGGGTTCAGTTCACTCTAAGTAGTTGTCAAAGTATTCAAGTATGCCATAACTGCCGCCAGAGTGCGGAGATGAACAGCGACAGCCCGGCAAGAGGGCAACGTCCCTGGGAAGTACAGCTGAACACTCCCGATGGCTGGCATGAATGATATATGAATTGAACGTACTTGTATCTGCCCTCCTACATGTTGGCCGGTCAGATAACATCACCGGCAGATGAACTGTCTTTGAAGAGATGAGTAGCACCGCTGAGAGATACGTACCATAACAGAAGCAAAGGCCGCTGTCCCGGGGATCTTTACAGTCACGTGATTGGGCAGGGTTCGTTGATGAGTCAGCTACGACAGTTGAATCGACGCGTATACAGCTCGGGTTACACTGTCTTACAGCATTGACACCTGCAGATTCAATTGTCTACTGCTCACACTATGAATGCAACAAGGGCCTTCAACCTCCCCCCCCATCTCATCTGGTCTCAAGGAGCGAAAGTGCGCTGAATAGTCTCTCAGAGGTTCAGAGGAACCGTGCTTGCTGGACAACATAGACTCGGACCGGGAAGAAGGCGTAGTATCCAACTTAGCCAGCTACTCAGACTGCATACATACGGAACCTGACAAAAGGCCATGCGATGACGTGGATGGACGGCTATAGAAGAGGATGAGATCTATGGTACGTGAATTCTGTACAGTTTATCGGCATTCATTGCTCAGTTTTCTGAGTCATTGGCTACTATGCCTTCACAAAGCATATCAAAAGGCATACACTCGATCATGTGGACGGTTTCAATATCATGGCCATACATACATCTATGCGAACGCTACCATGCCACCGTGCTACATTCAGAGCCAAAGGCACAGCCGTTCTCCCGGCCCCCCAACGTAGCTTCTTCCGTCACCGCAACTCTTTTCAAGGTCGCCCTTCTCTCAGTGACTCGATAGAAATGGCTCATCTCGCCCATGTGGACCTCGTGAGCACTCGGATTCTGGAACCCTAACCTCGAATCAGGTTTCCCCTGAGAATCGCACCCTTATCTGTGGACGATCGGGGAGGGACCCTCTCGGTCGGCACTCCTCCAAGGCCTGTTGTGTTTTGCCTATCACTATACACCCACATATATTGGCTGTGATTCACAGCACAGTACACCAAGAACGCCATGGCTTCCCTCGACATCTCGGCCGCCCGTAACGCTTTCCCCGCCCTTTCGTCCGGCTTTCTCTATGCGGACAACGCGGGTGGATCGCAGTGTCTCGGTGATGCAGTCGCGCGCATTTCGGACTACCTTCTCAACACAAACGTCCAACTTGGTGCGGACTACGTCGTCTCTCAAAAGAGCACGTCTCGGGTCGCGTCCGGTGCGGAGGCGGCACAGGAGCTTTTCAACGCAGAGAGCGTAGACGAGATTGCCTTCGGGAGCAGCGCGACCATGCTCGTGGAGAATCTCTCACGCGCAATTGAGAAGGATGTCAGCGAAGGGGACGAGATCATCATCACCGGAGAACACGAAGGTTTATACCATGTCCTCCGCTTCGCGTCTGCTCCCTGACAGGAACCATAGCGAACGTCGGCCCCTGGAAACGGCTGGCTGCACGCCGTGGCGCGGTCATCAAGCATTGGCGCCCAACCCAGATCGCTGCATCCCCGAACAACCCGTACGCGGTCTCCATGAAGGTGGAGGATCTTCTCCCGCTCGTGACCGCGAAGACGCGACTCATCGCGTTCGCTGCGTGTTCGAACATCCTCGGGTCCGTCGTACCTGTCAAGGAAGTCGTCGTCGCGGCGCGTAAGCAAGCCGCAGAACTGGGTGCGCGTAAGCTTGAGGTGTGCGTAGACTGCGTTGCGTACGCGCCGCATCGCCGCATCGACGTACGTGACTGGGACATTGACTACTGCGTTTTCTCCGTGTACAAGGTATGCGTTTTCACGATCTAGCACCACACATCGCTGACTGAGCGAGCAGGTGTACGGTCCGCACGCGTCGGTGCTCTATGCGCGTGCACCCGCGCTCGCACATTCGCTCACTTCGCTCGCGCACCATTTCCTGTCCGTCGACACCAAACCATACAAGCTCCAGCCCGGCGGGCCTGGCTATGAGCTTGTCTACGGATGCACCGCTGTGCCACCGTATCTCAAGTCTCTCACGCCTGCGGGCACGCTCGTAGCTGCGTTCGACGCGATTTCTGCGCATGAGCAGGATCTTCTGAAGCTACTGCTTGGGTACCTCCGAAGCAAGGAAGCGCGTGGTGTGAGGATCGTCGGCGATGAGTTTGAAGGGCCTAGCCGCGTACCGACGATCAGTTTTGTCGTGGTTGGTGAGCGCGCGATGCGGAGCATGGACGTCGTAAAGGCGTTTGATCTTAAGGGGGACGTGAGTGCTATGTCTCTCATCTATCCGTAGGTTCGTGTTGACCCGTGCCTAGGTCGGTATTCGTTATGGCCACTTCTACGCCTACACGCTCATTGAAGAGCTGCGCCCGAAGCTCGATGTTGCTGATGCTGTGGTACGCATCTCCTTCGTGCATTACAATACTGTCAAGGAGGTCGAGAGGATCATTGAGATCCTGGATGAGGTATTGGCGTAGTAGACAAAATATACGTTGGTGTACTCCAGATCGCTGACAACAGCTCGGGTCAAAATTATCAACAATGAAGGAACATGTAACGTAGTAGCTGCAATCATGGCTGTGCTCGTTGTACTGCTCCTTTCAAGGCGTCATGTAAGGCATCGACTTCACCGAAGCCCCACGAAGCCTGCAATGTCGCGCCACACAGTTAGATTATACATTATTCGGCAATGAAGAGTCAACATCGCCTTGCTGTCCACCGATACTGGCCTCAAAAGCATATTGAGATGTCGGCCGCAGAGGCAACCCGCACTGAACAAAGGCTCAGCAAAACTACTGCCTAGCAGCGGCGCCACACACCTGAGTGTATATACTGTCAATCACTTTCATAGACCCGATAGAATCCTCCGCGGATCGCCATGCGCTCGGCTGGCGTCCCTTGACCTTGTCGACGAACGCCTCTAGTTGGTATCTATAGCTGTATACCAGGCCAATGCTAAGTGCACGAACTGAAGGAAGTCGAGGCAAAGACCTACGAAGACCACCACTCCTCCCCCTTACCCTCGCTTGGTTTGTACGCCGCCTCCGACCAAGCCTCGCCATTCTCCAGCGAGACCGTAATCGAGTGGTAGAGATGCGGCAAGACGTAGTTCGAGAACTCGACCACGCCACGCGTACACTCTACCCGGAGCACCATCTTGATCCACTGCGGCAGTAGCTGGAAAGGGCCCCACCCGTCCATGCACGAGTCGGTCGTGATCTGCGCAGGGATGTCTCCGAAGGACAGAGACGCTTCGATCTTCCTGTCGATCTTGTCGAGGCCCGGACGGCAGGTGGCGGAGGCTGACTGGACTACAGGCTCGTGAGAGGTGAGGAAGCGCATGCAGTTGATGGGGTATGCTACAGTGAAGCTTATTAGGAAGGGAGAGGCAACGAGATCGCAACGTACGGCCCATGTCCATCAATGCCCCGCCTCCCAGGCTATAGTCGAAGCGGATGTCGTTCTTCAGGAAGAACACGCTGTTCCACACTCCGAGGTAAGTAGACATGTTCGTGATGGGACCGAGTTCGTCCACAATCTCCTTTACCCTCTGCAGCGACGGGTGGAAGCTAGGCATGCATCCGTATAGGTCTCTACGCCACGTAGGGACAGGCACTGACGCACCGCACCTGCCAGGTTTCCAGCAGTACAAGGTCCTTCTTGACTGCAAGTGCAAACATTTCACGAGCCTCCGTCTCGTTGTCTGCGATCGGCTTCTCGCAGATGACGTGTTTACCAGCTGCTAGAGCTTTCATTGTCCACTCATAGTGAAGGGCATTTGGCAACTGTTGCGTTGGACATGTGATCAGTCACGCGAGGGCTCACCACATGTCACTTACGCCGATATAGATAGCGTCGAGCTCTGGATCGTCGACCAGGTCTGCACAGTGCAAATGAATTCAACCAAAACCATTGTGCCCACGTCGCACAGCATAATGCTCACCTTGATAGGCCCTAGCCCCGCCGTACGCTTTAGGTATGCCCCATCTCTGCGCAAACTTCATTGCCCTTTCTTCGCTACGTGCAGCGACTGCTCTGACCACGGCTCCATCGCAGCTCCAAGCGGGCTTTACCATTGCATCAGGAGCTATGCGCGCCGCACCCAGTAGGCCGAAGCGCAGTGCGTCGGACGACTTCTCCACCTGGGGCGGATTGTTGCCCTACAAACATGGACAATGAGGGGTCGGATGCAACACTCTGTCAGGGGGAACTCGCCGTAACGATGCGTCGTATGAATGCTGCTAGGGAGGCCATGGCAGAGCACCATAGATAGTGGATGAGGTAAAGATGTCGATGAACGCTATCGCAGACACACGAGAGGGAGGGCGTAGCTGAGACATCCACCGCTCGGTCTGCTCGGCGGTGATTGTGTTAGGTGGTGCATAGTGTGTACGACTGTGTGTCCTAGTAGACAGGCCTTTCACGTGAGCATCCGTGCTACGCAGGTGCGCATACTCCAGGCAACATGTCTTGTCTTATGCATGCGCTGGAGTCGCTGCCTGGGTATGCGCTGGTGAGCCTCGGGGAATCGACGACGCTGCTACCCGCTGTTGAAGTAGTGGTCGTCGGTGACGACGACTTGACGCGAGAGGTTTCCTAAAAATGCCGCAAGATCGCAGTGCTGATCGACCCGTTTGCAGGCCCTCCTCGAACGTGTTTAGGCATGTAGCGATACGATTCAAGTTCAAGGCAGGAAGACTTGTCGGTTGTCGGTTTATAAGGCGGCGCTGCGCTCACAACACGCTGCGAAATCGCACCATACGAGTAGGGATACTCTATATGCTAGATGCGCATAACTTGGTCAGCACAGTGTTATTAGGGCTATACATACGAGCAGAACCTACTACGTTATTGAGTATAGTTTGGGGGTGAGTTGATCGGAGCCAGGCGGCTACGAGGAGGCGATCACATGACGGAAAAATACGTGTCCGTCCATGGCCCGAGTTGAATGCGCCCCAGATACGCCGCCTTGCGAGGGTCATTTTCCGCTGCCCAACCGCTGCCCCATACTCCCTGTTGGTCGTGTTCTATCGCAGGTGTACGCCTTGGACCCAGCACCTCGCCATCGGTGGAGCAGATTTGGACAGGGTTTAGGGGTATTGGGTACGCAGCACTCGTCTTTCATGCGCTCCTCCGTATCTCAAACCTGGATCACCTAGCAAGGCAGTATTAGATTTCTCTGACCCAAGTGTATGCCACAAAAATTGAAACAGTAAACTGGAAGCTCGCAATCAACTTTCCCATATGAGAGTTACGTGTCGCAGGGCAAGCCAAAATGACTGTAGTCCACCTCCTCGCTTGCCTGAGATTTGCGTACGGTGTGCCCCTCAATTGTCTGGCGGTACACATACAGCAAGATTCATGCTCACCTCGATGCTCGCTTTAACATGCGCGAAACTCCTCAAACCATGGACCTGACCGCATATGCCTTCAAGCATTTCGTATAAGCCCGACGCTCGCACCCCTGAGCTCCTCCCGTGTTGAACACCAGGACCTCTCACAGGGGACCAAATGCGCGGGAATATGCTGCGACAGATAATCCCGTCGCTTTGCCTTTCAAGTACGCGGTGCTACTTGTCGACCTGCATGGAGAAAGCTGTATTTGGACACCTCAAAGGCAGCCTGCATCTGTTGTACTTCGGTAACTCGGAATACTCGCGCACTATGTGTAGTTGCGCGAGCTGCGAAGCTTTCGAACAAGCCCGCATCAAAGCACAAGAAAGTTGCACTTGCCCGTCTTCGGGCATCCGCGTCATCTAAGAAGCGTAGGTATTCCGTCGTAGGAAACCGCCGACGTTAACGGTATGATGATGTTGCGGGAGCTTATAAGATATCTACCCCTCAGAAAAGATGCACTGCACAAAGACGCACGAAGATGCGTACATAGTGAATGTGCGGAGGAATCCATCACAGACGTGAGTGCATCGCAGGCTACCGACGCCCATGCTGACTGATATCCAGGTAGGTTCCGACGAAACTATCATCATGTTGGAATGCAATAACGCAACGACTCACCGATCTCATATGGGCTCATCCAAGCTCCTTCTTCCATGCATTGCTCGTTCCTAGTGCCTACCTTTTAGAAGTTTGGCGGGGCAATGATAGCCGCGTACCCTAACAAACGGTGCGAACTGACGCGCGTTGTGTAAGTGTATCCAGCCCTCACTTAACGTCCACGTACTTACTGTCCATTCACCGCTTGGTGCGGCTGTAGGGTGAATGGGCGCACATCAGTGAGTTCGGCGCGCCATAGTCCAGATTATAGGCGCTCTCGGCGAATGCCGCTCTTTGGTGGCCAAACAAGCGCCGTGGTTCAACCCCGCTACCAACTGTTTACTAGCTGCACAGTACCAGCTCCCCATTCGTGCCCTGACAAGCGTTGGTGCTTTTATCCCTCCTATCTCTACATTTCCACGTCATCATGTCCACTGTTTCGTCGACGAAAGGGTACTCCATCTCGCATGGCACGACAAACTCTGAAAACAACAAGGGACAGGTTCTCAGCGGGGAGATCCTGCGACAGGTATTCGCTCAGATAAAGGCTCCTGCGGGCCTTCCTGTTTGTACGCCCAACTCTTCCCCTGGTCACTACTTCAGCACACTTGCCGCGGCGGCTTGTGTCTCCAAAGCTTTCCATCGGGAGGCATTGTACTTCCTATGGCGCGACCTCCCAAGCTTCGATCCCGTGCTGCGACTCCTGTCTACATCCGTCACGTTGGTTGAAGAACAACAAAACCTCAATCTGGCCCCCCACGTCGATGGCTCCTTGCCATTTGGTGGCGGAAAATGCTGGGTATGCATCATTTACGACTCCTCTGAGTCGTCCCGAGTCGTCCCTTGTATGCTGACCCATAGACATCTCTGCAGAAGCTTGTCGCTCCCATAACCGCGTCCGTGCGCCGCCGGCTCATGATGTACCTACGGTACACCCGAACACTCAACCTCCACTCTACATGGCCCGTCAAAATGGCCGTCTTCCACGCCCTCTTCAAGGCGGGCCTCTACTCACGTCTCGCGCCACGTCTCCACACCATATACGGCACCAGTTCCTGGTACAACGTGCATGAGGCCCTGCTCCTCCTCAGCAGCCCTCGCCTCCGCGAACTCACGCTCGACCTCGGGCATCTTTATCGCCTGTTGGGTCGGCGCATGCCCTCCGTAGTCAGATCGCTCTGCAATGCTGCCCCAGGGCTCGAGAAGCTTGTCCTTCTCGGGAACTCGGTCCCGCTCTCGCGGGCTTGCATCGACATCTTCGCTGGCTTGGAGCACTTGCGTGTGTTTGATATGTCCGCACTATCAGGCACTGTACTTCAATGCGACTACTTCATCCCCGCTCTGGCCCGCCTGGAGTACCTCGAGGAACTCGCACTCCCTGACCGATGGGACAGCTCCACCTCCCCCTTTGCTCCTGGCAAGTACGACTTGCCGCCGAGCGAAGGGTTCAAACAGCTCAAGAAGCTCACCGTCGTCGGCGGCGCGTGGGTGGTCCCTGCACTGTTCGCAGCTTACTCCAACGACCTGCGCCTCACCGAGCTCCGTCTCGTCGACCTCAAGCACGGCTGCATCCCTCCCTTGGACAAGATTGTCCTCAGCTGTTCGCATGCGCTGCGATACTCCATCGAGGTCATGCACGTCAGCTACGTGCTGCGCTTCACCCCGCGTCCGGGCGCTGTGGGCCCGCCGCCCGCGCCGCCCGAGGTCGTCCGAGCCATCTCGCCGTTCTTCGGCTTCCCGAGCATCCGTACCTTCTCGCTCGCGACGGAGGGGGACTGTCTCATCGAGGACGACGACCTGTACGACATCGGCGAGGCATGGCCCCGCCTGGTTTCCCTGGCGTTTGGCTACAACGCACCAGTGAAAACAGAGATGTCCATCGCGCCGTCCATCCATGGGATCACCGCCCTCGTGGACGCCTGCCCGGGCCTCCGCCGCCTCCTTCTCCCTTTCATCATTACGTTGCATAGTCCCTATGCTGTTCTGCCGGCGTACCACCGCGCAGGGCGTCGCTACCTTCCTCTGCCGGCAGGCCTCCCTAAATGCGGGGTCGAGGACGACGACATCGGCCGAGTTGTAGACATTATGCATCCGCTCTTCGGAGTGGTCGACTCGCCGGACCTGCAAGACCCAAGTCTATTCCCTAGCATCTGGAGGGATGTCCTGTACAAGATTGCGCAAATGCAAAACAGAGACATGTAAAGGCATATGATGTAGAAACAGTGTAAAGAGAGTGTAGAATTTAGCTGTACGATACCGACATACTAGCCCCTCGCATTACTTCATTCCTGTAGCCTTGGATATTCATGTAACGGCTGTACACCAATCTGTAATAGGAAGTAGCCCAGTTATCAATCTTTATGCTGTGAGCACGAGTGCGGCGACAAAAGCATAACCTGGTCGGGCCATGATTGGGACCATCGAATCTGAACATATCATTGTACACGTTGAATTGTAGCCTCGACGCTGCCGCCGGGTGGATGGCAGGCGATCAATAGTCCTCCTCAATTTTAAGTTTTGCGGTCCGGCCACCGCGCCCTGTGCGCAGTGCGGCTCCTTTCGATACGTAGGTTCCAGCCACTCTCGCGCAAGTTTGTCTCTCCCCAAGCCCCCAGAGTTATTCGCCCGAGATCTTTACTCCACTCCATCATTATACATCATCCGTCTAGAGATTCACTAGCCGAGCAAAACATCATTCAATTCCTGCTGGCTACCAAGGTTTGACAATGGCGTGCCGCATCCACAACCGAATACGAGAATACGACACGGAGAGACGTTATGTACCGGAAAACTACGTGGACGACCTCATTTGTCCTGAAGCCGTGTCATTTGTTCCAACACAGCGTTCCACCTCCCGAATTCCTCCTTATCGAAGTCGTTGATGTGCAGCGTGCCAATCGCCGAATGCAGAACCCGGGCGAGTTGTTCAATATCGCGTATTTTCTCATCTGGTACGCATATATCAAAGGCTTTTCTGCTAAATTTGGCCACCTTGAGCGGCGCGGCAGTACTCATCGTGTTGACTGCTGGAACGACAGCGGAGAAATAGACTTCGTCGAGTCTCGGGCATCTCTTCGCCAGCACAACGATGCCCCGAATAGATGGTGCGACCAGTACTCGTCTGTACTCAACAGCCCACTCCACACGAAGCTTCTCGAGCTTCGGCCACGCTAGCCCAATGTTGCGCAGGTCGGTATTCTGGATGTTCAATATTTGATCCGTATCCATGATGAAGCGCCGGAGATTCTGCAGTGGGAAGAATGGTTCCAGGAGGGCCGACAAGGGTGCGTTTGAGATCACCGGTCCGCCGGTGAGGTATTCTAGACAGAGCTCCTCGAGCTCTTCCCCAGCTCCTGCGCGCAACGCTGCTGCGAGAGCCTTGATCGGCGCCATCTCCTCGCACGTCGCGTTTGCTAGGCGCAACTCGTGTAGACGCAGATCCGGGAGGGAACCAAGCAGCGCAGGGACCGTCCTAATGCCGTCGATAACGGTCAGATGCCGCAACTTTTTGAACCCGCGACAGGGCGTGGCGCCCTGCTCATCGAACGTGTTTGAAATTTCAAGCTCTTCCAGCTCCTCCAGCTGAGCTAAGGCTCGCAGGAGGGGCATGCCAAACGGGATCCGCGGCGTGGACAAGTCTAGGCTCCGAAGCCCGCGTATCGCGCCAATGGGCTCGAGCAGCGCCGCGTCCGCGCACAAATACACCGTGAGGTGCTCGAGGGCAGGCGCTGCGATGGCGACTTCAGCGAGGGCGAGACGCGGTGCATACCAATCGCGCGCGCCCACGAAGGGGAGGAATTCGTCACGGTCGCTTGCGAACGCGAGTGTGAGGCTGCGCAGGGTGGGCCCCGCGAAGAGCGTGATGGCCATGTCGCAGTACGGTAGACGTTGGCTCGCCGCGAAGAGTACACGCAAGTGTGGGGCGAGCGGGGTTTCCAGTCGAGAGCGCAACAGGTTCAGAAAGACGGAGGGGTCGACACACGATGCCGTGTACAGGTGGAGCGTGTGGATGTGCTGGGCGTACCAGCTGAACCGCACGCGCTCCGCGTCAGTGACGAGCCTCTCCATAATCTATGCCTTCATGAGCTTTCACGGACACAATAGCGTGAAGCACACATACCCAGGCTAGTCTATGACCCCGAGGCTGCGTTACCAACAGGTCCCCGTCGTCGACAGTGTAGGTGCCGGGCACCAGCTTGGCGGAGGGAAAGAGTCCAAGAATCGCATCAATCGTCGGCACGTGTGTCCAGAGCTGCTTGAGTGCAGGCTCGCTGAAGGCCTTGCATGTGAGGGCTGCGTTGTAGAGCACCCGCTGTCCTTCTCTGTCTGGGCAGCACTCTTCGTATTCCAAGGGTTCGGGCAACGGGGTCAGGTGCTCGAATATTTCGTGGAGAACGTCCCGTAGGTTCAGGGCGGCGTGCATGATAGTAGTGGAGGATGTGAGAGGCTGAGAATGCGATCAGTGAGGCCACAGCGGTGATAATGCCGTGTCAAGTACGGCGATTGGGAAGTGGTCGACGCACCAGTGATTCCGAGTGGCCAGAGATATATTTAGAGGGTATCCAGGGCTTTATTGGTTTGCGCCACAGTATAAACTCAGAAGCACAATGATCAAAGCGCGATGATTTGCTGCCGGCTCGACCGCCACAAAGCGTAGTTTTGCTTTGTTAGGTGGTACCGCGGCCTGTGCGTCTATGCCCTTCTTGTGAAGTTGTAACGAAGACATGCTGAGATATATGGGTTTTAAAGGCCAGCTGAACCCGTTATCCGCGTCAACCCCTATCGGGGCGGATGTTCAGTAAGCGCCCATGCATGCGGATGAGCTACCAGAATGCTCAAGTGAGATGCGGGCCAAAACTGACTGGCTGAACCGCATTGCGAGCAGGCATTATGGTTCGCATTATCATCAAGTATGCCTACTTTTCCACTGAAAATGAGCGGTGGCATGGTGAGGGCGCTATGCATTCCACGTGAGCTCGCACTTCCTGGAACAATCAGGGTAGTATGGAAAAAGCAGGGCGAACCTTACGTTAGCCCATAGGTAGTTTCCGTTGTTTGGTTCGGAACAGCGGCCGCAAGGGCGGTGGGGAACGGTGAGGCTTGATGATCGACCCAATCGCGCTGCAGGTCATCCGCTCGTATCCGCTCGGCTCTGCGGATGATCGACGACGTTGGACTCAGTCCTTCCGGCACCACACTAGCTCAGTATGTTCGTGGTGTGTCGGCTCCATAGTGCAAGTGGCGCAGCCTGACTACGAATTATGAGTACCAGGCGCACGGTGTCATGCTGGGGTAGGTAACGTTGTTTCTGTCATAGAGGGAAGTCAGTCGCGATTGGAATGCACGTACGATCAGCAGTGTATCAATATCATGAAAAGGCAATGAGACAAGTATACGCCGTTGACGGTGCCAATCCTTTGAAGAACGCCCTCGTTCACCATTAGTATTGGGAGGATGGTTGATCTCGAATTTGGGGTTGAGGGGAGCGCGAACAGCATGTCACTCGTCAGCTCCTGGGAAGGGTGGACTACGCAGAGGAGCACGACTGTTACGACACAGAGTCCCTGATCCTTGGAAGTGACCTGGCGCATCGTCTGGAGACGCAAGCAGGTCACTTCGACATCATTTTCTGGAAAGGACGCGTTTCTGCTCACGCTTTGTACATTGACGGGCAGAAACGCATCCGGGGCATTGGAGCACGCCCTCGTGTCGCGGCTTTCTGGCATGTCTCAGATTGCAGCGCAGTGAAACCACGGACAATACATAGTAGCTAGACGACGTACGCAGTACCGATCGATGTTACACGCCCTGCGACGCTGCCGCATGCCAATCCCCTCTCCTGCGTAATGCAGCATTGTCATTGTCCACAAAGCAGGCGACTGTTACGCCCGTCAGTGTCGGGCGCCACACAATGCTTGTTCCTAGTAGTGGGTATTGCGGGTGGTACGTCTGCTGTCGCAGACGTCAGGACGACGGGCGGACCAGCAATTCGCGGACAAGTTGGGGAGGAAAGTGTGCCGGACATGTAGCAGTGATGTTTACGTATTAAGGACATGGGCAAAGAAGGATTGGTACCATCGTGCAGCAAGCCCGGTCGACTGACGAGAGATGGATTTACGTATGATAAGTTTGTGGATTCAATGATTGTGATGGAGGAAGAACCTTAACCCCATGACCTGTGGCGTGTACCCTCTCGGAATTAGCGCTGAATTAGCGCGTACTGGTCACGTAGAGCGTCACGATGTCTCACCGACGCTACAATCATAATATGCTCCTCCGCCCCAAGCCTGGGAATAACTTCTATCACAATCCTACCAAAGCTCATGGATAGTACGATGTTAACGCTGTCTCAATCGGTATAACTCAACGGGCAGACGTACGCGCGGGGCTTGTAGTACGTTACTTCTGTTGCAAGTTGCAGTTGAGGCGGCCCGCCCGGCTTCATCCATCGCAGGCTCTACAGTGCTATGCTTCTTACCATTCATCTGGCTTTCAGGTGCGTGGTCATGCATCGTAGTGCACTTCTCATGTTCATGATTAGAACAGTCATGCCTAGCTCCAGCCTCAGCGCCGCTTGACAAAGCCGCAACACAGGTACAACGTCGTTCTGCCAGTGTGATGAGTCACCGGTGGTGTTCCGCCAGTATGAGAAAACAGAGTGGTAATCGTTCAGGGAGTCAAAGTCCCAACCCCTCGGATTGGCCATGTGAAGCTTCTTGCTACGGACAGAGCCTGTGCGGAGAAATGTCGACTCTTGGGCAACCGGCGGCGACTGTGTACTTTTGCAGTTGCGTTCTCAGCGCTCATATTCTCGTTCATCCATCATTTATCTCGCACTGGCCCTTGAATCGCCATGGGATACACACCGCATTAATGGTGATATATCTTGTAGCGACTGCCCTGGGCTGGAAGTGCCCTGATGCTTCGCACTGTTGGTATGCATAGTAGCTTCGAATCGGCGTCGATGTTATGTACACAAGTTCCCCGGGCTTCCGTCAACGGCCCACCTTCCCCACGAGTCTATTCATTTGCGCTCGACTGCTCCCACAGAGGTTGGAGCATGACCCCCCAGAGATCGTCGACACGGATAGTTTCTCAGCTACATAACCGTCTGTTGTAGAAATGCTCTATCCCCCGACTGTGCCCCTTGGGAGATTTCGAGATCGGCACAATGCTCGGGCTTCTCCTCGGCGTCCTCAGGCTACTCGCGTTGGTGCATCTCTCAGCCGCTTTACCATCCACGGCTCTCGAGCAACGATGGGCAAACGAGTCAACGCCTGTCATCAACCTCGGCTACGCGCAATACCAGGGCACCTACGATCCGGACACGAACATCTCCTACTTCTTCGGGATTCGTTATGCCCAAGCACCCACTGGTAGGTCCTTGCCTTGTTTAGTAGTTTGTCCTTTATTCAAGTTGTAGATGCTGACGATCGCGTCAGGAAACCTCAGGTGGCAGGCACCGCAGACGCCAACGACTACTGCTGGCATCCAGCAGGCGACAGCCCAACCAAATGAGTGCTACCAAGCGCCGACTGGAAATGCGACCACGAGCCCCTACAGAACCTCGGCGCTCGAGAAACGGGCTATATCGCAGGATGAAGACTGTCTGTTCCTCAAGTAAGGGCTCTCTGATCTGCCGATCTGCACCTGGCTCACCATGTCCTGCGTAGCGTTTACACTCCCGGCCCAATCCAACCTGGATCCAACCTGCCCGTTGTTGTCTGGATTCACGGCGGAGGGTATGTATATCATCCACCACGTCCACTGCTATCTGATGCTTCAACGCAGATACATCGCTGGCGCGGCGAACACATTCACTGGCCAAGATATCATCAAGGAGTCTGACTACGGCGTTGTCACCGTTATCATTCAGTATCGGCTAGGCCTTTTCGGGTTTCTAGCGGGGTCCGAGGTGAAGGCGAACGGTGCGCTCAACGCAGGTCTCCGTGAGTGTTTCTCCAAGCGGGTGGTATGGCATGGATGCTGCATTCTCACCTGTTATACAGTGGACCAAAACTTTGCCTTGCAGTGGGTTCAAGAACACGTGGGTCTCCGCCTCGCACGCGTATGAGAGTGGTACTGACTACTGGTCGTCTAGATAACGTCCTTTGGCGGCGATCCGACAAGGGTGACGATATGGGGTCAATCCGCTGGTGGGTTTTGTTCAATCTATCTATAACTTACGAGTTGACTGTTTCTCATCGTGACCAGGAGCCGGGTCCGTCATGCAACACGTTGTTGCACACGGTGGTCAGACAGAACCACCGCTCTTCCGGGCTGCAATCACCAGCTCGACGTTCCTCCCCCTCCAGTACTCCTACAATGACACTATTCCCGAGGTTTGTGTGCTTCTCGCAAATGGCCCGCATATAGGAAGCTCATAGTATGCTTAGGCACTGTTTAGCCAGACAGTTGCACAAGCGGGGTACGCCGTTCAATTCGAGTTCTATAGACTGGGACGCTTACCGTCACTTGGTCAGCTGCGCTTCCGCGTTAGATGCGCTCGCATGCTTGCGCACCGCTGATGCGTCTGTCCTCGAAATGGCCAACATGAACTTGAACCTCGGAGAGTTCTTCGGGACGTACGCCTTCGTCCCTGTCGTAGACGGTACCTTCATCGTCGAGCGTCCCACTGTCACACTGGAGAGGAGGCGCGTCAATGGCGTGAGTCCTACAGAGCACGGATAAGCATTCCCCATTGATATGTATGTCTGTGTGCTTGCAGGAGATGCTACTCGCCGTGACGAACTCGTACGAAGGCTATAACTTCGTGAACTCGGCCACGCCGCCAACGAATCTCACGGATTATGTCATGCAGCTGTTCCCGACGGTCGATGACACGACCGTGCAGGCCATTGTGCAGCAGTACATGGATGACACGACACTGACGAACACCTCCGCTCGGGCTATTGCCGTTATGGGTGAATGTAAGTCGTCACTGCGCTTCCATTGGTCGTTCATCTTGATGTGGCGTGGCGACACAGCGATCTTCATATGCCCAAGCTACCTGCTGATGGAAGCGTTCGGAGTGAACGCTTACAAGGCACGAGACTATCTCGTGTAGCTCATACCCAGAGCTTACATACTATCCCTCCCAGGGAGAGTTTGCTATCCCACCTGCACACCATGGCCAAGATCTTCAATACTACTTTCCCACGTATGCTACATAGTAGTACCTCGGCACTACTGCCTTCCACTGACCTCTACCATCCTCATCAGCGCGAACCCGCCTGCGTTCAACAACTCTCAACTCATCACGTCCTTCTCGCAGTCCTTCACCTCCATGATTCGCTTCCTCAGCCCGAACGACAAATCGTTCTACGACCTTAAGCCCGCTTGGGCAGTGTGGCAGAACGGCTCGACGGAGATGCTCTTCAACGTTACCGCCACTGGCGAACCAGTGATACATACGATCCAGACGGATCCCGCACTATTGGAGCGATGCGCGTGAGTCATGCCATGCAACGGTTGTTGTGTTTCGCGGCTGAATCGTGCGTGAACAGGCTATGGCAGAGTATCAGTGGTCAGACGAACCAGTAGGCGATTGTTGCGGTTTCAGGTAGTCTGTCAATTGTCCGCGTCATCTTCTTTGTAAACCTCGTATGAGTGGTGGTACTGCGTTGGTCTACGTGCACATCAAACATGACAAGGACGATCGTGTAGGCATCGGAATGCGTTGGCAGACCTGTTATCGATCCTTCCAACTGCGACTCGAACACAAGGAGGTACGTCTGTATTTGTGTTTCACCTTTTACGACAATTGTCTACTCAGTGCAAGCAACCAGGCTGTATGCCTATTGTTCTCTCCTACTCTTATTGTTGGTTAGCTCGTAGCAGTACGATCCGGATCCGTACACACGTATAAACTGAACGAGTGGAGGGTATATAATCCCTCCAAAACATGCGTTTCCGAGCATCACACCAGCACTCCCATTCACACGTATGAACATGCCACTACCTACGCCGCATGCACGCGCACAACTTCTACGCCACACACCCCAAACTCAGCACCAGGGAGAGCCCGAGTGCCCCCATGAGCCCGCAGGTCGCTCTTTGTAACGGAATGCCTGGCCCAGCACATCTACTCTTTGAGTTGTTTCTATGTGAGCTTCGATTTGCACCTCCAGTGCCCCCGAGTGAGTCTGGCACTCTTGTGATCACCCATGCTGCTTCTCATGAACAGACTGATAGTTTGGCGTATACCCTGGGTGGGCACACGGTCGCACCGGGACATTGCACTTACTGCATGTGGTCCCTGCGCGCTGTGCTATATGGCTCAAACATACTAGTACGTCACGATAATGTTCAGTATCGTTAATCAGTATCATGCTTACCCTTGCAGCAGTGCATAACTCGAGCCTCGCGCGAGAGTCAGGCTCTATACACCAGGCATGACGTGCAGGAGGCAACTCGGTCTTCCCGGCCTGGAGGTACTAAGCCACACTGGCAGGGAACACCTGTTGTTTGCTCTCATCTGACATGGGTGTGTATCAGCCAGCTTCGCAACCTCATTCATCGTTCTGAGACGTTGCTGTACAGTATGCCTCCGCAGAAAACACATTCGGCGCCTCCTCAGGCTGCCTATTGAGTGATGACGTAAAGCAAGAGTCCGTCGACAATTATCGACTGCTCTCCTGCAGGTCCCGACCCCCACCCGCCCGCCCCCGGCGACCAATAGCATACAGCGTTCTTCATGGCGCTTTCTTGGAGAGCGATGTATGCTATTGGTCACAGGAGATTGGCATCTATAGGAAAGTGTAGCATATCATTGAATGTCGCTCAAAAGTTGGTTGTGTTTCGTGAAACATCTTGTCATGGTGCCTCAATTGTACTCATTAGAGCCCACAAACTGTTGGTCAGATTGAGCTATGTGACACGCCATGAATCCAATGGCGCCGGCGAACAGTTGGCACTACAAATTGTAGTTGTTCTCTGAGCTTCGGAGAGCGCGCAAATGACAACACGGCTAGAACATAGACAATCCTATTCCTGATCCCGTCTACCTATCTGATGCGGGGTGCACCATTCTCATGCTCTTGGCCCATTGACATCAATGCATATGCCACACTGATCCCTTCACACAAAGTATCAGACTTGACAATTAAAGCAGGCAACCGACTTTGTCCAGACACCTTCGAGCTTCCGAGAATTGAACCTACACACTAGTAAGTGGCACGTGCCTGTAGGCTGGTAGCAGTGGCGCCCCGGCGTGCTGAAGCCAGCATGGACTCAGGATATCGACCGAGATGCCAGAGAACGCAAGGATGCGGCTCGTGCGTTGTCTGATCGGCACTCTTCCTAGCGGGGAGCCCTATCAGTAGGGTAGTACGGAGTGTATGAGGCCGTATCTGCAAAGGCAGATGCATCATTGAAACATGGCAATGAATACTCATTCCCCCCAACGAAAAGATCGGCATGAGATGAAATGAGACTTTGCCTGCTCTGAGGTCGACACAGCGTGAGCTGAGATGGATGGTCAGTAGTGAACCGATAGAGCCGTTGCGCACTGTATAGCCAAGTAATCTCATCAAATCCATTCTTGAGAATTTAGTTGACGGGTTCGAGTTCCTAGAGGGACTAGACCTAAGTACCGATACACCGACCCGCAATTCCCAAGTGTAGGCAAAACCTCCGCGTGATCGCGTAGATGTGTATCATCTGGTAAGGTTCTCGCCGATCAGCCTCCGGAGAATGCACTGCAGTCCTTACCACAAGTCTACAAATCTACAATCATACCGTATGCGTCCGAGACAAGGTCGCTACTTTCCAATGTCTTCTTGATATCGGATCAGGTGGCGGTCATGCCACCGACTGTGCCAACCCACCATGATTACGTGACGCTATTCACGCAATGCGCCTTGGACCTAGAGGCACCGGTCCGCCTCACAGCGGGCTGACGCCCGCCGCGTCTTAGCACATTAGAGTTTGCTTGTAGCGGGATATAAATGCAGAGTTCATCATCACCTTCATCTGTAACGTGTATCGCATCGAAGTCAACGATACGATACATATGTGGTGATGACCTGTCAAACACCATATATCGTCGAACCGTTTACCAGTATATTTCGAGTGCCGAGTCTCCTGTGATAAGTCCAAGAGGCACTCGAACACGATTACTTAGTAGTGCTGGATTGATCATCAGTCTCTCCTTTTCAGTACATACTAACCCATGCGCTAGCCTAGATGTCTGCATGCGGGATGCTATTGTGGTGCCTCAGCAGGGACACGGAGTCGCCACATAATTAGACGAACGTAATATGTTGCCATGGCCGAGCGACGCAATGCAGCATGTCCTAACCCCGGGTGCCTATACGCCGCACAGCCACTGTCGAGACATGCGGTGCGACTAGTGCCAATGACGACACCCGACTCGAGGTCTCGTCACGATATGATCTACGCCTCGACGCTAACACTAGCACCGCCCGAGGCCAATACACTGCCAGTCTTCTGGTTCCTGGGGTAAGGTTCGCACGCATGGTTCACAACTATCAATCAGCGCATGGATGCATGTCATCATCAGGACCCACCGTGGCCCGTGCCTCAGACAGTGGGCTCGCGCACGCTCGGCCTCATATATAAGGGTGCGCAGAGATCGTCTCCTACCCAGCCCCTCTCTCCAGAGCTCATCTACATAAGCAAGCTAGTGAGTCGTCTCGTACGGACCGCGTGCCCATCCGAATCACGCATGAACTAACCCTTACCCTCAGCTCGCGGACCACACGCCACCCGAGCAGCCTACGTCGACCGTACATCCCCGCAGATAACCTGCTGGTATCCGCGAGGAGGGGGCCAAGGCTGCAGCGGCAGCTGACTGTCGTCCACGTAAGTCCTCGCACCACCTCACTTCAGGCCCTCGCATTTCTCATCCCGTCTCGCAGAGACGATCGGTCATCGCGACTGACCTTGGCCCAGAGCAATGCGTAGAGGCCATTCGCGGACCCCCAGCGCGCTCGCCCCTCGGCGGACCAGACTCCACCCGTAGTCTCCTTTCTACCCACCCATCGCCTACTCCACGGACCAATCCACCCTCTATCCTCAGAAATGCACCATCTCTCAAGCACGGCCTACCATCTTCATCTCACCATCCGTATACTCCCACATCTAGTCTGACCCCCATGGGGCCGTAGCACACGCCAAGTGCTGTACCTCGGTACGGGCCACAAGGATCCTTGCGATAGCTCAGGAACGCGACAATGTATCAGTATAGCTTGACAAGTCGGAGCACACCATCGCGGTGGATCGTGCGATTCAGCTGAGTAGAATCCTCGCGATCAACAGGGGGTGAGTCGCTGAGTGAGGACAGCCCATAGTCATGGGGTGTTGGTGCAGTACTCTTGCGGTGCATATGAGAGCCCTTGCGCCACGCGCAGCTGAGGACTGCGTTTCGTCCATTCGTTATCGACAGTATGCGGGTCCAATGTGAACTCTAGGATCATCTCTGTGGGCTGAATGCACTCACCAGATACATGAGCTCGATAGTCGTTCAGCAGCGGAATGATGTACGTCTGCATATGCCTGCGCTTATATCTTCCAAGAATGCGCTTATATCTTCCAAGAAAATATCCTCCAACACTCCGTATCAGTACAACAGTTCTAGGTATATTCTTCTCCATCGCACGTTTGTCCTTCACAAGTTCGCCTTCGCCACGGACCACCCGACCTATGAAAGGAGAGCCATATCAACCCCGCGTTCACACCTGCCTGCAAACACTCACGCACCTTCATATACGTTTCAACCGGCTCTCCATTCGTCACCGGCGTCCCCTGCGAGTTCCTCACCAGGTCCTCGTCAAACGTGACCAGGCCCTCTGGGAAGAGACACACGACTGTGCTCCCGCCGTACGCGAAGTAACCAAGCTCGTCGCCGCGCTTGACCTCTGCGCCCTTCTGAGCGCCGCCTGTCCATTTGATCGACCCAACGAGCATCGCGCCGATCGCGACGAACGCGACCTGCCGCCCCGACGCGCCGTGCGTCAAGTAGAGCACCGAGCGCCTGTTCGCCGTGAACACGTCGAATCCGGGCTCGTTCACCGCCTGCGGGTTCACGGTGTAGTACTGCCCGGGGATATCCGTTATCTCGCCGACGGTGCCGTCGAGTGGGCTATGGAAGCGGTGGTAGTCGGCGGGCGCGAGCCGGAACGACGCGACGCTCGCGCCCGCGAACGCGCGCGCCGCGTCCGAGTCCGGCGGCACCCCGAGCAGGTGCGGGATCGTGAACTCGGTGCCTTTGATCCAGAACTTCTTCGCGAGGTCGACGGAGGGGTACACGACGAGCCGACAGTCCGCCGCGCTGCAGATCGCGCCCGCGACGTTCGCGTTCTGCACGGGCCGTACGCCCGGCTTGAGGCGCCGATAGAAGAACGCGTTCATCGTCGGGTACTTGGTCGGGTCTGGCTCGAGCAGTTCGTCGAGTGCGATCGAGTAGGTCTCGATGAAGGAGGGAATGTTCTTCACGGACTCGGGCGAGTCGTAGATGCGGCCTTGCTGTATGCGCCTGGTTCGAAGCGTGAAGACGTGGAGAGCGGATAATGAGGACGTACCCGGAGGGAGAGCTCTTCAAGAATAGACTCGACGTCCTTGTTCTGTAGGAGCTTGCGTTGCTCGCCACCATAGAAGAGGAGGTGCATACCGAGGCGCGGGTAGATCGGCATGCTCTCCCAGAACGGCTCGCCCGTCTCGCGGTTGATCACGTAGTTCCCGACGTGATGCTCCGTCGCAAGCTTCTCGAGGCCAGGAATGAGTTTGTGCACGAATGGGATTTGCGCGAGCCTGTGCATCGGCGCGTGGATGCTGTGCCGCACATCCGAGTGCTCCGCCGACTGGTCGACGAGCTTGTGGAGCGACTCAGCGACAACATTGGGGTCCTGCGTATGCGCGGGGAGGTTGGTTGCGGTGATTTGCTGCTTGGGCTTCAGGTCGGCTTCGTTTGCGGGAATGGAGGTCATGGCTGCAGTGTTTGAGTGAGGGGGCGCTGCAGGGTGGAAGATGGGAGAAAGGGAGTGGAGGTGATGGGCGATATATGTTAATGTCCAACGACGGGCGCGAAGTTATAAATAGACAGACCGGTACCTTTGAGGTCATAAGACCCTAACCCAAGGGATGCACTCCCTGCGGTCCTAGTATCGACCTGCCATCCACTGCGAGACAGCTCTCCCTGCCCCTGGGTACCTCCATCAACGCACAGTCGCCGGGGGGTGCACATGCAAACACGGAAGGCAGGGGCTCCGGAGCAACCTGAGAACCTTAGCATGGAATAGTTAGGAGGCCCTTGGCGATCCAGTGTGTATCACCTGCGCATGCAGAGCATTGCGTGAAGGCGGGATATAGAGATGTCCCCAGCTAGCATGGCGATCGCGTGGGAGCTGGATTTCGTCGTCAGAGTGGCGAAGTTACTGTGACAGGGCCGGGATGTCGCTGCGGACGTCCCTTTCTGGCGACAGGCACCGTGCTCATGTACGTCCAGGAGACATGCAACTGTATGTCGCTGCTGCGTGAGATTACTGGAGCGATGAGTCATTGGATACTGGCACGAATCCTGCATAGTAGAGGTCGGGCAACTGGGAGACGTGTCTGACACTGTTCAATGGCACTGCCCCGATAGGCCCTTGACACCAACTCGATACGAAAACCTGGTTGAGACTCCAAAGCTCCGTGTCCATGGTCGAGGTCGCCCTAGCAAGAAATCCAGGAAGATGGAAGCAGTTTCCGAAGTTCGCTGCACCGACGGTCGCTGCTCGAAGTCGCGCCACGAGCGCGCGGTGCGCTAGGTTAGGGTCAAGGTCTCGCTACTGAAGTCTGACATGCCCGAGACATGCTTGCAAGGCCGCACACGGAAGACGACGTAAGCTTCATGCAGACACGCCTTTCACCTTTCCTAAGATTCCTCATGTTTTCGATATACTTCCCCTAGGCCGACAAGTCCTCGTCGCTGGTACTGGACTGCTGTAACTAAGTAGAAGTTCTGAGGACCTGCCCCTCGCCCGCGAGGCGTCTCCTAACTCTTCTTGCGACACACCAAGAACGACGTCAACGACGTCAACCACGCTGTGAGCGGATCGGGTACAACGAACAGTGTCACTGGAGCTGATGACGACGAGTCGGACGGTAGAGGCTCAACCGAAAAGCCAGTAGGCGCAAGGCACTCCTCGGGCTTTCTGACCCCCCGGACAAGCCCTCTCATAGTCCGCGCCAACGGGTCGGCGTGTTTGGCTGGTTTTAGTAGTCGTCTTCCTAACCCCCGTTCCCCCGATGTGCCTGCTGATTGCGGCAAGGTCGTGCGGAGGCGGTTCGCGGAATCCAAGGGTGGAGTATGGGCACTGTCGAGATAGTGCTATATAGATAATCAGCACTCAAGGTAAGTGACAAGACGTACTACGAGCTTACTTGCTTCAGAGTACTCGTCAGCACCGTCAGCCAAAAGAACGTAGCAAGGTACGAAGGGGGACTCGTCGTGACTTGCAGGATGATTCCTACAGCTACCCATAGTCCATCTTGGCCATTGGTGTCTTGTCCTCGAGATATGGGGCGATCGGCACTGGTGGCGGTCGTACAAACGAGCGCAGTTGCTTTGCGAGCCTGATCCAGAGAACCTGTGCAGATACAAGCCAGCCAATATATTCCCTTGGTGCTGCAAGGGGTGACCCGCGGGGGTTCCATCGTACCGGGGAGGTATGTCTGAGGGCATGGAGCCCTTCAGGTCTGGTTGAGAGTAGTGTTTGGGATGTGTGTCGTAATGCTGCTATCCTATGAAGGATGTAGAGAAAAGGGCACGTCGATTCAAGCTGAAGGGTGTGAGGCATTGTGGTGAATCTGGTAGATGAGTAGGTCGAAGTCAACTTTTTATATCCATCCGCGGCCTGGTCTCTACATGTGCGTCCGAGGCTCGCGCGATCCGACCTACAATAAGCACAATAGACACAAAAGACAGAGAAAGGAGACAAGACAATACCAGCGTGGAGGTGTTGAATATTTGCTCTGTCAGATAGAACACACGAACAATCGCACTGCCGACTAGCAATCCCAAACCTCGGATTCAGCAACAAGGTGCGTCTGTGGGCAGTTTAGAAGCGAAACAAGCATACAGATTGTATTGTTCTTCTGTTCCACATAAACAATACGACAGCCAGAAAACGTTGATCGTTGCAGGAAAGACGCACCGAGGCCAGAGGTAATTGTTTTCGTTCCCCGGCACGAGACATTCACCCACTGTCAGCTAGTGTACACCCGTGCCCCAACGTCAACGGAGAACATCACAAGTAATGCATAGACAGACCATTAACTTTGAGGTCATAAGACCCTAATTCGAGACTGCCATCCACTGCGAGACAGTCCTCTCCATCGCCTGCCCGTTGCATCCCTTGATGCACGACGCCTACGGAGTTTGGGCGCGCAAGAGTTGAAGCGCATATAGCTGCTTGGGACCCTTAGCTGCGGAGCAGACGACGTAACGTACTGACCGCTGTATACAGTATCATGATTCATTGAGAGCTGTATGGAATCCGAATCAGACTCCAGCCAGGTGGCGAAGGGGATGTTGCTGCGGACGCTCCGTCTAGCAGCAGGGTCCACACCCACGTCAAGAGACCATACGAAGATATCGTTGCCGAGCGTGTTTGTTGAAGTGCAGTTGTATCGAATGTTGACCATGACATGACTCTGAACACGGTACCGGTGCTATCTCACAACTCGAATATGATAGTCCAGTCAAGCGAGTCCTCTGTTGCTTGTGCTGCTGTAATAAGCCCCCCGTTCGAGTGCTGATGCAGAGTGCGGAACAGGCATATGGGCACATAGTACTAGGAGTGATTCCAGCAGGCGAACTGAACGAGTAGCTTAGGATGAAAGACCGGTTCACCGCTTCGCCAGTCGTCAGCTCGGATGAACCACAAGCGCGCCAGCGCGGCTAGGTTAGGGTTTACCATATAGAATCACCCGAGCGTATGCAGAATCATATGCTGCGAGGGTACATTCAATAGATACAGACTATATATTTCTAAGCCACCAAAAAATTCGAAGGACATGTTAGAAGTTAAACCCCATCCCAACTTTCCAGCGTACTTCCCCCAGCTCGCTTGAACTCATCCCACCGGACGTCCTCCTCGAAATGGCTCTCCAGTATTGCCGGAGGGCGCTCTCACGATGATGCACTATACCTTCAATGTCAGCATGATTCAGGGAACCTTCATACGATTCATCGCTTCACGCTCGTCCAAAGCAGTTATGAGAAAGTCGAGTCACGACCAGGGCCCGACCGCAAGGCCAGTAGGCTCAAGGCATTCCTCGGCCGTTCTGACCCTTCGGACAGGCCCTTCCAGACTCCGCACCAACGCATCGATGAGTTTGGTTTGCCGGCGCTACCAACATTTGTTCTGGTGTTGTTTGACGTACCCCTGGTGGTCTACGGTTGGTTCGCCGATGCAAAACCCTACAATGCGCAGTCCTGCAGAGAGAACTGTTGCGATGACCAAGATCGATGTAATAGTTACAGTTCTAGACGCTGCGCCGAAAGGGATCCACAGGGTGAGATTTTGAGGTGGACCTGGTCTAGCGCATGGAGCTGCGTGTGTGACATGTTACTAGGCATCACTCAGAGGGAACATGAAGCATGCTAACCCAATTGGTGCCAGCCGACGAAGCCGGGTTTATTGTCAGTACTAAGACTCTCGTGTGCTAAGTATCGCATAGAGGAGGTTACTCGGTTAGATGAGTCCATAGCGAGGGATCATAACGAAAACTCCTCGTCGCCTTTGTGCTAGTTGGTTTCACCTGCATGCAGGTTACTCATCCCTTGAACCACGAGAAGGCCAGCACAGGACTCGAGGGCTGGGTGGCCCAGAATCCAGGGATGGACAGTTGATTACTGATTTGTTATGTTCTCGAACCATAGTATTCATTGAATGAACACCGAGGCATCCAAGTCCGAGGTGTTGGTAAATACCGGGAGTGATGTCCGAGGACGTTCACTGAGTGCGCTTATCGATCCATACTGGGATGGGGAGAAGCTTGGAAGAGCACTTCCGAGATGAGAGTGGGGGCGAGTGAATCCATACGAGCTAGTGGATGGTCCGGGACCGTAAAGATTCAAGGTAGATGCCGACTGAATACTAGTTGCTCATAGTTGTGGAGGTGGGCGACGCGTTGCCGGACTCGTCGCTGGGACGCGAACCAGAGAATCGACTGCGAATGTTGCTATTTGTGCTCGGGGTGAATGAATCGCTGCTGGCGAAGCGTGCGGGCCCAGGCGTAGAGAGTCGTGGTGTGCCGGTTCTTGGGCTGGGGGATTGTGACATGCCTTTTGAAGACTATGTCGGGCCCATGCTAGCATTCTTATCGCCACGACGCTCAGTCTCGACCGCGCTCCGTTTGTTCCTTGAGAGGGTCTTGTATTCCCTTGACAATGCATCGCTGTTGCAATTGTTACCCCCTTGTTGGCAGATCCAGCTTTGAATGTGCGATTCACTCATGGTCATCGCCCCTGCCATCTCTGATGAGGTGGTGCTGTAGGTCTTGGATGCAGCCAGTGCCTCAAGGTTACTAGATGCGGCCATCTAGACGTGTGCGACCTGTATATGTAGGTCACTAGGCTTGTCTGAACTGTGGGAAGCATTTGGGATGTGTGTCGCAACAGTGCTGATCACTGAAAGATATTAGAGCAGGTGGAAATGCGTAAGGCATGTTGGGAGCTAAGGTGGTATGCGCGAGTCCCTTTATACCCTTCCGCGGCCTAGTCAACGCTCGTGTATGAGCTAGCTTATCGTCTGAGTGGCAACCGTCACCCAAGCAATACAATAAGCACCTAGAACAATAGAAGATACAGAACGAGGAGTCATGCTTGCCCAAAATCCCGAAATCTCGACACAGGTGTTCTAGTATCATGCGGAACATGCAAACAACTGAACGCACCTCTCAATCGCGAGCCTAGGATGAAACGAGGAGTGGCGATGGATATCACTGCAATCAACCTGTAATCTCTTGTCATCGGACCCGCACGAGAATAGGTCTTTGCGGCGTACTTGCTGCCCCATTCTGGGGGTATTGAATGGATGAGTCAAACAACCACAGCCTGTCGCGAAGACTGCACCTTGGTCTCCCTCGTAGTGATTACGTACGCTTGCCGCCGATGTGGAGGTCGTGTGCAACGCGCACGCTGTCGTCCAGCGCGCAGATCATGATCAGCATCCAGTGTGGCGCGGTTCAAGGTGGCGCGGCCACCGCCGGGCACAATATACCAATGTCCGCGCAACGGTTCTCATGTGGACGTGTGCAGCGCCATTGGATCAACTACTGTGCCTGCCGTATAGCCCCGTCGAAGAGCTGGGAAACCTGAGCTATGTAGTCTGCCAATATCCGACATGTACTCTTATCGTCTACCAATGCTATCAATACTATTGCCCGCCCGGATGCCTGATAAGTCTGCAATGGTATGTTTCAGTATGAGGTCTACATCTTGTAGGGTCCGTGCCTTGTTTAATTCTTACATTTCAAGGATGATGCGGGTATCAATCAAGCAGTCATCGTTCTGCCTCCTGCATAGACACCTCTTGCATGAGAACGTGACGGTCAATGCCAGCTCACTCAATGTGGCATAGGCCATCGAAAGCAGCGGAATGCGCCGTCCCTGACCTCGGACACATCCGCAGGCGTCCCCATCCGACCTATTCAACGCTCCGGGTCTATGATGCCGGCTCGAGATCTGTTCTGAGACATCCACTTCAGTCTCAGGCGGAAGCGCTGGTTTCGGGTGTATTACGACGATATAAAGGGCCCATGCTCAACGTCCCACAGCCTCAGCTCTACCTTTTCCTTCGAGCTCATCCAAGCAGAGTACTGGCTGGTGCGTTGTCTCTTCCACCGCTCTGACATGCGTAGGAGCTCATATGGCCGTTCTGTTCAGCTCTGCTTATTACAAGTAACGACTCACGCTCCATCTAAGCATAGACGATCACACCTCGATTTGTTATAATGCGTTACTCCACCATCTGCTCTGCTGCCCTCCTCGCCACGGCTGTGGCACCCGCCATTGCACTTCCGGTCGACCTGTGAGCACGTATCATACACCGCTTCACTTACAAGTTCTGATAGCCCACTTCCTCAGCTCAACTCGTTCCTACGAGGACCCTGGAGAGCTTGTAGCGCGTGTCATCACCAAAACGCCCTCCCGGCCCATTGAAGTGAAGGAAAGGCCGCGTCACCCACCCAAGGAGCCCAAGTCCAAGCGATACTTCGACGAGGAGCTCTTTGAACGGTCCTTTGAGGACGAAGAACTCATCGAGCGGTCATTCGAGGATGCGGAGGATCTATTTGAACGTGCTTTCGAAGATGGGGACGAGCTCTACGAGCGCGACCTCGAGGCGCGCGTCATCACGAAGCCCTTCAAGCCTGTCGAAGTGAAGGAGAAGCCGCCTCACCCACCGAAAGAGCCCAAGTCCAAGCGTTCCTTCATTGACCTCGTCGCCCGCGTGATCACAAAGCCGTACAAGCCCATCGAGATCAAGGAGAAACCGCCCCACCCACCCAGGGTGCCGAAGTCCAAGCGCGCGTTCAAAGAGGAAGAGCTGCTCTTTGAGCGGGATTTCGACGAGGAGGGCTTGTGGGAACGCGACCTTGAGGCACGCATAATCACCAAGCCGTTCAAGCCACTGGAGATCAAGGAGAAGCCCCCGCACCCGCCCAAGGAGCCCAAGTCCAAACGTTGGTTTGAGAACGACGAAGAGCTCTTCGAGCGCGCCATCGAGGAGGACGATCTGTATGCTAGAGAGATGGGATATTGGCTTGACTGAGTAGCCGCGGTTTTGCTGGTAGTACATATAGGGAGTGTACTCGCTCAAGACAGAATACGGAGTTGTTGCCTGTACTTTCTTGCTGTGCGTCCGAGGTACATCCGCGAGTGCTGGAGGGGTGTAAGGCATACAGAACAGCGCTACATGCGTCGCCACATCTAAGCATTACCCGCTCATTCAGTTATAATAAGACGACAAAACCTCGCGACATAACACAGCCTACGGATGATTGACTCACTAGACTGGGGTCATTGGTATTCAAACTAAGGTCAGCGGGAGGGTTGGCGCTGGGTCGTGGACGATCTGGTCAACCTGCATCCGGGGCTGTGCCTGCAGGAGTCTTCCGCTTTGCTATGAGGACGCGCCGTTGCGTACAGCGTCTTTGACTATGGGGATAATTTGCGACGACCGGACTTGGTACGTCGAGAGTGTGCCCGCAATCGCGGGAAGGGGGGAAGGGGAAGTCACACACCTTCAGAAACCGCCCTTGGATAGGGTGAAAACCGGAAACTTCAATGAGAGAGAAAGGTGCGCACACCTGAGTAGATGATCCTCTGACGGTCTGTGGGACGTCCGACTTGTCTGTGACAGCCTGCTTGTGGTCAGCCGAGTCACTGTATTGAGTCTCCGTCGATACGAATGTCTGGAGCTTGAGCTCGCTCGGACGTGCGGGATTACAGAAGTTAGCTTTCTCGACGGTAGAGAGGTTCCGTAACCAAGCCTTGGCTTTGAGTTTCGGAGGAGGGCGGAGTCGGTGGTCATGGTAAGTATGGGTGCGACTCTACGAGGCAGCGTGGTCAAGCGCTGTACTCGTATGACGCTGTGGCTCTGAACCTCTGCAAACGCCGTACTATTAGCGAACCAGTACTCGTATGCCTCTCGAGCCGTTCCCGCTTCCCCTCACTGCCCTGCCCGGGGGTTTCAGCTAGGAACATTATTCTATCTCTGACCGGTTGACAACAACGGCCTTTGATACAGGGATCGACAGTCGCAATGTTTTCGATGCCAGTGGTCAACTTCGCTGCTGCGTCGTACGTGGAGCACGCATAATACAGCGTTGCCACATCGTACCACCATCGGACCCATGCGTGGTCAGTACGGAAAGATTCATCGTGTCGATCTTGATCTACACCAACAGCATGGGGGGAGCAGTGGCAGATCCCGCGAGAAGCTAAAGGGCAAGAGCACGAACCCCGCAACGGCTTGCTCATGTGTCCCAACCATCACACAATCTTTGACAGCTACAAGTTTTTCATCCATTCTATGCCGCAGGTGTGTTACATGCCAATAAGGAAGCAGTCTTGAGACGATCAATTTATTGCAGATACAGCGGTTCGTGCTCGTCAATCACTCAGGGGATGAAGACATGCGGGACCTTCACGGAAAAGCCATTGTGACTCAAGATGAGGCATAAGGGTGCATATGCAGTACAGCCCCTGTTCAGAGGCGATCATGAGTTTGCGCTTGACGTGCGACGAGCATTGGGACGTTCCTCCAATATATACCGTGTGCAGTAGAAGTCCAGTGCTGGATTGTACATAGACACGAAGTGAGATAATGATACATACAGACGATGAGATGCCTTAACAGACAGCCATGATAATGATGGTGTAGCTTGCAGTAAGGCGGCTAATTACTCCTGCCTGAGTCGTTTCAACTTCCCTTTACCATCGCTGATGGAGTCATCAGTAAGATCTACGGCGTATCGTGAATCTCAGAGCACTCACGCGAACGCCTGTCCCTTCCGTTTCCTGCTGTCCTTCTTTAAAGAGTTTCTATGTATCTTCTTCTTTGCAGCAGCCTCAGGGTTAGTAGTAGCCTGGAGAATGATCAGCGACTCTGTACGTCACGGTAGATCACTGGCAAGCGTACTTGTACGACGCGAGCATTACGCCGCTCTCTCCGGACTCCGACAACATGTTGTCTTATCTCGTTGTACACACTTGCGAACTTCGTCGTACCGACCTTCGCCTGAACGAGGTCTTGGAGCTCTGTCGCCAGCGTCTTTAACTCGCCTACGACCAAAGCAGACGGTGGTCAGATAGTAGAATGCAAGGTGGACGTCAGCTACGTACCCATGTGTTGATCACGAATGGTGTCGTCCTCCACTATCCGGTACAGGGGAGATAGAATATGCATGAGGAACAATTCGACATGCTCGCTCTCCATGTGAGAAACCATTGCTGCGAACCATTTGAAAACCGAAGATGGCTGGTAGACCCAATTTGCCTACGCGCAGATAGACTCAGCGCACTGGGAAATAAAAGGACAAAGTGACACGTACCGGGCTCGAAGATCTATTCCGTCTCGCGATGTGTGCATGACGTGCTTGGTGAGACAACGTCGAGAACAGCCGTCGCAAAGGGTGCTTGTTATGAGTACTTCCATCTTCTGTGGCTTCCTCGTCATCTTCTGACTCCGCATCCCCAGCCGCCTCATCATGCGCAGGAGAGTCACCGGACGACAAGGGCACGTCCATCGCGTATAAACACTTTCCGACGTAGAACAGGTTCTTCACAATTTGAACGCTCAACGCTTCGTCGAGATTCGGACTACGCAGCTGCAAGCACAGCTTATTCGCGATTTCCTCCATACCCTTGCGCGAGAAGGGTGACTCGTCTGGTAAGTGGTCTTGAGGCGCGGCGGTAGGAGTTGCCGCAAATAGTTGTCCGAGGAGTCGACATGCCGCTGAGCGTACCCACGCGTGCGGAAACAGTAGGTGTTCGATAATTGGTCGCCATGCGAACGTGTCCAGGGATTGAGGTGATACTTTTACAATCTTGGACGCGACTAGAAGCACGTGATATGGGACTTGCCAATCGATGCTTTCTGTCGAAGTGGACTCGGGTGCGGCTGAGTCGAGCGATTGTTGGCTGTGTAGAAGGACGGCGTTCACGTCTTGCAGCACAGTCGGGAGATAAAGCGAGATGCCGCCTTGCAGCAGGTCAATGAGCAGTCCGGAGACCTGGAACGAGACGCGAACTAGCTGCGGACGGTCGTTCTGTGTTGCCCAAGCGTGTAGATGAGACACAACGACATTTCGCTGAGTATCTGCGAGCCGCGAAAAGAGGCCTTTAATGAGCTCCGAGGCCATCTCACGACACTTGGCTGACTCATCATTGGCGATAACCATGACTAGGGCGACGAAAATCATGTCAGCGTACTCGCGAAGCAGACTGGCGTCGAACTTGGCGATGATGGCACCGAGTAATTCCGTCGCCGACTTCCTGCCGCTCTCGTATACGTATGACAGATTCTTTGCCAGGAGTGTCATCGTATTGCGCAGTCGACCCTTGCCTTGAGGATAGTCGAGGAGGAATTGAAGGAGGACTCCGCGGCAGAGCTCCTGCACTTGCGGCGACTGACTAGTCACCATGACTTCCGCGACTTTGTCCATGACGTCGTAAATCTCGGGAACGACGAACTTCCTGCCAACGATCGCTCGGAGCATGGCGAACACAGCGGCTTGTCTGTTTGGCTCTTCAATGTCAGGTGAGATGAGCTCGAGTAGATAGACTAGATCCTGCTCCTTGACTTGAGCCGCTGACTGGCTGCGCAGTACCGTAGACAAGGACTTGAGAGCAGCTTGCACAACCTCGGCCTCCACGGTACCGGCTTGTCTGATGATATCGATCATCTGCCGTATGAAAACAGGCAGTGTCTTCTCTATAGAAGAGAGGGGGCACTGCACGATGGCAGCTGTAGCCTTCAGGGCAGGTAGAACGACCTCTAAACGATCGGAGTATAGTGTATTCCCTATGACAGGGACCATGGACTCCAAACGAGAAATGATCGCCCTTTCCGCGTAGTTGAAGCGATTACGGCGATATGCTGTGATGAAGAGCTCGAGGCCGAAAGCGACGAATCTGAGGACCGCATAAGTCAATGTCCATCAAGTCCGCAACTGCATAAGAGACAATCGTACCTGAACGAGTTGTTCGCGTAGTGGTCTACAGTCTCGTCAATTTTTCGTTTTGTCTGAACGAATGCATCAGAATGCTTCCCACCCTTCTTGCGAGGGATAGGAGCCGACTTCAGGAAGCGAGCGTTCTGGCTGATGAGCGTATGGCAGAGAACCAGCAGGTCCGCTGGTTGGAGATGTTGATTCGCGTTCAGACCGCTCGCCACACGGCGGAGCAGGTCGTCAACCTGTTGTAGAACCTTCAATGTCTCCGTCTCCTTCATGATCGTGCGCACGGGAAGCAGCAGACCACTGATTTTGGAGGGCGTGATGAACTTCGCCAGAATATTGAATGTGTCGAGAGCTTTAGACGCCGAGGAGCGCACCTCCCGCATCTTGGTCTTGAAATCCTCGTGCTGCACATCCTTGCCGGATTCGCCGAATATGACCTCCGCAGCAATATGAGCGACATCGCTAACACAGTCATCTAGCACAGTGAAACGTTCAGCATGGTCCCCACTCGTAACATGCACGAGCAGAGCATGCGTAACGAACGACAATACATGTAGCTGGGGCCCTCGAGTAAGAGCAGCTCGCAGCTCTCGAAGCAGTAGAGGAAGGTATGAAGGGCCAAGATTGACGATAATACGGCAGAGGGTCTCACGTGTGAGGTCTCTCGTTTCTTGTGACTTGCTGCGAAGTATCTGGCTGAGAACAGTCAACAGTCTCCCAATCTGTATCTCGCGCGTGTTGTCCGGTAGATGCTTTGAGATCTGGGCGATACCTATAGCTACAGGGATGCGCAAAGTGTCTTCCGTTTCATCTCGACTCTCTAGATGCTGTAGCAATTTCGGCAGAAGGCGATTAGTGACGGCATCTGCAATCCGGGATGTCTGGACAGATGCAGCCGACGCGGATGCGGACACCTGCTCTTCATCATGGTCAGCTTGCTCGTCTTCTGCGCCGTCCTCGCCGTCCTCGCCGTCCTCCTCGCGCGTAGCTTGCTCTTGCACCTTGTCGGCCATCTCAAAGTGGAAGTTGTCCAAGATCGCCACTAATGACCGGATATAGACGCGCTCCGACGCATTCCTCAACTTGGAAAGCTTGAGGTAGTGCTGCACGATACCGTAGTACGCCCCCCAATTCAACCTTCGCGCCATATGTCCGGTGGCTGAGATAGCCTCGTTGACGAGTGTGTGGTCAATGGACGGACTTGACTGGATGTAGTTGCCTATCAGAGGGACGAAGATCTCGGCCAGGATAACACTGCGCAAGAGCCCTTCGTCACAATATTCTGCGAGGCGACGCATGGCGCGCGTGCGACGGTGTATCTGAACATGATGGATGTTGTTGAAGAAATTCGCTTCCTCGTCACCGTTCGCAAGGAGTGGGCGCATCTCCTGCAACGATGGGATGGCCACACAATTAACAATAGCATAGGAAAGCACCCCGAGAATCTCTGCGCGGACTAGCTCATTTTTCGAGCGCAAGCCGTTGCGAATACCAGGGTACAAGACCTTCGACCACATAACCTCGTGTACTGTTGTCTCGTCGGCCAGCACGTCGATAAACCGCTTCATGGACAGAGCAGCATTGTTCCGGATGGTAAGCTCGTCGGGGTCCTGAATGAAGTTGAGCATGTTGTAGAGAATCGGTAACCAATGCTGCGGAGGAAAGGTCTTGTACATATCTTCGTTCAGCGATGCGAAAGCAGCGAGTCTGCGGTCGAAATCAGGTTCATCGATTCTCTTCTGCGAGTATGCGTTCAAATCATCCATCAACTCTGCAAGGCCAGACAAGGATGGCTGGGCAGTCGCAAGCGCTTGGAACGCAGCGATCAATGCGACGCGTGCTTGTCTCGACCGAAGACTTTGGAAGAGCTGTGCGAGAGCCGAAAAAGTCCGCTTGAATGTATCACTCTGTTCATTCGCGAGTTCAGGGACAAGAGGGAAAAGACAGCACATGATCGTCGCCAAATCCGCCTTGACCTTCTCCGGGATGAGCTTTGCTGGCTTGCGCAGGAGCGGGAAGAAGAGCGACAATAGCACAGACGCTTGCTTAGAATCGGTGAGATATGGGGCAATCTGAGACAGAATTGCGATCTGCCGACGACCGAGGTTGTCTGCGACTGAGGTGATACCTTTCGTCCGTTCAACGAGGGTGGAAAGGTCACTCAGGAGGACGGAGACATGGGGTCTGAGTACATCCTCCCGGACCGACTCTACTTCAACGCAGAGCGACAAAATGTGTTCAACGATGTCCAACACCTTCGAGATCACCGTGGACTTGACGTTGTTCGCAACCAGGCAATCGTAGATCTTCGGCAGGGTGAGTGGATCATACTGGACAAGGAGCCTGACATGATCTTCCCGAAGCGTCCAGACGTAGAACAGATCCAAGAGCGCGGAGGGTGCCTGAGTGTTCTCTTGGTCGAGTTTCGGAAGTCGAGGGGATATGACGACCTCGAACACCTGCGGCATATACGGCGCAAAATCAAAGGAGACAGGACACCGGAAGAAGTCAGCAAATCGCTTGAGACCAAGCGACCGTATAGTCTTCGTATTCCTTGATGTGCCTTCCGTGTCATCAGCCTCCTCCATGTCCGACTCGGCCTCGGCTTCTTCACTGTCTTGCTGTCCCTCATCGCCCTTCTTCGAGGTCATGCGCGTCTGAGCACTGCCGAGGATGTCTAAGAGAGCCTGCAGCAAGACGGGCCAGCGCGGCACCAATCGCGAGCCGAGTTGCTTGACCACATCTCCCAACAGTGTCAGGAAACCGATCTGCTGCTTCTCCGACACATCTGGGGGCACTGATCGAATGACAAATGGTTCGGTCTGTCGGATACCGCTCGGCATGATGGGCTGGAGCATGAGCTCGACGAGGAGACTGAGCTCCTCGTCTGTACAGCCGCCGAGCGCAGATAGCACCGCGGCGCGGCGGTCCGCGCCTCTCGCACGCCCACGCCGCTCGAGCATCAGCCCAAAGAGGAGACGCATGATGACGGGTACGACCTCCGCCCTGTCGCCCTCCGCGATCTCGCTGATCTCGAGCTGCGTGAGGGCATCCCGCCAACGCGTGTCATCGAGTAGCTCTCGCAGGGACTCCTCCCGAGACACGAGATGTGAGCTCTTGTAGGTGAGGATGCATGAGAGGGCGAGTCGCTGGAGCGAGCGGTCGGGATGGGAGAGCAGTGCGGTGTAGAGGGCGTGCAGTGTGTCCGTGGACCGCAGCGCTTTGGGGTTGACAAACTTTGAGAATAGGGTGAGCCACGCTGAGAGTTTGTGCCGCGGGAGCTTGGACGGTGATGCGGATAGAGGGCCGGAGAGAGAAAGGAAGTGCGGCACGAGGTCTCGACTGTGCTTCTCCGCCAATGAGGAGCATTCGCCCAACGCGGAGAGGAGGTGCAGCTCGTATGACTGCGGATCGAAGCGATCACCGGTGTCTTGGTCCTGTCATAATATGTTACTATGGGAGTATAATGGCAAGTTGCGCACTCACGTCGATAACTGCTCGCTTGGTCGCGTCACCACGATACCACTTCTGGCTTGTAACTCGCACTTTGTGTGCGCTCGGGTCCCTCCATGAGCGTTCTTCCTCCCAGATACCGCCTTCCTCGACATCCTCGTGGCCGAGCCAGTCTGGGCGCGATTCCGCGTTGCGATCTCCCGTTGCTCGCTGCACTTCCGCAAACAAGAGGCCCCAGACGAGGTTACCAAACCGCTCTGCCAGTGCAGACAATGCTTGCGCTGCAGGTATCCACAAGGGGCGCAAGTTGACCTTTAGTTGCGCTGGAGAAGGTTACATCAGCGACTGTGAGACCAACGTAGATGAACAGACGGACCAATTAGCCAGCGCGCGGCGACGTCTGCGCCACGGTCATCGCCGTTGGTAACGCGGACAGGCAGACGAGTAATCCGTAGCACGCGTTCCCGAGAGCCCTGTACGTCCAAGGAGATCTCTTCGGCTTGGAGACAGCGTCGGACAACGTCAGACGTGCTCGTATCAGCTCTGATGACAGGTGATGAGAGAAGCTGGAGGCATGCAAGCCTGAGCGATCGGGAGTGGGAGAGTAGTGTCGGCTGGAGGGGCGCATAGAGCTCTTCGAAGGGGATCGTCTGAGACGGAATGTCGCTGATAACAGACGTCAATACTCGTGCAGCACGCACGCAGGAAAGGTTTGCGTACCTTGTGCGAAGGATGCTGACAAGACCGGCCAACGCGACGCTTGACCAACTCCATTTGTTTACTATCGTCCGTACCCAACTCAACGTGTCCACGGACGTCATCCACTCGTCTGCCGGCCGCGTGGCTAGACAGTCCAAACAGGAGCCGATGACCCATGCAGAATTCGCATAAGAGTGAGCGTACTCCTGAGAAGGATCGGCAGCCGCGGCTCGTGCAAGGCATGACTCGACGATCCGCACCAGCAAGGGTGCGAGCTTCGGCAGGTGGTTCGAGAGCGCCAGGACGTCATGTAAAAGCAGGACCTAAGGGAACAATAGTTAGGACCAACCCACCTGAAAGATAAACATTGGCTCCGAGACCTACGTATCCCTCACTGAAGTGCCACTCGCCGAACCGCTCTTCCACCCATCCCTCAAACCGCGCCTTCCATACCACATCCACGGCGCCCCTGTCCAGCCTCCCTCCGCGTTCCAGCGCCGCCAGTAGCGTCAGCGTCTTCGCAGGCATCGTGTGCAGCAGCGGTCCGGTGTGCTTCAGGACGAGGGGGAGCGCGAGGAGCTTCCAGCCGCCCCAATTGAGTTCAGCAAGGGCGCCGCAGAGCGCGAGCGCGAGCGCAGGGCGCTGCTCGAACGCGCGCGAGAGGACGATGCGTCCAGGTCCAGTCCATAGCGCCATGTCACCCGCTGTGAGCACGGAGAGCGTGAATTTGAGCTCGGAGGTGTGAAGAGCCTCGGTGAGAGGGAACGATGGGAAGTGTGAGAGCAGTGATGAAAGATGTTTCGCTGGAGAGCTAGTGAGGATACGTGCATCACGGGGACTATAGGAGATGTACACACGTAGCATCCTTGACCCTTGTCTTACAGAACAGACGACAGAGGCGACCTCCAGCATGCGGCGAAGTCGTTCCTCGTCGGTGGGATCCTCGATGCACTCCTCGAGTCGTGCGACAATCATGTCAGCAACGCCCGAGAACTGCTCCTTGTCCTTGCAATGGTGGATCAACGCCGTGAGTACACGGCGCACGAGGGTATATGCTGCCTCCTCGTCCTCTGCGACGGTATAGTGTTCAACGAGAGGACGGAGGATGGAGGTTGTTGCTGTGTGAAGCGTCTGAGAGACACTCTGCGCTATGCGGTCAGAGTAGGAACAAGGCTTGAGAAGTCGATGCGACGCACTTTGCAAGCAGAGACGAACACCCATGCACACGCGTCGGACAGACCACCTTCCGCGCTCTTCGCTATCATGTGCACGCACACCTCCCTATCTAAAAGCTTGAGTCGCCTCATCGTCGCACCCCAAACCTCCGCAGTTGCCCTCTGGACCTCTGGATCGCAGCGTGTTAGTGTGCCGCGAAAGATGGACCATGCCTGTTCGAGCAACTCAGCGTCGACAGCAGGGACCAACACATAGCGAAAGAGCGCTGATAGTGTCGCCAGTAGCGCGGTGAGAGCAGGGGCGGACAGAGTACGGGGGAGGAGTTGTGTCAGTTGTCGGAGGACCTGCGGATAGCTGGGGGCAATCGTAGTCCGGAGATCGTGTGCAAGCTTCTGGAATACACTGCATGCGGGGTCAGACAGAAGATCAGTGGAAGAACCCCAATATGCTCACTCTAGTAGAGCTCTCAAGCCTTCATCATCCGCTGCACCTAACGCCTCCAACCATAGGTCGACTATCGTCCGCCAATTGTGCAGTAACAAGGGCATGGAAGCCGATAGACCATCGGATGAGTTTGCAAACTTCACGAAGGATGGGGATAAGTTGAGTTCGCGCCAGTGATTGAGTGACTCGTAGAAATGTGAACTGTCGTCCTGAACGAGGAATGAGCAAAGCTATGGTCCAGAACATCGCGAGAATTCAGAGGGACTCACTGCAATACTTTCGTCAAGCTTGCTCCGAGAAAGTGCGGAGGGTAGGTGAACCTCTTTGAGAGTCTCTTTCTGAGACTGATGCTGCATAATTGTGCATATAAACAAGTTGTCTTCGACCACCGGAAGGTGAACTCACCTTGAACCTCTTCGCGGGTCGCACATCCTCGCTCATATCCATGGTTTTGTGAGTAGCTTAAGCTAGCTATTCGGCGTGAAACACGAGTAAGTAGACGTGCGGGAGCGAGGAAGTAGTACGGCCTTCCCGTACCGACACCGTTACAGAGGCGAGCCGTGAGCGACCCTCGACGCCGCGAGCGCCTCCAAAATTCTGCCTAGTGCACGTGCCTGCACTTTCGATCGTTGATACATGCAGATCTCGATCCCGATCATACGAGGTCACCGGGATAAGTAGGCTGGCGGCTCAGGCTGGTATAGTTCAACTTGACTTGAATCTTTGTCTGGGTGCCAGCTCATCGTATCCTTACTCCCCCAGCTACCGAGCCGAATCACTCTAGATGAACAGATGGACTTGCACACGACGTATCTCCTGATGACGCAAGCACAGAGGCTCAGGTCCACACTTTCTACGGTGGAGGCTTCACACTCACGATTGTGACTCGCGGCTCACCTCATGCCTACGACGAGAAATCGCGAAGTGTGTTTGACGGTCAATTCTTGTGGTACCCTCTCACTGCCTCATGTGCTTGGGACTTCAAGCGAACTCACCACGTCGTCCCGTGAGCGGCCACGTGAACCTCCGAGGACGGCCGACTCTTCTTCTCGTGGGGAAGTCTCGGGGGAGGTACTTTCTACCCACGTAACGCTGGAGGCTACAAGAGACTCTCACCTCAGGAGTGGTCAAGGTTTTGTGCGGACTGGTAGCCTTCTGTGTGGCCCCTACATATCAAACGTTAGATTGAACCCTCGACGACACAGGTGGCACTTGCATGTCGACCTCGTCACTGGTCGCTGTCCACCATCTGATCTTGTTTCAGTACGTCATCTCCCAGCTGCTTTGCTCACCTGCACAGGCGGCCCGCTGCTCTCTCCCCGGAGCCGCCGCCGTGGCTAAAAGTATACTGCGGTGCCCTCAACATAGCCTCTGTTCTCATATGCTGCTCGCGACGTCCGACCATCTGACGCCACTGTTTGTGGTGTTCCCGCTCATCGACCAATCACAGTTACTGGTATAATGACCTACTACGTGGGCACGACCCTGGGAGGAGCTATATAACCTCAGTTTACCATTGCCGCGACTATTCGACCTCCCGTGCAGATACGTAGGTGTTGACCGCCAGCATTCACCATGCGATCGTCATTCCTGGTCCCTCTCGCTCTGGCAACGCTCGTCGCGGCAGCCAGCAACTCGACTCCGGTCGTCGATCTAGGTTATGCTCAATATCAAGGAACCTTCGATGCAAGCTCGAACGTCTCTTACTTCCTCGGACTTCGCTACGCGCAGCCACCTACCGGTGAGTACTTGGGGCGTGGCCTCTCCTATCCATCCTGGACTCACTCTCGTGGTGTTTCTTCCCCTATCAGGGGAGCTTCGCTGGCGCGCACCGCAGACGCCCACCACGACTGCTGGCGTGCAGCAAGCGACCGAACAACCAAATGAATGCTACCAGGCGGATGACGGAACATCGAGTACTAACCCTTACCGGACGACCCAGAGCATCGAGAAAAGAGCAGTGTCTGAAGATGAGGACTGCCTCTTTCTGAAGTGCACAGCTCAGGTTCTCTCTGTCCTCGGTCACAGACTGATGGGATTTCAGCGTATATACCCCGGGTCAATTGAGCCCAGATGCTAATTTGCCGGTGCTTGTTTGGATTCATGGAGGAGGGTGCGCACCAGTATCCCCAAATGACGAGATCACATCTGACACCAATGACAGTTACATCGCAGGCGCAGCAAGCTCTTTCTCTGGGGAAGATATCATCAAGGAGTCTGGTTACGGCGTAATCACTGTAATCATTCAGTACAGACTGGGCGTGTTTGGCTTCCTCCCAGGCTCCGAAGTTCTTGCGAACGGCACCTTGAACGCAGGTCTCCGTGAGTGTCGTTCTCTGGTGCGGTCCACGAGCTTACTAAAGTTCCTTGCCCAGTTGATCAAAACTTCGCACTGCAATGGGTCCAGGAGCATGTGAGTGGGCGTATGACATGGCCCATAGCTGGTGCTCACCGGTATGGTAGATTGCGTCCTTTGGTGGTGACCCCTCCAAGGTAACGATATGGGGCGAATCGGCGGGTTGGTGGTCTCCAAAACTTCATTTCCTTGCGTATGCCTAATATTCTCATAGGTGCTGGCTCCGTCATCCAGCATATCATAGCACATGGTGGACAAACCGAGCCCCCTTTGTTCCGTGCGGCGATGACTAGCTCTACGTTCTTGCCATTCCAGTACTACTATAACGACACCATCCCAGAGGTACGTTTTCCAATTCATAACGCATATGTCGCTCAAACGCTGTTGTAGGTCCTATTCTCGGAGACTGTCTCTTTGACCAAGTAGGACTCGAGCCATTCCAAGTCACATGTCCCCAGTCACTGACAGAGGTATACAGCTGTTCTTCCGCATCTGACGCCCTAGCGTGCTTGCGCGAGGTAGACGCGTCCGCGCTCCAGACAGCCAATACGAAGATCAACCTAGCGGGCTTCTACGGCACATTCGTCTTTGTCCCCGTCATCGACGGCACGTTCATCGTCGAGCGGCCCACCGTGACGCTCGAGAAGCGGCGCGTCAATGGGGTGGGTGACATGGTCTTTTGATGGCACACAATGCAAATTCAGTTGAACTGATCCTGGAGTAGGAGATGCTCCTCTCTGTGACGAACGCGGACGAAGGCTACATCTTCGTGGATACCACCACCCCGCCTACGAACCTCACCAACTACGTCACCGAGTTGTTCCCGCTGATCGACTCGACGACCGTGCAGACGATTGTGCAGCAGTATGAGGACGATCCGACGCTGACGGATGTGCTGTCCCAGGCTATTGCTGTGATGGGAGAATGTAAGATGTCTACCACTCCGGGTGCACATAGGAGCTAACGGTGCTGCAGCTATCTTCGTGTGCCCGACTTACTTGCTCATGCAGGCGTTCGGGGAGAACGCATACAAGGTGCTCCGTCCTTCGTGATAAATCCTGAGCGTGATTGACATCGGAATCACCCGTATAGGGCGAGTTCGCTGTTCCGCCTGCCCACCACGGCGAAGATCTCGATTATTACTTCCCGACGTGAGCCATCTACTGGATGTATAGGGCACATTGATCAACTGATCAAACTCTTCGCAGAGCCTTCCCTCCGGCATACAACAATTCTCAGCTGATCACAGTCTTCTCTCAGTCCTTTTTGTCTGTCGTCCGCTCTATGGACCCGAACGACAAGTTCTACGCGGACTTGAAGCCCGAGTGGTCGGTGTGGCAGGACGGCACGACCGAAATGTTGTTCAACGTGACATCAACGGGCGGTGCTGTCGTACAGACGACGACCACAGACCCAGCTCTTCTCGAGCGATGCGCGTAAGTTCCGATGTTGCATGCATACCGTATCGGAAGCTAATGTTTGTGGCATGCAGACTCTGGCAGAGCCTCAGCAGTCAGACATATCAATAGTCGGGTATGGCTTACCTCTATTATGATATGTACCAATATTCTCGGTCAGTGTGAAGTGAATGACAACATTGGGCGAGGATGGCGAATGGAGCTGGCTGACCGTTTTGTGAGCGCTCTCATAGGGAAAAGTAACCATTCCTGCTTCGGCGCTTGTGACTGGGGCCGTTCATCGGGCGCATTCGACTCGCCAATGTGTTACTTGAAGGGTGTCCACAAGACAATCCGCGGGCAAGTGCATTACGTATGCGGCTGTGAAGGGTTTCCCACTGCCTTTGTTGTCGTGCTATACATATGAGTGCGTCGGGCCTACCGGGCCTGCAAAGTGCTAGCGTGCCCACCTGTGAGCGGTGTCACCTCCGCAAGCTTCCGGCACAGACGACACAGTCGGCCGTGAGTCATCTACTATCGTCGCCCGCTCCCGATTCACCCGCTTGGCAGTGCCTCTTTCAGCAGTGTTCTCTGTCTGTAACGCGCCGACCCCGTCGTGTGCCCATTCAGCGATACGCTCCGATGAACTACGTGTCATCTTCACAGATTGAGCACGGTTCCTGGCGCTCATTATTGCACTCGCAAAACCACGGTCGGTTACGACGTTTGAGTCAGGACACCGTCTAGTTGCGCTGTGAGACCGGTCGCAGACATGACGGACCATACAACATATAAAGCCTTGATGTGGAACTGCATTGCATTATCCGGCTTCTCTACACTCCTTTTCGATATTCTTGAGTCAGCATTCACTATGTTCACGTTCATTTGCAGCGTATTTGCGTTGGCAAGACTCATTGCGGCCTTCAGTAGCTCAACCCCCGTCGTCGATATCGGCTATGCACAATATCAGGGCGTATACGACTCGAGCACCAACACTTCGACTTTCTTTGGAATACGCTATGCGCAACCGCCTATTGGTATGTATAGAGTGAGATTGGCAGACAGCTATCAAAGTGCTCATGCTCGGACACCCTACCACTAGGTAACCTTCGTTGGCGCGCACCTCAGGCGCCTACCACCACTACTGGCGTACAGCAAGCAATAGAAGAGCCTACCGTATGCTATCAGGCCAGCAATGGGATGTCGAAGACCAATCCTTACAGAACGGCTGCTACCGGAGGTCTTGTGAAGAGGGCCGTAACTCAGGGTGAAGACTGCCTCTTCCTGAAGTGAGCCTCTAACTCTGAGTTTGTGTCTTGCGACTCCGTAGACTAACATGACTTACATGTAGCGTATACACGCCAGGTCAACTTCAGCCGGACGCTAACTTACCCGTGGTGGTTTGGATCCACGGTGGAGGGCGCGTAGTTGCACTGTGTGTCAACAACGGTCTCTGATTCGCCTCACTTACAGATACGTCGAAGGCGGCGCAGTCACGTTCTCCGGGCAGGATCTCATCAAGGAGTCTGACTATGGCGTTGTTGCCGTCATCATCCAGTATAGGTTGGGAGTCTTCGGTTTCCTACCCGGTTCCGAGGTCCTGGCGAATGGAACGCTCAATGTTGGTCTTCGTCCGTATGTTCACATTTGTTGCGGGTACATGGTTGTTCATGTCACTCTCAAGTCGACCAGAATTTTGCTCTGCAGTGGGTCCAAGAACATGTGCAACAAATCTCTTGATGGCCGTGTTCAGGTACTGACTAACGCTATAGATCGCCTCGTTCGGTGGAGATCCACAGAAAGTAACTATCTGGGGAGAGTCAGCCGGTGAGTGTGTTACTTCATGTGTAACTCCAGTATCGTCTTACCGGATGCACCCTCAGGCGCAGGCTCCGTACTCCAGCATATCGTGGCCCATGGTGGACGGACAGAACCCCAGCTGTTCCGCGCAGCCATGACTAGTTCGACCTTCTTACCGTTCCAGTATCACTATAACGATACTATTCCTGAGGTGATGCACCTGCTACTCGAGGTTATGTGTGTTGAGATGTATTCATCATCTTGTGCACAGGCCCTGTTCTCGGAGACAGTCACTCAGACCAAGTGGGGCATCGTCCTGATTTGATCCGCGTTGAACCTCCATACTGACGGTAATACTCCCAGTTGTACCTCTGCTCCTGATGCCCTCACGTGCTTGCGAGCAGTCAACGCTTCTGCTCTCGAAACGGCAAACGTCAATATTAATCTTGCAGGGGTCTATGGAACCTTTGTCTTCGTTCCTGTTATCGACGGCTCCTTCATCGTAGAGCGACCTACAGTAACGCTGGAGAAGAGACGCGTCAATGGGGTAAGTGACTGATGGTTCGCCTGCGTGGATAGACTAATTGATGTGTGAGCAGGAAGTGCTCCTCTCTGTCACGAATGCCAACGAAGGCTACATCTTCGTGGATGCAGCTCACCCGCCGAACAACCTCACGAGCTACGTCACAGAGCTCTTCCCGTTGCTTGATCCGACGACGGTGCAGACCGTTGTACACCAATACGAGAATGTTCCGGCGCTCACGGGCGTGTGGGCTCAAGCCGTGGCTATTATGGGAGAGTGTGAGTCACGAGATAGGTTCACCGTGGACGCTCTCAGATTGATATTGCTGTAGCAATATTCATTTGCCCCACGTACCGACTTATGCAGGCGTTTGGAGACAAGGCATATAAGGTACCATTCTCCGACATAGTCACTTCCATGTATTGCACTCACCGGCATTACATGCTCAGGGTGAATTCGCGATCCCGCCGGCTCATCATGCCCAAGACCTCTCCTACTACTTCCCCACGTACGTGCTCCAGTAAATAACATGCCCTTCTAACGCATTTGATTAGTGCATATGGCTCGCTGGCGGCATATAACAGCTCCCAGTTCATTACCTCCTTCTCACAATCATTCCTGTCCGTTGCCCGAGTCTTAAACCCAAATGACAAGACCTACGCCGATCTGAAACCAAAGTGGAGTGCATGGCAAGATGGTGCAACAGAGATGCTCTTTAACGTCACATCAACCGGCGAACCAGTGGTTAATACCATCACAACCAACCCGCCTCTGCTAGAACGATGCGCGTAAGTCAAAACCCCCTTGTATGTCAATATACTGCTTATCACTGTCTGGACAGGCTCTGGCAAAGTATCAGCAGTCAGACATTCCAGTAGCCCCGCAAGCAAAGCGTCACCATGGTCTCAATTTTTTTGAAGGGTTGGGAACTCAGTTGACTACCCATGGTCTGGTAGGTCAACAGGGATTTGTTGTCCGTGATGCGTATTTCCCCCGAGTGCGATGGCTATCATAACATCAGTTGTGTCGAGTCACACATGCTGGACGTCAAAGTGTGCTTCGAAGGCACTCCGTATGTTTCATCGGTACGCTCGCTGCTGCACTCACGGGCCGGATGTGCGTGCCGTCGATTCATCGCACAATCTCGTGAGCGCACATGTGCTCCGTCGATGCGTATGGGTCCTTCCCGGGAGTCAGAACACTTATATTGTCAGTCCAAATACCACTGATTCGCAGATCGACTCGTAGCGAGGTTCATGCTTCCGCAAATGCAGCTATATCTCAACGGGCCTCCGTTTACGCCAACTTTGTCTCCAATCAAGCGAAGCTCTGACTCAAGTTGGGCCTCTCACGTCGAAGTGCGGGAGTTAATGTGACACCCACGAGTTGCGTGTGGCCGGCATATTGCCACCGTATTCTCAATGGAGTGCAACACCTGACGGCGACGTTCGGGGTCAGGTCATCGATTCTCTCCGGCGCGGCAGAGTTACGGCTCGATGGTAACATGAAGTCATGCTGACCTAGTCTTATGATTTTGCTAGGTCATCGTCGGAGAATGCGAAGAGCGACGAAGTATATGTACCTCGGGCCACCCTCGTTACTCTCTGTTCACGACTCAACAGTGCAAGAGGTCATATTTGAATAACCCCAGCATGCAATTGTACTTGATCACGACGATTTGTGCACTTGCGAAGCTCATCGCTGCTTCCAATGACTCTGTGCCCATTGTAGACCTGGGCTACGCTCAATACCAGGGCTCGTACAATTCTAGCGCAAATGTTTCCTATTTTCTGGGTGTGCGCTATGCACAACCACCAACCGGTAAGTACAATCAAGACTCTCAGGGCAACCTCCAAAGGCTGAATGCTTTCTCAATTGGGAGGTGATCTCCGCTGGCGCGCGCCACAGACGCCTACCACTACTGCTGGAGTACAGCAGGCGACAGAGCAACCCGATCAGTGCTACCAGGCAGACCAGGGAATATCAAGCACCAATCCTTACAGGGACTATGATTCAGCTCTTGATCGCAGAGCGGTGTCTGAGGATGAAGACTGCCTTTTCCTGAAGTGCGTTAGCCAACCTTGACCAGAATGTTCATTACGAGCCGAGTGGGTAGTGTATATATCCCAGGTCCGCTCGAGCAAAGCTCCAAATTTCCGGTGATTTTATGGATCCACGGGGGAGGGTACGCTGCAGCTCTTCATCCTCACTCAACAATGCAGCATCTGACGCCGCGGGTGCAGGTACGGTGCCGGCGACGCTAGCACGTATTCTGGACAAGACATCATCAAGGAGTCGGACTACGGAGTCATCCTTGTTGTGATCCAGTACAGACTGGGTTTGTTTGGTTTCCTGGCAGGCTCTGAGGTTTGGGCAAATGGCGCACTCAACGTGGGTCTTCGTGAGTATCTTGCTTACGAATACTACGTGAGTCATCATTCATACTACTTCGAACAGTGGACCAGAACTTCGCACTGCAATGGGTGCAGCAGCATGTGGGTCGCTTGCTTCTACATGTGGTACTCAAGACTGATGACGGGTCAGATTGCATCTTTTGGAGGGGATCCTACGGAGGTCACCATATGGGGAGAGTCAGCTGGTACGCCTTCCGTTCGTCGCACTTCATGATGCAGCTTCGATCTCCGGATAGGTGCTGGTTCTGTTATTCAGCACATAGTGGCACATGGTGGACAGACTGACCCTCCGCTATTTCGAGCGGCTATGACGAGCTCTACGTTCTTGCCTCCCCAGTATTACTACAACGACACTATTCCTGAGGTAGTACATCATTGATGTGTTCCCTGAAGGTATACTGATGACTGTGGTGTCTCTAGGCTCTATTCTCTACAACTGTGACACAGACAAAGTAAGAACTCAGTGACCTGGTAAAATTATGTGTCTGACAGCTCATCATGCCTAGCTGCTCATCTGCGTCAGATGCGCTTGCATGTCTCCGCGCAGCAGATATATCCACCTTGGAGGCTGCAAATCTGAATATCGGCCTCGCAAGCTTCTGGGGGACCTATGCCTTCTATCCCGTCATTGATGGCTCGTTCATTGTTGAGAGACCCACGGTGACTCTAGAGAAACGGCGGGTCAATGGGGTAAGTCACGCGTGCTCTCGCTCTTGGGGGGACTAGGATGAGTACTGAAGCCGATGTAGGAAATGCTTCTGTCGGTGACGAACACAAACGAAGGATACAACTTCGTGGATGAAGCGAATCCACCGACGAATCTCACGGATTACGTGGCAGAGCTCTTCCCTCTGATCGACCCTATCACCGTACAGGCCATCGTGCAGCAATACGACGAGGACCCCGCTCTGTCAGACGTACTGTCTCGAGCCATCGCTATCATGGGAGAATGTAAGTTGATCCTTGCCACGGGGACCACTGGTAGAGTAGTGATTTTGATGACCCTTACGCAGCAATCTTCATATGCCCGACGTATACACTCATGGAGGCGTTCGGGGACAGTGCATACAAGGTATATCTCCATTTCATCTGCTTTGAAAGACATGATTGAGAGATCGCCACCTTCATCTAGGGCGAGTTCGCCGTCCCTCCCGCACATCATGGCGACGATCTTCACTACTACTTCCCAACGTACGTCCGCCAGTAACAGCTCCCTGCGTTCATACAGACATTCAATATGCTCTAGCGCGTTCCCTCCGGCATACAACAACACCCAGCTCATCACCGCCTTCTCGCAGTCATTCCTCTCTGTCGCTCGCTCGCTCAACCCGAACAACAAGTTCTATGCCGACATAAAGCCCGAGTGGTCCGTGTGGCAGAATGGCACGACCGAGATGCTGTTCAACGTCACCTCCGCTGGAGGCGCTGTGGTGGCCACCACGACCACGGATCCCACGCTATTGGAGCGGTGCGCGTGAGTGCAGTGCGTCTCGTTTGTGAGCTGCAACGCAGGCTAATGCTCGTGCTCAGACTCTGGCAGAGTCTCAGCGGGAAGATATATCAGTGACTGGCGTTCAGAATGGCATGCTTTGTATCATCTTCGCCCGCAGATTTTGTAAAGTGGTGAACACTTGCCCGTGACATACATATACGCTTCTATCGAGGAAGAGCTTACACTACGTGACGGCCCGGTACACTGAGCCACCCTCACCGCGGCAAAAGATTACCCTTTCCAAACAGATACCCCCAAGATGATGCAGACACTCAACAACACTGAGATACACAACCACAACTACTTGCGCAGACGCATCAACTCCTTCCTCGCCTTGTTGAGACGATCGCGCTTGTTCCGCAGATCCTCCCGACGCCCCGCGACGCTCTCGTCCTCGCTGAGGTACTCCGCACACAGCCGATACCCATCCGGCCCGCTCACGCCCAGCTCCTGCCGCAAGACGGCCTCGAGCGTCTGGTCGCGGTTCAGGCCGAGCACGAGCTCGTGGTCGATCGCGTTGGGGACATTATCCGCGAAGCGCTTGTACGCGACTGTCAGACGGTCAGCGCACGCACGTCGCGGAGCACATCTCAATAGCCAGCTCACCCTGGAAGTACGCGCGGACGCTCGCCATGATGCTGATCGCGGCCTCGTACGGGTCAGACGGGAGGACCTTCGCGAGGTCGGTCGGGCGCACGTCGTGCACGTCGAGGGCGCTGAACGCGGCGAGGATCGTGCGGACGCTCTCGTCGAACTCGGAGGTCCCCTGCGCGCTGTGGCGCCTGAGCTTCTGCAGGAGCGGCACGTTGTTGTACGCGGAGCGGTGCCCGCGGTACCACGCGAGGAACTTGTCGCGGTAGTCCCGGAAGTAGTGCTCGTTCAGCGTGCGCGGGCGCGCCTCGAGCGCGAGCAGCCACCCGATGCGCTCCCGCGCCGCCTGCGCGCGCCGCGCGATGTGGTCGGCGACGACCGTCCTGCGGGCGGGTCAGACGAGGCGGGGGCCACGGCGGCGGGCGGGGACGTACGAGACGAGGCCCTCCAGCTGCGGGTACTGGCTGCACTCCGCGTGCACGAAGTCCGCGACCTTCGTGCTGAGGATCTCCTCGACGTAGTCGAAGAGCCGCATCGCGGGCTCCTGCCAGAGGTCGATGGCACTGTGTATGAGCGACTGCGTCACCACGAAGGGGATGTTGTCCGGCAGCTCGCGCGTGACGGCCCTGCCGAACACCCCAGAGTCAGTTCTCACGTCGACACCACACGAAAGGCCACCCACTGGAGCGCGAGGGCCATGACCTCGTCCACGTAGATCGCCTCCGCGTCGTCCGCCGGGAGCCCCGGGGTCTCCTCGTTCGACAGAAACTCCGGGAGGGTAAGGCTCGCCGCCGCCCCGCCCGCGTCCGCCCGCTCAAACGGCCTGAAGTCCGGCGCGGTGTTGCGCACCGCGTCCCTGAACTCCTGCTGCTTCGGGCGGATCGTCTGCAGGAGGCCGTCCGCGCTGGGCGTGCCCTCGACCCAGCGGTCCAGCGCGCCCGCGAGCTGGGTGATCATCGCGTACACCTCGCCGACGGGGTCCTGCGACGGCTCGCGCGGGAGCTCCGCGAGCTGCGCCTCCGTCGTGCGGAGCATCTCCTGGATCGTCTTCTGTATATCCGGCAGCCTAAGCACCACCCACACCCGTCCCATGAGCCACACGCCCCGCACGCCCACCGCACACGACGCACCTCTTCGCGATCAGGCGCGCCAACACGTCCCCGCAGCGCTCGGCAAGGTTGATCGTGCCGAGGTGGCGCTGGAAGCGGTGGGGGAGGGCGAGCCAGGGCGCGGTCTCCGCGAAGAAGCGGCGCTCGTCCGCGCGGGCCTGCGCGCGCGTCACGCCCTCCGCGAGCTGCACCGAGTCCGGCTGCTTCACGCTGAACCACCCGTTCGCGAGCGCGAGCTCCGGGTACTCGTTCTGCAGCAGCGTCACCCACCGCGCCTCGTCCCCGCGCGCCGCGCGGTCCGGCTTCGTCAGGACGCCTGGCCGTGTGCGCCGTCAGCGGTGGGGGTGTAGGGGCAAGTGCGTGCGTACCGATCGTGCGCTTCCCTGCCGGGTCGAAGGTGCGCGCGAGGTGGTACGCACCTTGGTTCTCGAACTCGGCTGCGGAAGCGGGTTGGCGTGAGTGAACGGCGAGGGCAGTATAACGCGGGGACGCACTCTCGCATGTGACGGTAAGCAGGATGATGCAGCTCTCATTCTTGGCGTACTCCGTGACGAGCCCCTTGACGAGCTCGATATCCGCAGGGGTGCTGCCCGTCCCCGCGCTCGCGATCAAGCCTAGCAGCGCACACCACATCAGCCCCGGGCTCCGCAGCAGAAGGGGGAGGACAAGCAGAGCTACCGGGGAGGTCCACGAAGGACAGGTCGACGACGTCGGGGCCACTGATCTCGAGGGACACGCAGTTCCGCGAGAACGTGATCTCGGGCGCCGCCTCGTCCGCGTCGCCGCCCGCGAGGAAGACCTTCGGCTTCGCGCTCGGGTTGAGGATCGCGCGCTGCGCGCGCCGGATGCGCTCCGCGACCGCTGCGGGGTCGTGCAGCGCGCCCCCGAACGGGACCGTGCGCACCGGCGCCGGCTGCCCGTGCTTGTCCGTGTGCAGCCGCAGGCTCACGGTGCACTTCCACGGGCTGGACGAGTGCGAGAGGCGGCACTCGGTCGGGCACCTGATGTGTGTGTCAGAGGGGTGTGGTGTGGAGATGGCGGGACGGACCTGGTGCACGTCCCGCTTGCCCTGGGGAGGGTGATCCCGCATATGTTTTCGAGTAAGGAGGACTTTCCGGTGCTCTGCGAGCCTATGACGGCGATCATGGGGATCTCGATGTCCATCGACACCCTGGTGGGAGGCCGCTGGTCAGTGCACTGGGGGAATCGCAGTATGCGGGGCGTACCCAGTACCGTAGAGACTGTTAGCAATGTCGAGCATGTTGCGCCGCGTCGTAGAATAGCCGCCTGCATCGGTGACGCCGGCGGGTTTGACCTCGTCGGGACTGGCGTTGCCCTGGTCGAGCGTCGTTGTTGTCGCGGTGGTGAGCATGATGATTGAGAGAAGCGAAAATAACATGCGATTTCTCGCTGTTGGGGTTAGTAGCGCAGTCTACGGGGCGTGGTACTTATGGAACTCGCGCAGGAGAGAGAACCCGTTTGTCGGTCGAGCCATATGCAGGCATTCGTCGGTGGATCCGCGGAGGTCCTACACGTGTCGGCTGCTCGTTGCTGGAAGTATGCAAGAGTAGTAGGGCAGAGCCCCTACGGGCGACTTCTCAGCTTTGGCGGCGCATTCCAGAATTCTGCCGCGGTCTTCCTCGTCCCGTCACAATCGGAGAGGGTTGTTTGAGTATCTCCTGTTTTATCGTCACCGATTAGGTTGAGCCAGTACTAGGAAAGATGCTGCGTATCTCGGATGTAGAGTCCCTGTGCATCAACCACGCACTGGCCATCGATATACTTAACCAAGGTTAAATGGAAGGCACCGTGCCGAGCACGGTCTGGGTAGGACAGAGCTGAACCTCGGTTTGCCCGACACGATCGAACTTCTACGCCACGATCGACGCGCCGCCTGGCAAAGTTATCATGTATGGCCAAAGCCGAAGCTCGCACCAGTAGACGCATCACCCTACCGTTCCATGCAAATGGCAAGTACTCGCGAGATATGATCCTTGCCTTCATCGAACAAGTTGGACGCAGCCATGAGGCATCTACTCTCGACCTGGTGTTAATTCTGTTCGCCAGCAGGTGTATCCGCGGACGCTCCTGCACTGACAAAGACGGAGTGAAGATCGACGTCGCCTCGTGTGTACACGTATGAATGGAACCTGACAGAGTGGGCGCCATGGCAACACTGGGCCGGGCGCACGATATCCTTTGCTGGGAGCCACTGTGGGGTGCATTTGACTCGTGCGTGCAGCCGGCCACATGCAGGCAGGTTATGCTCGCACAGACATGGTACCAGGCAGTGGAAGGAAGGTGGCCGGCGAGAGATGAACTACCGCGGTGAGGTCTACGCCACGTGACCGTGAGTGGAAGAGAGGCAGTGGATCGGGAGCAATGAGGCGGGTCGAGCGATGATCATGTTCGCCGTTGGCCTCTAGCAACGCCCCCCGCGTTCTCTCTATGCTCTAGCCTCCCCTCTCTATCTATTCGCACGACCCACGACCTTCTCCACACTCTCGCACCCCGTCAACAAGGTACGCTACCAGCCCGACGTCGCGCTGCCCCTCACCGAGTCTGTAGCAGCCCCCCTCAGGCTCACCCAGCAGTACATTCCCTTCACTACCCTCCGCTCCTTACTGTGAGTCCCACACCCCACCGCCCGGACCCCCAGGCACTCACGCAGCAGTCGCGCGTGCAGATGGCTTCCGACAGCGCCGTCGCCGCAGGCGTCAGCGTATCCGTCATCCTCGTCGTCCTCGCGCTCGCCGCCTTCTTCGTCTGGTACCTCCGCCGGCGCACCAACACCCACGTCTCGCCCGCCGCGCACCCGCCCGCCTTCCCCGCCAAACGCAGCACCCTCCTCGACCCCAGCCATCCCGCCTGTCACGTCACCCCCTTCGGCTCCCCCGGCGGCGAGACCGTCCGCTTCGGTGCGTGCGCTCTCCCCATCTCCTCACTCGCCCACTAACCTTCCCCTTTTCTCCCTCTCACTTCCTCTATGACCGCACACACAGTGCACGAGCCCGGCGCGAACATGCGCGTCGCCTACCAGCGGGACGACGGCGGCTGGGAGTTCAGCGACGCCTCCCCGGCCGAGCTCACGACGTTCGACCTCGCGGGGGCCATCCGCCCGGGGCGGCACTCGCTCTCGGGGCGCTCCACGCTCAGCCTCGCCTCCACCATGCGCCTCGGCGCGGACAAGAAGGCGAAGCTCGCCGCGGGCGAGCTCACCACCCGCGGCTACATGGAGCGCGACATCGACGTCGACCCCGAGGGCAACCCGCCCCCCGCGTACTGCCACGCCCACCGCGACTCCGTCGTCGAGCCCTGAGCGCCGTGCGCGCCCATCGACCCTTCGAGGACGTATCTATCCCGTTCGACTTCGCGACGTCTGTGACGGTCCCCGGCGCCCTCCCCGGCGCATGCGGCTGTGCTGTTGATGATCCCTTGCTAAGCTCGCCATGCTCTCTACTGCTCTCTCTCTCTCTTCCCTTGCTCGCCCTGCTTCTGCCGGTTGTGCCGCGGGTTGTACCACGTATGCGTAGATGTATCCTCTCACTCTGACTTCCACTCGCGCGCGCAGGCGCTGTTCTTCGGGGCGTTTGTAGGTGCGTCGCGCGCTGTTTCCGGCTGGCTGGCTGTGAGCCCGGGTCAGGTAGGCAGGCAGAAGTGAGTTGTGATGGGTAGGTACGTGCGTCCCGTCGCCACGATGGACCCCGTGCAGACGTGACGGCGACATGCAACACCTGACGGCGACGCTGACCTGTCCTAGCCGTCACTCAGACTCAGACTTTGTGCCCGAAGTTCGTGTTCCACTTGCAAGCTTGTGGGTAAGTATATGTGCCCCTCTCACCTCCGTCCGCCTTGTCCCCCCGCATATATGCATTACCTCATCACCAAAGCCCCCCTGCGAGCGTGCGCCCTTTCTGCGCCGCCATGACTGTTCAACAGCTCCATCATCTCACTTCTCACCTCCCCATCACCCACGTCAGGCCCACCGAGTGCCCGCATCGCCCCCTCGCCCTGCATCGCGCGTTCCGATCTCGCACCGCAGTTGGGTGGTCTGGAGACGGTAAGCGTGGACAGGCTGTATAGGTACCCATCGGGGGACGATGCCGGGTAGTAAGATGGGACGGCTGGTTCTCGGCCAGCTGGCGTGCCGCAACAGGTGGGTGTGGGCGGTCTTCCTTTCGAAGTCTGTCTCGCTTCCTTGACGTTGTCGCTGATTCGCCGCGCTTTCCTTGCCCACGCATGCCATACGCCTATGTGCGTACCAAGGGTCGTCGGGGGCGCGGCGTTGGCCTGTCCCGTGCACGTGCTCTCAGCAGTGGGGTATCTCTGCAGTCCCTGGATCCGGCGACCATGACACCAGTGTACCCATCACCACGCTGCGTTCGTGGAAGTACTAACGCTCGTCTGAAGCGATTATGGCAGGTCCCTCGCGATCGTGCGCAGGGCGTAGATCCCAGCGCGCCACAACCCGCACGGAGAGCTCCACGAAGTCTTCGCTGCGTGCAAACTCTAACTTCGCGTGGCCATCACTCCACGATGCCCAGCACGGTGGTCGTGGCGCCCCTGGCGAGTACGCGGGGCAGTCTCGTCGCCGTTCTCGTGCTGGTGCCGCCATGGCGAGGAACACGGCGGCCGGCGTGTCCGACGCAATCGCGTCGACCTGCGATTTCAGTGCTCGGGGCGGGGACCGCCCTGCGGTTCGTATTTCGATCCTCGTCGCGCCGCACGCCTCCCCTACGCCCTGGGTACGTACAGAAGGGTAGGGCGGCCTGCACCCCACCGCGTTGCACCGTGCCCACGGCCTATAAATGCACGCCCTGCGCCGCGGCACTTCGCCTTTCCTCCCCCTTCCTCCAACGAGACTCTGGCACCACCATGCTCGCAACCCCACCCACCGTTACTACTTCTTCGCCGAACGAGTCTGGCGAGACGATCGTCAGCGCCGGGCCCCCCGGCCCCGGCGCTGGCGCCATCGGTCTGTCAGACCCTATGTACTCGGCGACGCGGCGCAAAATGCTCGACCTCGTCAACCGCCTGCACAGCACCGGGTAAGTCGCTCGCATCGGGCGCGGCGTGTGGTAGGTCGGTCGGTGCTCATGGTGTCGACGTCAGCGTGCAGCGGGACGTCGACCTCCCGGTCATCGCCGTCATCGGCAACCAGAGCGCAGGCAAGTCCTCGCTCATCGAGTCCATCTCCGGCATCACCCTCCCCCGAGCGAGCGGAACATGCACAAGGCACGTGCGCCCCACCGCCCGCCCGCCCCCCGGCGCTGAGAGCCCCCCACAGATGCCCGACCGAGTGCCGCCTGACGTGGTCGCAGCAGCCCTGGCAGTGCGTCGTCTCGCTGCGCTTCGTCACCGACGCGCGCGGCCAGGCGCTCGGCACCGCGCGCAACGAGCCGTTCGGCGACGTCATCTTCGACAAGGCCAGGGTCGAGGAGCGCATCCGGCGCGCGCAGCGCGCCGCGCTCAACCCGGGCACGAGCCCGTCGCACTTCCTGCACGGCCCGGACGAGGACCCCGCCGCCCCGGAGCTGTCCTTCACGACGAACTGTGTGTGCCTCCAGATCAGGGGCGGCGACGTTGCGGATTTGTCGTTCTGTGATCTTCCTGGTATGTGTCGTGCATGTGTGTCTGTGTGCTGTGTGTGGGTGGTGTGCTGATGCCGTCCCGTCGGGATGGTGCAGGGCTCATCAGCAGCGTCGGCAAGGGCGGAAAAGAGTCCGACATCGGGCTCATCACCAGCCTCGTCACGTCGTACATCTCCAAGCCGAGCTGCATTATCCTGCTCACCGTCGCATGCGAGAGTGCGTCTCCCCTACGTCCTGCGCGCGGCGCGTCCGCGGTGCTGAGCCCCCGTCCACAGCGGACTTCGAGAACCAGGGCGCGCACCACATCGCGAAGCAGCACGACCCCGAGGGCAAGCGCACGATCGGCGTGCTGACCAAGCCGGACCGCATCCCCGAGGGCGAGGAGGCGCGCTGGACGCGCTTCGTCAAGAACGAGTACGAGCCGCTCGAGAACGGCTGGTTCAGCGTGAAGCAGCCCGACTCGAGCGCCCTCAAGGCCGGCGTCACGTGGGCAGACGCGCGCCGCCGCGAGGGCGAGTACTTCGCGTCTGCGCGCGTCTGGTCCGAGCTCGAGGCGGAGTATCAGCGCTACCTGGGCACGGCGAACCTGACGGAACGGCTCAGTCAGATATTGTCTGAGCTCATTGCGAAGCGGTGAGTGCGGCGGTTTGCGTCGGGCCTCGATGCTGTGGCTGACGGGGTGTGTGTTGGGTGAAGCCTGCCTGAGCTGCAGGACGAGCTGCAGGGTCTCCTGCAGAAGACAGAGGATGCCCTCCGCCAGCTCCCGAAGCCGCCCTCCAACGATGCGTTCGCGGAGATCCTCCATCTCGTCTCCGATTTCGGGCGCGACATGTCGAAGCACCTCGAGGGCACGCCCGAGGGGCACGGTCTCTTGCAGACGCTGCGGCCTGTGCAGGAGCGGTTCAAGAAGGCTATCAGACAGACCGCCCCCGACTTCCGGCCCACGACAAGCCCGAAGGATGCGGTGCCCCGGCGTCAGAATGCCACGAGCGGCGGGGACTCTGAGGGAAATGGCGGAGTGCCCGAGTTTCTGCGCGCCGAAGAGCCGGACGCGTGGTCCGTGGACGGTGATGAGGATGCGATCTATGTTGACGAGGTGATGCAGCGAGCGCAACAGTAAGCCTTGCACCTGCGATAGGAGTGCAGTCCACGTCTGACAGGTATGCAGGGCGACGACGCGGGAACTCCCCGACTACTATCCCTTCGTCGTCATACAAGAGTACATCATGGCCATCACGGCCAAATGGGACGTCCCGACGAAGAATCTCTTCGACGCTGTGCAGAAAATCTTGACTGGCTACGTCAAGAGCGTTGTGATGCAACACTTCTCGAAGTTCACGCACGGCGGGCTTCACCAGCACGTCATGTGAGGCTTCCTTCTCTCGTCCGCACGACATGGACTCACAAGTGTGTAGCACGATCGTGAACGAACACATCAAGGCCTGCTGCGCAGAGACGATCTCCCGGGTCCTGTGGCTGCTCGGCCTGGAGCAACGGCCATGCACCCTCAATGGGCACTACTACTCCGACTACCGAGACAAGTTCCTGGCACACTACCGCGCACAGAGGGCGAACTTCTCCACTGCGCTCATAGCGAACCTCGACACCTACACGTCTCCGGCGAAGACCAAGGGCGGGCAGACCGACTTCCAATACCACACGTCGCAAGCCCTCGCGAGCCTCAGCGCCATCGGGATAGCGGGCGTCAAAGCCACCGACCTGCCCAAGCTGCTGCCGTCCGACCCGTACGAGCCCGCGCTGAACATCATGGCATGCGTCCGCGCGTATTTCCAGGGTACGCCCCTCCCTCGCTGCCCATACTCCCGACCGCTGACGGACAGGCGCCCCGCGCCAGTCGCTTACAAGCGCTACGTCGACTACGTCCCCATGGCCATCGACCACGAGCTCGTGCTCGGCCTGGACAGGGACGGCGCGCTCGAGCGCGTGCTCCTCAAGGGGCTCGGCATCACGGGCCCGGACGGCCAGCGGCGCTGCAGGGAGTTCCTGCAGGAGCCGCCGAACGTCGTCACGCGCAGGCAGGAGCTCCAGAAACGCTGGGAGCGCCTCGATACGGCGAAGAAGGAGCTCATGGATATCTGGCTGTGACGGGCCTGCGTTCGACTGTGGGACTTGCTCGTGTGTTGGCTGACGTGGTTCCAGGCCTCTTTTTTGTTTCTGCAATTGAGCGTGTTGTACTATTTCTTGAGCTGATAGGCGTGCTTCGAGGGCACATGTATACTGTAGATGACTTACTGTAGCGTATCTTTGGTTGTTTCGCAATGGCAATCGGCGTGTTTCGAGACTCGAGACCCGAGAGTGCAGTGGCAAGTCGCAGTTTCGGTGAACGTCGCACAGGCGCTACCTAATTACTTGTTCTCAACAGTCATGCTATGCAGTCGACTTGTCTCAGCTGCTTCACTAACAGAAATTGATGTAGCCAGCGGCACAAGGTGATGATTTTCCACGCCACGCTAGGCGCATGTAGCCAGTCGTCGGTGGAGGTGCACTGCTGCTCGACAAGAGTACAATTCAGTAGAGAAAGAATCTGGCGCTCTTCATACCTTCATACATGGGCAACACCTGCATTTTCCCTTTGCAAGTATGCTATGCAGGAACCTTTCTCAGCGTTCTCGACTCAGGCTGAAGTTGTGTTGTACCATCCCTCAGGTGCGAGTCATTCGTCCCACCCTGCTGACGTGTTCGGCTTGCGAGCCACCCTGCGCGGTCTGTTCATATGGTCGCTCGCCGTTGGTGAGTAAGGTCACAGGGATCCCTACAAGGTTGGCTCGGTGTTTGCACTGACAGCCCAATTGCAGGCACCTACCATTGAGCAAACAAAACTACCGGACATCTGGGCTGAATCGCTCAACAGAAACGAAAAGTCCCTTTACGCCGTAGGTAGTATGATGCCCAGAACCTGCACCGCATGCAGGCCCAGAGTTATCAGGCTCACACGCTACTCAGCACTTCTGTCCCCGGATGGACATGCTTGGCTGGCGTGTACGGGGCCACGGGAGGGGAGTATTGAACCTGCCACAGTGATCCATCTACCACCGAGAACTCCTTTTCAGCGTTTTCCGACGAGTCTGCCATCGCATGGAGTCAATTAAGCGAACATAGACCCCATCCGAGGTATGGCCGAGCTTTCGACGTGACTTCACCTGCGATACAAAGCTACTTGAAGTCTCGGAAGGTGAGTCTCTATAATTTTGGGATGATTATTCACGCGGCTCTCTGAATTATGCATTAAATTTTTGGTTTGCAGCATTGCAATTGGACCTCGCGGGATATACATGGATGCGCTCGTTGTCTCTACCCACATTGCACATGGCCCAGTGATTCTGCGGCGTACATTCGACGTACACGGGTGATGACTGAAGGGGCTTTCAATGCTCACGTCTTCTGCTATATATGTCATAACGTCGAAGTGCCGATCCCCGTCGAACATTCATTCATTATGCTCGGTGCCGATTCAGCACTGAACGCCGTACGGAAGAATCGCGGGTTTCACCATTTGTGCTTGTGACTAGCCCCGTGAGGCTCTCAGACGTGGTGCTCTCCGTCGTCTTCTCGTGGAAATCTGCGCCACCTTCATGCACATTCGACGTCTCCTCACCGTCGGGTAGCACTGGGCTTCTCCGCGACATAAAAACGGGTATCTAGGAGGTACGTAGGACCCCCACCAGGGCAAGAGCACCACCAATCGACTCCACGAGATGGCCTCTCGATTCATTGTCCTGTCTGCGTTCGTGCTCTCAGCACTAGCAGTACCGTCGCCCCAGCTGGTATCGCGTCAGACCGCTGGTATGCGTCTTACGCATGATGTCAATGACTGGCCCTGATGATTACACGATATCATAGCTTGTGCGACACCGTCGACGATCCCAGGATATAACAACACCATCCTGCCCAACCCATTCGAGTTCAATGACGGGTCGCTTGTGACGACCGCGGATGACTGGGAATGTCGCCGTAGCCAGATCGCTGCACTCGTCCAGGGATACGAGGCGGGAACACTTCCGCCCACGCCTTCCGTCGTCTCTGCCACATTCTCGCAGAGCGGTACCACTGGGACGCTGACTGTCACCGCGGGGACGAGCACTAGCAACACTGTCCAATTCACGAACACCATCACATACCCATCGGGAACAGCTCCTTCCAGCGGATGGCCCCTTGTTATTGCCTATGACGTGCTGACCATCCCAGTTCCGAGCGGAGTGAGTAATGAAGTCAACTACCTCCATACTACCATTGACTCACAGCCGTTAGATTGCGACACTGGTATACGACAATGACCAGATCGCTGAGCAGAACGACCTCTCCAGCCGTGGGCAGGGCTTGTTCTACGACGTATATGGGTCCGACGCGACCGCATCTGCCATGACTGCCTGGGTGTGGGGTGTGAGCCGCATCATTGACGCCCTCGAGCAGACCCCGGCGGCCAATATCAACACCGCGAAGATCGCCGTCACGGGGTGCTCTCGCGACGGAAAGGGCGCACTCATGGCGGGCGCATTCGAGACGCGCATCGCACTCACCATCCCGCAGGAGTCGGGCTCTGGCGGTGATACCTGCTGGCGTCTGTCCAAGTACGAGCAGGACAGCGGGGACGTCGTTCAGCAGGCTACGGAGATCGTGACAGAGGACCCTTGGTTTTCGACGAACTTCGACAACTACGTGTACAACATTAGCGAGCTCCCATACGACCACCACTCTCTCGCCGCGATGGTCGCACCCCGTGCCCTTCTCTCATACGAGAACACGGAGTACGAGTGGCTGAGTCCTCTCAGCGCGTACGGCTGCATGACGGCAGCGCACACCGTGTACGAGGCCCTTGGCATTCCCGACTACCACGGCTTCGTCCAGGTCGGCAACCACAGCCACTGTTACTTCCCGGACACGCTGGACGACTCTTTGTATGCGTTCTTTGACAAGTTCTTACTCGATGAGACGGATACCAGCACTGACTACTTGACTACGAATGGCGCTTTCAACGGCACAGTTTGGGATCCCAGCTATTGGATCAACTGGACGACTCCCAACCTTTCCTGAGTGGACCATGGAGTGGATGCCAGCTATCGAGGAGAACGTAAATCGATCCCATGCTGAGTGCTTTGTATGTTACATAGGAAAGACCGATGACATTCGCTATATGTTGACTCGCTCTCAGTGCCGACTCCCTAAGAATCGCACGCTATATGTTTGGTCATGGAATTTTCGTGTATAAATGTGAGGTCACAACAGACATGAACGACGTAGCGATGATTGCAGAATAAAGCTCAATGACGTTAGACGAGAAGGACAGCGCAGTACATAATGTCGGGGTACGATGCTCGAAGGCCGAATTGTCCAGTCAAGTCCTCCACAACGACGTGGCCAATAGATCAGCGAGAGTGGGATGGTGACTTAAGCCCGGAACACCATCTGGGTCTTCTCGTTCACTGGCGCACCTTGGAGCTCCTTGATTGCATGATCAGATAGACGCATCAGTTACTGAGGCAAACCCTGGCTTACCTCCTCGCCCTGAAGACGCACGTAGCTGCGGCGACGGATGTTCTTCACCGCCTTCGACACCAGCCAGAAGCCGAGCATCAAGATGAAGGCCATGATGACACCCCAGCCAGCACTGTAAACTGGAGCAGCCTCTGCAGTGACGCCAGGCAGCTTCGCCCAGGCAGAAGTGCTGCAGGCCTTAGCCCACTCGCGGTTGCTACTCACGAGGGAGTTCTAGCAGAAACGTCAGACACTTGTCTTTGCATACATCATAATGATTGTGCCTACCTCAAGACGGTAGATGAACTCTGTGAGAGGGATGTCCTCCTGGTGGCCGAACACGTGGATCGTCTCGAAGTCCTCAGACGTTCCGTTCTTGAACTTGAAGCGGAGGAAGTCACGAACGTCCGGCGCACGCGCGCGACGGAGCTCAATTGCCAAGGCAGAGGCGAAGTCCGCTACAGATGCCATGTCAGCGATCAGCCGATCGACGCGCGTAACCAACTCACGGATAGCAGCAAGCTCAGGGTGAGACTGGACAATATCAGTCATGTGGAAGATCGAGATGAAGGGCTGGTACGTGGTCTGAATGAGCATGAACTGCAGCGGGTCGCCGTTGAAAGCAATTCGCTGGAGAGCATCGATCACGCTGCTCAGAGCCGTACGACCGGCAACTACAATCACCGTCAGCAACACCTCAACGAAACATAGAAATTCACGGACTGTTCCCGATGCCAGCCATATCATTGTCGGAGAAGATCAAGTTCTCGCGGAAATCAGCAAGTGCACGTGCCTGCTCAATGTAGGTGGGAGGCAAGCGGTGTGCATACGTCCTGTTGTGAACGAGCTCGGTAGAGACGTAGTCCCACATCTGCCAATTTCATCAGTAAATTACAACAGAAAAACTAAACAATGAAACTACCCACGTTGTACTACAAAGGTGAAATGTGCGATCAGTCGAGAGCTAATAAGTCAGATTGGCTGCAACGTACCGCGTTCTCCATGGTTGCAGGGCGGCCGAAGACGAAGTCGCGGATGTCAGTGAGGAAGTGCGATGCACGCTTGCCCACTTCCTTGAACTCCGAGGAAGACTGAATCTTCTTGACATGCTCCTCAAAGGCCTGTTATGGCGAATTGTCAATGTTAATGATAGCTCCGTCGGCATGACGAATGAACGTACCGGGCAATCCGTCCAGCTCTCAAGCGACCTGTCGTTGCTGGGTTCGACGGTCTCAACTACATGTACAGTTAGGGCGGCGCTGGACAAAGGGCAAGGTAGGATGACACACCTGGAACATACTGATACCCGCCAAGAGGCGCAACAACCTCTGTCTCATTCGCAAGGAATTCCTTGTTCTTGGGGGTCGGTGGGAATAGGCCTTGGAGCAGGGCCGTGGCAGAGTCGAAGACCGAAGGACCTTCTGCGCCGACCTTCACGCGGACGTGCACCTGAGCAAGGTCAATGAGATCAGACCTGATGCCTCGGACGTGTGAAGGGCTGTCCGAGTTGAGGTAATGGTCACGAAGGTACACGCCCAGCTGGTGCGATTGAACCTAGTGCCACAAGGTATGAGCATGGACCACAAGGACACACGAGATAACACACCTCGCCAAGCGGTGTGCTCAGCGTCGGACCCGGTTGGTAAGTAATGGGATCCTGGTACGCCTCCGTACGGTCACCGTTACGAGCAATGACAACGACACCAAGAACTTCGGGATGAGACATAGCGGGGATGGGTCAGTTCTCCAGGTGGACGACGAGGTTGCAGACTCTGGGAGAGTGCTGAAGACTACTTGCCACCACAGCCAAGCTCTTATACTGCCCAACCGACGGCGAGAACAATGCAGAAGCGAACGCGGTAGCGAGCGGGCGCTGGGTCCGTTTGTTGGATGAAACATGGATGGATCAAGCGGAGTGCTTTGTCCACGCTTCGAATGGGCTCCGCCGCGGCAGGCACGTTCTAGGCGGCCCCCGCGCAGTCGTCGCTATAGCACGAATTCCTTTAGAGAATTGACCGAATTTCTCCTTCCTTTCAATGCGTGGGCTTAATTCATCGGTCCGCGATCTGAGAGACCGCGGCGACACATCCTGATTTTGGCCGCGTACCTAAGACGATGCTCCTGGCGAAGCGGTTGCTTTCCGCTTTGTGATGATTGATCCAGCGCCTGCTCCCGGCACTGTGGCCACAGTCAACGGTGATGAAGGTCCAGACGATCGCAAGGAGGTGAATTTATGCCGTACCAGGCATCTGTACCCATAATTGAGGCATTCATGGCACGTTCTGCTCGTGCAGTCTGCATGTTTGCCGTGCGGTGACCACGAGTGATGTCACCTGAAAAATGAATCCAACTTCACAACAGGGAAATAGGGAGAACGACGGGGCCACGGGATCAATTTGTATGTGACAACGTATCAGCCTTTTAGGGACTTTGCCATGACGCAGGCAGCTTAATACTTCATGAGAAAGTGAGCACCGACTAGACACGAGTGCTCACCACCTCACCACGCGCATAATAAGTACCAAAGACCAACGCGTTTGCACGCCTACCTTTGTGGTTTTCACTCTCACCGATGCAATTGACCATGCTTGGGATATGATGAGTGACACGCCAGCGGGCGACATGGGTGAGGTGCGTCAAATGACATTCTAGACGCACTGTGCCTAATCCTCGTGTCGTACTTCCATGCCTAGCTGGCGCGTGCTGAGTGCCTGAAGTGAGTGCGAGGAAAGGCAACAAGAACACAAACACCGAGAGTTGGCTACCTTGCATTGGGTTTGCTGAGATCATGACGGTCGCTAGAGGTACGAAAAGAACCACGGAAATAGGACGGAAAACTCAACGCACCCAGATTGTGATCCGTCGTATGATCTTCGTGACCTGAGGGTAGAATTGGATGGACATCAATGAAGAGGTGCATGTATCGATCGAAGTATCCTTATGCCACACCCTCCGTCAGCACGTGGTAATCGTGTGTCTGCTCGAGGATAGTGCACGAGCGTGGTGCGGGACGACTTGCAGCACCACACCAGTTGGCACTCAGCATGATGATTGGCACCTCAATACGAATGGCGCTGAGCAAGGGCAGGATTTAACAGAGCGCTGACGGTTCGTCTTAACACAAGGTTGTACCTGTCACGAAGACACCAGCCGTCAACCATGAGCAAGGGTTGCCGTTAGCATTGAGGAGACTTACTGCCTGCTATGCTACTTCTTTCCTTTCTTCTTCCCCTTCCCTGCTCCTCCCCCACCCCCGCCCCCACTTGTGCCCGGAGTCTCCACAATGCCCTGTGTCGCACCTCCTCCTCCCCTCCTCCGCCTGGCATGCGCTTGCAGGTAGCTGGAGCGCTCACTCTTCTTGAGCCACCGCTCCGGATCGGGAGGCGGGGTGACCCCGGGCACAACGCCCTTCGGTATCCGGCGTGTACGAGGCTTCTTCTGTTGCGCCTCGGGCTGCGCAGCACCGGCTTGCGCGGCTGCAGTCGGAACTGATGGTGCCACAAGTGTGGGGGGAGGGGAAGTCTCCAGGGAGTCGGAGATGGGCTGCGGGAGCGCAGCAAGGGAGGTAAGGAAGCCGGAAGTGAGAAAGTCAAGATGCGCTTGAGCCGCGGAAAGATTGGTCAAGATGTCCGCTTGTTCGTCGGAGTGCTAGCAGTGTCGTGTACGTGAGTATGGAAGACACACAACTGCAGGTGTCCAACACCTACCGGTTCAGCTGTGTCAAGAAGCGTGTTGTATAGATCGTAAGCGGTCTGATAGTCACCTTCACGATACGCCTACAGCCCATAGAGTCAAACATTGACACGCATATATAGAGGTGTACACCACGTACCAGCTGGGCCTCCAGGTGGACGACTCCTCTATTCTCCTCTTCGTCGCCCCCCTCTTTGAGCACCTTCAGCACTCCCGTCGCGTCCTCCTCCTGATGCAGGCGGTGTAGCGTATACGCCTTCTCAAACAGAAATACATTCTCCTCTTGTCCATTCTGCTTGTTTGTGTCGTCAATCAGAGTGAGGGCTTGCACATATTGCTCTGTTTGTAAGAGCAGAAACAGCTTCGTTTGTAACGCGTCTTGGTCCTTAGGATCGACACGCAATACTGTAGCCTACGTTCAGTGATGCGTCTCAAAGGGTCCACACTCTGAAACGCTCACTCTTGTCGCAGGTCTTTATTGCGTTCGTGAAGTATCCGCCGTCAATCTGGGCGCAGAGGGAAGTGAATAGCCGTTTCAATCGATCCGCCGTTGGCAGGGGCTGCTTCTTGGCCGGTGCCGACTTGTGTTGCTTTCTCGACGATGCGGATGGCGGCTTTCCCGCTGTCTGACGAGCCGATGGCTTGGGAGCCATGGGCGAATATGATCACTGAGCTGGAAGATTGGAAGAGGTTTCGTGAACAAATCAACAGCGTCTTGACGTGGGTATTGTGACTGTAAAACAAGTGCCTATAATCGACTGTATGGTTTTGTTATCTGGAGTACGCCACTCTTCATGATGCCAGTGATGCGATCAGGAGTAGTGTTATCTACTCAGTAATCTTCCAATAGTGAGAGCATACTATAGCGACTGTCCTTCTTGCCTCCCTCCATCACAGTCTGTCCACTGCGCAACCTTTCCTCCCTCAGCAGATCCCGCGTGTTCACGAAACGTTGATCACTATGGCGACGGAAACGTATGTCCCCTTCTCCGCCCCTCTCTCGTACGCAGCCCGATTGACTCGACCGCCGTCATTCAGCCCACCCCCAGCGCCCGAAACCGACACACAGATGGCCGACACGCAGCCCCAAGACTCTCAAGAAACATCCGCACCAGCACCGGAGGAGCCCGCGAAGGCGGGGCGCAAGCGGCCGCGCATAGACATGGCCACCGACGCCGGCCAGCGCAAACGCGGCAAGTCGATGTTCGCGCTCGCTCTAGGTACGCTCACGAAGGCGAAGAATGAGGACCGGGCGCGCAACCAAAGCGAAGCAGTGCGTGTCGTGGATCTAAGCTAATGTGCTTCAGATGGCTTACGGTTGACGGGTGGTAGGCGAAAAAGCGGCAAGAGATTGAGCAGCGGTTGCAAGAGAAGCTACGTAAGGAGACAGACTCGGTGCGCCGCGCAGAGGAGGCAAAGAAGGACAAGACAGCCGCAAATCGCAAAGAGGAGGAGCTACAGCTCAAAGACTCGATTGTACGTCTGCTCTCTCTTCGCCACATCCCACTATCCGTTGTATCTCTATCGCGCTCCCACACATATTCTGACCCATCTCCAGTACAAACTACGCCGGACACGTCTCCCCATCCTTGCCAACTTCCTCCTCACCTCTGACAACATCCCTGACGTCCCACCAGCCGATCCGGAACGCTCCTCTGCCTCCCCTCCCCCGCCTGCCTCCGCTAGCCCCGCCAACGACGACAATGGCGAGCCCGCGCAAGACGCCGAGAGCAAGAATCTCGCTGCTGCGACCGCACGCGCTTCAAGAGCACCTGTACTCATGGGCCCACCACGCTCGCACCCGCCGCCTCTGTACTACCTTCCCGCAATCCTTACACCGGCGCAGGAGGTATTCATCAAGCGGAGGAAAGAGGAGGTGCGTTAGCCAACATGTCAGACGAGCAGTGTGAACAGTAGGACTAATACAGCGTGTAGGTCAAGGCAGCGGTAGAGGCTGAGTGGACCGCGTTTGTTGCTGAACGCAGCGCAGGGATCACAGAAATCTCGCGTCTGAGACAGCGTGTCGTCGAAGCAGATACCCGGACAAAGGGGTCGGACAAGCCGCAGGAGGACGTCGAACTGCCTGATGCACACACTGAATCTAGCCCAGAAAAGCCCGCGGAAGAGCCAAAGGGTGAGACCGATACCCCAAAGGACACCCCGTCCAAGCAGAACGGATCGGCAAGTCCCGAGAAGAAGGGTGAGGCAGAGGAAGCTAAGATGGAGGTGGATGATGAGGCTGCGAAGGAGGGGGAGAAGAAAGCCGCTGAGAAGCCGGCGCCGACACAGGCGGATGAGGACGATGCGGTTGAGTATTAGGCTGATTCAAGGCTGATTTCTACTCTCAGGTGAGGGTGCTTGATGGTCCATGTTGACTTTTTGTGTGGTCGTGCTTTGCTCGTGTTTCGTAGTATCTCGTCATATTGTCCTCTGACCTTCGCACTCGCGTTACGTATGGCACTTTCTGTGATGTGTATGGTGCGATTCTTTCCCCTTTGCTTCGAGCTCAAATATCATGCTCATGATGGTTGCCAGGGCTATGTTCAATGCGATCTTTCGTACATCCCGAATGGCAGGTATAGTATTACATGGGTATATCGCCACTCGTTAGGAGCGATGAAGTGCGGAGAGAACGAACGCTCGATTCAACACTCGATCCAATATACGCTATGTGTATTATGCATGAATGCATCGAGAGATACCGAAACATGATGACATGACGAAAGCTGAGAGATTGAGGGCCAGAGTACGCAAACACACCAACAATCCTGTCCACCCATCTGAGCCAACTTGCGAGGATCATAACCCGCTGAGCATCCCGAAGGCCGCCACAACCAGTCCCGCAGTCAAGCTCACGAAGAGCTTGCCATCAACACTCTGTCGCACTCCGGCGCCAGTGCTCGTAGTGCTCGTCGAAGCAGATGTCGTGTGGGATGTGGCGGAATGGGACGTGGTGTTCGCACCAGACGAGGTCGCTGAGGACGAAGTCACGGATATGGAGGACGAAGTCACGGATATGGAGATTGACGTCGTAGCAAAGCTGATAGACGTGCTCTGGGACGCAGCCGCGCAGAGCTGGTTCGCCAGCAATTCTGCAGGGGAAATGCTGCTCGGGCAGTTCGAGGCTAGGCAGGATGTGAGGTTCTGCGCGAAGGTGGTCGAGCTACCAGCCACATAGGACAATATCAGTATGCCTGCTCGATACGATGGGTGTGTGTGTATACGTACTTCGCTGCGCTGCAATAGCAGTCGACGTCCGCAACGCTTGGACATCCGGTGAACCCCACCGCAGAGTCAATACAGCTGTCAACTGAAGTACCATGAGGACGGCCCTGGTTATGACGCATGTCTGTAACTCACCGCATACAGAGTACCCACTGAAGCTCGGCAGGGACGCCGTGCTCGTAGCCGATCCGCCCAGAGACCTACTGCTGCTCTCGGTTCCTGACAAGGTTGCACTTGCTCCACTCGCGCTGGTGCTCGCAGTTACCGACGACGAAGTCGGCGCAGCCGTAGAGGATTGGGCGGCAACAAAGGTGAACGCGCTCGACACGGCCAGCAACAACGATATTGGCAGAGTCGTAAACCTCATGTTGAGTACCGGTGGGGCAATCACGGTGAGGGTGAAGGAATGGAGGACGTGAGAGATGAGGAGACGGCGTTGGAGTGGACTATTATAACGAAGACGGCGCACGCCTCCGCAGGAAGCAGTCCCCGGCAAACACAGCAACACTTGCCTTATACAGCGACAAAGGTGACCCTTCGCCACAGAATTTGGCACCAGAGACCACGGAACACGTAGCAAGCAAAGACGAACAGACGGCTTCTCGGGCAGTAGACCGCAGTAGATGCATAGGAGGCACACCAGCAACGCCCGCGGCTCGGGAATGCAAACCGCAACCGCAGTGCGGTAGCAAGTACACTCCGAGCGCTTCGAGTTACATAGCTCATGGCAGCCTGAGTGTGATGTTTGGGCATACTTAGTCGAGTTGATCGCCAAAGTCAACATCTTCAGGTGAGCTGCGATGTACGGCAGAGCATCCTTAATGAGTGCGCCCAGTGGACAGTGAAACTAGTGTAGCTATTGATATTCCGTCTCCTACATGGGTATTGGGTGCTACCTAGTAGCTCTTGAGTCCGATCGCGATATCATCACATCCTATCATGCGCATGCGCCGCGACCATAGCACATCTCATGAGCCTAGAAATAGAGAAATGTGTTATGCGGGTAGGAACTTGTATAACGCCGACCACAGAGTCGAACCCGGGTTGCGTACGGTAGTGACAACTCGTGTCCAGCTGAGCACTGGTACCAACCGGTGCCATTCTGTACCCCACGTCACGGTACATAATGAGGGTATTGTATGCTGTACGCTCGTATGGGATGCATGGGGGACCGGGGCAGGGCAAAGCCTACCCTCCTGCCGAGCCACCGGAGGGCGTTCCAAGCTCCCTGGAAGACCTCCAATGCGCAACGACGCCTGTGTCAGCGTCATGCGTGTCGCCGAGAGTTGAGCACAATGGTCTCGCCCCCATTGGAACGAGAGCAAAGCACACATAGACGCATACCCTATATCACCACGAAATCCTGTTCATGGAACCCCTGCATCTTTTGTCCACTCGCCGCTGAATTGATCGAATGTCTGAGTCTCGTCCTAGTACTTGCTCGCAGCTTCAATGAGTTCCCCCCTTGTTTGGATCCTAGAGCTCGGAGCTGCCCTCCTTTTAAAGTTGTCCCAGGCTGATCTCGTCCTACTGATAGATGCGGAAACCGCCGGAGCGGACGGGTAAGAGCCACCATGGCAGCCTGCTTGAGCTCCAGGAAATGAGGACTCGGAAGTATGGACTAGGTCATGTCATCGTAGTGGATGAAGGTGTGAAAGGCCCACTGGGTATGCGCGGTGGGCAATTTCGATTGACGTCTCCCTACTTTGTCGCTACTCTTGCTATAAGCACAGAGTAGCACGTCCGAAGATCATTAAGCTTATCGAGGACTGCCAGAGTTTCGCGGCACGCAAGGCGTGCGTCAGCGTGCCTGCATGATCAGCGAGTCCTCGCATGATCACAGGATGTAATCGATTTTCTCCGCACGATTCTGCCTCCCAGATGTTGATCATGATCCAGGATAACTCTCTCCTTGGTCAAGATTCCATTCAGATGCAAATGGGGGAGGTCATCCCAGCATCGCCGTTGACTTGTCGTTGCGCATAGAGATTCGCGATAGAGGCCCTTCAAAAACGCGCGAAACCGAGTGAGGACGGCAGACACTAATGCAATGTTTCGTTTTGAAACTCGCACTTATGTGTAGGACCCTTTCACTCGGTCAATTCTGCGGTGCATTCGTTAAGGCAAGCAGCACTCACATCCTCGCTGCGCATAGCCACCCGCCTTCCAATGCCCCAGAGTCCGAGACAAGACATCGACTACTGTTCGTTTGCATCAGTATACGGAGACAGGCGAAAGACAACAACACTCGGAGCAGCCGTCAACTTTGTCGATAGTACCCATACCGACTCGTCGGAGTGACCGAAGTGCCAGCGACGTGCGCAGAGTGAGCCGTTGTGATCAAAAACTGTCACTACTCTTTTGACAATTGAAACGCAATGTCAAAACGTGGTCATGTGCACATACCTACCAGTCACGGCTCACAACCTGCAGGTACGCACCCAAAACCACTCACAAAACCGCAAGCCGGAAGGAATAACGACGATAGATGCTATCCAATGCGTGCAACTGGCTACTCGTACAACAGTCCTTTTGCGTTCGTACAATCTAAGACTACAGCCAACACGTCACCCGATCCACCCAGCGCGCACCACACGGCGACAGCAACGACATCGACGAACACCTGACAACAACACAGACTAAGGCGTGCGCACCGAGCAAAGGGGAATAGTGCCACTGCGATGTGAGGGTGGAGGGGGAACGGGGGAGGGGAGAGGTACAGCGTGAGAGGCGAAGACGAAGGGGAGTGCATACAACTAGTACTATACAACGAGAAGGAACGCGGCGAAGAGATACATATTCGAAGAAGAAAAGCGAAACCCGTTCGATTCGGGGGGGAGGGGAGGGGGGAAGGTTCCGCTGGGGAGACAACACACGCCCCCGCACACCAGATCCGTACTAGCGACGCAACGCGGAACGCGTCCTGATCGATCGGGGGATGTCCGGATAGCAGAGCAGCGTCCACCTCGACTCCCTGGCTGGACCAATACGTATACGCCTGTCTGCGCCGGACGACACGCCACGCCAGCCAGCGAGCACGTCCAAGGCGCAGCGGACACACGAGGCAGAGGTCCACCACCCACACGCATTCTCGACCTGCTCCTTGCTCTCGCGCGACCACCACAGTACTGCGGCACGGAATGCTCTTCAAAAGGGAGAGAGCGAGCGAGGTCCTACGCCGCCACCTCCGCGCTCGCGCTCATGCTCCTCGGGTGCGATTCCGTCCGCGACCGCTTGTGCTCGCCATTACCCCGCGCGCTGTCACTGTCTTCGTCGAGCTCCTCCGACGACCGCTTGCGCATCCCGCCCGAACCCGGCGACATCGACACCATCGACGGCGAGTACGTCCCGTCCACCCGCGCTCGTTTCGGCGGAGACGGCCCCCGGTGTCCCGCATGTATCGTCGCGTCCGCGTCCGCGCCGCCGTCAAGCATCACCAACGACGGGCGCTTGCGGGGCGTCACCACCTCGTACTCCGACGTCTCAAGCTCGGACTCGCCATCCTCGTCGTCATCTTCCTCGTCTTCGTCATCCAGAGACTCTTCTTCCTCCGCGCGCACGAGCTCCATCTGCACTTCCTGCGGGACAGACACTGGCGGCACAAGCTCCGGCGCGGAGACTTGCTCCTGGGTGGCAGCAGCGCTCTCGTCCGTCGCGGGTGCCTGCGCTACCCGTCGGCGGCAGATACCGCAGAAGCATTGATACACAGGTGCGCACGCGCATGCCCACGTCTGCACACCAAAGACCACCATCAAAACAGCCCTCGATCGATTGACAGAGTAGACTTACCGATACAACCATGTTCATCGTGTTTTCCGGCATGTGCGACAGCTTTGAGGGCACATACGGGATCGGATGCATCAGTTGCGGCTCCTTGTGCGCCGGGCTCGTCTCCAGGGTAGGCGGGATCGCGGATACGGGCGAAGACAGGCCCTCGTCGTCCTTCACACTGCTCGGCGGGGGCGACGGCGTCGTCTGCAGTGTTGTCGTCGACATGCCAGGGCTCGTCATGTGCGACCCGCTCGAGCGGGACGACGTCGACGACGCATCATCGTCCTTCTCTTTCTCTTTCTCTTTCTCCTTCTCCTTCTCCCCGCGTCGCCGCGCGCGCTCCCGCTCCTGCGCCGCGCGCCACGCGAGCCAATCGACGCCCGTCCGCCAGACCGCCTCGTCCTGGAGCGCGTGCGCGACGTCATCGACGGTCATCTCCCCGAGGACCGCCACGGGGTCCTTCCCGTCCGCCTCGCACTCCGCCACGACGCGCTGCACCACGTTCTGCATCGCCGGGTACACGATCTCCCGGAACTGCTTCGTGTACGAGTGGTACAGCACCTGTGAGATGTTCACCGTCGGCGGCCGCAGCGCCCCCACCGTCTTCGGCCGCGGGTGCGCCAGCGCCTCGCCGCCCTCGCCCTCGCCCTCCTCGAGCGCCCCGTCGAAGACCGAGCTCGTGTTCCACGGGCAGGGGTGCACTGCGCGCGGCGTGTTCGCGGGCGTGCACACCCACCGCATGTTCCACTCGTCCGTGGGGCACACCCAGTGTCCGTCCAGGATGCGGTTGCGAACGAAGTCGTTGACGGCGAGGTCGCGGATGCCCGCGGCGTCCTCCGTGATGCTCACGATCTCCGCGTCGTCCTCTTCGTCGTCGCTGATTTCGTCTTCGCTGAGGTACCCATCAGGGCCCTCTGTGCGGCCAGCAAACTTCGACGCGGCAATCGCTTGCGAGAGCATGTCGGGCAGCTTTGTGTTGACTTTGTACCAGTACTTTTCTTTTGCGAGCTCGAGGACGTCCCTGATCATACCCTCACCGAGGTCGACAAATGCCTCGATGGCCTGCCGAGTCTCCCAGTCGTCCGTCGATAGCTGCGGGGAACCACCGACAGCCTCGCGCTCTATCGGATCGTGCTTTGCAACGAGCCAGATCCCCTGCCTCCTGCAGGTGCGGCATGTTGTCTCAACGCCAGGCCACATCTGGTCATCTTCATTCTCCACGGCAGAGACCGAGAGACCATGGGCGTACTCTACTTCGCCTTCCATCGTGGGCGCCTCGCGGAGGCATACACCACAAAAGGTAGATTTTCGGTGGTCCTTGCATGTCATTACTTGGCCCAACCATGGATTTGGGATAGCACGCTTCGCGGCAGCGAGGCCGTGAGAGGCGTAGGGGAAGTTGATTCGGCAGACGAGGCATGAGCAGCTGAAGATGTTACGGAAGTGTTGGTGTGGGGATAGACGTATCGGTCTCGCGGTGGCGGAACCACCTTTTGTTGTGGGGAGGATGATGGAATGGTTGATGAGCATGTCATGCGGGTCAATTACCGCACATGCTTGTCGCCAGAATGGGTGCCATTCGACTATACATTGAATGGAATTAGCATGGAGGGCACGCTGTTCGAGAGAGTAGAAGGGCACGCTCTACACTCAAAACTTCACACACAGCTCATGAAGGTCACCTATAAGGTGTGCAGCTGCAATCGAATGCAGAGAAAATGACAACACCCACAGTACCGAACACAAGCACAGCGAGTCATTATCGCAGCGCACACCAGCACTGCACATTCATTTGGGTAACCTCGCAACGCTGCGCGAAGACAAGAAACGAATCGCGGCCACGAACGACAACGTAAGAGTGCTACACGGTTCACTCGGTGTCAATGAGAGCACGCGAGGCAGTGGTGTGCTGTGTAGCAGCGGACGATCGCACCTCTGAACACGCGGGACTCATCCCATCGAGACTAAGGATGGTTGCACCCCGCAACTCCGATACAAGGAATACTGCGCGCGGAACCTGACGATAAGGGCACACAGAGTGCCTTTGTCGCCGGTAGCATCAAGATCCGAATGCGCGACGCGGTCACGGCCGCGAACGCGGGTGAGGACGACATTGCTGGCGACGAAAGCACGACACAGAGAAATGCCGAGGCACGACAACAAAGAGAGACGAAGGTGAAACGTGGGCGAGACGTGCGGCGGCGTGACAATGCGAGCGTGGAGCAGAGGGACTTACGCGCTGCGAACCAAGACGGATATACGTGCATGAGTTTCTCCAACTCGTAGGAATCGCGAATGATGCTCCAGACGATGCGCGAAGGCCACATCTGGGGGTGGTGCCATGTCTCCGGGCATGTTGCCTCGGGTGCGAGGTTGAGGAGATGGAATGTGGCTATGAGCCTATGGTCCCGACGAACGTCAAGTGGCGCATCGACCTGGACGTCCTGGGGCGACTCACCGAACGATTTCTGGGGGCAGATGGGGCCAGAAGTAGGCAGACTTGCCCTTGAATACGATGCGTTTGCGGTCGTCGTCGTCGTGGGCCATGGAGAGGATGGTGAAGGTCATCTTGGTCGACTGCGACTGGCGTCCGTCACGGCAAGTGTGGGTGGTGACAGATCGCGACTGAGGGCGTGTCACAGCCCAGCAAGCCCTGCCTACCACGGCCATTCGTTTCCCACGCACGGACCATTGCGCCACTCACTCGCAGTCTCGTGATCGAACGCGTCCACGCCGCGCCCCGTGAGCTCTCTGCTGGCCGTCCTGCACGTCCTGCGCCATGGACGGAAGCGGATGCTCGTCTCGTTCGAACGGACCATCAACATGCCAGAGGCATTTTCTTATAGCCTCGGGGGTCGTTTCAAGATTGTTACCGGAGATAGAGCGCGCAATAGCCGAGACTTCGCGTTCGCTGCATGCGCTGAGTAGCAAGCTCAATCCCTCATCGGTCTACGTCTTACGTCCTACATCGGCACATTGTGCGCTTGCAATCACTACAATGTTCCTGTCACTGTTGCGGCTCTCAAGGCTCTGTCACACCCAATGCAGGATTGGCGGTCGATCGATCATACGCATCTCCGACTCGACGACTCAGACTTTGATCTCCGCGCCTGTTCGCGGGTGTTGCTCTCAATTTACGAGATCCCGGTCTACGATCTGTGCTCGTCTTGGACTGCATCTCTCTGGTCTGGTCTGTCTCTATGCCTTGCCTCTAATTTCAATCATCAATTTCTGTTTTAGTATCTGTCTCTGACATGCCTACGGTACCGGTAGGGCAGAGTCGGTATAAAGTACGCTCCGCTGAAAGCACTGAGCCGCCATCTGACCCGCATATACCGAGCGTTGAAGACCTGGTGATGTCATTATCCTCGGGTGCATTGGTGTGTACCGATATCCGCGGAACGGATTGACCATAATCCAGCTGCAGTGCGATGCTCTGCCTCCTATGAACTGACGATTCTGGTCCTAGAATCAGATCGACGTACTACTTGAATGTCATTCACGACCAAACCATAATCGCAATCACATACGAGGACGATCGACTCCATACCGCGCGCCTGGCATTCGGTATCGCTGCAACTAATGGCCATTGGCACTCACCGCCCTGCCAGTGGCAGCGCGCGGAGATGGGCATCATTCGTAGACAACAGCGCTCATGAAGTCATGTCGGTATTCACGTGATAAATATCAGTTCACGACGTCCATCACACTTAACCCGAATTTCAGCGATGAGCATTCCTGCACTTTTGCTACGGACTCGGAACCCGACCTCCAAGTCGACCCGCACTACCGCTGTATGGGGGTGTGGCCATGGCCGAATCACTCGGGCATTACCCGATATAGCGCATGCATCACCGCCCCGTCATTACCCCGCGTGCGCTCAAATCCGAGTCGTCGCTATTCACGCATGCCGTTCGCGCGCGGCGTGGCAACCACGGACGTCCTCTTGCACCCATACCACGATCTACGCGTCGTCCGGTTCTTCTCAGGACCTCGCTTGCGCTCTGGAATCAGAGCCTGGTAAGTAGTACTACCGATAACCCGGTCGCTCCACGATAAACAGTTCGCTGTTCCGCGGTCGATCCGAACTCGTGTCTGGCAACGCGTCAGTCATCTACACGGTCGACTGCTTCAAGACACGCGACACGCACCCACGACGACCCTGCTAGCTAACTGGACAGCTCGAGCTAGCCGTCATGTACATCGTCGATACTTCCGACCTCACCCTCGACATATGGAGCCTGATGCGCTCTTCGGCCGAGCTCCTCAGCAAGGGATTGCTATGGATGAGCACGATCGTATCTGTGCAAGCCCCGGCAGCGCAGGTGCAGCAATATCCGGGCTTGCAGGTGTCTTCCGGGGACTACCTGCTTGGACTCGGTACGTGTCAACGGCGTTGCGTAATGAGATGATAGAAGGCTGAGTTTGTTGCACGAAGGTATCGGTGACATCACCGGGTACGTGTGTACCCTAGCCTGGTACAGTGTTGATCCTGAGTACTGAGTGGCTATCCTAGTCCGGTGGTGGAGACGAACATGATGGTTCGCTTCGAGTTCTCCCAATTCTAACACAATGAATCCAACCCTCCGCAGGGATACGCAGATCGGCATCAAACAGACACCGGGCTACACATGCGCCAGCGAAGCCGTGCATGGATCGTAGCAGACCCCGCAGAGCCCGCCAACCGGATCGTCTTCATCAACTCAGGTACACTCGTCCCCCTCCTCCCCCCAGCCACCACTCACGCCCGCGCACACAGACATCGGCATGGGCGACACAGGCATCCGGCGCTCGATCGTGCACCGGCTCTCACACGAGTACCCCGGGCTCTACACCGCCGCGAACATCGCGCTCGTCGCGACGCACTCGCACGCGGGCGTCGGGGGCTATCTCGAGAACCTCCTCCCGCACATCACCTCGCTCGGCTACGTGCAGCAGACTGCGGACGCGATCGTCGAGGGCACTGTGCACGCGGTACGCCGCGCCCACGCCCGCCTCGCCCCCGGCCGCCTCCGCCTCGGCAACGCGACCGTGCTCGGCGCGAACGTGAACCGCTCGCCGAGCGCGTATCTGGCGAACCCCGAGGAGGAGCGTGCGCGGTATGCGTATGACGTGGATAAGGAGCTGACGCTGCTGCGGTTTGAGAATGAGGCGGGGGAGGCGAGGGGCTTCTTGAGCTTCTTCCCCGTCCATGGCACGAGTCTCTATCAGGTATGCTTCGGATGGACGTTGGTTGGGGGGTCTGAAACCAGATTCTGTCCGATAGAACAATACGCTTGTCAGTGGTGACAACAAGGGCATGGCAGCCTACCTCTACGAAGGTCAGTTGTCTCGTAGATACATTGTGTATATTGCTGATTGCATCTAATGCAGCGATGGTTGAGCCGGACGCGATGCCAGGACAGACGGATTTCATTGCGGGCTTTACACAATGCAAGTAGTATCAGCATACATATCCAGACTCACAACTTCTGACCTACATTATGCATCATAGCCAACGTCGGCGACACAAGTCCCAACACGTGAGTCTCTACCCCAGCCACGATTGTGTTTGTCGAGTTTTACATCGACTCCGCAGCCTAGGCGCGGTCTGCCAAAGTCCCGGAAAACCCTGGGATGGTCTGCTCTGTGACTTCGAGCACTCGACGTGTGGTAACAGGACGCAAGATTGTCGCGGGCGGTGCGTACTCGTTGATTCAAATTATTATAGGCACGTACCCGAGCTCAACTCGTATTGGTCAACCAGAGGGCCCGGATTCCGCATCTCAGACTTCGAGTCGAACAGGATCATCGCGCAACACCAGGTCGACGGGGCCAAGACCTTGATGGACAACCCTGAGGGCCTGTCGCCTGTCATGGGTCCAGTGAAGGCCGCACACACGCACGTCGACATGTAAGTGCACCACTCCCTGTGGTAGCTTGGAGGTCGACGAAATGAGTAACTATAGGGCTTTCCGGTCGTTCCAGTTGCCCGATGGGACGACTGTGCAAACATGCCCCTCCGCTCTAGGTAAGCATTAGCCGATCTGGATGTCTTCAGCGTCTCATCGCTGACTTGTGTTTCAGGCTACTCCTTCGCTGGAGGGACGACGTGAGTCGTAGCCCTCTCCCTGAACAAGTGAGCATGACTGACACGTACCCTAAGCGACGGTCCAGGGGCTTTCGACTTCATCCAAGGAGACAACTCCACATCCCAGTACGTCACTTGCTCCCCATCTCGTTTCGACCTTCCGTGAATGCTCTACTATTTGCCAGCAATCCGTTCTGGGAGTTCGTCAAAGGCGCGGTGACCCCACGCCCTCCACCAGAGCAGGTCTCGTGTCATTACCCGAAACCGATTCTGCTCGATACTGTACGCAGCATTGCCACCAGATAACCCTCCCCCGCTATGAGATCTGATCACTGTATTATCCAGGGCTACGCAGAGAAGCCGTACCCTTGGTCTCCACACACTGTAGACGTGCAGATGTTCCGCGTAGGCAACCTCGTCATGCTCATCATCCCCGGAGAGATGACCACCATGGCCGGCCGGCGAATTCGGTACGTCCATCACCAGCCAATGCAAAGTATGCACGCTTACCTGCTTATAGCGAAGCAATCCGTGCCCAGCTTATCGAATCTGGTATCATCGGCGACGATGCATACGTCGTGATTGCGGGTCCTGCGAATACGTATGGGCACTACATCACAACGAAGGAAGAGTATGCTGTCCAGCGATACGAGGGCGCCTCGACTATCTTTGGACCTTGTACGTGCTACAAGCATCAGTGCCTGCGTCTCCGTGTTACGGACTGAGTGTTTCCAGACACCCTGGACGCATACATACACGAGTACGGCAAACTTGTTCCGTACCTCGCACCGGACATCAACGACAAGCCACCTTCGGACGCCGCCCCCATCGACCTGACTAGCAAAGTCATTTCACTGCAGGTGAGTAGAGTGTTCGCACCTCGGGGCAATGTTCCAGACACACCAGTTGATCGTGATTATCAGCTTCCTGTGATCCAAGACACCGCACCGCTGGGCAAGAACTTTGGTGATGTCCTCATCGACGTCGCGGTGGAGTCACCATATCAAGTCGGGGACACTGTCGTCGCACAGTTCGTAGGGTGCGCGCTCGAACATCCTCGGCTTTATCTCCGAGTTGACGACCTATCTGACCCTCTCGCGGTTGCATGACACAGAGCCAATCCAAGGGTATGTTCTCTGATATGTCGTTCGATTCATCCCATGATCTCATGCGACGTTTCAGAACGATCTGCGCCTGGAACAGACATTTTTGACTGTCGACCGATGGATCGATGAACAATGGGTCCCGGTGAGGTCGGATTCGCATCCATCGACGACGTATCGGTGGGAGAGGACGAACGTGGTGAGTCAGAAAGTGGACACCACCCTGTATGATAGTGTCCTGACCGGGTAAACAGCTATTCGGGATCAGTACCGTCAACATCACCTGGTGAGCTCCCTCTGTGAACAGCTCACAGTCTTATGCTGATTGGACCAATGTCAAGGACCATCGAGCCTGATACTCCGGGTAAGGACTAATTCATGCCGCTCCTGTCTTCCCTCGGGCTGACTGAGTTCTGCATAGTTGGCACATATCGCCTCACCTACTTTGGTGACGCCAAACATATAATTGGTTCTGTCTCCTCGTTCATTGGCCGGTCTTCCAACTTCACGATCGTATGAGGTGCCTGGCTCTCTATGACTCAATCTTCAAGATGTATTATCTGTTCCGTGGATGGACTGTGAGGATGTATGTATGATCTAAACGGCTAGTATTCTGGTTTCCTTGTATCAATATGTGGTGCATGGCCAGATGGAGATTAATATCCGAATGTGTACCGACACTGAGTAACTTTGCTGACGGATAACAAGAGAAATTGGTCGGGTTGTGTTATACAGTTGGGTTTGAACCACGTGAAAAAGTTTACATCCGGCCGGGGCTTAGCCGAGGCTATGTAGTGCCGTGGGGTCGTTCGATTTGTTCTCTCCTCACACTCCGGAAATATGAGAAAGATGACTGCCCCTCGTTGTCCGGAGACTCACCATAGCTCGCCATGTCCAGTTCAGCAATCTTCAGGCCCGCGCGGCTTCGGCATATTGGACTCAGTGGGCGTCGATGGATGAGCGTGCGCCCCGAAGATAGGGCTCCTGAAGGTGAGTTCTCGTAACTTGTTTCGGCTGCTTCCCTTGAACTGGCGAATGCAGCACGAAAGAAGATCACTATCCAACACCTACACGGCATGAAGAGGAAGCGCACCCCGATTGCCATGCTGACTGCCTACGACTTCCCGACCGCACGAGCCTGCGAGGCGCACGACGTCGACATCACCCTAGTCGGCGACTCCCTCGCGCAAGTTTGCCTCGGATACGACTCTACGACACGACTCACGCTTGACGAGATGATCCACCACTGTCGGGCGGTAGCGCGGGGCAGCAAGGCGCCGCTGCTCGTCGCAGACATGCCATTCGGGACATATCACGCTGGTCCGGAGGACGCGGTACGAAATGCGGTCCGGCTCGTACAGGAGGGCGGCGTCGAGGCAGTGAAGATTGAAGGCGGGATGGAGGTCGTCGAGACGGTGCGCCGGCTGACTGCAATTGGGATCCCAGTCATGGGCCATATTGGCCTGTGCCCTCAGCGACACGCGATCCTGTCCGGCTATCGTGTCCAAGGCAAGGACACGGACAGCGCTCTCGAGATTCTGGAGGCTGCGCTAGCTCTAGAGGATGCAGGCGTGTTTTCCATGGTTGTGGAGGCCGTCCCGCGCGCAGTCGGCGCGCGTATAACGCAGTGCCTACGACAGGCTCCTACGATCGGGATTGGCGCGGGTTGCGAGACGGACGGCCAGGTCCTCGTATGGGATGACATTATGGGAACCTGGGGCGGGCACAAGGCCAAGTTCGTGCGTCGGTTTGGAGACGTCCGCGGCGAGGTCCAGAAGGGAGTCAAGGCGTACATCCAAGCGGTGCGCGATCGTACCTTCCCTTCGACTAGTGAAAGCTACGAGTTTGCTGCAGAAGAGCTAGACAGATTCTACCAGCTCACGAAGGACAAGGCAAATCAGTCATGAGGGTGTGAATAGGCAAAGAGCTACCTTGTAGAGTTTATTCTGTATCTATATCGTACTATATTCATATATATCGTCACGTGAGTGTATGGCTTCTTTGAATACCTTCCTTCTGCTCATCACGATCTTATAGCGTATTGACTAGTGTTCTTTGCCCACCTCATCAGCCCGCGCTCTTCATCGTGATCCTTGGTACGTCAGAGCCCCAGTCTGTTACAAACTCGTAGTTCTCGTTCTTTGAAATGAACACCGTGACGGGTACTATGAGCCGGCTCGTCTACCGAGTCCTGCATCCTCTTTCCCGTCAAGAATCCATGTAGACGTGGACATTTCGATGGTCTCGTACTCGTCTGATCGAAGAAGTTGCTTCGTGTGCGGTGACGGCGTCAAGGTGCCACTTCCTCGGTCGGATGGAGGCGAGACCATAGGCATCAACTTGAGGCTTGCATATCTGTGCTCTAGAATCTCTGATGCCATTCCCGTCATACCTGTGATATAAGCATAGGTAGGACAATCAACAGGACGCCAGCTGGGATCAAGGAAAGATGTCGGCCAGAAGTACATCCATACTCGGTGGTTTCGCGGTCCAGTTCGGTGACTTCCACCTCCGCTGAAGCATCAAACCCTCTGAATGTGAGCCCTCACTCGCTATTTGATATGGATCATTTCAACTGCTTGTAGGTGTATGGCTTGTGTACATACCGCATAGCCGGCGCATGGGGATACAGTGGGATCGGACCGTCTAGTTGCAAATTCATCGCCTTCCAAGACTTGCATAACAGATGAGCTCTTGCGGGAGTATGGGGTATTCCGCCATAAACACACACCACTATTCACGATGAGACGTCCGAGAGAGGGGATGAATGGGCGACAACTTGCACTGGCTTAACGAAGATATGGGGAACGTCCGTCCGTCTCCGAGTCTTCTATCATATATGCACGCTGGTCTCTGCGCAGTGCACGTTCAGGACCTCCTATGCACTGACGCTCAATGCAAGACAATGTTCTCCAGTGATGCACGTTCGACTTCGGCTCCATGGGCGAGAAGAAAATAAGAACTACATCATTGCGGTTTATGGGCCCACTGTAGCACGGTGCCCGTATACCACACCCTGTTCGAGAACCTGGTCACAAATATGATACATGTCTAGTTCGTAGGCCTCTCCCAGAACCTACCGGGGGGTCGAGAACTCGGAGCTGCACTGATATTCCCGTTCACGTAGCCTCGCTGAAGGTGATTGCTGGTGCTGACCAAGTGCGTCGGCATCTCAACTGCTATTTGCTATTCCTTCGTATTGCGAGCAGGTCGATCATCTACGTGGGGTCTATTGACACGAAATTCGTCGTCCCGGGTCGAATGCTATCATTGGACATGTACCAGCAACGGGCTTCCAGCCAGAAGACGGAGCACGATCGCACGGAGGTGTTACATGCTGATCCGAGACGAATCAAGTCATCGCTGAGCATATTGTGTCATCGTGAGTGTACTTCAAACCGAGCCGTGTGGTCCGTGGGCTTCTATGAGCAGCGACTTGGACCTTGGTATAGTATGCATCGGTACCACCCGGTCACTCTATCTGCGGTCCTTCGACGTTCAAACGGGTGGCTCGCCGTCCAGCACCGACGTATACCCCCGAACGCAAGAACTCGACCTCGCATTGTCCAACCCTGCGCGTGTACACCCCCGTACACACCGACTGTCACTGTCCAAGGCACCGACGCCAAAAAAACGCGACGCGCTCAACATGCCATTGGCGAGCCCGCGCGGGCAGCAGCGCACGAGTGCACTCGCCATTCAACGGACGCACACGCACTCGCCTCGGAGGAACTCGACCTGCATGCACGTCTGCCAACCAGAGTGCCTCCGAGGAGCCCGCGAGCCTGGACTGCGCGGCTTCCTGCGTGTTCGGCGTGGCAAGTCTGACATACAAGGACATATAAGCTCTCATGGATCCTGCATCTCCGCGCATGATCTTCGCGCATCGGGGAGCGAGGCCTCTCCTGGTCTCTGCATGAATACCGGCGAGACGGCAGTCCGGGGTCTGGATCTGCGGGAGCTTGAGTGCGGAAGCCCCCGCATCCAGTTCATTATGTGAAGGCCCCCGGATGCGCAGACGTGTTCAAATAGCTTGGCGGAGGGTAGAAGGTCCGCTTTTGAGTGCGTGTCCGAGGGGATATCTGATAACGCATCGAACAGGGTTCGGTGGGCGATGTAAAGCCGCACCGAAGAGGACCACTCACCTCTGGTCGCGTGATGTACCCAGCACACGGGTTCCCGATGCAAACGGGATGTTTCATCATAGTCACCCACCGTACAGAGAGAATCGTACGCGGTCGAGGACAGTCCCCGTTTCGCCAGCCACCTTGAACCAGCTCACGCCTGCCCGCCAAGCTCGAGCTCGCCGCATGCCCCGAGTGTCGTATGTTCTATCGGCGCGACGCGAACGCGGAAGCACCTCGCAGCCCGAACGCAAGGCGGCGGAGCCCGTACTGCGGACTCGGAGAGCGGGCGAAGTGGGTTCTTGACGGTTCTTGTGATACATTGCCTGTGCCGTTTCTTCGAAGGCGCGTTTGGAACAACAAGCCGACTGGCCGCCCATCAGGACCCTGCGAACGTAACCTACGCAGACGTCGCGCTCCCCGTGTCGCGGGCGGAGACAATCGCGACGGAGGAAGCTTATTGTGCGCCGTGCGGAGGGCCGGCCAATTGCCCTGGGGTCACCTGGGAACGCTGGGTGCATCGAAGTGATGGATGGTCGTACATAATCGCCGGGGTGTCCGATCCCAACGCCAACTGGGCCCAGGATCGCAGCGCAGCCTGAGAGAGCGGGGCGTGTCTGGCGGGGAGCGGAAGGGACCTGCCGAGTCTGTAGAACACCGAACCAGCAGAAGCCCAGCGCGAAGCCAGCGCATGTCGTCACGCATCGCATTCTCGCTCTTCTCGCAGAGCGAACCGGGGTGGCAAGAGGCCATCGCAGAAACAGCCCCCGAGACGAAGACGTATCTCCGGGGATGATCCTACGAGCTCGCGGGGGCCCGCACCGCCGCGCATGCAGCGTCGGTGGAGGCGCTCGCGCGCCACGCACGACTGCGGGCGTATCGCGAATCGGGGTCCGCGAGATTGCGTTCGCAAGTTCTAGCTCAGCGAGCTCGAGATGCGCGCACGGCGCGTATACGTACGTACGTACGTACGTGCGCGTCCCCGCTTCTGTGGCCGCGTTCTCGAGCGCGCCCGCTTCGTGATGTGGCTCGGAACGCGGGCCCGTTCCGAGTCGGGCAGACGATGCCCAGCGAGCCTGCTGCGTCATGGCCGCACTGAGGATAAGCGGGGAACGACCCGCCCTCGGACGACGATGCTTGAGAGCCCGGGGCTGGGCGCGTGCAGTAATACCGTATCGGCGCACAGCGTCTCGGCACGAGCTTCCCGCTGTCACCGAGTGGTCCACGGGAACCTCCATTCGCACCTCGACGGGACGTCCTGGCGGAGTGGACGCACTAATACTGCAAGGTGATTCTAGCGCAGGGTTCGCACCGGCCGCGGCCACATCTCGCGCACTAAGCCTGTCCAGAAGTGTGGCGGCGATCATTGGAGGTGCCAGATAAGCTGGCAGATGACTCACCACATGATCGCAGTGCGGCGGAAGGACTAAGTATACTTTGCTCATCGCGCGCGGCGCGCGACCAACTGCGGCCGTTCGCGCCAGAAGGCGCATCACGGCGCTGCAAGTGGACTACGTACGCATCGATCCGTGGCGCGCTCTGGCTCGGATGCGCGTAAGGCGGGAAGACAGGCGCATGCATGGACCACGAGTAATAATAGCCGGCCTTCGATACATTGTGCGCCCGAGTGATTCCGGGGTTCCGGGGCGCAGAACAGCAGGGATGCAGAGTATGAAGGGATGCAGACGGTGTACTACTCTGCTGGAGATATCGCCAGCCCGAACTTGAACACCATCAACCAAGATGGTAGTGTATACCTCAGCGGTAGAAGATGTAGAGAATCCAATATATTCTGCTGTCCATTCTCTCCTTCGATGCTTCCGATTCCTGCGACCGGAGAACGAGGTGCATAGGTCGAGGAAGCGCAGACGTTGCTACTAGTGTTGGATGCTGCATAGCGTCGATGCAGGACGCGTACATACCCAGGTCTATCAGCGTACGCGGTGAGAAGTCCTTCGCATCGAGCAAGACACAGGGGCCAAACGCCGCATTCCGCAGCCTTCGCACTGACCAACTTCCAGCACAAATCCGAACCACTTCTCGCACCGCGGCGGCGCTCGCGCTCGGATCGCCTTTTTCTTTCAGACACAGAACCCGCGAAGGCGCGATTCCGGAAGGGAGGGAGCGCAGCGCAGCATGGTTTCTAGCCCAAGACGCACATACACACTCCCAACCTGAACCCAATCGATCGTCGACGGTGCAGCCGGCTTCCTCGTTTCTCCGGGGGTGCGCTGCGCCGGTGCAGAGCCAATACAATACGTCGATGCGCGGGACGTCGAGACGGTAGCGCCGGTGAACTCGGTGCTGTGAGCCAGAAGACGGCCGGGCGCAGGAAGCGTGTCCGCGGCGGTGTCGCGCTTGGGGCCGGGAAGGGTGGTGGGAGCCACTAGCTTGCGTGTGGGGTGAATGGAGGGCGAGGGAGCAGGAAGTGAACAAGGGCCGGCGACGGATCTGGCTGGCTGGTTGGTGCACAGTAGGGAGGAAACCGTATTGCAGGTCTCTGATGTGCTTCGACGGGCGTTGGCGCGTTCACCGCGGAGACTTTGACCAGACGGTTGTCCGAGCAATGACTTGGCGACGAGAGCAGCCTTCGTTGGTCGATCCTAGCACGAAGGCAGAAAGGCATCCCCAGACTGAGAGACCAGTGAAACAGGAGCTTGAAGCGCAGATCGAGACCGGGTGCTCACCTGACGCCTCAGCGGCCTTCTATCGGGGCACCTAGCGTCGGCTGTGGGCAGTGCGAACGTGCCGTGACCTTACCAAACTTGAACGCTGCAGCCCCGCATGCGTATGCCTCGGACGAAGTGGGCGGCGCGTCTCGAGACGAATCGATGGCGTGTCCGTGCGAGCGATGCGTAGCCCGGTCGCAGGACCGACACGCGCCGCATCCCCAAACAGAGCAGAGACAAAGGCGGCTGGGGCAGCGCGAAGGACGCAGGGAAGCAGGGCAGCCCGCGAACAAAGTCCCAGAGGTCCGCGCGGCCAGGAATAGTCCGAGGCCAGACCAGACGAGCGAGAAGGCGCAGAACCAGATTCACTGGCCCCCGGGCTGCACCTGCACCTGCAGGGAGGCTCGAGTCAGACACGAGAACCGGGGGGTTCCTCCTCCCGATCACTGGGACGCCACGACGACGAAGACGGGACGGCGTGGCGCGGGGCCACCACGGGCACCGCTAGCCCACAAACACGCAGGAAACGGCGAGCCCGCCAGCGACGGGCGCCCCGGCCCATGGCCCGGGCTTCGCGTCTTCCGTTCGGGTTGACGTACGGCGGGCCGCCTCTCCCTCGCACCGCGCACCGGGATCGAGGGCGCACGCGCGCGTGCCTTCAAATACGTAGCCTGCCACTGGGCGCGATCCGTCCCGCCGGGTCGCGTACGCTCGATCGGACGCCCGGCGCAGGGTCGCAGGGCCGGGCGGGAGAAGCGGAGGTGGGCTCGGTTGGCTATTGTTTGAGCGAAGTATGCACCTCGTGCGTATGTTGCCAAAGTAGGGCACGCTGGCTCTGGGGTCGGGTCGTCCGCAGGTTGGTTGTATCCGTGCAGAAGCCAAGGCAGTTTCGCGAGAGGTCGGCTGACTTGGCTAGTGCCGTCTAGTCTGAGTGGAGTGACGTGTAAAGCCTTCGGCCGCCGGGTATTTCCAAGTACAAGGCAGAGGATTTCCGAATTCGACAAGAAAACAAGGCGTCGCACGGCCGAATGGAGAGCAGAGAGACCGAGTGGTAGGAGCGTTGCGCTGGTCGGTGCGGCTCCGACGAGCTGGCAAAGGGATGTGTTCATCGATGACGTCCAAAGAAGAGGAGAGCGCACATGAAGGACGGTCACGACTGCGTAGGGGATCCGAAGAGAGGCAAAACGGAAGAGCGCAGGCTGGGAAGGGGAAGCACCGAATACGCTGGGCGCGCGTCCAATACACGAGGCGGGGGCGCGTGGATGCAGGCGCCGCGCGGCGACGTCGTTGGCAGCGACGAAGCGGGGACGCGCGATGGCCACTCCAGATGCGCCGCGCGCACACACAGCCGAATAGTGGACAGGCCTCCAGATCCCAGATGGCGATTGCGCTCCCCAGATTCAGGTGGGCGCGATTGACAGACCTCCCGTCCCGAGGGCTGCAGCCAGATGCAGGCGGCGGGAGCTGTAGGGCCGGGTGCCGCCAGCGCACTCCGCTTCGATCGGTGTCCCAGCGTGCGAAGCGGCTGAAACGCAGACGCGCCGCAGCGTCGACGGGTGCTTCGTGCATCCATGCACGTCCACGAGGAGGAGGAGGGGGCAGCCAGCCCAGCGATAGGCATCAGCGCATCACCAACTGGGCAACATCAGTCGGCGCGCAGAGAACGCGCGGATAGACAGGCATCACCGAGGATAATTGATTGCTGCCGTCGGCGAGCTCACAGGGTGCGCTAGCTGCGTCCGGGGTCCACTTGTGGTGTGGGGGTCCGCCAAGGCGGCGCTGCTGCTAGTGCTGCCCACGCGCACCGAGCACGCACGCACGCATCGCCCGAGTCGCATCTCGCGGATCGGCGGCCGGGTCTCAGCTCGGGGTCCCCGCCACCGCAGAGCGCGATACGCGGGGCCATGCGACGCACGGGGGCGGGGGCGGCGGGACGCAGCTTGGAGGCCGTCCACGATCCTTCTCCCTCGCCAGCTGTCGCCCACGTCAGCCGCACGCCGGGAAGTCCGCCCGGAGCCCGCCGTCCGGCCAATCGCCTGATCGCCTCACTGCCCGCCAGCCACCCAGCGCACGCGCGATCGCGGTGGCACGCGATGCTCGAGCACAGATCCAGAGCATGATCATCCTCGCTGACGCACGACGCGTCCTATCGCCACATCACAAGGCTGCTCTGTGGCATCAGCGACACCGACAAGCAACACACCAAGTGGCCTATCTTCACCTCGAAGCAGTGATCCTGCGCAGACCCGCCCGACACAGCGGGCACCGCCCATTAGCCCCATGCGCAAGTCGCTGACGAGCACGGTGATCGCACCTCCCGCGCACCGCCCACGCATGTGTGCGTGCGTGCTCTTGGATTTCTCTTGGAGCGGGGACCCATATGGAAGCAGCATGAACCGTTCAGCCCTGCCCCCCCGGAAGCGGTGGCGGTGGCGGTGGCGCGGCCGTAAGATCTGGATCGGCTCCTCGAACCAGTGCCAGCGCGCGAGCCACTCCGCTTCCCCAGCCACTGCAGCGATCGCCCGGCCCGCGCCCTGCCGCCGCCGTCCCTCTGCTCTCCTTCAACAGTAGTGTCTCCTCGGTGTTGGCGGTGCAGGCGCGCGCCCTCCCGCGTTCATATCTGTGGATCTGCTGTGCCGCCGTGCAGATCGCGCGCACGACGGTGTGTATCGCGCGAAGCCACGCTGGCAGTGCACTGCACCACAATTTTCAAGGCTTCTGCCATTCACACTACACATGAACGGAGAGTCACGCATCAACTTTGCTGTATCATCCAACCACGCCTGCCTCCCATCTCGCAGACTCTTCTCGCCAACATCCCCACAGGCCCTGCCCCACCGCGAAGCACTGGCACCCCTCCACACCGCGCGCCAGCGCCCGCGAACGCTCCGTGAGAAGCCCCACCATCGAACACCCAGGCAGGCAGCGGGCGCGCTTCTCGCAGGGGCCCCCCTCGCGACCCTCACGCCCCCTCAATGCCCCCTGATAAATTACGCCGGACGCAGAACGGTGCCTACGCGCCCCACTCCGACGGCCAGGCCACCCGCGGCGGTAGGGCGGCGAGCTCTGTGTGTGTGTATGGATATACGGACGCGGCTTCGCGCTGCCAGCGGGGCCTTGCGCCGGAGGGACGACTGTAACAGGCCCGCTGTGGGTGGAATTTCACCTCGTCCGGACCAGGGACGCGACGTGCATGAGTTGCCAGTCAGTATGTATTGGTAGTAGTAGCATAGTGGTACCTCTACACCGCTTAGTCCGTGGCAAGCTACGCACGCGCGAATGCGGAGTGACGCGCCCGCGCAGCGAGATCCCGCGATCGCAAATCCCCACCGCGTCACCAGCACCGTGGTTCACCTACTAGTGAGCAGCACACCGCGGCGCGTGTCCGTCCGGCCGGGCGTGCCAACTGCAGCATCGCCGCCCGCCCCCAAATCCGTCCGCTCGTTTGTAGCGCGGGCTGGCAGCCGGCGCTGTTGGTCGTGATCCGTCGCGCTGCCGTCTGTGACAAATCCGTCGCGACCTCAGGCTCTGGTGCGGGTCCGTCGTCGTCGTTCGCGGTACCGCTCTGCCAGTGCAGGTCTGGGTTGGTGTGTGGGTGGGGGGGGGAGGCTTCCGTGTCCGAGGCACGATGATGATCTGCCCGCCGACTCGTCGCGCCTGTGGATCCGTGCGCGCCGAGCGACCTGGGTCGGCTGCTCGTTCACCCAGAGGCAATGAATCACCAGCGGGGCGGTCTGCGAGGGGCAGCGCGCCGGCAGGCAGGAGGGTCCGTGTTGTGAGTACGTGTGGTTGTGTGTTTGGGCCACAGAACGAGCGGGGCGGCGTGATCGTCGCTATGTAGCCCTAGTATTCCGTGATCGCATACTTGTCGGAGGGTCCGCTGTCGTTCGGTCGTTTGAGGTGCTGGGCTGGCTCGAGGAACGTGTAGTACTAATCACTTTGCCGGTGGATGAATGCGTGATAAATGAGTTGCTTCTGCTCAGGCTCGGAAGTCGTTGAACGTCCGATCGGGCAATCTTCTTGTTTATTGTGAGACAACACAGTTGCGTGTATGATTGCTGCGCTGTGCTCCATGGAGCTAAATTGAGTGTTGCTAAATCGTAGTTACTAATCTGAGATGTTCATGTAGTCTACCAAAGGAGAAGTACTGGATTTTTTGCAGAAGCGTAAGCACACAATTGCACCAGACTCGAGCGCAGCAGCTCGTAACCAGCGCTGTGAGGGAAGGGTGGGAAGACACGCTCCGTCTAATTGTCTAATGTCGCGAGGAGCCTTTGTGTCTCCGCAAGGCACACGAACGCGCAGGGGTAACGAGATGATACACAACGCTGCTGACGCACGGCGCAAGACTCACAGCCGCGCTGCAATGGGGTGTACTGGAGAGATTCCACGATGTCCGCGCGAAGCTCCAGACGACTTCACTTCCAGACGCAGCGAGCGCGTCGGCACGCATCCCGGCGACCAGAAATCTTCACCATGACGGCACCAGACACTCTCGCAGAAGAACAGGGGGGCACAGTCAAACGGCCTGACGCTGATTGACGGGGACAGCCCGCCACGGGCCAGCAGGGGAATAGTCTGCGCTCCCCTGTCACCCCTCCCCCCACGACACAGAACCCAGTCACGGCTAGGGCCCACCTGCCCGTTGGGGCTGCACGGACACACGCACGCCCAGAGCCGTGCCCCAGGCAGGCTAGTCGCGGGGCCTAGCGTGTCACGGCATCGTCCAGGGCGCAGGTGGCAGGCAGACGGCCGCTGCGTGCTTCGCGTGTCTCCATTCCGCCTGGGCGCCGCGGTCGCTCGTTGGCTGGCCAGGCTGTACCCGCGAACCGGGGTGGCCTGCCAGAGCGCGTCCAGCGTGCATGTGTGCGATCTTCCGGGGCTGCGTGCGGGGTCCTGCCCTGCGCGAGAGAAGGGGGCGGAGATCAGGCATCTGTGGTGCTGCACCGGCCGTCTGGCTTCCCTCGCGCACCCGGCTGTCTGCCTGGAGATCTTCTGGAAGGCCGGGCGCAGGGGGGTGCTTGGGTGGACACGGCCGCGCGCTGTCTGAGCTTGCGGGGTGCGTGCCAAAAATTGTGGGCGGTGACGAGCGTGCATGCGGTGGCGTGCTGCGCGCGGTGCGTACGCCCGTCAGGAGACGCAGATCCTGGCTGGCGGACCTCTTAGTCAGACCTGGAGAAGCTGGAGATTGAACGCACCGCGAGGTGTAGCCGTGGGACGGGCGGGGGAGCGCTGCGTTTGGGAGACGTCGCCTCGGAGGTCTTGCAGCTGGATGAATCAGCACCGGGTAGGCGACAATGAGGGGCAAGCGCAAGGTGGGGGAGGCAGTACGATAGACGTGCACACCTGCACAATCGAAGGTGTGGTACGTCACGGCCTCCTGCGTTCCCCGACAGCATGACCTACCCAACAGCCGGTCAGCCAGCGAGACGACGGCCTGCTTTCACATGCGGCGCCCCGGAAGATTTTGCGCGTACGAACAACAGGAGAACGGCGTACCTAGCGGACAGCTCTCGTCATGGTCAAGCACCGGCACGCGCGAGGCGATGCGCACCATCCCCAGCAGCACGTCGCGGGCGGACGGCGAGGCCGACATTGCCCACAGCGAACGACACCCACAAGCTCGTGAAAACGCAACCAGTGCTCTCCAGGCGGCCCGTAGCCATGCGGCACGCTAGGGAGCAGTGCCCGACGGTGGCAGTGGGCGGGCGCCCCGACGAGCTGTGCACAGCCACCGCGCCGCTCCGAGCGTGGCGTTCCGAATTTGGTTGCGTCGCCGCGCGCGAGAGTAGGCTCGCGCTGACGTCGTTCGAGCGCAGACAGAATGCGAGCTGTGGCTATGCTGGACGCGAAGTTGTTGTAGCTCCCTCGCCTGTACGCACTCCACGTGCCGTGGGTGCATCGCACCTTGTTGAACATGCTTCAACGCATCCATAATTTTTGTCGCGGCTAGTGCTGACGGCGTCCCGGACATCCAGCCCGTCCGACAGCTTCCTTGCTCGCGGCATCCACATACCACTGGAGCTACTGGCATTGTTGAACACATCGACTGAGCTAGCAGTGGCTCACGGTTTGAAGATGCCCAAAAATAGATCCGCGCACGTCTGCGAGCGCTAGCGCTGCCGAGGTGCCGACGGTGCGCTGCCTATACTCGGTGCAACGTCCAGTTCGAAGCTGGAAAGGCCGTGATGATATCATGGGGTTTGGAATGCGAATGGCAGACTCTGACAGCGTCCGCCGTTCGCGAGTGCGACACCGAAGAAAAGATGCACGAACCAGCACACGCGACGCGGCGGCCGCCTCGCCTGATGCACGATGACGTCTCCCATACGCTCCCATGAGGCTCGCAGGCCAGGCGCACCAACCACGCCTGCCATTCCTGGCAACACTAGAAAGCGCCGCAACACTGAGGATCGTAGCCAGATTTGGGCCGCGGCGAGGCGAGCTCTGGATCTGGGGGCGGGTGATAGGCTTCTGTGGCGGACGGGGCTGGCGGGCACTGGCGGACGGTGACGGGAGGCGGGGAACGCGTGATGGGGCCAACGCTGTCGACGTCGACGCGCCTTCGCTGCTGCACCTGGGGGAGCGCCTGGCCCTTCTCCCGTTCTGCTCGGCTTCGCGTTCCCCGTCTGCGTCGCGATTGCCTCGCCGTCGCAGCCTATACTTGGTCAACGCTCGCCCAAGACAGCGCGGCGAAGCGAGAAGCCCCTCTGACCGGCGTCCCTCTGGCTCCTCCCGCGCACACCGTGACTCTCCAACTGCCATTCTGCGAACTTTCACCCGTGCTTCGCCCCGGGGTCCTCTGCCCGAGTCTCTGCCCGAGTTGGGCTCGCCGCCTGCCTTTTTGGTGGGCCGGCGAGGACGCGATGATAGAGGCTGGCGCACGGGTGATTGGCAGGCGCGTTCGGGCCAGATTCGGCTTTACAGTCGCGGTATCGTCGATCGCGCTTGTGGCGCACAACTGCACCCGAGGACGGGAGGCGACCTGCCCCGCAAGCCAATCAGAATGCGCGATGGGCGGTGCCCAATCGCTGCTACGTCCATCGATCAGCGCGGCACCGTCTGCTGAACGCGCCCCATTGGCCCACCGTGCAGGGACCGATATTTGCCCGCTGCAGACAATTGCGAATTGCCATCAGCTGCACGCCAGGGAGTGCGCACGGGCGGTTGCGTCATCATCCGCGATTGGCTCTGCGTCACGCGGCGCACGATTGGCTGCACGCGGGACCCAATCCCGGGGCGAGGCGTAGCACGTCGGGGGCGCGTCCCTGCTAAGACGGCTGCGTGGGTGTGAAACAGGTCTCTCCCGGCCAACACTGGGGCGAATTGGTAGGAGGCGCACCAGTATAAACAGCGCGAAACGCGAAGCGAAGCCACCGTACCAGGGCCTGCGCTGGGCAGAAATCGACCGTGACGCGAACGATACGTCTGTGCAATTAATCAAAAGACGAGAACACGACGGTACCGGTATCAGTTGCCAGTGCCCGGGGCGCACTGCGATTGGTCAGGTGGGATGGTTGTCGCGTCCGCGGCCTGCAGGGAGCCTGGCCTGCAATTGCGAATTCGCATTCGGATTTTGGTTGGGCTATCGAGAGGAGCGGGTCCCTCGGACTGCACGTCGACCCAGAACAGCCAGTGATGAGAGAGGGCCTCTCATGCCAAATTAGCCTTTGACAATGCGCTGACAGCGACACGCACCAGATGGGCCAGCGAGCAGTGGACGGGATCTCTGGCATCACGCGTCCCTGCTCGGTGACAAGCTACGATATCAGCTCGCACGAATCTCTGTATGCTGCATCGCGATTATCGCGTGGAGAAAGCTAGTGCGCTCTACACGAGAGCAATACCGCCCGTCAATTTGCTTTGCACCGCGCAGATGAGCCACGCACCTCGCAGATTCAGACAGACCGTCCCTCATTTGTTGCGTAGCAGCCGCGTCATGGGCCGCCCCAGAGCACGAACGAGCCAGCGACGCGTGAAGCGACGTCGAGACCCACCGCGTCCGACGACGATGACGGCAGCGCACACGCCGCACGATAGGCGCTGCGCTTCCCGCATTCGTACACGCCGACGCGGCGCTTCTCGGGCGCCTGCGCGCCATCACACACAGACTCGCGTCGAGCACGCGGCGGCGGCAGATGCGCACGTACGTACGTCGACGTCTGCACGTACGTGAGCGTTGGGCGCGTGCGAGATCGCCCCGCCGTCTCGGGATCGCGCTTCGGTCGCGATCGCTCTGCGCCCAGCGGCCGCCGGGTTGCCCGAGTCGGGCGGACGCGTGCCCAGTACGTGTACGGACGCGTTGGCGTCGATGGCCCCTCGCCCCTGCCCGCCCCGCCCGATCTGCGCCTCTCCGCGGTGGCCGTGCCCAATGCGGCATGGTGGGCGGACGTTGCGATGCCCGACAAACAGCCTGGCCGACCAGAGGCTGAGGTACAGTACCTACGGGATGCGCCGTGGCGAGACTACGTGCGCAATCTATCACGCTACTACGCATCATGAGCCGCACTGATGATGATGTGGCCTCCCACGTATATGATTATTGTGATACGCAAACGCGCGCGGGTGGCGGGCGCGACGCGTCGAGGTAGGTGTGCGGGGCGGGCCCGTGCGCGGATTGGCGGGGGCCATTCAATTTCGGGTGGGAGTGTTCGCGGGACGCGCAGATGGTGGGCGAGATTTGCTAAATCGGACGCGCTAACCGAGATGCGCGGAGCTGCCTCTTACGGACGTTCGTCGAGATCGTATCGCCGGATTGCGGCGGGCCCTGATTGGCTCCCGATGCGCACCTACCGTCTGGATGCGTCTCTGCGTGCGCGCGTAGACGCTACGGTAGAGCGGCCAGTGCTTTAGGACGGGCGAGGCGGGATCGATGCAATGTGAGCACGATTTGTCGTGCTGACGGAGCGTGCACAGTGCTGTGCGCAGAAGACGGACATCCTTGTTTTCTCAATCCGCGTCATTATCCTTCATCCGCCCTGGTGTCCAGGGCGCGCGCAATGGCGGTGCTGCTGGTAGCAGCGATCCTTGTGTTTTCTGTGGCATCATATGTCATCGGAGTGGTTCATGCAATGCGCTGCAGCGGAAGCCCGACGAGAAGACCGAAGGTATGTATTCAACTGCACTGCAGCGGATGAGGAGGGTGGCCGCGTGCATCGCTCTGTAACGGCATGACGCGCGCGGCCCGCGTCGTGGCTGGCGAAGAGGACGTCAACGGTGCAGCAGTGCGGTTCTGGAGGAGCGCAGGGGACGGGGACGAATTCGATATGATGCCCGCCTTGATTTGTGGAGGAGGCCGCGGTATCGCACCCTGATTGGGTGGATTGGGGAACGAAAGAGCCCGGAAGGTCGTGCATGGGACGGCGTGGGTGGGCATTCCCTGGCGCGGAAGGAGGGCGAGGCCGTGACAGGATAGGTGCACACGCATGTGGCTGAAGGAGGTTGCCGCCCTCGGACATGGAACGAGCAGAGGGAAGCGCCGGACGGGCCGGGCCGAGCGCGAGCGAGCTTGGCCGCTTCGGTTGGTGCGAATGCAAAAAGGCAAGAAGCGTAATAAATGGGGGCGTGGGAACTATGTAATAATGACCACTTCGGCTGGAGAAATCCGCGCGCGCTGGCGAGATACACACACCGATCCTGCGGGTGCAATAGAGGGGATGACCTGCTCGCCCTCCGTCACGGCCTGCCGTTGGACAGCGGGGGGCCATGCACGCTCGTGCGACAGCGGTGGCTGGCGGAGATGGGATATGACGGCACCTACCGCGGGGGCTGGGGGCGGGGATTGAATGCGAGGAAGACGAACACGACGCGTGTGTGGCTGGGGGTGGCAGGTGGGAGGGCTGGCGAGAGGGAGAGATGAAACGCGGGCAGATCGGGGGAGTGATCAGATCGAGTATCTGTTGCTTCTGGGCGGGGGCACTGGAAGAAGCACCATGGCCTGCGAGGTGGCATCGGGCTTGCACGCCAGTGGAACTGGATCAGATCACACCTCTATTTAATGCTGCTCCCCCGGAGATCCTCCCTTCCCGTCCTCGCGTCTATCGCGATCCAGCTCCGCCTCTCTTCCAGTCTTCGCGCGCATCCCCTCATCCTCACGCCGCCTCCCTCGCCCTCTTTCTATATATACGCGCCCCCGACATCCCTCATCTCCCGCCCTCCCCTCCTCCTCCCCGCCCCCGAGCTCGCCCACCATGTCCTCTTCGAGCTCCTCCCGCGTCTTCGCCCAGCACGTCCGTGTCTCCTCCACCGACGAGCTCTCATACGATGCCTCCACCCGCGGGGAAATCAACGAGACTATCCAGACCATCGTCACTGGCCGCAAGTGTTGGAAGACCATGAAAGGCAAGGGCGAAGTCGTCTGGCCGCCCTTTCTTGAGCTCGCCCTCGTCGAAGGTGTGTGTCTAGCTATTTGCCGAGGCATCGGTCTATGCATATATGCACCTATCTGACCCAATATATCTACAACACAGGCCTCGAGAAGTACCAGCCTGTCGAGAGCCGGACAACGCGCGCATTTGGCCGGTTCCCCATGCGGAACAAGTTCATTTCGGACTACATCTTCAACAAGACCGGCAAGCGGCGCACCCCGAAGCAGGTCGGTAGCCGCCTTCAGCAGCTGCGCGACACGACCGAGGGCAAGCGCAGTGCGTATATTTCCGCCATTGTCTCATGGGAACACCACTGATTGTCCATCCCACTCCGCAGTATTGCAACAGTTGTCGAGTCGGCACATCGCGATGATGCAGCCCAAGACCGAGCCCACTCCTGAGCCGTCCACCTCGACCGAGGTTGCCGCGCCAGCAGGCCCTCCAGTCAGCTACCTCACCATCGCCGTCCTCCCCGAAACGCCTGGTAGTGGCTATCCGTCACCCGCACTTTCTCCCCTCGCCGACCCGTCCACGTCCGACGCGCAGCCGCCGCGGCCGATGCGCGCCATCGACCCGACGGTGACCTTCATCTCGCGCACCTCCCTCAACGCATACGCAAGTGTACGCGTCATGCGTGACGGGCGCGCAATATGGGCGGAGAAGACGGCACTCCGATATCTCGAGACACGCATCCTCCCCGCACCTGTGTACCCATCGCAGATGGTGTGTAGTCATCTCTACAGCACGGAGGTCGTCCCTGGATTCTGGAGCCAGCTATGCGAGTGTAGCGGTGAGTTCCGTTGTATTTGCTTTTGCGCGTGGCGTGGGCGGGTTGGGCCCTGGTTTTGGAAAGTCAGGAACTGATCCATGTTCTCTTGTTTCAGATCCGAGCCCGTATACCATTGTCCAAGACATCGTACGGCTGCCGGATGGTGTCGACGCCGCATCTGCCCTCTCCCACACAGGCACGGCGACAGCCGCGCCTGAAGATGTGGTCCTTTCCACTGTCTACCGCTTCAAGATGCACTCGACGAACTCTCCTCCCCTCTCGCCCTCGATGTCGAGCGTCGACGCCCTCAGCTACTCACATGAGTCGAGCGTGAGTCAGCTACCTCCATATATGCAGGGGGTAATGCTGACTGACAGCTCTGATTTTTCTCTATCGATCTGATTTGGCTTGTCGCCTTGTCCTCCGCCGTCGCTTCGCCTTCGCACACGTCTCACGCCGTCATCCCCTCGCCTCTCGTGTTGTTCTCTGGCAACTTTGCACTCGATAATCATACCCGCTCACTTATCTGATCCGCCGCCACCCCACCAGCCCGAGATTGGCTCTGACTACGGCAATGAGCTCCTCCCTCCTGTCCCCATGCTCTACACGCCCTCCCACTCCTCTACGCAGCTGCATTCACATTCACATTCTCCGCAGTCTCTCCCTGCCCACACACCCTCGCCTCCTCAACAAACAGCACACGCGCTGCCGCCCCTGCACAGTCTCCCGCACATCCCGTCGCCCCCGATGGCCGGTGCCCACACATCCTCGCCGCCGCACATGCCCATGCACTCTTCCTCGCTCCACCACTCCTCGTCGCTGCACCCCTCGGGCGCGGCGGCGCTCCCGCAAATCCGCGAGCCGACGGGATCGCCCGCAACGCCCGGGCTGATCCACCGCCACGAGGAGGGCTACGCGAGCCTGCCGCCGAGCCCGCTCGAGCTGACGTTCCCGCCGAGCGTCCAGCACCACTCGACGACGCTGCCGAGCCTGACGTCCCTGCAGAACGTCCCTCCGATCTCGAACGGCGGGATGTGCGGAGGGGCGGGGTACGCCGGGTATGCCAGCCAGACTGCGGTGTACGACGGGTCGATGGGCTATGCGGTGAGTCTATAATCTGCCTGCGTGGTCTTTGCACGGGAGGGCTGACGAGTGTTCGGCGTTGCAGACCTTCGACCCCTCGAACGCCTACTCTGGCCTTTAGCTGCTCATCGGCTTGCGGATCGTCGCCGTCTTGAACACACTACTCTACTAATCTCCACCATGGACCCTCTCGCATATCGCCTGGCCCGCAATTGTGTACCAAAAGCTGTACTGGATACTCCTCAAGCCTCTCGCCGCCGCCATCTCTGCCCAGTGTACCCCCTCCGCGCGCCGCCATCGTTGTCGCCGCCGCCGCCGTTATTTGTGCCCGCCCATCTGTTGTCTCGCATCGCGCCACTGCCACTGTTCGATAGACCCGCCGGACCTCTCGTCTTCAGATTATTTGTTACTGTGCATAGTTCAAGTCCCACTTCAGGCCCGCGTACTGCTACCCCCCTTATGCACGCTTGCCCCCATCCGCATCGTGTGTTGTATACCTCGCATCGAGATCCGTCCCTCCTTCTGCTTACGCGTAGCTCCGCATTACAGCCCTCTTGTTAATCCATCGCATGCCTGCGCGTGCGCCCCCGCGCGTGCGGCGCTTTGTACCATCATCCCGCTCCCCTGCCCACCAGACACGGCCGCTCGGTATTCGATATTATTCGTACATTATTCAGACGCGTTTCTGCACTCATCTAGGAGTACACCCTTGCTTCGCGATTATCCATTATCCGTTCATCCATTTCCTCGCCACCCAGTGTATACCGTATCGCATGTACCACAAGGTTAATCAGAGCACAATGATGCAGCCTCACACTGGCACCTGGGGCAAGCCTCCACCGCCGCTGCCTCCGTTTCGTTGCAACGGTGTGACGGATGCTCGGTACCGTGGCCTTGAGCGACACCGCACTCGTATGTGCGTCCGGTTCCGCGGCCACAGTGATCCCCACGATCGTACTAGTCCAGACGAGCAACGGAGACCTGGGCCAACGGTACCACTACCGCGGCTTGCGGCGCCGCCAACACTCCTCTAACCTCACGTCGCGCGTCATGGGCAAGTGATGGAATAGAGCATTAGGTTGTGGATTTGAATTCCTTGACAGTTGGGGAGCATACACGGTAAAGTGTCCCGCGTGCAGACCAACGCCTTCTAGCCCGCCTTCTAGCCCTCCGCCCGGCACGTCGACGCTGCCGCCGGGCTCAATAAACGGATGTCGTAACGCGGCGCAGCTGCTGGGGGGCGTCGAGTGCGCACAGGTCCCTGCGGGAGGTTGGCCCGTCGCAGGCGCTACCTATGCATCACGTTCGCCACCATCACCACCGCAGGCCCCACCATCGATGTTCGCCGAGTCGAAGGCCTGCCGCGCCGGGGGATCAACGCGAGTGTGGCCGCGCGGGTGATCGCCCACAGGGCTGCGTCCCGGGGGCCTCGTCTCGCGTTCCCCGTCCACGCATCGGATGTCCGGGGGTCCCAGTGCGTCGGGCATGTAGGTGCGCAGTGCGCCCGACGTTGGTCCGCCGCCACCTTCACCCGGCGCGGGTGAGGATCGGCGGGCATCGCATGTTCGCGACGGTGGCCGCGCATCTCGCCGCGTCTCCGTCTTCGGGAACCCGGTGGGATCTGGAACGCTGTTGGGCCGGGCTTGGGTGCTGTCCGTCGGACCGCCGCACGCACTCGAGAGGCCTCAGACGGCCGGGGAGGATCGCGTTGCAGCCACCCAGGATCGTTCGCGCGCACTTTGCCTACAGGTAGCCCAGCCTAGCAGCCCGCGGCGAGGAGCGCAGGCAGAGTCGACAGACGCGCGGCGAAGTCGCTCGGACGGCCGTACGGACAGCGTTGTGCGCGTCGCCGCGAGACGCGCACACCGATTAGGAGGGGGCCCGCCGCGTATCGCGTGCCTCTTTCCCAGCTTCATTGTCCAAGGTTCGCTGCCGTCACGGACGACCCAGCGTCGGGGCGAGTGAATGGCGATCTGGCCGCGTCCGATCTCGAGTCCGAGCCTCGCGCGGAGGGAGGAAGGGAGATTGATTCGGGCATCTGGCTGCGATCCAGCGGCGCGCCGCGTCGTGACACGTACTGACGCTTCCACGGCGAACCGTCTTTGTGGTGGAGGGTAGTGGCCGGGGGTTGATGCCTGGTCTTCGCTGACGGGATCTCGAAAGGGAGGCGCGCGCGCGGCCGGGGGTGATGGTAGGCTATTGGTGTGGCAGCGCGCAGCCCTGGTAGGTGGTTACAGCCACGATTTCCGAGTGCGCACGGAGGCCGGATGCATACAGTGGGCTTCTGTGGAGGGGTTCGTACTGCGCATCACGTAAGTCGAACGCGGACACCAGCATCAGCGCGAGGTTCTGCGGTGCCGTATAGTACGTATGCACGCAAAGATGGATCAGGGCAGCCGACGAAAGTACAATGGGCGAGTCGACATCGCTGGCCACAGAACAAACTTAGCCACCGGAAGAGCTGCAGATGCGCGCTCACGTGCACGTAAGCCCGTTTAGGCGATCGCACTTCCTGAGAGGAGGTCACGCGCGCCTGCCTGTACAGTCCACGTCCACAGCGTAGATTCCGCCGCCTCCACACGGCAGAATCGTCACTATCGGCTGTACGTACAGTGCGTACCACCCTCCGTCGTACGCGAGTCAACCAGCCATGGGTGCAGCCCCCCTACCCGTCCACGTCAACCAGACCCATCCCAACGAGCACAAGCCCACTCCAACTGAATAGCACAGGATCTCGATCCCGCGTACGCGCGCACGCTCGCCTTCATTGCGCGCACCCGCCCCGCGGGCCCCTCCCCTCCCATCTGGGCCCATCATCCCCAGATCCATCGCCCATCGCCCATCGACATCTCCCGCCCCCCCCCGGGCCCAGGCCGGCGGTATGGAGCTCGGGGCTTGATCCCGAGATTCGCGGCATGCGTGCTGGCGGGCAGGCGGGAGGGCGTCGGTCTGCGAGCGGTGAGTCCCTCGTGTCGTCCGTCCGTCCGCGAGCCAGCACAGTCTACGGAGTCCGTCCCCCCGCGAGCTCAGCGCGGTCGAGACAGACAGGCCCGTCGTTCGCGGAGACGAAGCCCATCCACGGGTTCTACGCAGCGCACGCCAGCAGTCGTCGCGCGGCATGACGCGATGCCGTCCGACTGGGCTGCAGACGAGAACCGCCACCCCGGGGCCTGTACCGTGACACACACACACCCCGCACGCCAGCGCACCCGCCCCCAGCCGCGCGTCCTCGAGTTGCCAAACTGCGCGAGCTCGGGCGGGCTGGCACGCGGATTAGGCTAGATTGCGCACTCGAGCTCCTGGGGTGTGGGGGAGTGCGAGAACCCGCGAAGGCCGTGCCGGGATCTGGAAGGTGCGAGCCGGGACGTGGGTCGACGTCGCGGATTGTGCGGGTGGGGGATGTGGGGGACGTGGGTGGAGTCGAGGGTGGGTGGGCGTGTGCGTGCGCGAGCCATCGTGGTCAGGAGGGGGCAGGGCTGCAGGGCTGGGGTCGCGGGGGAGGCCCTAGCGAGCACGGAATCCGAACATGGGCCGCACGCTTCCGCCCCCGCTGGCTGCGAAGGACGGGGCACGGATAGCGGAGGCGGAGGTAAGCGGCCGCGCACGCCCGGGCCGGGCTCCCTGACGCGGACGCAGAAGGGTGATCGAAGACGAGGGCGAGCGTGCAGTGGAGGGCGATCGGGCTGCAGGTGTATGTATGTACTGCGCCGAGTTATCTGGCCACGGTGGTACCGGTGGTGCTCGAGCTCAGATGGACGCGAGCAGGCGCATCGTGTCTGCGTGCCAGGCTTCACGCGGTGGTGTCGACGAGCAGTGGCAGGCGACGTCGCAGACGGGATCGCACTGATTGCGTACGCAGGGACTCAGAGGGGATAGCGGGGGACAAGAAGACAACTTCATCCGCATTCGACGTGTGTTGTGCTGGACGCACGCGTCAGCGAGGGTGCCTCAGAGGTAATGTGGCGCACGACAGTCGAGACCAACAACAAGGAGGACCAGTTACAGTATATGATACGTGCCGTGCAATGTAACTGACCGAGTGCCCGAGCTGATCATCATCATCAGTCGGCAGGACTCCACTTGTTCATGTGCGGTGCGTTGATATATTGATGGCGCAAAACAATGCGAGGACAGGTACAAAGTACATAACGTCCGACGCGCCCTACGTGCACACGCGAGCTTGTGACCCGGGTCTGCAGCGCGGTCAGTTGCCGGGCGTGGTAGGACGTACCTGCGAGGGTGGGCTGGCGCCCGGCGTAGGTCATACACGCAAGTCATGTCGGAGCACAGGGCAGGTATTCGCGAGGCCGTGGACCACCTGCAGTGCAGAGGGCCCGACTTCATGAGCGCGCGCAGATTACTCATTCAACATCGCGCTGGCCACACACGGGCGTGGATTTGACTACCAGTACGCAGACGATCGAGATGTGGCGCGAGCGCACGACGTGCATGCGACGGCGTGTTTACGACACGGACGGAAACTGGGGACAATCCCAATCGCGACGAGGCCGCCGCAGCGCCGTGCAAGTCCCCCACTAGTACTATTGGCAATCACGGGCCCTGCGTACAGGCAACGAGCACGCCACAGCGCAGAGAAAACACACACCAGACCTGAGCACGAGCCAGAAGGACACTCCGCGCGAGCCGAAGAGCGGCTGAGAATGGCTACATTGCGCGGCGCACCCGCGCATCGCGAAGCCGAAGGCCCTGCGCGCACGCCAGCCCACGCACTAGTGACTTAGTAGAGGAGTGCAGTAGAGCACCAAGGTAGAGTCGCCGCCGCCGCCGCCGCCGCCGTAGCACGCACCTACTCGATGCAGCAAGGGCAGGCGCTCGCAGTGCGAAGGCGCAGGGTGGGATCGGCCGGGCGCCTGTGCTCGCCCCGCGGGCTTGCGGCCGCATTGGGGCGGGCACCCCGGGGGAGGGCGCACGCGCGCCGATCGCATCGCTGCGCACCGAGTGGGGAAAGCGCGCTTTGATGGCCGCGACCCCGCGAGGGCGAGCGAGCGCATGCGAGAAGACAGCCCATCGCACTTTGGCGCGCGCGCGCGCACGCATACGCCGCCCCCTCTGTCACGTCAACGCCCCGTCACGCCGCTGGCAGCCCGTGATCTACCCTCTGCGACGCTCCGCGCGCGTCACGAAGACAAGAGTGCGTGCGCGGGCCACCCACTCGGGGCGATTTCCAACGCGGGGTGCGCGAGGCACCGCCGTGTCGCGCCGGCCCAGGCACGGCGGCCCACACGCTTGCGCCGCCACGAGCAATATCGCCGCATTTGGTCTCATTGCACTCTCGCGCAGGATCGGGTGCCGCAGAGAGACGGAGAGCGACTGAGATAGCCTCCGTTGTTGCGTTGTGTCGCGCCCAGTGCGCCTGTGGCGAGGGGAGGGCCCCGAGGTAGCGCCTAACGTGGCGGGCGGAGGACGTACGGGGGAGGATCCCGACGTGCGCGAGGCTAGCGAGGTCGCCGGGCCCGCCACCGCGAGCGAGCGTGCGCGGCGCTGGTCGAGGTCGCCGGAAGGCAACGCGGTAGATGGCCGGCGGGCGCGCCGCTTTGCTCGGAGGTGCTCACTAGCAGCGTTTGGGTGCGAAGGAAGCCGTCTGGCCAGACTGGTCGGTGTCAGCGAGGAATGGAACGCCGCGACGGACTTGACGGACGTACGCTCGAGTGCGCATTTGGGCGTGCGCGGTGTGTCCTCTGCAATAGAGCAGCGGTTTGACCGTGTTGGGACACTTCCCTGCGAGCGCCGGCTGTCTGGGCGTCGTCCCTTCGTTTCAGGTTGTGCTGAAATTGCGCAGAGAAATCTGCGGCCTTTTTGCATTCGGGGCGGAGGCACATTCTTGCCGACTGCCAGTTCTTCCACGGGCCGTTGCGTGAGTGGTAAGCCAGAGACTGGCACAAGTATAGTCAGTGCAATGCATGCCGCATAGTCACGGTGACAGAGTGCATGCAGGAGGTCGAACCATCATCCTCACAAACATGCACACTGAATGGACTTGGAGAGAACAGTTCGCAATTGGAACATCGTAATCTGTCTCTCCCATCATCAACATCCACAGTCGGTAGAGAGTGAGTATGTCACACACATCCAATGAGTAGTACGTTTTTCCTCTCCAAAATCGTTACGAAACGCTGACCGCATGCACCTACAATTCGGTGGGTGCAAGTGCGCGCGTCGCAGGAATGCTACTGTTCGTCTAAGGCACTCCAATTAGTACACCAGCTCTGGAGGGCGTTCGTACCACAGGGGATACGGTCTGCGGCGCGGGGACGACTATCCCAGTCGCGGTGCTATCAACATCTGCAAACCAGAAGAGAGATACGGCGCACTTGCTTGATAGTAGGACTCTCTTCCACTAGCAGCCCAGCCGCCGTCCGACGGGGCCGCCACCCCTCCAGCAATGAGAGTGAGATGCCGACGGATGCTCAGTACCTCTTCATGCCAGTGAGTATGCCCTACGTCACCTACCACATTGGATGAAGGGTTTGCACCCTCTTGACGCGTCTTCGCCCCCGACTGCCCGACCTACATTGCTAGCAAGCTGCATTCCCGCCGACGGGGATGCACGCGACCACGCTCTTCGTCTCCCAAAAAACGGTTCTGATTGCGAGTGTCCGTGCTCACTTGGCCCCTCGAGCCCTCGAGGAGCGGTGGCCGCCATGCCCTCAGTTTGAAATTTCTGAAATTGAAGGCGGACTCCTAAACATGACGGAGAGTCCGGGTCCCGCACAACGTGCGATTGGAGCTCCTCTTCGTATCGGCTTGCCACAGTGTCCCACTAGGCACACCGCACTGTCGTGCAGCCTGGCGTCGCCGCACAATGTGCGCAGAACGCGCAGCGAGGGTGCGCGCGTGCACGAACTTGCATCGCAGGTACGCCAGATTGAGAAGAGCACTCTAGTAGCTGGGCGCCGCAGAGCGTCGACATGGACATGGCGGACGAGGGCAAGGGCGAAGGGCGCACTGGCACTGGCTGGTGGACGATGCGGTGGCGGAGGATCGGGAGATCGGCATCGGGGGCTACACCGCTGTGCCGCGACGCCAATGGCGTCCTCCGAGCGAAGTCCTACCACCTACTAGCATGCATACAATGCGTTTGTCAGACCCGACTCTAGCGTATATTGGAAGAACAGGCAGCCTCGATGCATGGCCGTTTAATCTCCGCTGCGTCTACGTCCGTCCGAACCTCAGAAATACTAGTAGGAGACAGTGCCCGGCAGTCTCCGTGGCCTCCTCGACGCACAAGCGCGGCGGAGTTGACATTCGCCACAAGACCGAGTAGCTCAGACTGCGAGCGCGACCTCGCGCGCTGCCTCCTTCCAAGCACTCGTGTATACCCCGCCACCATCGACAGGGAACCGTACTACGCAGCCCAGAACACGCGTGTTCCCGCGCCCTCATAGTCAGCTCCCCACACAGCTCTGATCCTGGCGACAAGAGGAAACCGTCCTGCACCGTCTGTGCGTACACATCCCAGTGTGCAGGTGCACGCACGCATGTATGTTCGTCGAATAGCAGAGCGATAAATACTACTACCTAGCGAAGGGCGGCACGTACGAGCGACGATGTCCGTCGGGGTTCGGGAGGGGAAATGTAGTGTGCGTGGGAGGAGTAAAGGGGCAGGTGGGGTATGTATGTAATGGGACGGGGGAGAGAGGCAGAGGGAAGGAGGCAGGGGGAAGGGAGCAGAGGGGTGCAGGTAAACAAGAGATGAGATCCATCGTGATGCGTAGATCGTGTACGGGCTGTAATGTAACCACCCTCTGAGAGTATGTATATGGTCCTCGATCGGGGTGTAGCGTGAGGAAGGCAGGAGAAGATTAAGCACGAGCACGAGCACAGGATGCGACACCGCGCGTGAGCGGAGAGACCCATAACAGACGAGACGAGTCGGCACGCAGACAGACATCCACGCCCTCCGCACCGCGCTCACACCCCCGTAATGACCGGGGCCGGGACCGCGCGGCGCACGCCCACCACGACATCCGCGTCCCCGCCCGCACCACACCCGCTCGTGGGCACAGCCGCATTCACCGCCGACCACGCATCGGGATACTCGCAGCCGGCAATGGCCGTCGGCGCGCTGCGCACATCGCTCGTGTCGAACCACCCGCCGGGCGTGCTCACGGTCGCGGCCGCGAACGTCGTGGGCGGGGGGAGCGAGACGACGCTCGCGGTCGCGGTGTACTGCGGGAGGTACGCCATGCTCTGCGTCGGCACGTCGTTGATCGACGTCGGCGGCCACGCGCCGTACGACGCCACCGACGACGCCGCGATCTCGTCCGCGCCCGCCCCGCCCGTCGCGTACGACGGGTACGTCTCGTTCCACGTGTTCGGGTCCACCCCGAGCGACTCGCAGATCCCGAACGCCTCGCGCGGGTCCTTGGGCATCCACCCGTTGTCGAGGCCGAGCTTGTACGACCACAGGGGCGCCTCTACCGTGCCGCTGTCGGCTGACGGGCCGATCTGGATGCACATGAGCAGACGGAAGAGGCTGAGAACTAACGCAACGTACCTTCCACGTCCAGAAGAACCAATCGCCAAGGGCATCCATCTCTGCGAGGGCATACATCCGGATGCCCTCCTTGGTCTCATCGCTCCAGTTCTCCCAGTCGACCCAGTAGTCGCAGTTGTCGGGGTAGACAGCACCGCCATCGATACCGCGCACCCACAGGCCGCAGTCGTTGAAGGCATTGCTGAACTCGCCCGCGATGGTCACACCAAACGCGGTTCGGCTGCGGACACCCACCATCCATCAGCCATCAACAGAGAAAGGGCCACGGAAATCCATTTCAGAACAAAAGAAAGAAACGCACCTGGTATTCATACCAGGCCCGAACCCCTCGCACGCCTGGAGGGGCCACTGCCCGCCATAGACCGAGGAGTTGCTCTGGCCCTTCGCGGTCACGTTCACAGGCTCGGTATTCGGCTGGCCGTCGAACGCATAGTACGGGTGCGTGTCTGCGCGCCGAGGATCCGACGAGCCGCAGAGCGCGTCCCACGTCAGGGTGGCGCGGAGCCGGCCGGGGAGGGGGACCGGGGAGCGCAGATCGCGGAGGCGAAGGCCGAGCGTAAATCATCACATGTCGCGAGTTGAGCCCAGACAAGCGAGGAAGGAAGGGAAGGGAACAAAGCGATGCACCGAGGGCGTCGTTCGGGGCCGAGGCGTTGCGAGGAACGGCGCAGGGCGTTGTCGCACAATACGTCAGGCGCGACGCCGCAGGACGCGACGATCAGGGCGGCCACACGATCGGAGCACCGTGACACGCGGCGAGCGAGTGGCGCGGGGTTCACATGGGACAGCGAGGTGAAGAGTGATGTGAAGAGAGCGTGGGGGACAGGCGGGGAACGAGAAGAGAGTGGGGACCGTCAGCGGGAAGCGGGAAGCCTAAACGGAGGGACGCACCGAGGAGGATGCGGTCGCTGCCCTGGAGGAAGTCCTTCCAAATGTCTGTCCCCTGGAAGCCGTCGTGGATGCCGATGTACGGGCCGTTGCCCTCGCCCACGCCCGTGATGTTGCGGATCATCCAGTGCGCGTGCAGGTAGCTGCGTCCCCGCGCTCAGTACGACGCGTCATCTTGGGCCGGAGAGACGAGGGGGACTTACAAGGTGGTGAGCACGGGCATCGTGATCGTCGCCAACAGAGGCTCGTTCACGATGCTGAAGATCGGGATGAGGGGCTGGTACTCTGGCTGCGCGCATGGTCACCATATGAGGGTCATGCAGTCCAGCAGGGATGCAAACGCACTTGGGTGATGAACTCGGTAATGACCCGGATGTACTCCAGCGCGCGTTCCGCGTTCGCGATGCCCATCATGCCGTTGAGGAAGTTGATCGAGCCCAGCTTGCCCGAGTGGTTGTACCCTGCGACGCCTCAGCACGCGCCCACCATCACAAGACACGCGCACGCACCGTTCTGGCTGCCGGGGATGGTATGCAGGTCGAGGTTGATGCGGATGCCATACTTGCGCGCCCAGCGGAACACCTCCATGATGTAGCTCCAGCACACGCGCGGGAGGAACGGCTCCGACACCGTCGTCCCATTCAGCGTCCCGACGTCGTCCCACACCTCGATCGCCCAGAACGGTATCGGGAGGCGAATCCAGTTCAGACCCGCCCCTGCCGGCGCGCGTCAGCCCGGGCACACCACACCACACCACACCACACAGCCGTGAGCGCACTCACCGGCGATCTCGGCGATGTCCTGCTCGGTGATGAACTCGCTGTAGTGCGCGTCCATGACGGCGGTGATGTTCTCGTGCGCGCGGAACGCGACGTCGAGCGTCCACTCGTCCACCGCGCCGTCGTCGAGGTACTGCTGGTAGTACTGCGGCGTGATGAACGGCTCCATGACGAACAGCCCGCCGAGGTTCACGCCGTTGATCCGGTTCGTGCTGAAGTTCCACGGCTCGCTCAGCGGCGGCGTCCATGAGTTGGGCCGCGCGGAGTTGTTGAACGGGTTGGCGGCGTCGTAGACCCCTGCGAAGACAGGCGTCAGCGGAAGGTCCGGAGAGACAGGTGGAGCGCGGAGAAGCGTCAACGGCCACGACGCGCCGCCGATCCAGTGCAAAAGCGAGGCCACTCACAATATCCGCCAAAGTTGTTGATGTACGTGAAGGTCGTGCCGTTGTTCATGACGACCTCGCTGCCGTTGCCGCCCCAGGTCGCGCCGTCGACACCACCGCCTCCGCCATCGACACCACCACCCCCGCTGCTCCCACCACTGCTACTCCCGCTCCCGTGCCGGTGGGGCTTAACAGCGACGAACCAGACGGGGAGGACAACGGCCAGGACGACGGCGGCGAGGGCGAAGAAGCCGACGAGCCAGATCCAGGGCCTGCGCGGGCTGTACCACGGGCGCGGGCGTCGATAAGGGTAGGCATCCACCGCACCGGTCGCGAGGCCCTCCTTGGAGCCGGGGCCGGCCCCGGGAGCCTGCGCGGGGAGGACGAAGGGGGTGGACTCGCCGGCGGGCGGGGTGGCGTACGCGCCGACGGGGGTGCTGGGGATGGAGGGCGCGAGGGCGGTGGCGCTGCCTGCGGCGGGGGGGATGTAGGGCGGGTAGTTGCCGCCGGGGTGGGTGCTCGAGTCGGCGTACGAGTCGGCGCGCCCGACGGAGGCGTGGTCTTCGCCCTGGGCGCGCGGGGGCGGCGCGAGGTGCTCGGAGGACATCGCCCGCTGCTCGCTGGGCGTCGCGCGTGTGTCTGTGGGGAGGGGGGGAGGTTAGCGAGGGGAGGGGACGAGGGAGCGGAAGGAGCGGGAGGGGCGCGCACCGGGGGCTTGCTTTGGTCGTCGGGCGGCAGCCAAGGGCTGGGCGACGGGAGCTGGGTGGGCGGGGCGCAGAGCAGGCTGGAGCAGGGCACGCCCGCATGGCGCGCCTCCTCCTCTTAGCAGCTTCTGGCCCCACCGCTGGCAAGGGCGCGCCTGCCCGCACGTGATGGCACGCTGCTGCGGGCAAACGAACGCGATGGCGTCATGTCTTGAATTCGAATGCGCGGGGGCCAGATCGTTCGCCCGCCCGCGCGGTCCCGCGTCCAGCTGATGCGGGCCCTCCATAAATACCCCCAACTCTATCAGTGACGGCCCGCCATGCCCGCCTCCTCGGCCACGACCTCTGCCTGGACGTCTCACTCACTGCTGGACTCTGCTGGGCACCGGCCGGAACGCCTCTGAGTGGCCTTCGTGCGACTGACCAAAGTCTTTGCACGGCAAGCGAAGAAGCGTGACAGGAAGACACTCTCGAAAGGGTACAACGCAAACCGAGCTACCGAGCGACCCTCATGAATGCGACCGATCAAGTCAGAAGACACACCACCCATGCGCTGCGCGTCCCAGCAGCGTTTCAGTGGGGGAAGATCGAGGGTCCAACGTCGACCGTCTGGGTCCCTTCGTCTGCTGTGCACGTGCTCCACAATAGTAGGTGATGGCTGCTGGAAGACTCACGTACCCGAGCGCACTCGCCGAAGCGGCTGTAATCGTTGCGAAGGACGCCCATAAGTCATTCCGCCTCATAGCCAGTTTTCAACCTGACCAGACCACCGACGGCAAACTCTCTTCCCTACGATTTGGAGGGCTCCGCGTCATCGGGACCATCCTCCGGTACGTAGCGTTCAACAACTCGCCACAGCAGAGGAGTACGGCGTCAGGACACTCGCTATCGCCACACACGTATCCTATCCAACGACCCCTTCGCACGAATGCATACGCTTACCCGGGCTCGTCGTGGATGTGCGGCTACTGGAGTCCTTCGCGTGGGTTCGCATGCCCATGTGCTTGCAAGGGTGCATTCAAAACGTTCATGGGGCGTGCGGCACGAGAAGACGGTCTCGACTGCGCTTTTGTATCGTAACGCTATCATGTCAATGGCGGACGCGGTAGATGTTCATCCACCACGATCTTTTGAGCGCAACTATACGTACGGTCTGATGACCCCCACTCCTCGGTCTGCAAGGTGCCTTCTCATCTCTGCGGAGACATGAACAGACAATGCTAGTAGCCCCAGACCAAACGAAGCGGTCACTGATCCACGCGCCACGCGCCTCCTCCACCCACGCACTGTATCCTATGCGATGGTCCACCACCTCCGCTAACAAAGAGGGTGAACCCCTGCAGGTAGCGGAAACCTATGTATACTACCCCTCTGCATTCAGCCGGATCCAACGTTGATACACGCCAGTTGCTTCGTGTAAGAAAGGCAAGCGTTCGAATCACAGACAATCGGGAGTACATATCAGATGGACGGGTTTGCTGGTATAGATGTAGCGTCGAGAGCGAGAGCGAAAGCAAGATATACAGACAGCCACAAGAAGTGCGACATTGTGGCGAAGTCTTGGGGTTATGTGTCAAGAGCTGGGACAGCACACTAGACAGCTGTCCAGGTACAATGGACGACGACGCGAACGACGGCTGTCTGACGTAAGGAGCGACGACCGGTCGAACGGGCCAGCCCAGCCAACACGCTACCCGGAGGTTTGAGTGCATATAAGTGAGATGCACCCAAACGCCCCGAGCCGCTGTCTGCGCTCGCTGGCCTATGGACAGGGCATCCCCTGCGTTCCAGTGTATATCACACCTGTAACGCTTCGCCCAGGCAGGTGAGTTGCAAAATGCTGAGCCATACCTTGCGACGCTTATGACTGTAAACCATCACAGACTAGCATCTCCACGGAATATGGATGCAAGCAAACGCCCATGAATATCCCGGGAGCGAGGCCAGCTTCACCACGCACAGCGTGATGATGCTGACCCCACCATGCTAGACTGTATTGGTACAAGTACATCTCGAGGACACACGATCGTTGACGTGGAGACACCTTCAGGCACCTGCAAAGACTATCAGCGAGTCCAATCCGATCTGAAAGGCCCGACGTACGAGGAGCCCATCCCATGGCATGATACGCTTGTCTGGCGGCCTCTTCCTTAGCAAGCTGTTTGCTCTTCATGCCGGTGCTTTCGCCCTTGACGGCGCCGTCCACTGTGTGGGTGCGATATATATGTACTGCGTGCAAACATGTGGACAGACGTACCGATACACTGTACGGCCCAGCTGCCATTGTGAGCAGGACCTGTAAAGCTGGCAGGATACTGCACATCCAGCCTACGCTGAGTGGCAGTTTGATTGAAGAGCGGCAGGAAAGCGGTCAGCTGCGCCGAAGTGGGGGGAATCGTCGCCGGTATCGGCATCGGTGGAGGTGGCTGCACCGGAGGAAGCACGTCTGGAGGTGGCGGCGACGCAGCCCCAACTAGCTGTCCGATCCAGTTCTGCACGACCTCTATGCCGTTCTGCGCGAAGACGGCGCCCACATACGAGTTGAAGAGAAATCGTGTTTCCTGTGGGAAGGGTTACTAGCCACGCACACACCGCAGGAGGCTGGGCACATTACCTTCGGAGTGCGCAGCGATGATGCGGCGTCGGGACTGCAACGCAGTTTATCCCTCATCTTGTAAGCGACGACCCAGCTCTCCACCTTTTCGTCGGAAAGAGCATCGCTCCTCTGCATCTTGATCGCGAGCGATCAGTGGGACAGTCTGATGCGTTCCAGGAATGGCATACATCGATCTCATCGGCCTTCAACATCGGTCGCTTGTTGAAGAGCGCGAACGTCACCGCGAGCTCGATGACCTTCTCTCCAAGGACAGCAAGTCGCTCATTGTCCCCGAACTCAGAGTCCTCGTCCATCTGCGCCCCAGGGAGCCTCAGACTCCTGTGTGTGAAGACATCCAGGATAGTTTCGCCGCGTAGCTGCGGCGCTGCAGGGTAAGACATCGTGGTGTGGGATGAAGAACGGAGGGGCTTGAGACTGCTATCGATTATGGAATCGAGAAGGCATATATACTGCTGAGCCCCCCCGCGGAGGTAGTGGTAGAGCACGTGGCATCTAGGGAGTCTTTTGGTCCCCCTTCGTGTTTGACGTACAACTACGTACGTGCACTGGACGGCATCTAGAGACATTGCATGAGAAAGGGGCACGGAGTTGATGCGAAATGCTGCCGCACCTGGGGGGTTCGACCACTTCTGAGCATCGGACTGCATGCTACGGTCTTTGACTTGCATGCCTTGATCAACAAGAAGCCAGCTGATTCGATGAGGATCGTCTCCTACGAGGAGACCGCATTGACGATTCGCAGTCGCACTGGCACTGCAGTGAGAGAGCGTATTGAGAGCGCTATTCGTGCCGAAGACTTTCTCGCGGGCGACATGCACGGACACGGACGCAGACGAGGCCACGATGGTGAGTGCTGCTAGTTGGAGGTGTTCAATACGTTCCATCAGGGCCACTGGTCTAAAAACACTTATATTATGATTGTTAGTAATTGCTAGATCGACCCCACCACTGGCAGTGGCGCATTTGCATGAATGCTCGCAAAATGCTCCCACTGAAGCTGAAATAAACAGTACGGCGAATGCATCCTGCTGTGTATGAGCCGGTTCCCTTACTTCGGAAATGCCCGGCATTATGCTAATATTCCGTGGATTAAGGCCGTATGCTCAGTAGTATTTCTGCTCTGTTGAGTCAATGACATTACGTCCAATAATGATATCCTGAAAACACAAGTTGGCTCTAGTATATGTTTACCAACTACAGACGCATCAAAGGAACGCTCAAGTTCGAAGTTGACGTAGACGGGTTCTTCCATCACAGCACCTCGCATTGCTCATTCATGATTACTGACGGGGTCTCTCGCCAACCTCGCCGCATGAAACTAACATGTACCCCGAAACCATTGTGAGTCTCATGATATGACGACACACTCTCCAGCGCGTGCAGGCCGGGACATACGGACTCGGAGGCGACGAATGAGTCGGGCCCAGAAACTATATAGATCTGCAGAATGTGTGATGTTTCCTCACAGACATGGCCCATCCCGCCAACGCCGCGCCCCAGTCCTCAAAAAGGGAGTCACTCACAGGGCCTCGAGGACTTCTGGTCTACATGTAGTCAAGTAGGTGAGAAAGCCACCCATCTTCGCACGCAACCGCTCCGCGCATCATACTGCGGCTGCCTCCCTCGCATCGAGCATTTCTTTGACTCACAGGAGCATCTCAGTTCAAACCGGTGCAGAGAGCCAAGCGCACAACATCGACCGCTGTGGCCCACGAGTACGCGACCAATTCGGAAGAGGCAAGCTTGAATGATCACACCTGTGCGGCCGAACGAAGATAGGGAATCACACTGGGGCAGCCCTCCTATCCCCTATCTCAAGACGAACTCAGATCCCTGGGCCCATCACCTTGCAGGAAAACAACTCGAGTCTGTGCCCAGAACATCCTTCGCACCCATTGCTCGCGAGAGGGTGCCGGATACGCCCTGCGACCCTGTAAGCCATTTCTGTTTGATGCTGCGAGTCGGATACGGACAAGTATCTCGAGAGGTTTCCAATTGCGCGCACCTCACCTCCATAAATTGGGAAGGATCGGCGTAAATCATTGCAAGCACGCAGAGACGATCAAAGCATATGCAAGAGGATACAACCAAGCGTATGACGGAAAGCGACGCGTGCCTCGCACGTTTCCAAGATATGGATGATCCATGGACTCCGGGTGTTGCTACAATCGGATAGCAAGATGTGAGCGAGACATCATACTTGCAGGTCAATCTAACCGGAGTATTGATAAGTCTCCATCGTCACGGGCAATCCTAGATGAAGGCAAAGAACATACGAACATACCTGGTCTACTGCTTCCATCGCTTGCCCGCCACACCGGTCATAGTTCTCAAGCAAATCACGGAAGTGCCTCCCGCCCCACATGTCCAGCAGCTTCAAAAACTGCTGCATGTGCGCAGGCCAGTGGCCGCCGAGCCCGACAGTGTTCGGCGACCACAGGGTGCACAAGCCGGGGCTGACGACGCCTGCGCGCGCCCATATCTCGTGCAAGCGATAGTGCAACATACCCTCGACACTCTCCGTGCACCAGAAAACGTCATAGACCTCCCTCTGGCCAAAGTTGTCTGTCAGGTACTCATCTTCCATGAACGCGCGCCGTCCGTCAATGACGCTCCGCCGGCAGCGCTGGCGGTAGCGCAGAAAGCGGTCGTAGCAGCCCGCGGGGACGGTCTCCATCTCGACGCAGTATGTATCGGTTGGGATGAGTAGCGCGTGCTTCGCGGCGAGCCGCGCCTCGGCGTGCCAGCCCTGTCTCACCGCGACGAAGTAGGAGCGCAAAGGCTGGGCTTCGATCTCGTTCATCCAGGCGCGCTTGGCGAGCTCTGCGGCACGCACGAGCTCGTACTTGTGTGCCGTCTCCAGGACGGCGGTGAGTAGCTCCCAGTTGTGGATGTGTGGGGTCGGTCCGGGGTATGTTAACTGAAGGAGAGGGAGGAGGACCTCTGCCGGCTCCGGGAGAGCAAGGATGGGGTAGTCCTCTTGTGGCTTAATGTCACTGGTGCGTGCATCGCGGATGAGTTGCTCGAGCTTCGTGGAGGCTATGGCGATGAGGCTCTCCATAGCGTAGAAGTTGAACTTCTCACGCGAGCGTATGACGATGTTCGCGTGGCTGGACGGTTGATCGAATGGACTAGGGACAGTGAAAGCCGCCGCCGGCTCCTCAAGGGGCCTACTTGCTGGACAGGTGAACCGGTAATTCTGCGGCAGCTCGATCTTGCGCTTGTAGGCGTCGCAGAAGTACAAGAGGCGGTGGTACGTGCCCGCGGAGACCTTGTCCATATCCTTCACGTACGTGTCTTCCAGGTCATAGGAGGGATCTTGGCACCACTCCACGGCCGCCTGGTATGGCTCGCTCTCGAGGTCCGCGAGACATGCGACGGTGAAGACACGCTTGGGATCGTCGAACATCGAGAGCTGCCTCTTCAGGCGCTGGACGACCGGATCGACATCGTACTTCACTGCAGCGCGCAGCACCTCGCCGATACGCATGATGTCGTTTAGGACGGGACCGTCGCCCGGATACATGTAGCGAAGTAGCGCGTCCAGCGTCTCGCTGTTCTCCTGCACGTCGATGATGGGACGCTTGCCGGCGTCGCTAGGCTGGGGAACCCTGGCCATCCCTTCAAAGAAACCGGATGTGAGGGAGAGTACGACCATGTACACGGAGAAGCAGACGTGATCCGAGGTGCAGAGGATTATGTCGCCGTCCGACTTGTTAAAAGGCTCTCCAGCCCACTTGATGTCGACGGCACCGTCCATTGCGACGGCGGAGCCTCACGGTGAGGCTGCTGGGCACCTAGGATGAGAGAGAGAGCGAGGGAGAAGAGGAGAGAATACGTACCTCGCGTCGCCGACTAATGGGAAGGGACGGGACGGGCAACACTGCGTGGCGTCAAAGTTCACGGTATACAAGGTTTGACCGCGAATCCGTACACAATGGGTTATGGGCTCACCGAGTGTGGCGCGCAGTCCCTTGATCTCTCTCCCGAACATTATACAGTGGACGTTGTTGCTAGCATGGCTGTTGTCTTAGGATCATGGCCTAGCAACAAGTCCCAAGTACATTACCTTATAATCACCACAAGGATGTCTCAGTTGGCCGGGCGCCAGAAAGACAAACCATACGCAGGTGTAATCTCGGGTCTGATCTTGCTTTGCTCGGAGCTTAACCACAACAGAACGGCCCAGACAAGCATGGTGGCGCAATCAATAGAGCACAGCACGGAACAACACGCAGTTCCCGTGAAGATAACCCCTAAGACATCTTTCTGACAGTAGTCCGTATTCAATGTTCGTTTATGAAGTCCTATCTGATCACGGTAGCGCGAGGTAGAGTGCGAGGAGCTTCACGAAGTTGGGTGTACCCACGCCCGTGACTGGGTCCCAACCGGGCTGCGCGTAGAAGCCCTCCGTGCCGCAGCCAGGGTTCGAGCCTGAGGTGATATCGTTAAAGGCAGCCTGGAAGGCAGGCGTGTAGATCTAAGAATTCATGAACATTAGCAAGGCTCCGCAACAACACAAGGAAGAACATACGGTCGGGTTGATGAATCCGATGGTGGACTTCCCGATCGCAAGGCGGGCGTCGTTGATGGCCGAGAAGATCGACGCGGAAACGGGAGACGACGCAGATGTACCGTAGACGAGGTAGTACTCGCCTTGAACGGCTACGACGTAGTTCGCGCTGTTTCACCAATCATCAATAAGCGCTTCATCATGCTAACAGTGTACTCACCCGTTGGCCGAGATATCAGGGAACGCACGCGATCCTGAGGTATTGTATGTGCCCTCAGGGTAGCCAGGAGGATAGGTCGACAGATAGCTCTCCACGGCGGATGCCTGGTACGACGGTACTGGGAACACGTTGGAGAAACCACCACCGGAGTAGATGACTTGTTCGCAGGCGCTCTCGGGCTCCCAGACCTACATATTCCCATCAGCATTGCAGTTTAGTATAACGTGCTCCCCAAACGTACAGTCGCGTTGGGGTTGACCTGTGTCGCACCGACCGCGGTGACGTAGGGGCAATCGACAGGGAAGCCTGGGGCAAAGGAAGTGCCGTCGTAGTCCTCCTGGCCATCCGCATCCAAGCAGACACCGCCATTTCCGGCCACACCATTATCTCCAGAAGAGAAGAACACTGAGATGCCCATCAGTCCGAGCTTTGCGTACTCGGCGCACTGCCTCTGTTCGTACGCGGGGGTCAAGTCCGCTTCGGTGTACCCGTACGACGTCGACATGATGTATGCGGGCGTGACAGTGCCACAGTCCTCCGGTCCCTCGTACCCGCCGTATGGGTCAGGGTATGTTGCGTCGAACTCGGGATTGTCGCCGCCCTCGAACGTGCAGTACGAGGCGTCAAGCGCATCGAGCAAGTTCCCGAAAGATGCGCCCTCGTAGAGGTCGCCGGCCTGGTAGAGTTGTACTGACTGACGGGATCCAACGAGTGTCATTGCGTATTGCAGGTCGAGGTTGGACTCGCCGTTGTAGTCGAAACCTCCATAGTCCGTCTGGACGTAGCCTAAAAGATAGGGTTAGGGTCTTCGTGATGGGTTACAGAATATGCATGTAGCATACCACCGTCAATGCTGTTCAAAACCGGCCGCTGCCCCACCTGACTTGGAGAGAAGTTGCCGAAGAACATGTCGAGATCACTTGCTACATATGCCTGAGGGGTATACTCGACTTATGCCAGGCAAGTGGTAGTGTCGTTAGGTCCCGACGAGCGGTTCCATGACATGGCAGGACTTACCGATAGCGATGGAGTTCTTGTCCGGAACGAGGGGGTAGTAGGCGAAGTCATACAGAGCGCGCAGACAGTTGGGAACAATCTGTTCATCACAGTTCTCCAATTGGTCGAAGATGTCCTACAGAGAGTAAGATGACCAAAACGATGCAGACTCTCTCAGGATCACAACACACCTGTACAGTGCCCTTCGTCTTAGGGAAGCTTGTACCGAAACCGGGTTGGCCGATAGCATGGGCAGTGTAGCTTGTGTTCGAGCTATCTCTGGCCCCAATTTTCTGCCACTGCCCAGCGGGCCCACGCGGCTTAGCGTCGAAGTGGAGGGTGGGCGACACGATATCGACATGCTTCGAGACGTGCTCGGGAAGGTGGTACTTCTCATGACAGCCAACATGCGTGTAGGCTTCATCCTCGCCGTACTGGTAGACGTGGTATTCCGTGCCCAGCAAGCGCTCTGCTTCCTCGACTGTCACGTTCACCTTCATCCAGCTGCCACCCGTGCCGAGCCTGACGCGTTCCGCCGCGATCCCGTTCTCAACGAGCCATCCGCGCACAGCATCGACGGATTCGTCCGTCGGGCGGAAAGTCGCCGCGACCTTTGCGGGGCTCCAGTGTTTGCCGTAGTTGGACGACTCGGGGTGCGACACATCCATGATATACTCCTCGATCTTCTCCAGATTCGGCTGCACGAGGCCGACACGGAAGGGCAGGACCATGTCAGGCTCGGCGCGGCGCACGGGGGCCCACCCGCGCGGGAGGTGTGCACGCGTCTCGTGGACGACGTGGCCGGCAGGGGAGGGCACGGCGACGGCGCAGAGCGCGAGCGCGAGGAGGGCGACCAGTCGAGTGGAGAGCAGCATCCTGGACACGGAGGCGAGGACACGCTGGACCACGGGAGAGTGCATGGGGGCCGTCGAGCGTGTTATATATGCGCGGCGCGCGCTCGTCCCAGCCTGGTCGCTATATCCGCTGGACTGTTCATCATGGCGACGAGCATCGCACTTGTCTGGGCTCTATCTGCATCAAGCAGATATTCAGCACGTATCTCGTGCATTAGTCACCGAGGCCTTATTTACCCGTGGTTTTGCTTGATCTAACTGGCAAGTCGTGTGATTAATGGAAGCGTGCATAGAGAACAAGGAGACCCTGCAGGGGGAAGGCGAGTCTTCTTCGCGCCGCCTGTGAGACTCTTCTACAGAAGACTCAGCTTGGCAGTGCTCGAGGTGGGTCATGGGTCGGCTTATTCTCCCGGACGGACGTTGAAGCTCTGTCTCATCTCTCCTCGCCCTCGAGTAGCGTCGGCCGCCAGCAGCGATTAGCATTGCAACCTCGTGTTGCCAGCGTTTCACTCGACAGCGCTGGCACGCACAAGAGCCCGTCAACGGAAGCGTTATGAGCCAGAGAGCATGGAGATCTCCCCGGTTGATCAGACGGCCGTTCCTTGCCCATGTGCTTCGTGATAAGTACCCCTCCTTGCCTCGCGCTCGCGTACTCGGCCTACAATAAAGGCCGTTTGGCGACACAAGAAGTACACTTGGCTGCCATTTTCGGGTGAGTGCAGTCACGAAACAAGCCGATGAACGGCGAGCACTGAGGAGATGAATGTGCGAGGCAGATGCATTAGCGCCGTTCGATAGTGGACCCGAGGACTCTCATCACCGGTGCCACGCGTGGTGGCGTACCATGACCGCACTATCACTGTCTCAGCATTGAACCGAGTCGAACAGCCCTTGAACGTACAACGCGACGCCTTCTATTTCGCTGCACTCGACATACTGACACGATAAGCATCATTTTGACCTTGTCGATAGCTCCCTTGCATAGCCCGTCGACGGACGAATATGTCCGCAACGTTAAAAGCGAGCGGCAGTCTCGAAAGCCATTGAGTTGCAAGACCGTGCTGTGTACGGCCACTGTTGAAGAAGATCAGTACTACTGGCGCCTTCATTGGAAATGGGCCGCACGAATCTGTCGGAGCTGTAGTACGTCGCATTTCTTCAGCAAACACATCTCATTTGTCGTGCTGTGCGTTGCCCCAATCAATGCACGTACGCCCACCGATCCGTCAAGACCAACAGTGTAATATTCTTGGGTTTGTTGCAGACCTACCTTTTCCGATGCGGCATACAGCGGCCATCTCAGTTTCCCGCTCAGGGCCCGAACGACTTCTTGTCGGTCTCACGTCGCCGCACGTAGGATCGGATCCCAAGCCGGCCCTGGTATATGACAGTCTACATCATGGCGTGTATGCCCATCGACCGCCCAAGAAGTCCAGTGTGGTCTTCGATCCTTGACACTAGACACTCCAGGCCACTAATGCCTTGTTCTGCCATGCCACTACTAATCATGGCACGTATATGACTGAAGTTACACAACTAGTGAAGTCCTTGTCTCCACTACATTCAACGGAGGTGGTATGCGTATAGGCCGGGGTGACAGTGCCTGGTTTGGTCTTTCTAGTCTCAGTAGTCTGTCCATGGTCAATGTCAAGGCACACAACAATATATGCCCTGTGTGCGGGTAAAGCGTACTGTCAATGGATGTCTTGAGAACCAAAATACATAGTGTGATGGATGCACCTCAAGAGTGCTAGAAACGAAAAACACATGCCCATTGGCTGGATTGAACAACCGACCTCACCATATGAATTGTCTTAGCTATTCAGCAGACTTACGAGTGGCGCGCTCTACCACTGAGCTAAACGGGCATATACTTGCCTGCTGGTACAAAAAATTATAGAAGCTGTAACTTTTGTCTGAGCCACGCCGCTAAGTATCACTGGATGCACTGGCATCAAGGCAAGACTTATTGAACTTCACTCATTCCCAGAGGGATTACACACCACGGCACTGGTACTCTTCCATGCATTGCAAAGAAAATTCTCCAAGCCAAGTCAGCCCATGGTTCGTCCACGTCACGTCGGTCTCTGTCGAGCCCAAGGTTCTTGAAGAGTTGCTTGCGTCACGGTGACATACAAGTACCCATACCTACTTTGTGCTCTTCGTCGCCAGGGCGCACAATGCGTGTGGCCACAGCCTTGATAGCAATCATAGCTCTGGGCCTCCCAATTGCGTTCCCTGGATCACTACGCTATCGTCTCAGTGCACCCGAGCGGAGGTGCTATTTATGACACCAGATCTTCGCACCATGATCTCCGGAGACTCAGAGCAGGCGGGCACGGTTTGGCCGTTGTACTGGATATCTGATGACGGATTATCACCCATAGGTGTATTGCGAGGTGGTGGCTCATCGGAGGCACGGCGCAGCCCTCCAACGAGTCCATGTCAGGTCAATGCCCCCGTATGAGTGCCAGGTACGGCATTGATACTTCGTCTTCTATCAAGAATTTGTGAGCAATATCAATGACTTTCCTGACTCAGTATTCTACCCTGTAGCTCTCACAGTCGCATGGCAGGCCTCGGAGATTCACAGGACCAGTATCAGAACTTAGGCCGTGTCTCCCATTGCACATGCAGGTATAGACACACCGGTTATTCAAAAGGCGAACCCCTAGCTTACCCACATACAGGCTATCGACCCGGCACCCCATCCTCGTTCAGGATGCTGCTTACCGCTCGACTAGCCGCGGGCCTCGCCCTCTTGGCTATCCCCTTTGCTGTGTCTGGCGTACCATCCAGTTTCTCGCACAGCGTCGTGCACGAGTCGCGTAGCCACGTACCCCTTGGATGGAGCGCTGTCCGCCGCGCGGAGCCCGACATGGTTCTCCCTCTGCGTATCGGGCTTGTCCAGCCCAACCTCGAGAACATCGAGGCGTACCTCCTCGACGTCTCACATCCATCTTCTCCCAATTACGGAAAACACTGGACCCCAGGGCGCCTTGCTGAAACGTTCCGCCCTACCACGGAATCTGTCGACACCGTTCGTTCATGGCTCGTGGACGGGGGTGGCCTCGAACCTGATCGCGTGCGACTCAGCGTAGGTGGTGGATGGCTACAAGCAGACGTCTCAGTGGAGGAGGCAGAGCGCCTACTCGAGACGCAATACCATGTATACCAGTTTGAAGGCGACGCGGCACGTACTCACGTTGCATGCCACGAGAAGTATCATCTTCCGGAGGAAGTTTCGAAGCACGTCGAGATTGTGACGCCCACACTGCACTTCGATGTCAAGCCTAAAAGCAAGCCCGTTCAGCTTCAGAAGCGCGATGTACCGTCTGGCGAGAGCGTGAATGCGCATGCGGTTGGCCAGCCAGGCTTTGGTGTTTCTTTCCCCAAAACATCGGGGACGATTCAGGTGCACACGTTTTGTAATGCTCTGCAATGTGAGACTCAATCATCAGCCTTGCAGGCCCCTTCGACATCAGATCTCGCGTATTGCAACGAGCAGATTGTACCTGATTGTCTGCGCGTCCTCTACAGCTTCAACTACACGCCTGTCGCACCGGAGAGCAACTCGATTGCTATAGGTATGAACTTGTCTTTCATGTGGCGTCCAACGTTAACATGCATTAGTGGAGTACACGCCACAGGCCTACGTTGCGACGGATCTGGATATGTTCTTCTCCAACTTCTCACCTAATCAGGTAGGCGAGAGGCCAGTCCTCAACAGCATCGATGGCGGTGCGTGATTCAGGGCAACTACGTAGAGTACCACTAGCTGAGGAGACGGCTGCAGGCTTCGTGCAGACAAATCAGACAGGATTTGACTACAACGGCGAATCGAACCTAGATTTGCAGTACGCCATGACGCTCGTAGGTCGTACGCAGCCAGTTCAGTTGTATCAGGCGGGAGACGATGTCGAGGGTGCGTCAGTCAGTGCTTACTGAGGGTCGGCAACTACTCAACAGTAGACAATATAGGTGCATCCTTCGGCAACCTTCTCGACGCTCTGGATGCATCTTATTGTTACTATGATGGGGGTGACGATCCCGAGTACGACGCAATTTACCCAGATCCCTACGGCGGGTATGAAGGTACCTCGACTATTGGTCTATGCACCAATCTCTTGTTGAGCTGCAATCATTTCCAGGTCCCGAGAGCTGTGGTACCGTGAAGCCAGCCTACGTGATGTCAACATCCTACTCGTATAACGAGGCCGATTTGACCCCAGCGTACGAAGAGAGACAATGCGCAGAGTACGCTAAGGTACGTGAGCAGTCGGATTTCCACAAATACGTCGTTGACCAAGTCATGCAGCTGGGTTTGTTGGGTATGACTATTCTCTACTCCTCCGGCGACTATGGTGTTGCGGGCAATGGTGGCCTATGCTTGTACGCGAACGGGACACAATCAGTCAACGCTTCGGACTTCAACCCGTCATTTCCGGGAACGTGCCCGTATATCACAAGCGTTGGTGCGACACAGGTGAACCCTAACTCGACGGTGAGCTTGTCATTATGTTCATCATTAAAACGAGGCAGTCTCAAGCTTGGTGGATGATTCCTCCAGGTTTACGATCCAGAGAGTGCATGCGAGCAAGTCATATATTCTGGCGGAGGCTTCTCGAATGTCTTCGCAATGCCATCATATCAGAAGACAGCTGTGGAGTCTTACCTGACCAACTACCCTCCCCCTTACCCGCCCTATCTGTATAACAGCTCCGGAACATCGCGTGGTTACCCAGATATTGCTGCCAACGGGTGAGAGTTCGCCCTCGTGATTCGCAAAGTGATTTATCAAGACACTAACCGGCACACATACAGTGCGAACTACGTCGTCGCCATCAACGGCGACTTCTACCTCGTCTACGGAACCTCGTGTTCTTCGCCAGTTTCTGCCACCATCTTCTCCGCAATCAACGATGCTCGTCTAGCGGCTGGCAAGGGTCCCATTGGGTTCATCAACCCCACCGTACGAGTTTTAATGCCCTTGCATACTGTTGAGACTTACCAAGATGGTTTTCAGATATATACATCCACCTTCATGGCGGCGTTCAACGATATCACTACAGGCTCTAACCCCGGATGCAACACTGAGGGTTTCTACGCTGAGCCAGGCTGGGATCCCGTCACAGGAGTGGGCACACCCGACTTCAGCAAACTCGTAGAGCTATGGCTTCAGCTTCCTTAGACGCAATGTCTACTCTTTGACAGATGTTCGCTGTGGACGAATCAATAGTTGCTTTCCGGAGCGATACACCGCTGCCCATAAGGTATTATTCGCGAATGCATGAACATGTCGGATGAGCATGAGCGATGTGCATGCATTGTGAAGGTTGAGAGGAAAATTACTCAGGGATCCCCGTCCACTAATGTTGTATGATGCGACTTTTTGTGACGCCTCCGTTTCTTCTTGGTTGACGCGTCTTGCTCATCGCCATTCCTCACAGTGTCTTCACCGTCGTCGATCTTTATCCGTTTCGCCTTCCGACCCTCCTCTTCCTCTACGTCCCGGCCGCTGTATGCATCTTCTCCCTCCTCACCTTCCTCCGGTCCACCTGATGCTTTCGCCGCCTTCTCGCGCATTCGCTCTTTCTTTCCCTTCCGCTTCTTGGGCTTCTCTTGCCTCACCTTGGAGTCTTCTGCAACGTCGACTCCACGATCTCTGAGCTTCTCCTTCAACTCTCTTAGCCGTGCTGAGCGCTGCTGATCCCAATTCCTACCCTTGCCCTCTTTCCGATAGGGCGCGTACTTCTTGATACCCATGAATTGGTTCAGCTCTGCGTCCGTTGCCATGAGGATTTCGGAGGGAGAAAGCCCAAAGTTCTGTGGGGCGACGCGTGTGTACTTGAAACGTGTAGGAAGATCGCCAACCTATATGTGCTAATCAGTAAACTGACGGAGGGTGAGAGGATCAGTAGGAAAACCCACCATGTCGTTGAACTCTAGTTCGTAGAGCTCATCCATATACTTCTCCAATGCGCGCTTGCGCATCTCTTCCGAACCATCCCACTCTTCATTGTCCGCCGGTGGGCGCTCAAGCTCGGCATCCATCTCGTCGATGTCGACGCCACCCTCATCCGGATCGCCTTCTCCTTTCTTCTGTTTCTTTTTCTTCTTCTTCTTCTTCTTATTCGAGTTGACTTCTGCGGGATTCTCGTCCTCGTTGTCGGAGGGAGGGACAATGTCCGTTATGTCGATCTCGTCATCCCATGTCGGCTTCTCATCGTCGACGACCGCATCCGCATCCGCCTCGCGTTCGTAGAGTTCACGCATCTGGCGATCGTGTGCGTCTGGATCCCAGTCCCCATCTAGGTCGAGCTCCTGTAGCGCTGTACGCATAGCCATCCGTCAGCGCGCACGCTCTCACAGAGCTGACAAAGAGTGGGTGGGTATACCTTTGCTCGCAAGACTCTTCCCGCCTTCCTTCCCGATCTTCTCAAGGCGCGATTGAAGGTCCTTCATCTTCAGCGCCTTGAGCCGCTTGACCTCCTCGCGCTTCTTCAAGAGCTCCTCCTCCTTACGAGCCTTCCGCTTCTCACGCGCCTCCTTCCGCGCCGTGTCCGGCCGTCGTACGAGCGAGTCAATATTACGAGGATACCGTGCAATCTCCGCGGCGCCTCTGCACAAGCCGTGCGCGGACGTGAGTGTACACGCGATGGCCTAAGACGGAGAAAAACGTACGGCTCCTCGAAACGGAAGTTATACGAGCTCTCGAAGCGATCGGCGACCTCCTCGAACTCGTCGTCATCAAGCTCACCTACAGAGCCTCCAGCGTCAGACTCGGGCTCGGACTTGACTGAGTCTGAGTCTGAGACTTCGGAAGCGGGAGCACTCGGCGAGTGGTCGTCTTTCAAATTGGCCTTGCCCTTTGCAGTTTTCGAGCCGATAATCTCCTTGTAGGTGGGAAGCCGATGAGCGGAGCGGTCGATCCATCCTCGGTTAAGGATATAGCTGAGCAATCATGCAATGAGAGTCGCAGAGAATATATAATATATGTGACTACGCACTTCATCAGAAACTCCTGGTCCTCCTCCTCCTTGCTCTTCTTCGCTTTCTCATCCTCCTTTTTCCTCTTCTTCTTTTCCTTGCCTTCCTCCTTAACTTCGGTAAGCGTGGCCGTTTCTAGTGTGACGATTTCCTTGAGATCTTCTCCCACTTCACGCTCAAGGAACTGGCGGTACTCCTCTTCCTCCCGCTCAATCTCATCTTTGGTCTTTTCACGCGGCACAAGGAAATCATCATCATCTTCAGCACCACTGTCTTTGGGTGCAGTGACGGCGCTGTGGAAAACAGTTATGGTTTCTTTGCGCAACGCAGCTTGCTCAGCTGCATGAGTGAGTGGTTCCGGTGAAGGGGAGCGGGAAGAAGGGTTGAGCGCAGAGGCGAGTGCGTGTTGCCTCATTGTCAGAGGCTTTGACTGCCGCGCCAAAGTGTGAGGGGATTTCATCCAACCATGGCGTGCACCATACCTTGTCTGCCCTCGTGCGTGTCACCGGGACCGCGTCACGCGTTCTCTGTCTTTCCTCTGCAACTTGACCGTAAGATGCGTTGATGAGCACACATACAACAAACGCACCTTCAAAAACGTCTTTCCCGCTCTCGTAGATAGAAGGGTCCTTCCTTCGTATCCTTGCGAGCGTTCGCAGGATGGCCGCGTCCACAGCAGGGGTTAGCTCCTCCCCGTCCTCATCCTCACTCTCGGCCTCCTCTGAGTCGTCTTCGACATCATCCTCTTCGACGTCAGATCCGTATTTCTCCTTTACTGCACTGGCGCTGTATTAGTAGAAGGAGGACGGGTAAAAGCAAGTGCACGTACGCTTCGCGAGCTCCTCGCGCTCTTTGCGGTACTCATACGCCTTTGCGAAGTGCTCGTTGATTGTGAGCTGGTGTATGTCTTCGTTCTCGGACTCCTCAGAAAGCATCCTCACTGGTTCCTCCCGTTTCGGAGTGCCTCGACTTTCGCGGATATGCAGCAGCAGGTATCGCAAATGGCGAAGTGAGGCTTGTGTGGCTGAGCGGATCTAGAAGAGAAATTATGGGCGTTTACAGATGTCCGCCGGCGCCTCCGGCCACGATCGACGCGGCTCGAAGCAGAGCATTGTTGCTTTTGCACTCTCACCACCACCGCTCAAGTGACGATATCTCTCAGTAGCCGTACCTTCCAATGGTGCGCACTGATTTAGGAATATACTGTTAATGTTAACCGAGGAAGTGTCCCTGTGGCTCAGGCGTCCCTCCACTTCTGCTCAGAGTGCAACAACCTGCTCTATCCGAAGGCAGACCCCCAACGACGGATCATGGTCTACGCGTGTCGGATATGCAACTACGACGAAATTGGAGAGAACAAGTGTGTATACAGGAACGATCTCTTGACGGTCACAAAGTACGTGACTTCATACGGCTAGGCTACGTTGTGGCTACTAACTCGCCCAACAGAGAACAAGTTGGTGTCACCACCGATCTCATGAATGATCCTACACTTGTACGCCTTCTGTGGTCTGTCATGTGATTCATATTCATTCCCTGACAGGCACACGCTGATATGTCATGTCCGAATTGCGGACATAATGAGTACGTGTCTTGTTCTGTTGCGGTCAGAAATACTCAGAAACACTCGCACCTCTAGCGCTGTATACTTCCAAGACCAATCTAAGCGGAAGGAAACGCGCATGATCTTATTCTTTGTCTGTACAAAGTGCAATCACAGCTTCACCGATCCAACAGTTCGACCACAAGACGCAGACTGACGTGGTTGTCACGGTTGCCGTTCGGAGTCTCTGTACATTATTGTATGTTTTTCTATCGTATGCGGTTTGCCTAATACTAATCCCGTCGACTGGTGGATGAAACGATATGCAGGACGCTAATGAACTTGCTAACAAGGCAAGGGATGACCTAGAGTGGGCGGTGCGTGGGTGCCCTCGTTGCCCATATCGTCGAGGAAGGCACTATATAGGCGGGCATGCCCACGGATACAAAGCCAAGAAGTCAGGGCAGGCAAGAAGCAATGGAGCGACACGATAACCTAGAACCAGGACTGCAATTCATTTGGAAGATGCCCGGAGTCCCACACGCAGGGTTTCTCCCGCTATTGCGTTTGCGTACGATGGCTGTCGATGTCGATATGGCATCTCATGAGCCCCTTGATACAAGGCACAAGGTTGTATCCCCATGGTCGACTATGTCGTTATTACTATTACCAAGCATGCTCAGTCCGTCTCCGCAAAGTGACGTTGCGGCTTTCTGCCCTTCACATCTGAGGTGCGCCCATCATCCCTATCCGCAGCTCATGTCACTCGCAATGAGCGGTGGGCACTTCTCATGTGGTCTGTGGTGACGTTACGTGTACGGCACGACCACTGTCACCGTTCGTTCTATCTAACCCTAGATCTATCGCATTCGTATTCTTCAGAAGACCGAAATTCTACTCGTCATTTCGGTAATCCACCGTTGTTGTCGCGAACGGCGGGATGAACATCTCACGGCCCTGCATAATATCCGCGGTAGGGCACCGGTGTCGGTGCAGCTTTGACGGCTCCTGAGATCGCTAACAAGATGGCGAGAACCCGCTCTTTTTCTCTCCTGCTTGTGTCGACAGCTTCTTGAACCAGTATTAAACCTTGATAAGGCGGACACGAGGCTTGTTACTATTTCCCTGGTATCTTCCCAAGTGAAAAGGCCCACCCTCCAACACCCGCAATTCAGAGCCTCCACTTGTTGTCACACTGAGTTCTTGAGCCAACATGCTTACTGGAACCAACGACTCTCAGGACGCCAGCGACACCGTAGGAGCCGATGTCGCTTCCTTGGGGAGCTATGCAACTACTACACGAAGCCTTTTTGACCTCCTAAACGGCTTATATGGCACTGGGTGAGCGGTGCTTGTTCGTCAAACACTTTCAGGCAACCTCAATGATGGACTTGCATGAAGGATTACGCAAGATATAGATATCCCTATGATTATTGCTCTCGGTGTGCAGAGCACCGGGAAATCCTCTCTTTTGGAGAGCATTTGCGGAATTACCTTGCCTAGAGCAAGTGGTACATGCACCCGGTCCGTGCCTTCACTTCGCCTCCCCTCTGCACTACCTGACCGTCTGTGAACATGTATTGTATAGATGCCCGACGGAATGTTACTTGTCTCGCACTCAGTCCTCATCTTGGCAGTGCATCGTGAGTCTCCGATGGCTCACAGGGAAGGACGGCAAGAGTGGCGACGTTCGGACAGAACAGTTTGGAGATCCTATCTACGATCCAGCGGATGTCGCAGAGCGCGTCAGACGTGCCCAGTGTGCCATCCTCAGTCCTGATCGCCACCCGGGGGTCTTCCTGCGCGGAGAAGAGATGACGCCCGATCTACTGTTCTCCAAGAACTGTGTGTCCTTGGAGGTCAGCGGCCCCGACGTGATCGATCTCTCCCTCGTAGACTTGCCTGGTATAAGCTACATATCCTTCCATGCACTCATTTGAAGATATTGATAAGTCATTGATAGGCCTCATATCGAGCACTGCGGATGGAGACAGCACGTCCATTGAGTTGATCCGATCGCTTGCGGAGGAATATGCGCGCAACGAGAATTGCATTATTCTCCTCACTGTCTCATGCGAAAGTGCGTATCTAATCACCCGGACGCTCAATGCTGATGATGATTCGGATGGCGGATGATTACTCCAGCTGAGTTCGAAAATCAGGGGGCCTTCCAGGTAGCCCGCGACTTTGACCCAGAGGGTAAACGCACAATCGGTCAGTTTGCTATATGACCGTTGGTTACAAGAGCGTTCTCTGATCATCATCCAGGGGTTCTCACGAAACCCGATCGCGCACCGAGGGGCGATGAAGATAAGTGGGCCGCATTGTTGAGGAATGAACGGACGGGGCTCGGGCTTGAACATGGGTGGTTCAGCGTGAAACAGCCCGACGCTGTTCAATTGAAAGAGAATATCACGCGCGCCGAGGCGAAACAAGCAGAAGAGAAGTACTTCCAGTCCACGGAACCTTGGGCATCGTTACCGCACAAGTTGCGGAAGCGCCTCGGCACGCAGAATCTGGCAGAGCGCTGCAGCGAACTGTTGTCAGCGTTGATCAAGAGGAAGTACGTTACGTGCTTGAAACATTTGTCAATGATGACTGGCTAATTGAAGGTTAAGGCTCCCTGCGATCCGGAGATCTGTTCAGGAGTTATTGCGAGCAACGGAGGAGGAGCTCAATGAGCTTCCGAATGAGCCGTCAAAGGACCCCGTAGGAGAGGTGTACAACGTCATCAGCAAGTTTTCCGACGCCTTGATTCAATACGTAGAAGGAACACCAGGAGAAGATGGTTTGCTGCAAGCCATCCGGCCAGAGAAGCAGAGGTTCCGGCAAAGCATACGCAAGACGGGGCCGGACTTCCGACCTTACAATAGACCTGATGCTGACGACATAGTCAAGAGGAGGAACAGCCTCACTAAACCCGACTTTCTGTCAAATGAGGGGGAGGTGGACCTGCCTACGGACGACGAGAACGCCATCTATATCGATGAGGTTATGGATCGCGCACGCCAGTATGTATCATTCTATGATCTCTAGTTGGGCCACCTCTTACTAGATGCCAGGGCGATCACGCGCGAGCTCCCGGATAATATCCCCTTCACGGTCACACAGAGCTACATTCGTGCGTTGACCACCTGCTGGGAAGCTCCCGCAATAGACCTCTTCGAGAGTGTGGAGGATGTTCTGAGGGGCAAGATAACTGAATTCGTGCATGCGGAGTGCAAACAATATCCTCAGTTGGAGGCCCATATCTCGTATGTTATCACAAGTGTCGCCCAAGGGTGTTACTGACCAAAGTGCTGGATTCCTAGAACGGTGGTGCTCGACTACATCACTGAACGTGCTCAGACTACCCGAGACCGCATCAAATGGTTACTAGCGCTCGAAGAACGTCCTCGCACTCTCAACGAGGACTATTTCCGCGACTACTCAGCCAAGTTTCTGGCGTGGTACCGCGGGCACCGCTCCGAATACAATGATATCCCCTTCGTCCAAAAGCTCAGGGATACAAGCAACTCGAGCGGCTCTACATTTGATTGTAATGTCCGAAACATTCTCTCCTCGTACAATGCGCTGGGCATCGTTGTTCAGCCGGTCGATCTCGCTCGAGTCCTCCCGCCTGATCCCTACGAGTCTGCCATGGCAATCATGGCAGATACTCGCGCATACTTTCAAGGTGCGTTCATCACAATCATTACAAGAAAGTTTACTGGCTGATAACTGGCGCCGCTCGATAGTGGCTTGCAAGCGCTTCGCAGACAACGTCGCGAATGCCATCGACCACGAACTCATTCTGGGACTGAATCGCGACCACTCATTGGACAAGGTCCTACGCAAACAACTTGGTATCAGTAGCCCGGACGGCTACAAGGAATGCGCTCTGCTTATGCGCGAAGACGACAGAATCTCTGCGCAGAGGGATGAACTCCGACACAAACGCGACCGACTTCAAAAGGCGAGGCAGGAGTTGACACGGCTGCGCAAGTAACGGCGACCACTTGATTCTCGAGAGATTATCATTCCATATCTAGATACATGCATGAGGTATGGCCGCCCTTCTACTACTTGGTAACCTATGCCGGGAGTCGTCTTCATGACAGACATATCAAATGTCATGAAAATTGTATCATATTCAAGTGACTCTACGGGATGTACTGTCGTCTCAATCGTTGTGTTACCGAGATATGTATTTATTTGTGTCGTTGGATATAGTGACTCGGTTCTGTGTCTGTGTTGAGAAGGATGCCGTGGAAATCGAACTTGAATGCTGGTGCCGTGGAGTGCACTACACTCGCAGGTACTAGATGTATTGCTACGCGAGCATGATAGTCACTACCAACGTTGTTCACTGCTAGCAACACGACTACCTCGTGGAGGTGTCGTCACCACTCATCGTCCACACTGCTCGTCCTTGCTATGTATTTGATCAATGCTACATGTCTGGATCATTGTCTGGATGCTTCCGTCGTTCACCTGTCCATAACGACCAGCACTAAGCAAACTTATGGACAACAGTGACTCATATTCGCTTCCTCAACACTGAACGTCGAGTAAGATAGGATCATGCGAAACCAGTCGCATGAATCACAATGGACGATTCCGTTCACTTGTCGAGTTTGAACTACTGACTATGGCCAAGAAAGGACACACAAGGCTGTGATGCATCCGCCGTGTCACACCTGTCACGCGACAAAGCTCTAGAATCGATCTCTATGAATGCTAGCAATTCTAGCCGCGACTACGTCCTGGAGGGCACTGCGAGTTGGAACTGGACTTCTAATACTGCTTGGCTGGCACCTCGCTTACTGCATGGACACGCTCGGCATTGGGATCAATGGGCTTCGTGGAAGGGTGGGTCATGCCGATCTGCGCTGGTCATGCAGTACAGACTTGTGGTACGCATTTACGTGGGGCCCAATACACTGAAGGAGCTTGGACCGCACTGATAATATATTATTCAAACGTACTTATGAGCATGTCAGATAAACTCTGATGGGCCTCTGACAGCGGCGCGTCTTAACTTGGTCGTAGTCGAGGCGCGGCGGCTTACGCAGGGTCTCAAAATCTCATCGACGAAGACACGACAACACGTTCCAGTACTACGTACGTGTACACACCTATCCATCACCACCCTTGCAGTTCGACCGCAAACCATATGGTGCGCCAAACGTGGAATCTTGACCAATGCATCCTTCAAGGCCAATACCTTCCCATCAAAGTCACTGAACTCGATATTGCTGATCTTACCGACAATCCTCCTGACCAGATCCTTGATTTCTCTGACGAGTATATAGGTGTAGCCTGTGCTCAAGATGAAGACGGCATTAACACCCATGTTGCTTTCGCTACACGTCTACGGGACGTTCTATGCATACGGCTACGGAATGCCAGGAGTGTAGCAAGCGGGGTTGCAAGTCAACAACGTGTACGAGGTCTCCGAGTGCTACAGCGGGCGATCTTGCACAACTTGGATCAGCGGAAGATTGCATTTGATATGCACACACTCGCTCTCGCGCTCTTCTACGATCACGAATTGACGATCAACCGCGCTGTGGACCTTCAATCCTCATCGCTCGTAGATCGGCGGTCCGCGGCCGTATATGTATCGCTATTGGGCGGCGATTTCAACGTGAACCAAGAAGCAGTTGTCAATCTGTTTAAGAGTGATGCGTCCGCAGGAAGTGCCAGCGGTGTTCTAAAAAGTCTAGTGTTGCGAGTGTGGGCTACGCGTCGTGTCGCGACGCTCTCATACGAGAAGCTACAGCGCGTCACACCGATCGACACGCAAGTTTTTGCCTCGCAGGTGAGATTCAATATCATTTGAGACGCTTGATTTATGACGATCGGAAATGACCCAGGACCTCGCTTGGCTAGCCAAAGTTGCCCGTGTAGCATGGTGTCTCCACGCATCGAAGCCGACGCGGATGGAGAACGACGTTGCTTCCAGTTTTACTCACAAAGGCGACAAACTCCAGATCCAACAAACGCGCTTCAAGACCCGGCTGCGTCGTTCTCACAACCAGGTATACCGATATGCTTGTTCCAAGCGTTCATGGAGCATACTAAGGCTTGAGATGCAGAGTCTCGAGATACGGCATGGCCATGATGAAGATTCAGCGATAGTCACTCAGGGACGTACTACTAAAGTGCAAGGCAAGTCGGCAAACATCGCCGTTGCTGGGTACATCAGGGAAACCACGCACATACTTAGCATTGTACCCGTTGGTCGCGAAGATCTGACAGCTGCTGAGAAGGAGCGCGAATCGATACTTCTGAAGATATTGCAAGGGACTACCCCTTACTTCAGTTTACCCATCGTTCAGAAGATTCTCAATGAACCATCCCCTGACCTAGGGCGCACCCTCCGCACACCGATAACAGGGATGATAGATCTCGCAGGTCGCACCTTGAACGACTCGCAGGCTACTGCAGTCCATCGGATCATCTCAGCTGACCCGGATGATCAAGTTGTCCTGGTGCATGGGCCTCCCGGTACGGGAAAGACGACAGTCATTGCGGCATCTGTCGTTGAACTGGTGCATCTCGGTGGGAGCCGTGGAATCTGGCTCGTTGCGCAATCCAATATTGCTGTCAAGAACATTGCGGAGAAGCTCGCCTGCGTCGGTTTCCTTGACTTCAAGATCCTTGTTTCAGAGGACTTCCACTTCGAATGGTATGCGGCAGATATCGATATCTGTAGCTGTACGTGCGCTCATGCGCCTATTTAGGCACGAACACCTATACCAGAAAATCCAGGAGAACGTCATCCTCTCAGCCGTTTTCTCCGACGACATTTCCGGTACCGACCGGCTTCTTCTTGACTCCAAGGTCATACTTTGCACCATCAGCATGCTGTCTACCACACGCGTGGTCATCGCAGGCTTCACTCGGCTGGTCCCTGTTGAGACGGTCATTGTGGATGAAGCGAGTCAGATTGAACTCGGCAGTTACCTCCCAATACTCGTGCGCTTTACGCGTGACATGAAGAAACTGGTGTTTATTGGGGACGATAAACAACGTATGTTACTGGGCCACTTCCGTGCTAGGTTCAGTGTCTTTCCGCTTGCTGACTTTGCGCGGGTTGCACAGTGGCTCCGTACGGCCAAGAAGAGTTGGGCATACTGGCCAGCATTTTTGAGCAGCAGCATCTGCGTAGGGATGCTGTATTTCTTGATACACAATGTAAGTCTATAGACAACTTCACGCTCAGCAATCGCCCCGTAAACTCACGTTTCCTGCCTGCATAGATCGCATGCCGACACCTATCGGGGCCTTCATTTCTAGGCACGTTTACGATGGGAAGCTGAAGAGTTGTCACGAAGAGACCTCCCGACGATCGTGCATCCTGATAGACGTCAGCCGCGGACAGGAAGAGAAAGCTGGAAACAGCTGGACAGTGAGTGGCATGTTTGAGTGCGAGTTCGAAGCAAAGGTCATGAGCACTGACCATGCACTATAGAATAAGGCTGAAGCCGATACCGTTGTAGCTGTTGCCAGGATATTCACTAAGCAGGGTCGAAACTACCGAATCATCACACCTTACGATGCGCAAAGGAACTTCATCGAGAAACAGCTGAAAGCAGCAGATCTCCCCGCAGAAGACAAGTGTTTCAATGTTGATTCGTTCCAAGGTGCGGACTCTCGATCACTACCATTGTCCAAGTGCACACATTTCCAGGGATACATACTGAACAGGCGTGGATCACAGGTAACGAGGAAGATTATATCATCATCTCTGTTGTGCGGACAGACAAGCCTGGTTTTCTCGGTAACTTGCGTCGGACCAACGTCATGCTCTCTCGTTGCAAACGCGGGATGGTCGTCTGCGCAAAGCGCACTTTCCTAGATTCAAAGGTCAAGTCGTCGTTGATGGGCAAGCTTGCAACGGAGTGGTCTAATGACTGGATATCGTGGAGAGACGCATTGCAAGGGCAGTTGTGATTCATCTTTCTCTTATCATAGTATCGACGCCAACGCCAGTACCTGACTCGGAGCATTATGAGTAGTCTTTATAATCCTCGTTGATCATGACGAGCTCTTGTCATTTTGGTATGTTACACGACCCCACGCAGCGTATGCTCTTGAAGAGATGAGACAGGAAATTGAGACAAGAATCGGAAAGCGAGGAGGAATGTACAGGCCCAGGTCGGCGCTTCAAGGACAAAGAAACCCAACGTGAGGCCATCACAGCCTAATGCGCCTAATACTATTTCAGAGCCATACGAACCGCATATTCGAGGCACAAGGGTGAACAACAACCTCCCTTTCTGCGAGGCGGACTTTGTCCGCGATGCTTGTCCACTGGGGTGGCGGTGCACCGCTGTTTGAGGTCTGCACAACGTCAGTCACGAGGACGACGTACAGACAACAACCGTATTTATAAGCGATACAAGCACGCTACTCATACAAGAATCAGATGCCATACCAGGATTACCGACCTACATAAACACTAGCATTAGGAGGAATCATAACAACGAGTGATGGTACGTAAGGTCCATATTCAATTCTTGCCAGATGAATTCATAATCATATAACATAGACGTCTTCTTTCTCCAGGCTGTACTCCTCCAGCTTCCGGAAGTACTCAATTCGCGCCTGACGTGACCGTGCGCGTTCCTGCGAAGCACATGAGCAACGACGCTGCGCGCAGAGAGAACCTCCAAAATGTACCTCATCTTCCTCAATATCTATCTCCTCATCTTCGTCGCGAGCACGCTTCTTGCCCTTGCTGTCGGGCTTACTCTTGCTGGGGGGCTTCTGAGAGCGCGATCGAGTGACGCGCGCGGAGCTTGAAGGGGGACGACTACTCGTGCCTCGACTACGGCCCCGTGAAGATCCCCTGCTGCTCGGGGCCCCGTGGCCTCTGGTAACCCTTCCACGATTAGAGCTAGGCTTAGGCTTCGTCTCTTCCTCTTCCTCCTCTGCGTCGCTTTCCGTCCCACTCTCAACCTCATCCACGACGTCCGCACGCGCCTTTCCCTTACCACGCCCGCGTGCTCTGCCGGCCACTCCTCGGGTGGCACCGCGGCCCCTCCCCCTCCCCCTCCCACGTGTCCGCTTCGCAAGAGGCTCCTCAGCCTCGCTCTCGTCGTCAGATCCACGCTTCGCGCGTTTGACCGGCCGCTTCGGGAGGAGCCCCTCAAGTTTCTTCGCCGCCTTCTCTGGGTCTTCGTCACCCGCCTGTTCACGTCGACGCTTTCTGGTGACAGGAGCAGATGGTTTCGGCGTATCTTCTTTCTCGTCCGCATCATCGCTGTCTTGTACAGGTTCTACGCTCAGTGCATCTTCCACCGCATCATCGTCGCGTGCGGCGCTGCTCTGGAGGGGTGCCCCGACGAGGCGCGGACTCGGAAGCTCGAGCTCTTCGATGGGTCCCATGCTCCGGCTCGGTGTATCCTCGCCCACCTCCGAGCTTTCGCATTCGAAGTGTGGCGTTGGGAGCGGGCTGCGCTTGCGCGCACTCTTAGGCTTGTGCGGCGTGCGCGGCGGAACGACCTGTGGCGACGCCGGGATCGACTCACCCGGTCCAGGGGGAGCGTCGGGGGCTGCATTCTCCTTGTCGCCTTCCTCGAGGTCTCCGGTGTCCATGGCCACATCCTCAGGGTCGGCGTACGAGAGCGCGTCCGACTGGTCATCCTGAACTGGCTGAACGACGGGGTCGCTTGGCGGGGGATCCGGCAGTTCTTCAGCTTGAGCTTCTCGTGCGAGTCCTGGGCTGCCTATTCCGAGGAACCTATCATCTCCAGGGTCTTCGTCTGCATCCGAATCACCGTCCGGTGTAGGGAGCTGGAGCGGTGCCGCAGAGGGCCCGGGCGACGGCGTGCGCCGTGACACCGTGAGCGTACCCAGCGGCCTACGTGGCTGTGTCCCGTCTTGCCCCTTCTCGCGGCGGAGCATCTTCAGCTTTCGCTCCGCCGCGAGGAAACCGAACGGGTCGTCTTCTGAGCTCCGGCTTCGCTGCTTCTGCAGTGGCCCAGGGGGCGCTGCAGTGTTCTCCTTGTCATCGGGCTCCAGAGGCTCGTCATCAAGCTCTGCCATGAGGTCTGCTCGCACACCAAAGGGAACATGGGGGCCGGACGGCGAGGGCGGCGGTGGCGAGCTCGGCGGGAGCGACTCCTCTCTGGCACGCTGCTTGCCTTTGGCTTTGGAGGTTGTTGCCACAGCGTCCGTCGTGCGGGAGGGTAGCTTGTTGAGCGGGAGCCGAGGTCGTCGCCGGCGGATCTGAAGAGGCGTGCTCTGAGCGAGAAGAGGTCCAAGTCCCGTTTTCACGGGGGTAGGGCTAGCGAGCACGCCTTCTTCGTCATTGGCAGGACGCAAAAGGGTCTGGACGTGTTTGGGACGCGGGGTCGGTGGGACAAAAGACGGCGTGCGCTGTTCAAAGAATGGGGGTGGTGGAGGGAGGGCGAGTCCAGTTGAAGAGTGGAGGCTTCCGGATTGGCGAGAGGAACTGGACATACGCATATATTTGGCGGGAATGGAGCTTGGGGCATGTTCAATGAGTGGCTTGAACTTCGGTGGTGCGAGAGGACGGCTTGTTGACACAGGCCACTTCATTGTCTTGACAGGAGAAGGGCTCGGGGCCGCGGAAGAGTCATCGCTTGCGCCGTATGCCAGAGGTTCGCGTTCTTCGCGTACAGGTAGCATTGCGGCGGACAACACGTCCGAACGACGCGCCGCGTCGGATCGTATGTCGGAGTAACGATGCGCGTCGGCAGCGCGCCCACCAGGGCAGCGAATACGCGCGGGAGTCGGGCTAGGCGGCGCGCTGATCTCAGAGCCTGTGTCCCCGATGTCGAGAGGCTCTGGTGGCGGTTGAGGAACTCTTCGCACATGGTGTGGTTTGGGGGAGGGCGGTACGGATATTGGGGCCCCATTCTCGTCTGATATCACTGGAACAGCCTCAGGCGCAATGGGTAGTGCCTCAAGAGGTTTGCGCGGTACGCTGAAGAGAGTCTCCTTCGTGTTAGATGCATTCGAGTGGCGAGACTGTGGAGTGTTCCCTGGGGTCTTGTCCTGCAACGCAGGCCGTCGACGGGAGCGCATGGGTCTATCTCTGCGGTTCTGTGCGTATATGCGTGTTGAGGACGCATTTACATACCTTGCACCAAAGAACTGGGCTCCTCGACGACCTACAGTTTCGGCTGCCTTTGTCTGCGACAATCCCTCAGTGGTTGAAGACCCAGCCTCTTGGTTTGCGAGATATGCAGCGTTAGTCTTATGATATCGTTATAGCTTAACCAAGCAGCAGCAGGGGGAGCGAATGAAGACTTGTAGGAAATAGTGATAGAGTATGACGTTTAGAGACTTGCGCTCGCACTCGGTATCCCCACATTCCAACGCTCGTGACCAAGAGTGTCACAGTATCACACTCGTGACTACATTGCTACTGTCACAAATGTGACCACTGCGTCTGCAGCGGTTCTCTCAGGAACTTGAAGGCAAGTTTGTGCCTTCGATACTACTTCTGCTCTATTGGATGGCGCGTTGATGTTTCCCCTGCGATACGGCTTTGCAACGAGGCACTTGCACTTCGAACCTTAGGCCTAATCAACGCGTCTGCCGTCGCAGCAAGCTAAAAGATCCGCTGTGCATGCATGCACACAAGCTCTGAACCTTGTGTCCTTGAGGCTCGTCTTCTCCGGCTGACTGGTGCTACCGATCTGACTGGATAGCACTGCGCACTGCGGCACGATGTTGTGGCCGCAACGCATAGATATACAGCCCTCTCCGTCGGCCCTGACCCTGCGACCACCATGGTGCACGTCTCCCGGAACGTTGAACAGACTCTTCTCTGCAGCCCCTACACATTGACAGTCATCGAGGTGGATGTATGCGACCTTATTGACCCCTCTGATCGAAGCATTCTTGACCTCGACAGCTACCTGGGCATAGCATGCTCTCAAGACGCCAAGGGCATCGTTACACACCTTGCGTTCGCCACAACGTCGTCAAGCGTCGTCTCTGCATGCCTGGCTGGACGAGATCTCAAGGCTAAGAGTGGTACTGGAGCTGCCATCAACTCTCAGCACTCTCAGCAGCGCATTCAAGCCTGCCGCGTCCTCCAACAGAAGATTCTGCACAATGAGCAGACAAAGTTCGCCTTTGACATGCACAAGCTCGTTCTAGCCCTATTCTTTGACTACGGATTCACAGTTGTACAGGCCGTGGACTTACAGTCTTCACGGCCTGGCAACCGTCGGTTCATAGCCAATCTGGTCGAGCTACTAGGTGGTGCCGTGGCCGTCAACAAGGCCGCAGTGGTCGATGCCTTTGGAGGAGGATTGTTTGTGGTATCGATAATCTGGCCATCCGGGCGTGGGCAGCTCGCCAGGCCGCGCGACAGCTGACAGAGACTACACGATGGGATTTTCCTCTCATTGACACGAGCAACATCTCACGCGAGGCAGGCATCGTCTTTCATATTATACACGTTGTACATGTTGGTCTCATTCGCACAACACAGCACCTGACATGGCTCGCCAAGTTCACTCGGGCCTCCTGGCGTCTCTACGAGCTGAAGCCGGCGCGGACGAAGAACGATGTTGCCACTCACTTCACCTGCAAGAGCGGGAACGCAGCGCTGCGGGTGCAGCAGACACGCTTCAAGACACGCTTGAGGGTGTCACACGACCAAGTGCCCATCATTTATGCATCCCATCACATCTGGACCTGCTGAGATTTCACCTGCAGACCTTAGAGGTGCACTACGGCTCAAAGAATGGGCACACGAAGATTGCGCAAGGGCATAACAAGCATGTAAAGGCAAAGAAGCGCAGATCTCGATAAACAAGGCCATCGACGAGACAGCCCGGAACGGGAGAATATAACCCTAGAGGTGTTACAGAAGAGGGCATCCTTCTTCGACCAGTCCATCGTTCAACGAATCTTTTCTTCGTCGCTTCCTGCTCATATCCATAATTGCAGCCTTTCTGACGAGGATATCGACATCTCTGGCCGTCGGCTCAACGACTCTCAAGCTGGAGCAGTGCATTACATCGTATCCGAGTGCCTACAAGACGAGGTGTTCTTGGTGTAAGGCCCTCCAGGGACCGGCAAAACAACGGACATTGCTGCGGCAGTTGTGCGACTGGCCTACATGAAGGAGAGAGATGACTTCGGTATATGGCTGGTTGTGCAGTCGAACGTCGCCGTCCAGCACATCGCCGAGACGTTGGTCGACGTTGGCTTCCTTGACTTCAAGATATTGGTTTCTGAGGACTTCATCTTTGAATGGTAGTGTCTCCCAGTCTCACCGCTGGCAGCATATACTCACCCCTATCAGGCACGAGCATCTCTACAAGAAGATCAGAGGGAATGTCATCCGGTCTGACGAGTTCGCTAACAATCTCCTTGGCAATTCGAGACTCTTGCTAGGCTCCAAAGTCATCTTGTGTACGCTCAGCATGCTCGCCACGCACTGTCTGACGGCCTCTGGCTTCACACATCTCGTCCCCGTCGAGACAGTCATCGTTGACGAAGCCAGTCAGATCAAGCTTGGTGATTACCTGCCCTTACTGTCCCGGTTCGGCCAAAGATCCAGAAGTTGGTATTCGTTGGAGATGACAAGCAGCGTGAGTGGTCTTCTGCGCCTCCTGCATAATTCCAGACTTAGAGGGCGGATGCATCTGTCGGGAAGTGGCGCCGAACGGGCAAGACGACATAAAGGATCTACCTAGTATATTTGAAAGACCGCACTTGAGAGGCGATGCTGTGTTCCGGGATACACAGTGTGCGTTCGGTTTTCTACATGACTGCATCGCATTCATGCGATGCTGCGACCTCCAGATCGGATGCCGACTGCGTTAGGCGCATTCATCTCGAAACAAGTATATCAAGGTCGTCTCAGAAGTCACCATGCTTCAGAGTCCCGCCGCACCTGCGTCCTCGTTGACATCAGTCATGGCCAGGAGACGAGGTCTGGGAATAGTTGGACGGTAGGCCTCGCACTTGAACATCCCGACGCAACACAGTTGCTGATGGCGATGCCTTGCAGAACAACCGAGAAGTCGATGCAGTCGTGGTGGTTGCGCGGAAGTTCCACTCGGAGGGAAAGCGATACAAGATCATCACCCCGTACGACGCGCAGCGCTACCTTCTCGAGCGACGACTCCAAGACGCGACGCTGCCTTGGGAGGACAAGTGTTTTAACGTCGACTCCTTTCAGGGTCAGGGCGTGTCTTCTTCTACTTTACGTTTCACTGACGACGAGCACATCCTAGGCAATGAGGAGGACTATATTATCGTCTCCGCTGTCCGCTCAGACAAGCTTGGGTTCCTCACCAACGCGCGTCGCACGAACGTCATGCTCTCACGCTGTAAGCGCGGTATGGTTGTATGCGCAAACCGCGGATTCTTGGATGGCAAGGCCAAGGCTACCCTCATTGGGAAGCTCTCGGCAGAGTGGAAGGATGGGTGGATCTCGTGGAGAGATGCTTTGCAGGGGAAGTTTATGAACATTCAGGGCTGCTAACCACAGTGACTTGCTATGCGTATTACTTGACGCAGTGACGGGCATGACGATTAGGTTCTGCAATTTGTTCGAACTGCCGATATGGTCATGAGTCTCGTCCTCGTTGCCTCATAGATGCTTCCACCCTTACGGTACGTACTCATGCACGGGCGAAGAAGGAGCATTCTGCCGCCACATGTTGATAATGGAGAGGGCTCCATGTCCATTCCTGTGAGTCCTAGCACGGTGTCTCATATGACCGGCAGGCAGCGTGTCTTGCAAGAAGCCTTCGATTTTCACACCTTCATGGTAGTAGCCTGGAAGCTACTGACCCTCCAACTAGCCGCGCCATCGGTCGTTCCCATGCAGCCTGCTTCGTATATAGGACACTCGGACATGAACCAGTGATTTCTCTACGTTCTCCCAAGCCGTCGCATCGGAGATGACGCCCTTCCATTCACAGCTCGAACTGCGTCCTCCGCCTCCTGACAACGTCGCGTTACCACAGTTCTTGCTCGACCAAACTCGAGTCCATCCGTCCCGCCCTACGAGGCCTCCCGCTACTCCGTGGTTAATAGATGGAAAGACTGGAAGACAGATACTTCAGAACGAGGTGTGTTCTCTATACCTGCACATCGAGAGTTTCGCAATTGACTGTGTGTCATGTATTCCTGTATAGGTGGTGGTTCTTACGGATGCGCTCGCTAGATCTCTACAAGCAAAATGGAATGTTGGTGAGGACGTATCCTTCTCTCGGTTAGTCTGGCCCTCAATTATTATGTGATCTTGTCCCTGACAGGAAACGACGATGTTGGTACGTCTTATGTATGAGTCATCTACTAGCGTCGGCGTTGTGAACAACTCTGGGCATCATTAGTCGCGCTCTATATTCCGAACCACATCTACTTTCCCATATGTCTCTGGGCTTTGCATCGGCTAGGTGCCATCGCAGCGTGAGTACTGCCTTACTTATGTCATCGAGCCCATTGATGATCGTTGTCTTACTTTCCTCCAGTATGACGAGTCCTGCGCTTACCTCCTCTGAACTTGCTTATCAGCTGGAGATCGCACAACCACGTCTGCTTATCACTCATAGCGACGGTCTCGCCAATGCGCTAGAGGCCGTGCGGACTCTCAACCTTGGATACGACCACGTGATTGTCATTGATGCACCCCCGTCCGCTCCATTACCCGACGCCGTGACGCGCATAGAAGACATCATCGGGACATGTACCAGCACGGGATCCTATCGAGAGTTTCGCTTGCAAGATGGCGAGGCGAAGACGAAAGTCGCAGTGTTGTGCTACTCGAGCGGGACCACGGGAAAGCCCAAGGCGGTCGCGGTATCGCACTACAACTTCATCTGCAATATCATACAGATGGCGGTGACCATGCGCGTCAACGAGGACTATGCGCCAGCAGAGGAGAAGAGGTACAAGTCAGGGGATGTCTGTGCGGCTGGTGAGTGCGCACACCACCTACGTGTCTGCTATGGTATTGACACCGGTCTCCGCAGTGCTCCCTCTTTATCGTGAGTTAAATCCGAGGCTTCCTCATGTTGTGGATGACACCAATCGGCGATCACAGATATGTACGGCAATTTGGCCAGTGTACGTCTTCGAATCGCTGTTTTGCCGGCGCTTACTGACGTGGGCAGCCAGCTTCACTTCACCTTATACTGCGGGGTACCGATCTGCAATATATATTGATATGACTCACTGAACACGAGTAAACGTTATAGATGTCGATAGTCATAATGGAAAAGTACAATTATGAAGACCTGCTCTGCAGCATTGAACGCTTCCGTATCAACCACCTCTTGTGAGTCACCAGACAGTGTCTTCATCCAAAGCAGCTGACTCACGTGTTATGCAGTCTTGTTCCTTCTCAGGTTGTCCTCTTCTGTAAGGTAAACCAATGCTCGTGTAAATACTGTTGCCACTACTCACTTTGCGCCAGCACCCGTCTACTCGAAAGTACAACCTTTCGTCCGTGAGGACATGCATGGTGGCGGCCGCCCCATTATCCGCGGAGCTGACATCGCAGCTATTGGATGTGATGCCGCATATACACCTGGGACAAGGATATGGTACGCGCCCCTACACGATAACCGCTATGAATCGTGGCTGACTTCGTGTCCGGCATATGTGCCATGGCAGGCATGACAGAGGCAACTGCCGCGGTTTCCCTCGTATGCATCAATTCGCTCTCCTGCCGTCATCAGCGCATTGATTCTCGACGTTGAAGTGGCCGCTATCACAGAGGGTAGGGACCCTTGGAAGCTGTGGGCACCTAGTAGCAGGGACGTCGGCCAAAATTGTGAAACCCGACGGGTCTCTCGCTAGGGTTGGGGAGCCAGGAGAGCTCTGGGTCAAAGGCGGACAAGTGGTACTTGGGTACTACCGGAATGCAGCTGCGTGCGTGTCTTTCGAAGCAATTGCTCTGCGTGCCTTCGCACTCAAGTCTTGATTGTCAGGACGAGAGACACGTTTCTTGCCGATGGTTGGATCAGGACTGGCGACCAACTGGTCAGACAGGAGAGCGGTGATCTATTCGTGGTGGACCGCGTTAAGGTATGTATCACAGTTACGTTTGCAAACCTAAGCCTTGACACGTTACATGTTGACAGGAACTGATCAAAGTGCGCGCCAAGCAAGTTGCGCCTGCCGAGCTCGAAGGTCATCTGTTAGCCCATCCCGCAGTTGCAGATGTCGGCGTAGTTGGCGTGCCGGACGACTACTCGGGAGAGGTCCCCCTTGCATTCGTCGTCCTTCATCCACATCTTCGAGCGAATATTGAAGTAGATCGCGAGCGAGCGAGAGAACTGCGGGAAAGTATATACAACGTACGTTTCCTTGTGTCTCGACTGTTTGCCGTGGTGGCTAAGCAGTTTAATGCGTGCAGCATGTGGCGCACTCCAAGTCGCGTGAGAAGTGGCTTGCGGGTGGTATAGTCCTCGTCGATGAAATTCCAAAAACTGCCAGCGGGAAGATTCTGCGAAGGGTACTCAGGGAGTGGGCAGCGGCAAACACAGGAGCATCGAGAAACATGAATGTGCCACATGGATTCAATTCGAAGCTATGAGTGCGGCCCCTTATGTTCATGTTCTCCTGACTTGGATCATTAGAGGCAGTGCGAGGACCGCGAAGGTGTGGGCTCGGGCATGAGTCGGGGCCGATGTGGGCCGGCAGTCACGTCAGGAAATACCTTGTCGGCGATAGGATTATGCTATGGCCCGCAGCTTGTAATTGAGTTTGGGTTTACTTCCACTCGTGTGTATATTTAGTGTTCAGACGGGTGCTCAACTAACGCACGTGGAGACCTGAATACGTCGGCGGACCAATCAGCGGCTGTCCGAAGGTGCGTGCGCTACTTCGTTCTGCCCCACTTGTCAGTGGATTTCTCATCACAGCCGCTTTTGCCAGGTCTGGTCGGTCAGCATGCACGATCTCCCTGCCGCACACGTCACCCCGGCATGCGATCTACGGCAGTTCTCTTCAAGCAGCCTTCGAATTTCCGCGGTACCTCTTTCATGACCGCATTGACGTTCAGGCCGCCAGTCGAAATCACACAACATGCCACCAAAGCTGCCTGAATGCTGGGGACATCGTGGTGTATGCATACTTGAACTCTATGCTCATTGATTGTCACTTACGGACCTATCTCCACTCATAGGCTTCCAAGGCATTCCCCGAGAACACGCTCGCGAGTTTTGAACGCGCTATCAAGGATGGTGCCGAGGGCGTCGAGACCGGTATTGTCAAGTCACATTATCCCGAGAGTTTAGGCTAACGGGTGCCGACAGACGTACATATATCGTTGGATGACGTCGTGATCATGTTCCATGACCCAAGTGCGCCCCTGTCTTCTTCCTCTGGCTGGAACAAGCACTGATACCTTCTAAGCACTCCAGCGAACCACCAACGGCTTCGGTGAGTATATCAGCGGTGTATGCCGCAATCTCAACTGATGCGTACTCTTACACGGACGCATAGGCCGCATCAAAGAGCACAAATGGTACGGTCCCAATGGGATGCAGCAGCTACGCACCAAGAAAGAGCCCAAACAGCCCATCCCTACCTTCGACGAGACTATCGAGCTCTTCATGCGAGTGAGTTCCTATCCACTACCTCTGCGAGTGCCCCGCTCACCTACAATCCATCGTCGGTCCGCCAGCCGGAAAATCGCCACGCGAAGCTGCACATAGATATCAAACCCTCGAACTCACTCACGAAGATCTTCACGCTCATGGCGCGCACGATTCGCTCCTACAACAACTGGGAGACGGCCCTCGCGCCGCGCATCCTCCTCGGTATTTGGCACACGAGCTATATCCAACCTGCACTCGATACCCTCCCCGGCTGCCGCCTCGCGCACATAGGGTTCAATGTCTCGATTGCGAAGACGTGGTTTTGGGACAGTTGTGATGTGATGAGCTTGCACTTTGCACAATGGACGACCACTGCAGGGCAGAGGTGAGTCTTTTTGAGTGTTGGGCACGAGTTGTAACGTGGAGCGTGAAGCGAGACTCGATTCTGGACGTTTGACTGTCCTCGAAGTGAGTTCAGGTTCTACGACACTTTGTTGTCACATTATCCCGTCTCGTTGTCTGCCCCCGTTAGATACGCGCACGTATCAGCGCATGCGGTACACTTACAGCGATGCGATATAGACGCATATATGCGCACTCGACAGTCGGGTGTATTGTACTTCAGCTGGGATCCAATCCGAGTCGCTTCTGGATTGGTCCCGCGAATCGCATTGTGCTGTGTTGGGGCCGTGGAGTCGTCGTACCAACTGATCGCTCTATGATAGGTTCCTCAAGGAATGTAAGGCGGCCGGAAAGAAGACGATGGTCTGGACAGTCAACGACCCTCTCGAAATGGCCGAGGTGAGCTCCTTTCTTATTCTTCTCACGCTCCCGCGCCAATGCGGGCGAAGTGAGGAATGTCCAGCTGCAGTCTTCTCACCCGCTTTATACCCCTCCATGTTTGCTGCTAGGCTATCCGGTGGGGAATCGACGTGATTATGACCGACGAGCCACCCGTGCTGCACCAGCTCCGGCACGACCTCAGGGGTACGCCATCTTCCCACTTCTCTTAAGTCCCCCCGCTCATTACAAATCGCGCTTAGCGGACTACAACAAGACGCTCGCGCGCCACCCGCGAACGTTCCTCTGGACGCGCTATCGCTACTACTGGCCGGTCACGCTCTTCTGGGCGACGGTCGTGCGCCTCATCCTCCAGCTCGCATACGGCCGCTTCACACGGGTTGCGCCAGCCGCGTGTAGGGTGCTCGACGTCGTCGATGACGCCGCCACGAATGGTTCGGCCAAGGTGGCGAACGGCCTGGCTTTGGGCGTGGCGGGTCCAGGTGATACGGGAAAGGGAGATACTGCCTCAGCTAAGCCTGTCGCGGATGGTGACTACACGAACGGCGGCGTCAATGGTGTCGCTGTTAGCTCCAGGCCTCAGGAGTAGGGTAATATGTACCCTCTCGCTTCCAGATCAGCATGTATAGACTGTACAACTTCCCAGGCGACCGGGTATTCTATTCTGCAGTTCCCGTATGTATCTTAAGGGCTGACTCCCCACGAATGGCTCTAAGTTATTTAGATCCGGTGCAGCCTACGGGGAGCTTATTCCGTGGTCTTCCGAATCGAGAATGACTGCGGGTCCACCTCAGCAGCGAAGTTTGAGCGTCGCCTCCTTGAAATGATTGCACGCGAGGTTATGCGTCTAACATGCGTGAGTCGCTGATGGACAAGTAATTCAATCTTCGGTGCATGCGGGCTCGGGCGGGTGGCGGCATCCAGCTGCACAGCTTCGCGAAGGAGGCGCGTCAAGCACGGTGCAGCGTCGCGTGACGAATTAATATTGGTACATTTGGAAGGGTCTAGGTACGGGGCCATGGCTCGAGCCTGATATTGTGAACGAAATGCGAGCATAGGAGGGCATGAAACGTGAGACTTGGCAATCTGCTCTACCAAGTGTAACAGCCTTCAAAAGGCGACATGGAATGATGAGCTGTCCAGTATGTGTCGTGACCATTCACTCCCTTGTCGACATTTGCTGCGTGCTGAGGGCGCCTGTCTATATCCAGCTCCTCAGGCTTCGTGCGGCAAGATGCCGACCGAATTCAGCTCGGAGTCATACTTGTTAATATTCGCGCGGTCTCGCCCCGACAGACAGGGGGAAAACCCGTAGTATAAAAGCAATGGCCTGCACGGCTCCATCTTCAGCTTCTCTTCCCCTTCGGAGCTCACTCGCAAACGAGAGCACTGGTTGGTAAGTATTCTGCTAGCCGTGATGGACGAGGTACTAACCTAGTAACTTCGCCAGCTTCGTTTGATTGCTTTTGCACGCACATTTTTACGATCCGTTCACGCTCATAAACACCAAATCCCTCACTGCTCAGTATGCGTCTCTCAATCTTCGCGCCCATCGCATTCGTTGCGTCCGTCGCCACCTTGGCTGCGGCTTACCCCATGGAGTCGTATGAGTAAGTTCTGAACCGGATAGCTCCTGCCACCGTATTCTGACCTTGCTTGTTAGCCCTCGTAGTGACTACGACCTCTACGCCCGCAACTCGGACTACGACGTGTACGCGCGCAGCGACGACGGCATCTACCTCTCCGCGCGCGACCTCGACACGGCGACCCTCCTCGCGCGTGATTTGCTCTATGCACGGCTCGACGAGCCGAAGCGCGAGCACTACAAAACCCAGGAGGAGTACTCAAAAGCGTGGAAGTCGTGGAACCGGCACAACGGCCACATCCTGAATGAATACCAGAAGGTCTTGGCGAAGCATCCTATGGCCGGAGAGCCTCAGCCCGAGGGCCATGAAGCGTGGAAGCAATGGGCGAAGGACAATCGGCACGTTGATAACCACATGCAGGACACGATCCACCGCCAGGCGCATGAGCACAACAAGGATATCGAGAGGATTGAGAAGGGTAAGGACCCAAAGTGCAAGAAGCGCCGCGGTTCGAAGTGTGTCGTGTCGTAGAAATGGTCGCGGTGTATTGTTGTACTCCGAGATGAATTGCGTGCATTGGCCTTTTTTCCGTTGCAGTGTGAGGTTCAACGGCCAGTATGTCATGCCATGACACCGTTCAATCCCGATGAATACTGGCTACCGTCGAGTACGCTGTCTTCATCGCTGTTTGGCGTGATTTCTCACCCCGCTCCCCTCACTGTCCGTATCACACTGGAATTCAGTTCACAAACCATCCGAGTCGGTGAGCACAGCCCCCGCCGAGGACAGTTTGCGCTGTCAGCAGGCGCCACGCTCACGTGGCTACTACTTGGTACCGTATTGCGTCTTCCGCGTCGCAGTCCAATTGACCTCATCGATTCATCTTCACGGACACATCTTCGCACATTGAGCTCCCCGTTTCTCCACGCCTAGGGATATTATAGACCAAAAGCTACTACCTGGCCCTGGACAACCAGCCTGGCATGGACTATGCCCACTGCAGTGGACTCGTAGCCAGACACGTCAACGGTCAACGTCGCTTATGACAGTACATGTAAGTCTCATTGGATACGCTAGGGGGAAGTCGATGAGAAAGTATTGTTTTCTCGGGGACGAACGCTTCAAAGATTTACTACACCGTTGCGCTTCGCCACTTCGTCACCTATCACCGGCATGATTCGAAGCTACGGCCGTGCACCACATTCATCCGCATGGGCTTTCACTTGCTCATGGCACAGTTCCAACTCACACTCAGAATAAATGCTCGTACGCGCTGCCGTAAGCTCAATGCATGGAGTCGTACGACGCTTCTGGCCGGCAGCACGGTGCTGCGTCGCGGAGATTTGGCCAGGCTTAGGACACGACGATAGGCCGCAGAGATAGTACTGAATTCACAGAACACTTGCATCGTCCGCATGAGTACATTTGCACCGCCCAAGTGAGCAGTGCACATTGTCTTCCATGTCCGCTGGTCTTATGCCACATCCTCATCTGGATAACGCACCCCGCTTTCTCAACTTCATTCCCTATTGCGTGCACCCTTAAGTGGTGACACCGCGAAGACAAGTGTACGCATGCTCAACACGCGGCGTCAACGTTCTACACGGATGGAGTTGGAAGCCAACGTAACCCAGATGTGATCCCCTGTAAGTTCAGGCGTGACAGTGTCATGCCTTCCTCACTACCTCGCTGGCTATGTTAGTCCGAGACTGACAACAGGTGATCTGCGGACACTGTATAAGTACAGCACTGTGCAACGTTCACCCCTCAGCTGCACAATGATACTCTCTGGAATGACTGGATCGATTGTTCTCCCCGCCGGACTCGCTTCCCTCACAGCCGGGATCTACTACATCTATTCCCGCTTCAATGCGCCTGTGGGTTGTGATTTTGACAGGTTTGCTCGAAAACTAGCTACTGGGGAAGAGCGTGGTGCTCTAGAGGAGTACGATGTAGTTATTGTAGGTGGTGGTAAGTGACTACTTCTCCCAGACTCCGTATCCACTCATTCGAGATGTAGGTACCTCAGGTTGCGTACTGGCGTCCCGTCTGTCAGAGAACGAGAACGTCCGTGTATTACTCCTGGAAGCTGGGGGCAGGTCAGTGCGTGTATACCTACCGGCGTATACCCGCTCACATGGTATGAGCGCAGCGCTACTAATCACATATTCTCGAGAATTCCTCTTATGTTTCCCATGAACTTCCGTTCGAAGTACGATCATTCTCTGCACACTGTGCCGCAAGAACACGCCGAGATGAAGGCGAAGTTTTGGCCAAGAGGTAGGTCCAGCTTTATATCCGCTTCCACATCTCTCACATGCCCTCATGTTCGCATAGGGAAGTCGCTTGGAGGATGTAATCTCTCTCCCATTCCTATGATAATCTGATCCCTGACAATAATGTATACTACTAGGCTCATCCATAAACGCAATGATGTCAGTAGCCGTATCTTTCCAACTTCCTGGTATCTCAAAGTTTCTGTCATAGTTTCCATCACGGTGCCCCTTCAGACTACGACATGTGGGCTGAGCTTCAGAAGGGCCACGAAGGCGCTTTGGGCTGGAACTACCAGAATTTCAGCCAGTGCGTGATACGTTCACGTCGCCCATTGTCGTTGCATGTCTACCACTCACATCATAATCAGGTATTTGCGCAAGTTCGAGGCCTATCACCCCAGTAGCAAGCACCCGTCCGTCAACTGCTCGCTCCGAGGCCAGAGCGGGCGCATGTCGAGTGAGTCCTGCGCCCTCGCCCATGTTCATAGCCCCACATGAATCTCTACATGGGAAACGTCTCCGACAGCCGGCCACTTCGCGTATGTCTCCGCCGCAACGAAGCGCTTCCTGGAAGCGTGCAATAGAGTTGGGATACCGTACACTCCGGACTTCAATACTCCGAGCGGAACCCTGGGTGCTAATACGGCGAGTAGTCTTTCGGTTCCGATCTACCTATGAACGTGTCCTGATCTCACTTTCCCATAGCCCAGTATGTACCTCCTTTCGCCACCTGATTGAGAGCGAATGTACTGAGAGCCGCGTGCGAACGCGCAGTGACGTTCATTGATGCAACCGGGCAACGCGTTTCGACAGAGTCGGCATATCTCTCCTCAGATGTGCTGGCGCGCGCAAACCTTACGATCGCAACTGGCGCCCACGTTTCCAAGGTTGTGTTCAACCGTATTGATGGTAAGGTGCCACGCGCAGTCGCCGTGCACTTCAAGGACTCGTATGGGAATCACTTCGAGGCCACCGCAAAGCACCAGATCATCTTGTCGTCAGTAAAATCTCTTTGAGCATGCGGATCGTGCCAATACTCAGAGCATTGACAGTGCTGGGGCAGTACACACTCCTCAAGTATGCCTGTATCGCATGTTCTACCTCGTCGCAGCCGTGGTTCAACCGATATTCTCTGCAGATTCTCATGTTATCAGGCATCGGTCCCGCGTCTCACCTCACTTCGCACTCCATTCCAATCATCGCAGATCTCCCGGGCGTGGGGTCGCACCTCATGGACCATCCGGTCGTAGACTATCACTTCCGGGATAGGACGAAGTCGATGTTCGCCGGACTGTCCCACGACCCGCGGAAGCACGGGAAAATAAGCCTCGCAGCGACACTTCAGGAACTGGCCTTAGGTATTCAGTACAAGTTGACAGGACGGGGACCTTTGACAAGCACAGTACGTTATGGCTTTCTCATCAGGGCTCTGTCTTATCCCCCATTTCAGATCATCGAAAGCTTAGCATTCGTACGCTCGTCGGACGAGACACTATTTCGCAAAGCAGGCGTTGCTCTACCGGCACCGGGCAACCTCGAGGACACTACGACGGGGCCAGATGCACCCGATCTCGAGCTTTGGTTTTCGCCTATGACTTGGCTTCGACATACGTGTGGTAGCTTCGCAGAGGGGCACCACTTTTCACTCCATAGCGTCCTGTTGAGGTGAGCCAATACTTCGATGAAGCGACTTGGTCTGCCTTCACAACATCCTGCAGGCCAACAAGTATGGGGACCATCAGACTGCAATCGGCCAATCCTACTGATCCACCACTCATTGATCCACAGTGAGGCAGATCCGGTCATAAACACTTCATAGCTCACCAGGCTATCTTCGTAGATACCTCGCGACATCACATGACGTCGAGGTGCTCATTCGCGGTGCTCGGCTTCTTGGATCTATCCTACGCCAGGAGCCACTGGTAGAAATGGTTGACGAGTTGAACCCCGAGGAATCTGCAGGCTTGCTCAATCACGACCTGGCCACAAAGAGCGACTCTGAGCTTGAAGCACTGATTCGTGGGCGTGTAGAGACTCTGTACCACCCAGCATGCACCGCGCGCATGGCCCCTCGAGAGGACGGTGGCGTCGTCGATCCGTTCCTTCGTGTGTACGATGTGGAGGGCCTGCGGGTGTGCGATGCAAGCATCTTTCCGACCATCATCAGTGGGCACACCGTGAGTACCTTGCCTACGAGCACTAAAACGCGCGGTCTTGATCTAAAATCCTTACAGGCATCACCTACCATAGCGGTGGCAGAGAAGGCAGCTGAGATGATACTTAGAGATATAGTCGGCGAGATGTGACAGACATGCGACACTACGCGGCCTGTTTTTGCCTTCTTGAGAATATGACAAAGTTGTGTTCATGTCACGATTCAGATGTCGTATCTAGCATACAGAAATCAAATAATACACGGTTCGTATACAAGCATTTCACAGGAGGATCAAGACCGCGGCACAAGAGACTACAGCACCCGCATGAACTTTGGAGTGCTGATCTTTGTCAAGATGCTGCTACCTCCCCTGGTAGGGACCTGCCATAGGCGTCAAGGGCAAGGAGGGAAGCAAGCAGTGAAGAGGAGCAGGATGATGTGCGATGGAGAACAATCAAGACCAATGAATGCGAGCGCGGGGAGATATGACCGGACTGCGCACCAGCTGGTAAGAGATTCCAAAATATTGCAGGAGGTGATTCAAACTCTTGTCTCTTGAACCAGAGGCGTCCTCTGGGCAGTAGTCACTCATCAGGGCGTTGATGCCATCATCTATTCGAATGCTTCATCACCATACTCGATCCCAACCGTGCAAGTATGCATACCTCCCAATGCCAGCAGGCTCTGTAGATCTTGCGGAAAGCGTGGACTCACGGTCCCGTCACGTCGCAAGATAGTCGAGAGATTGTCTGCGAGACCTGACGTCCGTACCTGGGCATTGGCACGCCGGCTTTCTCTGTCTGATGTTGAGCTACGCAGTGATATGCAAAGCGACGGAATTTACGAGTTGTGAAGGTCGCGCTCGACCTCAGCAAGCTCTCGCTCATGTAGCATCAGCTCCTGTATGAGCTCAGGTTTGACATACTCGGCAAGCAGAGCCGCGACTTGGTCCATGACCAACTGGTCGATCAGTTTGGCAACGTCCTTGTCGACTGCACATGATCAGAATCAAGGGCTTGCAAGAGAACTGTGACATACTGGTGGTTCTCAGATGCCTCACAACGTCCTCCTTCATTACTTGCGCCTGGAATGCTATATAACGGATTGAGCGCAAGATAAGGGTAACAACCATCGGCAGTACAGACCTTGCACTTCTTCAATCTGTTTCTCCAGCCATTCGTCTTGTTCGTCCATGAGCTTGTTCAGCCTATTCACGCATCACAGCAAGTCAGGGATCTCAGAGATCATTGCAAACCTGCGGATCTTATCGCCTGTATCAAGTTCTTCTTCCAGCTGTGCTATATTGGCCACTTGCTCTGCCAGCCTAGTGTATGATGCCTGTTCGCGGGATGAACAATGAACAGGCCGAGTACGGAATGTCCATCGGTCATTCAGCGAGCAAGCAGTCTGAAACGTAAGTGGATACTGACACCCAAAATGCCAAGCCTCTCTTGTGTATCCTTTACAATGCTGGCTGCTGTTTGTGCTGACATATTTGAGCTGGTACTACTTGCGCTGTTGCGATCGGCGGTGCGGGGCAGCATTGTAGGATCCCTTGCTTTTACGCGGTCGGACGGCTGCAAGGCTTGTCCCCTTTTATCCTGTCGCTCGTGCTGTGCTTCTCGTGCCTCATTTGTAACTGTCTTCTCTGTCACATCTGGAGATGTGCGGGGACTGCCACTTGCGGTCCCGTTATAATCTGCAGGCAAGAACTTGGTCTTCATCCCGCCCGTAATAATAGTAGTCAGAAACTTGGGCAGTGGCCAGGCCTGCGGGGACATGAGTGCCGCTCCGACAAACATCCTACTTCACTGAAATCGGAGATGTTATATGTCGACTCAGCTCTGCCTTCGACCCATACCTTCTCCCACGACCCAGAACATGCAGCAGCCGCATGTTCTGGGGCGTGTCTCTGGTGGGTGCATTCGCTCTGCCTCGAGGCAATATCCGCAGTGTCAAAGCTACAACGAGCTGATGTTCGGATAACTGTTTCTGGCAAATGATGGAGGCCTGCGAGCGAATGGGTCAGGTGAGGTCTATTCTGCGTCTGGATACAACAATTAACTGATACGCCGTAGAATACAACCTAGTTCCGTTCTGGCACGGGCGTCCATGGAGTACGAACAGAGGTTACGTACGACAGCCAAGAAATGCCTCGACGTCTGAGCCGGGCGTTCTGGACCTCAGAGCTGAGCTTCTTGTCCAAGCCGCTGCTCTTGCGAGTGATGCGGCTCTTCTTCTGCAGACGACTCCGCCGGGCTATCACCCGCCGCGGCACTCAGCTGCGCGGCCATGAGCGCCCGGAAGCGCGAACCCTCCTTGTTCACCTATCGAACACAATTAGGAGATCGAGAGCCAGGGGGAAACACGAGGAGATAAGACGCGCCAACTGCCTGTACGTCCCTGACTCAACAACGTGGCCGTCTGCGTGAACAACGGCGCAGTGAGAAGCGGTGGGGTGAATACGAGTAGTGGCGGACGGACCTTCCAATACCACAATACGCTCAGCGCGAGCGATCGTGGAGAGTCGATGGGCTACGATAAGGCAGGTCGTCTGCCTAGAACGGAGGATCTTGTCGATTGCATCGTTCACCTGTGCACGTGTCAGCCGCTATAACCCCACTAGGGGGAGCCCAGAACCGCGCACCCGGTGTTCAGATGTCGCATCCAGCGAACTAGTCGCCTCGTCCAACGCGAGTATCGCCGGTTTCTTCAACAAGGCTCTTGCGATAGCAAGCCTTTGTCTTTGTCCTCCACTCAAGCTCAGGCGCCCAACTGTGCAGCGCTGTTAGAGCATGTCATGGGGCACACTACATACTTACGTACTTTCGGTATCAAATCCTTTAGGCATTCCCCAGACGAACTCACAGTTGGCTTCGCGCGCTGCAGCCTCGATTTGCTCTCGTGTCGCGTGTTCGTTGCCGTATGCGATGTTGGAGGCAATCGTCCCGGTGAACATGACAGGGTCCTTGCACTGTCTTAGTCCTCGTTATGCCGTGACAACCCGCGCTTACCTGTGGAACTACACCAATAGTGCTGCGCCATGACGCCGGATTGAACTCGCGGATATCTAAGTCAACGGGACTCAGTGCGTCATTCCGGCCTGCTGGCAATATGGACATACCTTGGCCATCGAACGTGACTTTGCCCTTCTCAGGGTCATAATACCTCAGCAGCAGCGCGTTGATCGAAGACTTGCCACTACCGCTCCGCCCGCTGCACGAACACATGTCAGCCAACTCTGTCCATAACCACGAATGCAAACCACGACGACTTACACGAGCGCGACGCTCTCACCCACCTTCACCTCGAGGTCGAGGTGCTTCAGGATCTGCACGCCGGGCCGACTCGGGTATCGGAAGTAGACCTCTTCGAAGCGTATAGGCCCGCGCCTCGCGGGGTCGACAGGCAGGCCCGTATTTGGCGGTATTGCCGGGTGGCGGTCGAGCAGTTCGAAAATACGCTCGCCTGCCCCGACACCACGCATAATCGATGTCTACGTAACGTGTCAGACGACCGGGATCACAGGGTGGCACATCAACATACAAAGAACGAACTAAGCTTGGGTTAGGAGATGGTGCAACACGGAGAATGAAGAACGTACGTGAGCATCTGGAGGCCGCTGCCGACGTAGACGGTGTAGAGCAACAGACTTGTAAGGTCCCCGACAGAAATCTCGCCGTGAGACACCATCGTCCCGCCTGCATCGACATATAGCTCAGTAGATGCGGCAGGCGTTATGGTCGCGCAACTGACCGTAGCCCAGGAGGCCAAGTAACGTGACGTTCCCGCTCCACCCCGTGCTACCAAAGAATATGCCGGACGCGATGGCCTCCTTGCGTGCAAGCGACAGCACATCGTTGACCTTCTCGTGGAACTTCTTCTCTTCTTGCGGGACAGCGTTGAATGCCTGGACAGTACGGAGAGCCGAGAGTGACTCTTGTGCAACCTACACAAGTCCATGAATTCACAGATGTCTACTTCGAGGGGCAGCAACTACCTTAGTCATCTCACCAAGAGCCTCTTGAGTTCGCGTCGACAATCGTTTGAGGTATCTTCCATAGAAGACCTACTCCGCCCAATTAAGTCAAGAATGATAGCCAAATGCGCAGGACGTCACGTACGACGCCAAGTGAGACGGGCGGGACAATGGCGAGCATGAGGAATGTCAATTTCGGTGAGATGTAGAACATTGCTCCCACTGGCCCGCTCTCAGTATCGCTGACAGGCGGAGCGAGGAGGGAACCTACAGCCGGCGGAAGACATGATCACGGAGCGCAAACCGTCCGAGAGGTTCTGGGTCAAGCTAGTCAATCAGTTGAGCTACTTCCTTCGTGATGGATACTGAGAGTGCGGCAAGGCTTCGGAAACCGTGTGTATGCGCCGCCTTGAGTTAGGGAAACGACATACCTGTCACCAACAATATTGGAGTCCACGCTCAGCCTGCTGAGGACGTCACCCTCGCCGCGTTCGACGTATTCAACCTCCTGCTGTAGCGCAGCACCATACATCCTCTCACGTAGTCGCGCTACTATCCGTTGGCCTGCACAGCTATCAATAATAATACGATGATGGTGTGTCATCAATGCTGACCCGATATTCGCATAAGCATGGCACGTCCTGCGTTCGCCGCCGCACCAACGGTGAACATGAGAAAAAGCAAGGCGGATGCTTGGCCCAAGCTAAGCCCAAGAGGGATTTGCTGCCAATGAGGAGACTGTGCATGAGATGTTGCATCGCGACTGAAATGCGTTACATGACTAACCGGAGTTGGGGAGGTGAAGAAGTCAATGAGCCGTCCGACGGTGAATGGTATGCTCATTGAAACTGCACTCGACACGGTGAGCAACCCAATGGAGATTGCGAGGGGTTTTCTTTCAGGCTTCGCAAGCGCAATTATCTTGCGCGCAGAAGACGCAGTCTTTCCCTTCTCCGCGACCGATGCGGGGAGGACGCGGGACAGGACCGAAGGCTTCGGTGCGGGAGGCCCAGTCGGTAATGGCGGTGGTGTATCCGGTTTGCTCGATGGCGAGTCGAACTGCGAAGAGGATGTAGAAGATGCACGGTTAACCTCAGAAGATGAACCATTTGAGGCGACCGGAGGAGGTTGGGGGGCGTGTGTCGCAAGAAACCTCTGGGCGAATGCAACCCGACACGGTAGTCGCTGAGGTGCCCTCGCCGTAGACTGGCGCAACGCCCACACCACCTGCTGCGTCCTCAGCGGCGCGCAGATGCCCAGCATCACACAGGAGACGTGTTAGAGGGAGACGAGGTGAGCCTGTAGCGTTTGTGCAGACTGAGAAAGTGGGACGAGGAGGGGAACATGAGCGGGAGTGGGAGCGCCCATCCGACGTCGTCCCCCGGCAAGGACCGCGTTCCCGACTTTCCCGGACGACATTCCCGACTCCATATTCTCCTCTGGCCATTCTCTTCGTCCTCTTCGTCCTCGACAGCTTGGACGACTTCTAGCGGATGTTCAGGTGTTGAGTTTGCGACAGGAAGTGGTCGACAGAGACAACTTGAGGAGACACGAAGCTAGAAGCTACGCCAGCATGCCATTCAACGTACCGGGCGCGCTAGTGCCCATTCATCTCCTGATAAATCCAAGACTCATCGTGCCGCAAATGATTGTCAAAGGTCGGTGCGTCTCATTTGCATGAGCCGTCGATCTCACCGAATGCATGATTGCAGCAAGACATTCGCCAGCTTGACTTTCCCGAGCTCTATCGTGCCGGATACCGAGGGGCGGTCTTTGACAAAGACAACTGTCTGGTTAGTCTTGCTCCCACAATTATGGAACATACTCTAACGTGTAACCTTTCAGACACGCCCACATCGAGACACGCTTGTTCCGGAACTTCAGGTGGGTAACGCGTCCTGCCAACGTCGATACTACATCCGTGCTAATGACCATCAATGTCAGGATGCTTGGGACGAATGCCGAAAGATTTTCGGTCATCAAAATGTGCTGATTGTCAGTAACTCTGCTGGCTCGCACCTCGATGCAGGCGAGATACAGGTACGCTTTGCCATCGTCGATGACCCACTCCACGACCAAACATCATGCAGGCTGAGTCTGTTTCCCACCACCTCTCCGTCCCCGTGCTCCGCCACCCCGCCTTCAAACCGTCGTACTCCTGCATATCTTCCATTCGCGCTTACTTCGCATCCCTCCCGCGCCCCGTCCGAGATGATGAACTCATCGTCGTCGGCGACCGGCTCTTCACTGACACCGTCCTCGCGAATCGGATGGCACGCTACGAACGCATCTCTCAGCGTGCTCCTCCATCCGCTATTTCCGAGGCTACTTCCTCCGTTGAGAAAGTGAGCAAGGAACTCGATGCGACGGCCCCCTCAGATACCGCGAAGCCGCTCACGTCAGCCCGTATGCGCGTCGGGCCGCTCGCGATCCTGACAACGGCCGTCTGGGAGCGCGATAGTCCCGTATTGCGCAGAATGGAAATGCAGGTTATGCGCGGTGTGGAGCGGTGGGTGCTTGGTGAGGGTCAGGGGCCGGCGCGAGACTGGACGGACGTGCGCTACGGGATGTTCTTCAGGGAGCTGGCCATGCCGGCTGTGTTGAGGAAGGAAGAACCGGGCTTCATGAGAAAACTGTGGAGGAGATGGCGAGGGGACTAAGAGTATGTATTGTTCGCATTGAACTCGTGCGTGCCATCTCGCTCAGATATCTTGCCCAGTTGTGTCTATCGCGTTGTTTAATCATACGGGTTGCCAAAATGCAGGGCTACTATCTTCCTTTGACACGGCTACTGTCTTATGCTAAGTTGCTACGCATTCATTGTTCAAAGCGATCCTGCTTGCTGGAAAGACATGATCCTATGTTTCACCTGCTGCGACAAGCTAGGGAATTAGACATAGGTAGGGATTCCGCGGTTCCGTCGTCCGGGTACGAGTATACCTCACATTATAGCGACGCTGCTACTCAGCCAGAAACACAGCATCTCGCAAGCTTCTCATAGATCCACGCGAGGTACGCCTATTGAATGACGTAGTCCTGAAGTCACATGTGTTTAATTCGCTGTCACGGTAATAGGCAACGGGGCTATGCAAGGTGGTACTCCGGTCGCCGGTCCTACTTCTGCTCCGCCGAGTGGCGTCCGGACAGGCCACAGTGCAGTTGGGTGTGGGTAACTTGACATTCACTACCTCCTGCGAAACGTGAAACGTTCTGACAAGGTCGAGGTGTGTGTTTCTTCTGAGTCAGTACGCCAAATGTCTGACCCCGGAGGATCATAGGCGTGTCTTCAAGCTTGGAAGTGCTATCGAATCGTCTTGGAACCGGACCGGTATGTTTCGTTTCGACTACCTCAAACGTCCCTGAGCACATCCCTGAGCACCTCTATATTGTCAGCATCTACTATATCACCGATCTTGTCAGCCCAACTCAACATCGCCGACAACGTCTACCTATCACGCTCCATTGGTATACCTCTCGGGGGGGGGGGCTACCGATGGATTTGAGTACTGAGGATACGCAGCACGAAGGCCTATGGGCGCCTGTTTTTCCATCGGTGAACCGACCCGCGTCATGGGCCAACCTGTATTGGGATGCTGCCTCTCCGCCCCCATATGAAAGCCAGGCTTTCAGTGAAACCAGCCGATCCCGCATGGCGCATAATGTTCATCAAGGATCCTTCCTACCAACCAATGCTGGCACTGGCCTTGGTGGGGGTGACAAGGCATTGCCTTGGGATTCTCAGCCTGCCCGTGTCAATTGTGGCCTCTTGAGCCGCGTCTCTTTTGACGTGCTACACATCATCGTTGGTTATGTTGACTCCGAGCTGGACCGTTCAGCCATCGACCTCGTCTGTCGAGACTGGTTGCACCATCTCGGCAGTCACCGCCGCGCTGACCTCACGGTCCACGATGCAAAGGCTCCTCAATTGCTCCGCGGCTGTCAGGCATGGAGCGAACGTATCCAGGAGAGGCTTCGACGGACGACGACACTGCGAATACGCCCACGATCCACAGGCAAGGATTTACGCGTCTGCAACGCTATATTCATTTTCTTAGGCCCGTGCCTACCGGCACTTCGTCACCTCGCCCTCGAGTCCTGTCTCCAGCGCCCTACGCACCTCTGCTTTCACAAGGGTCTTCGATTGCATTGCAAAGGTATCCGTAGCCTGCGCATATCGGACCTTCGTGGCGTCACTTTCGCAGAGCTGCGCCGTATTCTCCTTGCGTGCCCTAAGCTGGACAGCCTCAGCCTACGTGGAAGCAGAGAGACAGGACTCGGTATTTCGTTAGAAGAGCCTTTGCGCTCACCATCGAGGCATCAGTCTCGAGGCCCCGACTTCCAGCTACGAGAACTAGAAGTGTGCTGGCTACCCAGGGGCTTGTATGAACCGTTGGTTCATTGGCTCATCGCGATGGATGGAGGACGTAGTAGACTGGAGTATATCACCCACCTGACGATAAGTGACGTTTGCAGCACGGAGCTGTTTGACTTGTCAACGCAGCTTGTGGAAGCGATTGGACCTGCTCTGCAGCATCTATGTATAACTCGCCATCGGGATGAGCTGCGAGGTGCGCTCTCGTCCTCTCGGCACGGGGGGTGTTATTCTGACCTTTTGCCCAGCATGCACTCATGAGGGAGAGAGCGGACTCCTGTTGACAAGAAATACGTCGCTACGGCGGCTCGACATCCGCATAGAGCCAAGCGGAGAAGCTCAGGATGACCCGACGAACACCAAGTACAATGGAGATTTTCCGTATATATGGGAGACTCCGGGGCTGACGAACATGAGACACAATAGCGACCCTCGGGATGAAACAGAGACATCAGTGTTGACGAACATGGTGTATGATGGTGATTCTCAGGATGACAAGTACCCCGCGTTCTTAAGGACATGGCAACACGTCCTACGGACACTTCCCCAGACGGCATGGCAGTCGAATGATTCTTTCCAGCTCAACGTCATAGCCGTGTCACGGAATCCCTCCACTGGCAACTCCTTTCAGACCGTCACGAGAACACTGCGTCCAGCCGAGCTGTCCAATCTCATGAGGGGAACATTTACATGCAACCATAGCGACCCCCTTGTGTTTGCAGGGATCGATGTCGTTGGCTCGTCACAAGTCTGTCGTTTCATAGTGATGGACGCTGCCGACTACTGGGTTCACATGAAGGACCACAACTACAGAAGTGTCAGGCTCACTCTCCCCAAGATCAGTGTTCGTCCCTTCGCGTGGGGTCTTGTGCAATGCAGATTCGATGATGAGGTTCTGCTTGCTACAGCGCCCGCTGTTGCGAGACACTACTGGCTCCGCCATCCCGTCTTCTGCCCGGACCACCGGGAGACATGGCACAGCTCGTGGTACGGCTCCAAACAGGTAGAGGACGATGTAGCGGAAGCCTTCTCCAATGATGAGTTGTGGGTTCCCCCGCCAGCGCCGTCTCCCAGAGAATTTCTGCATCGTTTTTGGGGCAGCAAGTTAAGAGAAGCTTTAGCGAGAATATACTCCAAGGATTGGAAGGTCCCCGGAATTGGCCCCCATGACTGGAAGGACCTTTGCGACGTCGTCGAGCCACCAGAGCTGTCCGAGTTCGTGGCGCAACTGAAGAAATGCTCTTGGCGCAGAAAGGTGGAGGACGGTACCAGTTCAGCGGAGATTCCTCCCAATGACTGTAAACCCGAGACCCCTTGTGCTGCATCCCTAGAGTCGTCTCTCATGGCGTTCGTGAAACATTTCCGCGCTTGGCACTGCTACTGTAACGACAGCATCGCCCGGAAAGACGACTCGCTCCCTGACCTGAGAAGATTGGCTCGCAGAGCCCTCGAGGTGCAACTAAACCCTTGGTGTCCGCAACACGAGCAAATAGCGCAGCTCCGTGCTAGTGCAGCACTTATCGATAACGAAATAGAGATCATGGAGCTCAGTCAAGACGAAGCGGATTCTCACCTCGAAGTACTCTCCTACCACGACGCAGGAATCGACCTCGCGACCTTTACTTGCGGCCAGTCGGGGACGCCGTCAGATGTGCACGCACAGGAGAGACTGGCAGAAGCAGTCATGCGCGCGCAACGGATTCATTCAATGCCTGATATCGGTTGGGTGCACGCATGAGGCACCCTAGGCAATAGAAGGGTGTTTCACTTTTTCGATTCATGAACAATCTTCAACGAATGCGGAAGCCTGTGTATAATACGTTCGACGTAGAGTAATGAGTCAATCATCACAGTTTTCAAGACTTCCTAAGCCTTCACCCATAGACGATCACCGAGAGAGTGACAAGTCTAGTGAAGTGATTGTGTCAGGATAGTCTAAGGATGCACCACTTAGTGGAAGGACCACATCTTGGAGCGACGTAATTACGCGCACAGAGCATTGTAGCGACCTAGCAATGCTGACAGATAGCGGCATAACCCATTGCGAGTTTGGTGGTTACTTCATAGAATACATGTGCCAGTCATGCATAGTATCTAGCACGCACCGATACCCTCACTTTCCTCCGCCCATCAATGTATTGAGCGATCGCACGACGACTCCTACAGCTTCTTTGACGGTGTCGCGTTCGCTCTCCAGAACACGTCGTAATATCCGGCCCTCGAACTTGTCCGGGTGGAAGCGCAACATCGTCTCGCGAAGCTTGTCTTTCCGCTCCTTCCTGCCTGCCTCAGACTCGGCGTCTTCCTGACCCAGTAAGAAGCCAGAAATTGCCTCGATCGTGAAGTCGCTTAGAGCAAGCTCCCTCGTGTGCCGACTTGAGAGGTCCGGAGGCAACACAGGCCAGGGGATATCGGTGAAACGCAACAAGCCTTCGATGTTTTGAGACGGCCCGAGCAAGTCCTTCCAGCGCGTGTCATATAGTTCACGGGCTTCAGCTGCCCTGCGTCGTTCTCTGCTACGCCGTCGCCTCCGTCTGTCTTCCTCAGCTTCGCGTTCTAAACGCTTGGTCTCTTCCCGGACAGCCCGCTCTCGCGCCTTCCGCGCCGCCCGCTCAGCCTTCTTGCGCTCTTGTTCTTCATATTCGGCCGCATGTTTCCGCCTGTCAAGGGAGCCATACAGATTAAACTTGCAGATGGCACTGCGAATACAAAGGAACACACCGCCACATGCCCTCGCGGACCCATTCCGCGTACGCCTCATCTTCCATGACGTTCGGATCCATGCCCAGCTCGTCGTCCATCCTGTCCATCCCGCCGCCGCGCCACCGCCGGGGAACGTGAGCGTAGTCGTTAAAGCGTGACTCAAGCGAATCAACTCGCTCGTCATCCTCCATTGCCGCGAACATCCTCTCCTGGAAGCTCTCGTCGAACGCCGCCTGCATGCGGCGGAACTGTGTTTGTGGCGAAGGTGGCCGCGAACCATCCAAGCCATCTGCACTGAAGAATGCACGGTAGATTGGATCTAGGTAGTCCGCACGATGTCGTTTACTGCTAGACGGCCCAGCTTCGTGGTCGTTGGACTCCTCAGGTGTGGCTTGGCGACGTCGCTTCCGGGCAGCCTTCCTCGCTCGATGGAGATCGCGCTCTCGTCGCTCGTCGGGAGTTTCCTTAAGATGAAGTTTCGAGGACGGCATCTGCTACGGGGGGCGAGACCATACGTTTTGTCGAGTGTTCTAGTGTGACAGTGGTGGTAACTCCCAAGTGGCGACTCCAGCAAGCGGTGGCCAGGTGGCGTGAGACGACTCACTAGACGCTTATTGTATAAGTGATACTGTAATACCTATACTGTAACTTATAGCTATCTCATCTTCCTCCTCACTGACGTTCCCTTCCAGGAATGACCGTCCCCTGCTGCCTCGCGACTCCGGTGATTTCAATCATGCAATCCACTTCGGTGACTACCAAGCCTACAGTCGGAACCGGCCACGCTGCAGTGTTGACGACAGATTCATTCGTAGTAAGAAAAGGGGACTGCTATGCAGACGGTATTCAACTCGAGTGGTCGGCTATTGTATACTAGTCTCTGAATATGAACAAACGCATTGTCTGATTATTGGCGAACGAGGCAATGGTCATTGAGACTCCCCGACGCCGAAGAGATGCGAGGTGTGTGTGACTCATTGTCCTCCGTGTAGTGCTCTCACACTATTATACATTGAAAGCGGTCGGGGGAGATACCGCAGACTCTCATGCGAAAGCAATCAAAGGGGTGGTGGTCAGAGCCTCTGGACCCGCCTCTGTAGAGTTTCTTGGTGCGTTTATCACGCATGTGCACGCCCCACCTTCCTCCGACGAAATGCACACTTCCAGACTGCCCAGTGAAAACAGCCTGTACAACTCCTGTAACATTCATTCCTCGAGCTCCGGATCCCCCAAAATGCCCCGAGTCTTCGTTCACACTGCATCCGCAAGCCGTCATCACATGGTATTGGAGATAGAAGCATGGTTGCGTGTGTCCTCGATCCCGACGGCCCCCATTATTCTCCGGATTCCACGCGCCCTCTTCATGACAGGACCATAAGCATTCGTTCAGTGCACCACTGCCAGCCGATGCTCCTCGATATCACGACTTCGCACTTGGCGATGTAGTCGCCACCCATGTGGCTGACCGTAGCGGCCAGCCGTTGCTACCGATCAGCCGTGTTGCTTCCCGAGGCTCGATCATCTAACATGACTGTCACCGCGAGTGCGCTTCCGTCTCAGCGGCTGGTATATAACCCTGCGGACGAGCCCTCCCAGAAGCAACACTACTACCCGTCGCACGGCCTCTATGCTCTTCTCAGCCCTCGTCGCGGGGCTCGCCGCTCTCCACGCGGCTCCAACCCTTGCTCGTGTTAACCAAATCCCGCACGTCAATGGTGTGCATGGTGGCGACCCATCGCTAGGTGCCCCCGAGCAGCTCGTGGACGTGTCCTCCACGCGCACAGTGACTGGTGCAGCAAGCTCGGACGCGTTGCGCGTAACTGAGAACAGTGGTATCTGTGAAACCACTCCGGGGGTCTATCAAGCCTCTGGTTACGGTAACGTTAGTTCGACCGGGAGCTTGTGGTGAGTAACTGTACCATCGCTATCGTACAGGCCGAGATTGCTCACGGTGATGTAGGTTCTGGTTCTTCGAGGCACGCAATAACCCGGACACAGCTCCTTTTACTATCTGGCTTAATGGCGGAGTGAGTAGGGCCCACATTCCTTCTCCGAGACATGCTGACACTATCCCCTACAGCCGGGGAGCTCCAGTATGATCGGTCTGTTCCAGGAGCATGGCCCATGTCGTCTCAACAATGACAGCACCGCTCTTGACTACAACCCGTACTCGTGGAACAATGTATCAAACATGTTAGTGCAGTGATGTCATGTGGGAGCCACAACATACTGATCACTCCACGTACAGCTTGTACCTTGATCAGCCTGTGGGCGTCGGCTTCTCGTACGGTGACACGACAGTGGGCACGTCTCAACAAGCTGCGGCGGATGTGTGGACAGTGCGTGCCCCCTTATTCACGGTAGAGTTTATGACCAAATTGCGTCATACAGTTCCTTCAAGTCTTCTTCAACGACACTCGTTTCAACAAGTACCAGGATCATGAGTTCGCCATCTGGACCGAATCCTACGGCGGCCACTATGGCCCGACATTCGCTGCGCACTTCCTGCAACAGAACGATGCGATCGCGAACGGCTCCATCTCCGGCATCCCCATCAATCTCAAGTACCTCGGCGTCGGTGACGGTCTGACCGACCCGCTCTCGCAGTACCCAGGCTACATCGAGTACGCCGGGTCGAACCCGTACCACCCGCTCGTGGACGAGTCAGACATCGAGGCGGCGTCGCAGGCGTGGAACGAGACAGGCGGGTGCAAGGACCAGATCACGGCGTGCTACGACGACGGCTCGGACGACACCTGCTCCGCCGCGCAGTACTCGTGCAACCAGAACATCCTCGAGGCGCTCACGGGCGGGTACGACGTGTACTACATTCTCGCGAAGGACCCGGATTCGTACCCCCCGGACCCGACCGACTTCCTGAACAACCAGACGCTAGAGAGCATCATCGGCGCGGAGGCGTCGTGGCAGGAGACGAACTACGATGTGTACACAAACTTCGGCGACACGGGCGACTGGATGCGCAACTCGCGCCCCGACCTCGAGTACGTCATTAACTCGGGTGTGCGCACCATCGTCTTCGATGGCGACGCAGTACGTCTCTCCGTCGTTGTCCTCACCAATTTACGCATCGCTCACACGACGCCCACGTAGGACTACATCCTGAACTTCGATGGCGTCGAGGCGATGGTCGCAAACTTGCAGACGAACTTCAGCGCAGAGTTCAACCAGCTGTCGTTCACGAACTGGACCGTCCACGGCGAGGACGCTGGCCTGTACAAGAATGCGGGCACTTTCTCATACGTGCGCATCTACGGCGCCGGCCACGAGGTCGCCGCATACGAGTGGGGCAACCTCGCGCGCGGCGAGGCTGCGCTCGAGATGTTCAGCCAGATCATGAGCGATTCATCCATCTCGTCGACATGAGGTTTGACGAGCAAGAGGGTATAGTGAGACATCTAGGAAGTTGGACTATAAGAGCCCATTGTCTAGATTTAGATTAAATCTAAGAGGAAGTGCGATGTGGGCCTGACAAAATACTACCATGTGGCGTTTATGCTTGAGGCAGAGGCACTCATTTCACGGACACTGGCAACATTGTACATTCATTCTCAATCTTAAACATGAGACCTCGGAAGTACTACTACTTCCGGTAAAACATAAGTTATGTATCTCTGAGTCGTTGATACACGGACACAGGCTACACAGAAGACGAAGCTAGGGATACACTTGGCTAGAGCCGTACAATCCGATACCAAAGGCGATACAAGAATATATAACACGCACACTCTTTACTCAACAGCCTCCTGTTGGCTGTCTTGAGACTTGTTCACTTGCACGAAATTCGCAGCGGTCCACCCGAACCGCCTACGCAACCGGTAGCCTACGCGCCGGATGATAGCGGGTGTGAGGATGGCGTTCGGGTGTGGTCTGATGATAGTCAGCAATGCAGAACAGTGACAGTGATACACTTGGACGCACCGGTGGAAGGATATCGAATTGCCACCAATGTCCTCGTCTGGGTCAAATCTCACGGAGGAGCCTGCGCCCTCCTTGCGCTGGAAGCCGATTCTGGTCATAGCCTGCGGTTGCCACAAGTGAGTATATGCGCAGCCACGTGTTCAACACAACGCAATCCTCACCTTCTCGAAATCACCCCACCGGAGCTGCCCCTTCTTCATGGTCGGGTCCCCCTCCTCCTCAGGCACAACGAAGCGGAGGAATAGCTTGTACATCTTCCTGTTCACTTCGAAGACTGGCTGTGCCTTCCCAGCCGCTTCCTCCCTCTCCTCAGGGTCCTGTGCGGGCTTCTCGTGGATCTCTGAGAGGGCAGGGCGTGTTGGCGGGGGACTCGATTTACGTTCCTTAGGCTTTGGCTCTGCAGGTTTCGTTTGTACTGCATATGCGCGTCCCGACACGCGGCGAGAGTGGGCATCCTCCGCCGCGAAGAGCTCGAGTGGCGTAGGACCAGAAGGCGACTTCGTCCGCTGCACCGGGGCTGGGTTGACTTTAGCGGGAATAGGCTTGACAGGCTTTGGATGGAACCCCTCCTCCTCGTTATCATGAATAGGTATGCGGAACCCCAGGCCATGCGGGAGGTTGGCGAGTTCACCACCGAGGAACTTGTTCTTAACGGAGTCAACCCATTCCCACATCTTCTCAAAGTGTGCGGGTTCATTGACGAATTCCAGCGAAGGAATGAGCCTCTCCGAACGCATCGATGTGCTGTGCGTGTGCATATGCTCGTACCATAAATTCACCAGCGGGTAGAGCTTACGCAGCCAGTTGTCCGTACTCGCTTTGGGGTTGAGTTCGAGCCGATGCAGCCACAACCCGAGGACACTGTCGAGAAATACGGTGCGCAACTCTTGAATGGCGGCATGGTCACCAATTTCGTCATAGAGCACTTGGTTGAGGGTTGCCTTTTCCTCGGGGGAGGCTTGGATGACAGCAGTGTACATTGTATTCGGCGGGCACCAGCAACGAAGTGCTGCGAAGTGGAGAAGCCGCTTGCGCATCTCACTTTGGAGCTCCGGGTCTGTCGCAGACGACGAGGTCCGGTCGTAGAATGGGTAGCCAAAGTGGGTGCTCTGCGGCGCGTCAGTGACCGCACTACGACATGGAGGGCGTACATACCGTGATTTCCGGTCTGTTGTCACGAATGAAGTGAGGGAAGAAGGGTTCAGAAGTGGCAATAACGGTTTGCAATCGCTTCTCTTGGACATGTCCAAGTACTCGGGTACCAATCGATACATCTTCCAATGCATCAAAAGTCTTGGATTTGCCATTTGGCTGGTGCAGATCTGCATAGATGTCTGAGATAATATATAAGTCGATGCGATGAAACCACACTGCATAGCACTCACTCTTGCTGTCTAGCGGCATCCCCTCCTCTTCTCTCACCTCCTCAAGCTTTCGAAGACCATTCAAGATCAAATCCCAACAGGCATACCTAGCATGCTGTTCAAAGACGACCTGAAAGACCTCCTGAGCTATCAGGGTCGCCGGGAAATGTTTGCGACTGCGCCCTTGAAGATCAGGGACGCGCTCCGGATGGTGGTGCATGCGTGTGCGCATATATGCTTGGAAGAATTCACGATCATTGTGAAAGGCGTCGATGTCATCCCGCAGCGCATCTTGTTGTGAGGTTGCTATCCGGATGGCTTCTTCGACATCGAGCTCCGGTCTTGACGTCTCACCCATGCGCACGGACGCTATTCATGTGCGTGAAGCACTATCACAGCCGGCGTTAACTTGGACTCACCTGCAAATCTGCCGACATAACTCAAAGAGGATTCGCCCCGCTTCCTCTGAATCTTGGGTTTTTGTCTTGTAGTGCCGAAAGCATTATACTCGTTGTGCAATTGCATGATGTGTGGGATCATCTCTTTGATGTATATGTTCTCCGGCACCTTGGCAGTATCAAAATTCTGCATGTACTAGATGAGCTATAGATAACGCCACGGCATGCTCTGCAACGCACTGAGGGGCATATGAGATTCGCCAACCGCTCTCCCTCCTTGCGTCCAGCGCCTGCCGTGACATAGCTTTGTGCCCTTGGAATCAGCTTTCAGTAGTGATGCACGATGTAGAGACGCACGCATTGATGATGTTCTTCTTCTCTGAGGAACCGAAGTGGAATAACGGGTCGTCGGGACTCAGTTTCACTTCTTCCGCGTTTGGATTGGGCTCGGGCCACTCTTCCATGCGGCGGTAGTCTCCACGAGGTATGGCCATCCGAGTCATGGAGCAGCAAGGATGGGCGGGCGGGCGATGGAATGAGATGGGGGAAGCGGGATGAGGAGAAGAGGTATCGCGAGTGGGGAGGCGGCTTGAATTGATGGGCGCTTTATAATTGCAACCCATTGTTCCCGATTAGGCAAGCATCTGCGCCACACGACAACTTCGTAGCGCGTGGAACCTGCTCTTGTCTCTAGTCGTATGCACCCGTCTTTTATCAGCTATACTTGAAATGCTGCTGTTTGTTCTGTTACGCCACATTAGAGAATGACTGCCAAGCTCTGTGGCCATCGGAAGTTTCCGCGGCCTGGCAGATGGCTCGACTCCGCTCGAGTCACTGACCCGCGTGCTCGACCTGGCCGTGGCCTCGTTCAGGCTCCCTCAAGTTCATGATCGTCGTCTGCAAACCATACATACAGCCGTAGCCCCGAAGATGTAATCACTCACGCCCGTGATCAACGCTGGACAGAACCTGGTCTGCTTTCCATGTGGCGCGTCACTGACGTACTAGCCATAGAACTTGAAGGGGCAAGCACTACAATGCTTAACGGGACGTGCTGGCATCTACCGACAAACGGCACGCTAGCCTATAGATAACCTGGAAGCCACAATGCACCTGCGGATGCGTCTTGTCCTCAAGTCTTCTGATGACATTGCCCATCGAAACATCAGACCTACGAGCCAGATGTGGGCGCCGGACAGCCTTCTGCGCCCATTTCTGATATACAAGATGCCGTCGCCGCGTCTTGAGCGTTCAACACAGGTGCGCAACAATAGTTTCTTTTGGAGAGAAACTTATCAATTTGTGGTAGTACGGCTAGAGCGTGCCGTATAGCCGCCACAACTTCAAGCATCAGCGAGCCACCGCTCTGAACGTGCCTACATCCGTACTCTCCTTCCCACACCAGGCTGCGCCACCAGAACGTTTAAAGGGGCCTCCATCGTGTCGCTTCCCGAACTGTCACTCCGTCGATGAATGCAGGGAATGCTGTTTATAAGAGACTACCGCATCAATGACCCTACCATTCTCAAGAGCACTGTAAGTGAGGCGTCAGCGACACGGGCAGGCCAATGCTACACTGTCAAGTAGCGATATGCGTTCGTCTCTTCTTTGTTACTTATGGGTCACCACGATCACATGCAGGGCAGACTCGTTGTTCAACAGCTTTGGACATACCATTGAATCCGCGCACACTGAGATCATTTGTACCAGGTATGAATCGGACGAGGAGCATGCAGCCCTCATCAAGACGTTGTAATGGAAAGAAGAGAGGTTAGACTCCAACAATGCTTCCTCCTCGAGCCATGATCCAGCGGTCAGCACAAGCGGCGACCTATGGGTGAGAATATGGCAGGCGTCGTCAACGACGGAGGAAGACCCCCAAGCTCTGGCTTGGGTGAACCAACGAAGGCCTTCACACACTATGGGCTCCGCTGGCAACCCTACTGCCCAACTGGAGGTCCCGTGCAGGACGAATGCCTTGCGGATCTAAATGATCGTCGACTACAATGATGACGCGCATCGGCACAGGTGCAGGATTGTCACCACGCATGTCGCCCTTCGCGGTCGCTTCGTGCCAACATGCCGTCCTTCAGGCAACAATCCCGTTGAAATTATAAACAGCTTCCGACGGAAGCAAGCGCCAACCTCGTGCAAGCCAGGCGTTCACCGCGTACCTCTCAAATGGAAAGCCATCCACCGAGTGGAAGCATGCACACCTACACGCACGCATTGCCGTGAAAAGACCAAACGCCGTTCGATCTACTTCCAAAACTACGTACGCTATGTACTTTTTGTATGACTATTAAAACAAGGACTATACCGGGGCGACACTACACAAAAACGAACGGCGGGGTATGCGATCTATAACGAGTAACGAACCGAGGGGATGCAGAGTATCATACGATGCGCGAGAGAGCAGACGAGATCATAGCCTAGGACATACGGCATAAGAATACCATACTCACCGACCGCGCACCAGCGTCGGTGCGCGGGCAAGATAATACGGGACTCGGGACGGGGCGAAGCGAAAAAAAAAAAGCAGACTAGCGACCAGATAATAAAACGAACCCTAAGCTATATCACTGTTCATGTTCACGCGTCAGCACACTTCCACCTCCCACTCGCCGCCTTCGCGGCCCTTGCCGGGCATGCTCCGCAGCGCGATCCGCACTCGCCGGCGCCCGCTCCCGCTTGCGCCAGGCGAGCCCGCGCGCGAGAAGCCGCTGCTTACCGAGTCCCAGTCGAGGTCGAGCCCCGCGAGCTCATCCTCCCGGTTTAGCCCCATCAGCGAGTTGAAGTCCAGGTTCGCGCCCGTGCCTAGGAACGGCCCGAGCGCGTCAGCTTCGAGACTCGCTGGTGATGGTGCGTTGCTGGGTTCTGAGATGGCCATGGCGTGGTCCTCATCGAGTTGTGACGATGCGGGGGAGTCGGCAGCGGAGAGGGCAGGGGTCGTCGAGGGCGGGTGAATGCGTACACGAATCTTGCCATTTTCCGAGGGAAGGGCGTCGAAGCTAATGTCCAGGGCACCGAGGTCGCCGAGCGGGAGCTGGCTCTCGCCGTCGTCGCTGACAAACTCAAGCTTGTTACCAGACAGTACCGCCGCCTTCGCTGCAACGGAGGCCAGCGTCTTGTCCTCCCTCGCAGAATCCATGTTGAAGTCAAAGTCCATGCCGGAGTTGGCGCCCATCGCGTCGAGCCAATCAAAGTCCGAGTTCGCCGGGAAGAAGGACTGCATGTCGAGCGCTGACGACGGCAGCGCCGACGTTGCGTGCGATAGCGGCATCGTAAACGTGCTCGGCAGGGCCGATTGCGAGTGCGAGTGCGACGGCAACGAGAGCAGCGTCGGCAGCGCACAGAGCAACACCTATGCCATCATCGCACGCTCAGAGACCGACTGGGCTTCACGGTGCAAGGACTCACCATCAGTCCAAAGCTCGCGCCGGACCTATCCATTCGCGTTGACCGCAGGGCCGACAGCTGGGGCTCCGACGCCTCCGACTTCAGTGAAGAAGTGGAGGACGGTGCCGGTGATGGCGAGCGCTGTTTCCGCGAGAGCTCTTCCGAGAGCATACGCTCCCTCTCTTGCATCTCAGCTAGCTGCTTCCGCAGCTGCTCTACCTCCGACAGAAGCTCGTCGTCTTGCGACGGCTGCTGCGCGTTTTGGCTCAGCGCCAGTAACCGCGCATTCTCCTGCTCAAGCTCCGCCACCCGTCTGTCGAGATATGATATCAGCGATTGTCACTCAGTAGCATAGTAGGCACAATACAGGAAACGCAGCAGAGGATATCCAGCAAAACTTGCTCAGAAGCTCAGGCCATCGCCAAAGCCACAACTCCGACGTGAAATCTTGCGCGCGCGAAGATGCAGACTCGACTTCGGCATGGGCCTGGAGCAGATGACCGCGCCGAACACGTGTAGATCTTGACGACACAGCCGAGAGTAACGTGATGTTGAAACACGAGTGGGCGAAAAAGCAAAGTCGAGTGGCGAAGGCTAGGAATGACATCAGAAACGGGGAGAACACTCACATCTCCATATTCTCAAACTCCTCCCGTTTCCGTTGCCTGCTCAAGAACGCGGCGGCGCGGTTCTTCACGAGGCGCGCCTCGCGTTTGCTGAGCCCCGAGACGTCGGGTGGGACAAAGTCCTTCGTGCTCGTCGTCGCACGGGGCTTCTTGCTCGAACTCGCGCACGGGGCGGTGCTCGAGGCGCGCTTCGCAGGCACGGTGGAGGCGAGGTTGGGGTTGATGGAGATGCTCAGGCGCTCACGCGACTGCTCTTGCCGCTCCGGCGTCGGCGACGGCGATGGCGACGGCGAGTGCTCGAGGGGGTAGCCACCCGGTGGGATGTCGAACACCTGGTGTGTCGGCAGGCAGAGAGTCTGCTCCGCGGCTGCCGCCGGCGAGGGCACACGGCTCTTGAGCACGTTTGCGGGCGCGATGGGCGACGGGGGGCGCGTTTCGCTGCTCGACACGGAGTTCGACGGCGAGGGTGCAAAGGCGTAGAGACCTGCGATGGCCTGCGCATGTGCTGCGCGTGCGGCGGGGGAGTAGAGCATGCCGGTCGGCTGGAGGTGAGCGTCCCAGGGGATGGAGGGGGCCTCTAAGAGTGGCGAGGAGAGCGCGTCGGCGGCGAGGGCTGCGGGCGCGGCGAGTCTGGACATTGCGACACTTTTGGCGGGGAGGGCGGCGTTGGGGGCGGCGGCGAGGAGGGTCTTGCGGGACGGGGAGGTCGTTGTCCGGGGAAGGTGGGCGACGGGAACAAAAAAAGTTCGGATGGGAACAGAGCCCGGACTTATATCGCTTAGGAACGGGTGAGGACGGAGGTGTCCCCCCATAGCCGAAACATCAGAAGTATCAACCGTCGTTGGTCCATCATTTATATAACTTCACACTACACGAGCCCGAGTGCGACGTACATACTTTGCCTCGTTAATTGCAGCATGTTTGCGTCGTCCCAACCGATGTTTTACGCGACTTCTGTTCGCGGTTCGACAACGCGCCTGCCGCACGCGTCTCGCAATCGCCGCCTCGCACCCCGGTCCCCCTCTAGCTGCAACGAGCAGAGCTTCAAGGCTGCTCCCGGGAAACTCTCATGAGCGCAGCGCTCATCATCTCCCGTGCGTTATAACTGATGTTGGAGGCCCCCGGGGAGGACCCGCGGCAGCTCAGGATGGCAAGAACTGTACAGCACCCACCGCGCAGGCTAACGCCCGGTCGCCGTGCCTGCCAGGCCCACCACTCCTGTCGAGGGCGTCATGAGGCTCACACTTAGCCTGTTTGGCAGCGCAGTGATGTTGCTATCGAATGCGACTGAACCTTCTGGCCGCAATACCTTCAGGGCGGCCTGGGCGGGCGTGGAGATAAACCATCATATGAGCCCGCCAATCCCGGATCGGGTGCGGTCGCGCGTCATTCCATCTTACAGGGGCCTCCCCCCCGTCCTCCGAAGACACATGCGCATTAGACTCTGGATCTCCCGGCTCATCATACATTCAACTCGCTATCGTAGAACGCCCAGGACCGTCGCCGAAGGCCAAGGATCCTGACTACGACCGTAGCGCCGCACTACCGCACAACTATCATGCACGGTGTCGTTCGACGACGTGAGTCTATCCGCTTTGGCTCAGCCTTGGGGCGGTACTTACGCCTCGTCTTGTGAGCCCATGGCACGTTTCCCCTAGGCAGCGAATGGGGAAGTCCGAGCGGAGAACCTACTTTAGATAGCAAGATTGCCTTTCCAGATGATCGCCCAGCTCTTCGCTTTCTTCTTTCCCCACATCCCGCCATCCCGTTCCAGCCCGCACTCCCATCCTGGCCGACCAAGCTGGTATGTTCAATAGTGCTCGGAAGACCGCTCCGCGTGGCGCGACGGCCGCACGTACCAGAGAGAGCATCTGTTTGACCCCGGGCCCGTGTGCCATCGATATACGACTGGGGCTGCGCGAGTATACACGGCGACCACTCACACCCGCGCCCTGTACGTACACCGGACCTTGTGCACCTCTCCGTTGCAAACTGAGGACGGCATACCCTCCCATGGCCTGGTCTCCGTGAGTGCCCCCCTTCACCGGCATGCCGAGTCTGAGCGACGCCCTATCCTACGGTCGGTTAGTGCCGCTCGTGACCGCGCATAGACTCGGAGTACGGGTCTTGATGCAGTGGCGAGGCTTGAGCCAAGGGCAGGTGCCGCGGTTTAGTGGCCAACAACACTCCGCCACAGTGAGCCCTCCCGTTGGCCGTTCACGCTAAACATATTGAACGATCGTCGTGATCCTCGCTCACCGGCTCTTCCGCGTCGATCCTATACAAGACCACACTGTCATGGCCGTTTGTCGGGGCACACACCGTACCTTACCCCATCCACACACCTGGAGAAATACGCAAACGCCACAATCCCGACCGATGTGGCTTGGCACCATCCCGATTGCGATTGCGAGCGCCGCGCCGCGCTTCCGCACAAAGCCCTCTTCTCCTCGCCCAATCGCGCGCGCTCTAACTCCCCGGCTTCGGGGCCCCCGATGGCTATTGCACGCTCCGGGCCACGCACCTAATCGGAGAGAACGCCGCACCTGCGCTGCTGCGGTTGGCCAGAGGCGCGAGCGTGTGTCCTCAGGAGAGCCGGCCATCGTCGGACTTAGACGCGCGGCTGCAGTAGACCGGCTTTCGTTGCACCGCGACCGGTTCATGAGCTATCGCTGCAGCTCTGCGCTCCCAGAGCAGTCGTCTTGGGATTCGAGGTGGTCAAGTGCGCCACTGGTGGCGGACCGTCGGGGGCCCTTTGCGCCTGGAGTGAGCGAGGGTTACCCGGAGGCGCCAGCGTATCACTCTAAAATGGACCTTCTGCATCAGAAGTGTGCCCATCGTAGACGCGTGTGTCATTGTCGAGAGGCGGGGAAGTGTCTTCTCCATAATTGAATGGTGTACTGTCATGGAGTCGTATGCATACCTAGAGCTGGGCCGGGCGACGGCGAGACCGATGTGAGCTGCATCTCTCAGGTTGCCGTATGTGTTCCAATCCAGGACTGTATGTGGATTTCATCCGGGCCAACCTGAACGTAGTCCGTACGCGTCTCCAGCCAGATCGACCTCAAAGCTGAGCACCAAGTTCGGAGGTCAGCAGAACATGAAGCTTTGAAGTCTCGGACGAACTTGGAGTAAGGCCACAGAGTGCAACAGTGCCAGGAACGAGCCGGTCGAAGAATCAGCGGTCTGTCAGTCCGCGGAGACAAACATATTTCGAGGTATATTCATACTGCAGCAGGAGACGCGTCAAGGGGCACCGGCTTTGAGCCGCACGCAAGGTTCCCAAAGAAAGCTCCGGAGAATCGTGGGTTACGCACGACGCAATTAGGGCGTACAATTCGCGACTCTACTAGCGGTAATGGGACAAGCTACCCACCCACAACCACTAGTGGCAGTGAAGTGCAGCTGAAGGTGTCGGCGGGCTATCAGTCTCTATATTGCCGGTATACATGCAGGGGAACTCACAGCACCCTTATCATACACCTGATTCACTCCGCAGTCCGTTGGCCTAACTGCGTATGCATGGGGGTGTGGTGCCAGAAGCCTAGAAGTGGGCAATAGGTGAGGGCATCGCCTACGACTCGTGCACACCTTCGCCCCCTCCCCGAACTCACGCTCGGGTCCTTTGAGTCTTAGTTGAGACACTGGGGACTTCTGGGACCAATCAGCTGAGCAACACCGTGTATGTCGAGGCGGTCGAAAATCGACCGTTGGCTGCTGGTCGGTTTTGGACGTTTAATCGGTTCTTTTTGGCACCCAAAACGGTCTGTTCTACCGGTCTATTTATCGACCGGAATATGTCCGTTATCGACCGTTTTACGGTCCACTCAGAATCGTACTGATCGACCGTATACCGGCTCTCTCAGATGACCGCAAAGACGTCTATTTTTTCGACCGTTAAGTGGTATGGACCGATTTGTCTTTGTCATCAAATAACCCTACTACTAATAGGGACAAAAAGCGTTCTCATTGATTGTTTGTTGATAGTATAATACATTCATAAACCAGTGGTATTGTACATAACAAGGGCACCTACTACTTGAGACCCACCTGTGAAGTCTGTGCAATGCGCGATTGAGCCTGTTCTCATGTTGTTGTTGCCGGATTTTGAGGTCAGCGATGCCCGACCGATGAAGCATAGTGAAACGAGATCTGTAGATTTAGTTAGTAGATGAATACAAGAGGCTGTAAGATACAAATGGCGTACCTTACATAGTATGCCTGCGACTCGGAACATCGCTCGCACATAGCATGCATCATGACGTGCATGGTACGCTGCCATTGTATTTGATTGATATCAGAGAACGTATATTAGTAGCTAGGAGCGTGGAGACGAACCTCATAACACTCCGGTCTGTGCGAGACCCTCAAGCTCCTGCGTTGAAGCTTCATTCGCTGCTCGAACACCACATGTTGTGGGTGCTCCATGATTGCCGATGTGAGAGAGGCCCAAAGTGACATGACTGGACTACTTACCATATTCTGGGTTCACCGGGTAGTAGCTACCCACAGCTTCACTTCAAGCTCAGGTGCATTGAGAGATTGCGAACGGCGATCAGGACAACATCCATCATTCTGCGACCCGGTTATCCTGTGCAAGTAAGCATTGTAAGGACCACATACCACCCCGTGAGACTCAAGACCATGTTCTCTAGACACATCGGGGAAGGGGGCTGCATCAATGTCGAGCTCGAGGTGGGAGTGCGAAAAGTGTAAGCTCAGCAAGCGCCGGCACCGGCACTAGTGACAGCGATGCGAAGTCCCGAAGTCACCGCAAAGGCAGAAGCGCCGAGATATCGACCGTTTTTCGGGCGAAGGAGCGAGCACGACTGCGGCGTCTACACGCGGTCGAAAAACAGACCGTCCGGCGGTCGATAATGGCGGTCGATAGATCGACCGCTAAACGGCACTGCAGATTATCGACCGTTTTGCGGTCCAAAGTCTATAATAGTACGCAGAACGGTCGTTTACCGACCGCTACAGGATCCACAGTGCAACTCGCCGTACAGCGCAGAGTCAACGGAAGACATGGTAGCCTGAGGTGGCGGAGCCCTTCCTCATAGTCGTCGTTGCGGGTGATACTTCAGACGCAACCGAATTCCTTTTGCATAATGACATTAGGTGTGTCACGTAGGGCAGGGAATTGAGAGCTTTGGTTCCGCGAAGCCGCGCATGAGATGGAGACAGCTGAATGTCACCGAGAAGCGAGATGAAGGTCGGTACAGACTGCTGGCAGGCGCCAGCAAATAGAACATTTTCGCTGATCACCGCCTCACGTGCGATTGCATCTCTTGACAGTCTGACAGAATTGCAAGTAACGACTTGATATGACGACCTCTTCGTCGTTTTAGCTACGCCACGGCTGGTACAGTCACGTTTGTGAGCCATCTCTTGTCATTCTGTCCCTCATTACTACTGACGAATTGGATTGGCACCTGCCCGCTGCCCCATATACAGTACGTGCATAGCCACCAGTAGCTGATGGCCAGTAGACTCGAGCTCACGGGTCATACACGCACGTTTTGGGGAGAGGTCTGGCTCGCCTGAGCCTTGTAAGCTCCCCAGGTCCATCACCGGATATGACCCGAGCGCCCGGGAGACCTGAACTCAAGGTAAAGGGATATATCCCGGGAGAGTCTCCGGGCTGACTATCCCATTGGCCTGATCTCGAGCAGCTGAAGATAGGCTCTATGACCACCTCTTGGTGACATGCATGTCAGGTCCTACGAACCTCTGTAGCATCTCTATCTCACTGAGGGGCAGTCAAATCGTGATGCTGGCCTGCACGTCGCGCCCGCCGATTGCGCCATTTGTTCTTGCAACATGATGGCAAAATTGTGATAGATATATCATTTGCCACTACTCTATGGTACACTGTGGTGCATACACACTGTTGTAGACAGAAAATAGGTTGGGCACCCGTGAGTAGGGGGTGCAATAGGTATGGTGTACATCCCATGCTAGTGTACACTTACCCCATGGAGGATTGATGGCTTACATCAATTTGAGGTGCACAGTGATGGTGAGACACAAGAGATGGCCAGAATCACCGGTGGCAAGCAACACTTCAGCTGCGCATGGCACGCTGCCTTGACACATACGGATGGGCCATTCAACCTCCAAGCATGATTATCTACAATACGCACGTATTCATGAGTCCACTCGATGTCATTCCCCCGAAGATATGTGTCTAGAGCCTGCTGGCGAGCAAAGACTCACAAACCATGAAGCAGACACAGCAGACACTGTTACCAACCGAATCACTTACCAGCTCTATGTGTGCCAATCCTTGGTCCGTGCCACCGCCAGTCATCTCTTGACACAACACTGGCAAAGAAGGCGATGTAGACTTTGAGGTGATGCATCACTGCCGCCTCGAAGGCCAGCAGTGACATAAGTTACAGCCATAGGCAGAGAAACTCAAGAAGACTCACGGGTATCAGCTATGCCACTATGCCATAACACAGAGAGGGTATGGCGGTCTCAGCAGAAAGACGCATGGGCCAACGAGACAGCGGCAAGTGAAAGACTTGCTGCCAGCGGTACAAGCTCTTGCTGCGGCGGAGAGTGCCGAGAACCTGCGGGCAGGGTGACCAGTGAGCTTGAGAAGAGCTAATGGCAAGTCGTCGAGTTGTCCTCTGTCCCAGGTCAGGAAGCTCTGGAGACTCACACCACGGTCATGTCAAAGCGTCGACCTGCCGTCAAGCTCTGCTTGGCGCCATTCTGACCAATTCTATCCAGCTCCGCAAGACCTGAGCGTTTCAGTCCTTTTGGATGTCACACCAAAATGGGCGTGTAGTACATGTTACTCGCCTCAAAGACGGGGCGAACATTGCATAAGTCTCGTGGCTCGCTACTGCATTCATCAAGCTACGTGTTAGCCCATGCTACCCAGCCCTGACGCGATGAGACCCTGCGTAGTTTCGTCTTTTCACCTTGTCCGCAATAGTGCATGCATGTAGGTACCTGGACAGGATTGGCGGCCAGGGTGTAGGACTGCCGACTGCGGCAGTGCTGAGTACTGAGGCACGGTATGGCTTATGTTGTACTCACTGCCACGAGCGTAGATATACACACCAGAAGCGCGCCACACCGGAGCATCCTCTGGTATCCTTGGCATTGTCGACAGCCTCTGACATCGCATCACTACTGAGGCTGTGATGACTTGCTGACTCACCATATGCGCCTCTGCCAGGATTGCACTGGATTTTGCGTAGATTGGACATCAATTCACTGCCGCATTATCTTGCGCCTGTCAGACCAACGTTCTGGAGGTTCACATACAGAAAGGCACATTCACGAACGAGCACCTCGGCGTGGATGCACCCCGGATCCGGTTTCAAGGTACGCATCAACTACGGTGTTTAGCAACATACCTGTAGGTATAAAGGCAAGAAGGATCCGCCTGTGCTGTCCTCAGCTCGTCCTTTCCCTTTCTGAGCCATTCCTGGTGTAGGCACCGGTTGGTACATGATATGTTCAATGAGACTACCATATGTCACGCTCACAGCGGTATGATTTATTGACTGTAGCCTAATCTATTACTTCTTGTTCATCTCCGCGCTGGATGTCCCTCATTTAGCCCTTGACACGCACCCTACTGTACGACATCATCTCGCCTTCAACGACACGACATCATGTGTCTCACGTCTGCAATCTTGTTTGTTCTTGCTGCTGTCGCTGTCGTGCCCGCATTGGCGCGCCCTGTTTGGAGGTGTGTATCATCCATACCTCCCACCCAATGATGTTGACGTGAGGTACATACAGTTTTGAGCGGTCCATCGACACGCTAGAAACGCGTGGGCGGCACGACATGTTGTTACAAGTAGTCACAGGTGCGTAACCTGGGCCCGTTTATTTTCCTTTTACGTCCCCTTAGCTACCCCTATTTCCTTCACGTGACTCTGGTCCGGCCGTGCCCCTTCACGGTCCGACCTTGTACCATATGATTAGGGATCGGAGAGCCGCCTCTCCTCAAGGACGCTGTTCATTGATTACCCAGTATTTCCCTCACCTCGTTTCCCCTCACATGCCTACCCCTATGACTCCCTAGCTACCCTCTGACTGTGCGGTTTCTCCTTCTATTTCTCCTATTCGTTGTACACTAAACCCCTCACCGGAACGGTACTCTCCTGGACCATAGGAGACGCCCACTTCCCTCATGTATATAAGCTGCGGTAGTTGGGCGGTCGAACCCTAAGTTCAACCTGGTTTAATCCATACTCAACCTTCGCTGCATACCCTGCTGTGAAGCCTCTGAGTTGGCCGACACCTAGGCTTACGCTTGCACTCCACTCGACGCTAGCTTCAAGGGTTTGCTAGCTGTCTCTTGCATCGCTCTCATCGAAGGACAGAGTTTCCTTCGTGGAATCTCTCGGCACCGAGTAAGTCTTCAACTCGGTTGGTTGGACTGACGTTTGGGTCAGTAGGACGTGCTTGGTAGCACGTTGGAGTGTTAGCGCGAGTCGTCGCGTAACACATGTCTGCACGAGCTTACGACTGGGAGGATTCCCTCGTGTCTCGCAATAGCAAGCATCTAGCACGATATGATGGAGACGACCTGCTCTCCGAGAGGGACACTTCTGATGAGTATGAGCGGTCAGATGAGGTCGAGTTATTAGCTCGCGAACTCGTCGACTACCTCTACGCCCGGAGTACGTCTGTCCCTTCTTTCGCGCGTGCTACTTAGGCTCACCGCATACGTCTATGTAGATGGCCACGCCAAGCATCCCGTGTCCGTATCCCAGGAAGAAGCGGGTGAGGACGGTCTGTACCACTGGAAGCTCGTCATTGGCGCTCAGGGCGCAGCGGGCACTGTCTTGCACGACGTGATCTGGTCCGACAAGAAGCACGTCAGGATGGTACACCGTGGCCCGATAGCCTGGGACCACCGCAAGGCGGAGGGCCATATCCAGATGTGGCACCTTGGGGACATCGATGTGCGCCATGTCCGGGATCTGAACCACATCGCGGCAACGACGCACACGCCAAAGTACGATGTCAAGGATATCGACAAGAACTGTCACACCTGGATTGAGGACGTCATCAAGAAGGCTGTCGCGGAGCATATCCTACCGCATGATGCTTTATCGGCTCTAGCGAGGGTGCCTAAGGCTTAGTGCCTTCAAGTGGTACCCTGTGCTCAAATATGCCTAACGTCGAGTTAGCTTGCTCGATGCTGAGGTGCAAAGTAGCTTGTCATAATGTGGTATTCATTGCAGCTATCGACGACAATAGCGACCATCACCGGTGCATGAACTTGCAGCGGTCATGACTTGTGTCGACTTTTGGTATCCCTATGGCGCTCCGCATCTTCCAACTTCTATCGGGCTTGCATTGGTCCACCTTCATAGGAGTTTCTTGTCGCATGGCATGGTTATCTTCTCTGCCCTGTGCCACCTTGTGCCACTTCTCGTTGACATCCGCAAAGTCCGACGGATGTCCGCAGCGACTCTCCATGGCTTGCTCCTCATACCTCGAGGTGAGACGTTTCAACAGTCCCTTGCTGAAACATAGATGTTTATCACAAAGGACATCTGCACTGTGCAGGCTCTTGCAATGAGTGTAATATATCACTATGAACAGACAGTTGCACTTCCCTCGCAACAATGCGTGAATGAGTTGGTGCCACTGTCCTTGTTCATCGTCCAACACGGATTCGGAAGTCGACGCCATATCTGAGTCGATGATGATACGCAGCAGAAAAGCCTGATCCTGTTGCTCCCCGAACGTCTTCTCGATGCTGTCTGCCCAACATGAATTTTCAGCTCGAACGATGAAGGTAAATGTCACTTGACGTAGGCCCATCTTGGCGGTCCACCATGCTAGAATATGATGTTAGCCGAGGTGAAGCAACTGGTCTCGAGCCTGCAGGGGCTCCAATATAGGACGTACGGCGACCATTCGGTAGTGCTGGCATTGGCAATGGCATTGTGAGCATTCGCAGTGTTTCTGACATACGTCCAACCAGTACGTGGGTCCAAGACACGGACTCCTCGAGATATGGATCGCTGCAGTTGAGCATTACCAATTCGCGGACTTTGCAGAGCAGATTCCATTGATGGTGAGCTAGCCATGGGATGAAAAAATTCGGTTTCTGGCCTGGCTTGGGCAGTTCTTCTTGAAACTTCCCAACAGCTGTACTTTTACTTGCAATGCTACCAACAGCCCCTTCTATATCACAAAGTACGAGCTGACGCAAGTGATTCTCAGTCTCTTTCAACGAGTTCTTTTCAGGTTTCATTGTGGCAAGTTTGCCTTCTTCCTGTAGCGTAGGATATGTGTGTAGCGTGACACGACACAACGTGAGGTAGTCCAGATGTTTCAGTGACACAAGTAAGCCGCGCAAGGCTTCATTGTTGGCGAACGCGACCTTGTATAGGACAAGTTTTCCAATTCCTGCCAGGCTGTCTTGCCCGTAAGCCTCACCACCTGGGCCGGGATTGATACTTCGGAGTCTTTCCATGGCTACTGATGCTGCTGCGATGGTACTGGGAGTGTTCTCAAGGGTGTCCTCGGACTGGCCCATAGGCTCCCCAGATTGAACGAAAATGCCAGTGAGATACTTCACTGCCTCTGGTATGGGAGCACTCAGGGAACCGTTGATGACGTCGTTGCGTAGCCCCACCTGTAAGCCTTTGAGCTGGTCCTCCAGCGCCTCCAAGTGATGGCTGGCAGTTGGTAGAATCACACGATCATGAAACAGGACTAAGTTGCAGGGCAGTCAGATGGCTCAGCGATGGATTGTTGTGGACTTGATAGAAACATACAGCTGTTTAATGCACCGTAGCCAGCCTGAGCATCTACTCGCACATTGGAACATCTCGCTTCGTGTGTTGCTTCCACCCGCACTGCTCTTGTAGAGTGATGTTCACGCATGGCCCTGCTGATGATTGGGGATGGCAGAAGAAGTTGAGGGCCAGTACACCATTCCGGCGCTGTATTTATGCCATTGCCGAGTCGACGGCAGCGGTGGCGCGTCTCAACACGGAACAACTTGGACTCACGAGGTCACAATAAGGGGTACCAGGCCCTCGTGTGCGTACAATACAAGATGCATATGATCGAGTGATGTATTGTGGTCGATGGCCGAAGGTCTCTTCGTTGTTAGTCTTGAAACACCACCGCTGGCCAAGAGATTTGGATCGCAACAGCCTTGGACCAGACTCGGCGACCCTGGAAACATACAACTGCCTTCGAGAATCTCAACGACGGCACTACTTGAGAGCATGCTTCCGAACCACTGGTGGCGGCTTCTCGTGACGCTCTTTGCAGCGAATCATATAGAGGGCGATGCTTGGGCGAGGATAAGGCCGGTGGCGCAAGAGCAAGTGTTCACGCATGCAGTTCCGAGTCATAGGAGTATAGCCCGCGGCACGGTGTACAAAAAAGACAATCCTCGTCTAGACCCTAAGCCTTCGACAAAGTTGGCACTGTCATACTGAGGAACAATCAAGATCACTACTTCGTAGGTAGTCGGATGGTAGGTTCGACACGCACCGCGCCCGCCTTGTAGTATGGGGCCTCCTCGACGAACTTGCGAGCAGCCTCCATGTTGTCAACCTCCACAATATACGTGAGGCCCTGAGTCTCCGGGGCCGTTGTGAGGGGGAGCTGCACATCGTTGGCCAGGATGGCGCCACCGTACACTGTGGCGACGATGGACTAAGGCATCAGCGACATTCTGATGACGAGAACAGTGGGTCACTGTGTAGTGATGATGATGTCAATCAGTTTCCTGATTAGTAAGCAGCACGAGCATAGGCGCGCCGAACCTTGAGCATAGCAGACTCCGAATTGTACATAGTACCACTGCACATGAAGCAACTTAAGCGGCAAGTGATATGCACATATGCATTCGTTCATTCCCCTGATAATCTGTCAGCATTTCATCCTTGCAACCAGCTGTTCATCTAGTAACGATGGACAAGGAGGCAGTACGAGTACCAGTGGACTCAAGCTTCAAAGTCCCTTCTTTAACTGGTGGCAGGCATCACGCAGGTGGTCAGACAGGAGCCTTATGCAGCCGAGGATGTATCTACCGGAGGTGCATGCCTGATACTTTCAGCTCCTCGATACCGCTCCCTCGAGGGTATGTCAAAGCACGCACGCTGCTCAAAAGACGAACTACTCGCCTTGCCACCTGGATCCCCGACGATCCTTCAGGTATGAGAATCCGTCTACAGAGAGAACGCACAAGGCACGGAGACCATCTCATAACTGCCACCACTGAACTGCCTCTGAAGTGCGTTTTTAGCGCACCATGATGAGCTGTCTTGTGTGGCCCGTCTGGGGGATGAGTCTCGGCGTGAAGAGAACAGTGGCGCAAGTTCGCACCCAGGCTGGACATATATAAGCGGTCACACATAGGCTGGCCCTTACACGCCTAGTCGACGCTGAAAAGCCGTACCTTCAAGAGTCTTCTTACCCGACGCCAATTTCATTACCTCGTGTCGTCGGCATGCGCTTCACGGCAGCCCTCTTCGCGCTCGCTGCGTCCTTCTCCGCCGCATCCGCCAACAAATGGATGCGCCAATCCTTCCCTAGTATGCCTTTCAGCTACATCCTTATAACACTAGCCTGACCTCCAGCCCAAGCTGCGCAGACAACTGCATCGGGAGCGCGAGCACAGGCACCTGCAGCGCGATTGACGAGCAGTGCCTCTGCTCGAGCTCCGCTTTCATCGACAGTGTCGAGTCCTGTATCGAGGAGAGTTGTGCTGCGAGCGACATCCAGGCCTCCCTAGAGGCCGCCGAGGCCGTGTGCGCCCAGGCGGTGAGCACACGTCCCGAACAACAATTCCGATGCGCTGACAGCGGCGGTGTCTGCTTTTGCATGAATAGGGCGTGACGCTGAGCTTGGCGGGAGGCCTCCCCTCCCCAACCGCATCAGACAGCTCTTCTACTTCTTTTGCTCCTAGTTCCAGCCTCTCAGCCGCTGTCTCTTCTGCTTCCGCTTCCAGCAGGTCTGTTGCTTCTTCTGCGTCCGCTCCCGACTCGGAGGGGCCTGCTGCCACTTCCGGCGAGTCTGCTGCCACTTCCGGCGGGTCTGCTGCCTCTCCTGCTTCCGCTTCTGGCAGGTCTGCTGCCTCTTCTGCTGCCGCTCCCGGCTCCGCGAGAGCTACAGCCACGTCTGCCAGTGGTAGCGCCGTGTCGAGTGGCAGCAACGCCGGGCCTTCCCTATCCTCCCGCGCGTGAGTGCATCCAATCAGCGGCCTGACCCCGCGCATACTGATGTCTTCCTGCTCGTCTCACAGCCCAGCGACAATGTCGACGACGAGTAGAGCTTCGTCGTTGGCGGTCGACGGCCTCATGGGCCTTGCCGCAGTCGGCGTCGCCATGTTTGCCGTGCTCTGAGTCCACCGATGCCTATCCTACCGGCAGCATTGCTGGTCGCATGATTCCATCGAGCTGACATCTTGGTTGTCGGGACGCTTTGGGAGCGCGCGCGAAAGGGCTCTACATAGCAGTGGAATGGCATCAGTGTACATGGCTTGTCATCACGCATATACGGTCAATCATAGTTGAGATGATCCCTCTACTGACTGAGTATTGTCACTGCAAACCGTAAGTCCTGCTCTAGGATGGTAGCTGTGAGTGAACATAGATGCCGGGCCTACCATGCGTGTAGCGTGACACGACACAACGTGAGGTAGTCCAGATGTTTCAATGACTGAAGTAAGCCGTGCAAGGCTTCATTGTTGGCGAACGCGACCTTGTATAGGACAAGCTTTCCAATTCCTGCCAGGCTGTCTTACCCGTAAGCCCTGCCACACGGGCCGGGATTGATACTTCGGAGTCTTTACATGGCGCCTGGTGCTGCTGCGACTGTACTGGGAGTGTTCTCAAGATTCTCCTCGGACTGGCCCATAGGCTCCCCAGCTCGAACGAATATGCCAGCGAGATACTTCACTGCCTCTGACGTGGGGAGCACTCAGGGAACCGTCGATGACGCAGTGTGCAGTTCCGAGTCATACGAGTATAGCCCGCAAAGCACGGTATTGTGTACAAAAAAGACAGTCCTCGTCTAGTCCCTAAGCCTTCGACAGGATGGGCGCAATCTTGACGTTGGCATTGTCATACTAAGGAACAATCAAGATCACTACTCTGTAGATAGTCGGTTGGCAGGTTCGACACGCACCGCACCCGCCTTGTAGTACGGGTCCTCCTCGAAGAACTTGCGAGCAGCCTCTATGTTATCAGCCTTCACGATGTACGTGAGTCCATGAGTCTCCGGGGCCGTTGTGAGGGGAAGCTGCACGTCGTTGGACAAGATGGCGCCACCGTACACTGTGGCGACGACGGACCAAGGCATCAGCGACATTCTGATGACGAGTAGGACAAGCGCAGAAAAGCAGCTTGGACTTACGGAGGGTGCCCGAGGCGGCGAAGCCCTTGACCCACGCAACGTGGTCATTCATAGTGGTTTTGCGCTTCTCGCTGACACCGGCGGCGGTGCTGTTGGGGGCGTAGATGTAGTAGCAGATCTGAAGGTTGGCTTGAGACATGTTGATGAGGATTAACTTGCTCTTGCCTCCCTGCTGCTTATATACCCGAAGACCATGAGTGACCCGCCTACACACCTATGCGGGACCGAACAGGCCGTGACTGCTGGATGTACCGGCCCTGATGCGCACGCGAACGTCGTCTGAGTGGGAACGACAGGCGGCGATTGTTATTGGTGGAAGACAATCCAGTCTCCCACCACGACGGCGGCATGCCGTGTCGGACGGTTGTCAATTTGTGAACACGGTACTGACAATGACAATGTTGGGTAGCCAAGACCATCCACGAATCGGAAGGGTGTCTTGCAACGTTGAGCGGGAGCGACAAGCTCAAGACCGTGAGCATGAACGAACGACACCGAGGATACTCACCTGCCTTACTGGCGAAGAACATGCTATACTCAGCACCGAAGTGTGTCTACCCCAGGCGCACAACATTGCATTGTTGGTCAGGAGTACTTCTTGCCATGGTCGCAAAGCATACGGGGTTTACCGCTTCGATATATCACACAAGATTCGTATATCAGAGTCCCGCCACCGCCAGCAGTTTGCCATAAACGGGGGTACCCAGACCCGATATCTTCGATGAGAGTCATGAGGGTGGACCCAACGAAGCAGAGAACTCAGAAGAACTCACAGGGTCCCACCCGGGCGTGGCAACGAACCCAGCCACGGTGCCATCGCCCTCCAAACACTCCTTGTTATTTCCTTTCACGATATCCGTCAGCGCTCCCGCCGCCTTCGCATACAGCCATGGGTTCAAGAAGCCGAGGACGGGTTTGCCCGCCTTCAACCGCTCATCGTTCAGCAGGGCGATAACGCTTGCCCACATCGGCGTCGAGCAACTCGTGCCCGTCGCACCCTGGTATGCGCCATCCACGACCGTCGCATACTCCACACCGAACGCAGATATATCCGGGAATCCGCGTCCGGTGGCGTTGTACAAGCCGGTGTCGTTGCTCCCGAGCAGTGCGAGGTAGCCTTGAACGGCGGCATCCTGGTAGGCTGGCCTTGGGAAGTAGTTCGAGAACCCGCCGCCCGAGAAGGGGACGGCAATCTCGTCGGCCCAGTCGACGTCGGCGCCTGTGGCGCCCACCGAGGTGACGCTATTCGGCAGCGCGCGTCAGAAGGGGTGCGAGGAAGGGCTGCGGTGTGCGGGAGTGCTCACTATGGACAGGTATTCGGGAACGTGGGCACGAAGGTCGTGCACTCTTGGAACCCCGTGCCTGAGACACCACCGTCGCCGGAGGAGAACAGGATCGATACACCCCGCGCGCCGAGTTGGGCATATGCGTTGCAAAGTTTGCTGAGAGACGGCGCAGCGTTTATGTGAGCTTCATCGGTTACGGGTACGAGAAGTGACCCACTCACACGGCAAGCTTCTCGGAAAGTTCATTTTCGTTGCTAGAATAGCTCGTGGTCATCACCGAGGGCGGAGAAGTCTCGTTGAGTACGTGGTTGACAGTGTCTAGGTAGCCGTCGATGCCATCCGTAGTCTCATTGCCAACGAGTAGGTATGTCACGGGCACGTCCGTGGCGATGCCGACCGTGTACTGCACATCTAGATTCTGCAATGGACCCTATATGGCGTGAAGATGATCGATGAGCGAGACGTGCTTACGCCTTCGAAGCCTGCGGGGGCATCCTGTAGATTATCGCCGCCGTCGATAGTCTGCGTACTGAACGTGGTGTTAGGGTCCATGTCCCGTCGATATAGTTCGAGGAACAGCTACACGTAACAGCTGGTCATATTACCCAGGTGCGTTGCACAAAGAATCCACGCACCTTCAGATCTTCGGCATTCGCATACTGTTCCACGTATCCGGTGACCAGAATGCTGTTCCCGGGGCTCGTAGCCGGGGTAGTAGGAATGCCATACAAGTATTGAAGGCACGCGGCTGTGATATTCGGTCGATTATAGGGTCCGCATACTGAGGTTATGTTCATCTCTACCCCCTCGCCTTGAGGCGTCGATACAGGCACGAACACCGGTGGAGTATCTCTAGCTTGCGCAGGGAACCTCCATGACATTCAATATGAGGAGAGGTAATGAGACATGGGGGACTTACGTGATCGTGGGATGAATGAGGTCCACGTGTTGAGCCAAATCTGTCGGGATCGAATACTGTAACGTCCGTATGGTTTGCCCGCCGGTGGCCTCATGGACGAAGACGGAGAAGTTCGCGCCTAGCATGCTGTTGGCCTTGCTGACCGGGACGTCAACAGACAGCCAGTCGCCTGCTGGGGAAGAGGGAAGGGCCGTGAGTCCATTCTCGCCGAGCCATGCATTCACGACCTCAACACTCTCTTGGTTGGGCTTGACATAGGTCTCCGCCTATTCACGCATGATGAGTATTCGTTGGTACGACTACGAACAAAGACTCGATGAACTCACTTCGTCCTTTGACAAGTACAGACCATAGTTAGGACTATCTGGATCACTGACATCGTACAGAGCATCAATGAGTCCATCGATGTTGTTCTGGACCAAAGCAATGCGAAGTTGCAGAATCGTTTCTGAAGGAGCAGCAGAGGCTAGTGTGTAGCCGGTGGGAACAATCGTGAGGGCTTCATGGACCTGCATATTGGCTCCATACAAAAGCTGGGCCCCCGCACCCGTGAAAGCCAGAGCAGCCGCAACCATTCGCAGTAGACTGCCCATGTTGGAGAGCGTTGACAGCATCAACGAGCGAGAGAAACACAGGTCAACTTGAGCCCGACTCAACGATGTTGCAGACAGTACGTGTATGCCTGGAGTTTTGGCAGTGACCGGGAGAAGGAGGCCTTCACTTAGTGGCATGCACTGGGGGAATGTGATGCACGTCCACGACGGCTTACCCTCGTGAGACCGGAGCGCTCCAAGTGTGCCTCCGATATCTTCGCATGGCGGGGCATCATACGCCGTCCTATATCACTGGCGGCGCCGCACTCCGTCCGTCATGCGGGTACCACGAGTGCAATCCAGCAGTCAAAGATTCCAAATTGGGCGAGTATCTCATTAACATAACTTACGATGCGCTTAGGAAAGTGAGACATGGGCCGATGCGAGACCAGGCAGATACAATGCGTACTGTAGGTAGCGTTCGAGTGCATATCTCAATCTCCTATCGAGAGAAGAGGTATAATGTTGACGAGGAGCGAGAGGAAGTGTCGAGGTGACCCTGCCAGCGTGCGTTTGGTCAACTGGCAAAGCTGTCTCCCGCCACAGCTCGACCGTGAGATAGATCGAGATCTGGTTGGTCACTATTCGACGCTCAGCGTTTCAACGCGGTGCTTCAACTGCAAGTTGAACTTCGTCTCTGGTAACCACCTTTAACCACCTTCCGCTCAATTATTCTGGACTTCGAATATGCCCCTGCTAGCCGAGAATACTTCAGGCAATCCAACTCTTGTGTAATAATTGGCATGCTGCAAATGCGCGAAAATATACCGCTACGCGTATCTACGGTACTACCGACCATCGACGCGGTGAACGGCCACATGTCCTCTGATGGCCCATGAGGGTGCCACGACCTGAGACGAAGTCGGCGGAGGTGCAGGTTGTGAAGCCTAAAATAACCGGACCAAAATAACTTCTCAGTGATTCAGATCGATATCGATGTTGCAACATGTGTCGGTCCCAGTTCGTCGCTTGACGGACGATCCTTGGGTGAGTTTCACAGGTCATTTTTCCGTGGATCAACATACGGGCGATCTGCAGTCACCGCGGACCTGTGGCCTTGCTCCTGAGTGTGCTGGTATAGGTACGTCTCAACTTTGTAACTATGATCTTCGCTGATTTCTTCGACGTATCATCACATCTGTCTTTCAGCGAATCCATGATATTGTTTGCTCCGAGAGCACCCTCTGGCAACCGATTTCCGGGTTGAAGACAGCAGGATCCCCGACTGGGGGCGTGGGTTCCTGAGCCGCACGCCGGCGCATCATTCCGATTTGGCACCGGGTGGCACTGCTAGAATGAGCTGGACAAGGATAGTCCCGGTCTGTGCCCCCCCCGGGAGATCCATTGTGGTAGGATTTCGTCGTGCGTCTCCTTACACTGCTGCTTGCGCGACTTATAAATGCGCGCATCCCTTCACGGGCCTGCGTACGCCAGGTAGGCTATGTTCCGAAGAGCATGGCCCACCGCGCTGGAAGCATTGTTTCTACTCAGTGGTGTTAACCACTAGCTCCGATCGTGGTGGACCGGAGCGCCGTATGAACTTTTCACGAACTCAATGCCGGAAGCAATGCGGTTTCGCTGTGACGTTCTGGGCGCATCATCTCAGGCCCTGACAGAAGGCGTAAGGCGGCTCGGGAGTTACGGGCTGACATTGGCGAGCCCGGGTGCAGCTTGTCAAAAATGAATCAGATGCTGAAGCTTTGAGTATAAAAGGAGTCCGGTTGGACGACAATCTCCAGCTCCTTCTTCTTTTTCAGAGCTCAACCCAAGTAAAGGTGCCGGTCGGTGAGTTGCAGATGATATTGAACGACGGTCATTGCTTTATTGACATGTCTTTACAGCCTGACTTATTTTCCGTTACGAGACAGTCTTTCTTCACGTCCTACTTCACGACATACCCACTCACCCCTCTGTAACGCTCAACAATGCGTTTCGCAGCCGCCTTCTCGTTCGTCCTCGCCGCTGTCACCGCAGTGCCCGCCATGGCGTGGAGGTCCGTCCTATCCCCATTCAGACTGACGTGTTACTGATGCTCTCACGTATCTCAAGGTCCTCCTACCAGGAGCGGTCTCTGAATGCGTACGGTGAGCCCCTGGCCGCTCGCGGATGGTCCGACGTCGCAGCTCGGTCGGCGGACTGGGACGAGGGCCTCATCGCTCGCGACGACCACTACGCTCGGTCGTACGACGACTCGGAGCTGTACGCCCGCACCAGTTACGATGCGTACGTCGACGCGCGTATGCAGAGGCGGGAGAATGCCCGTGTGCTTGCTCGCGAGCTCGTGAACCTCTTGTATGCGCGTAACAGTAAGTGTTGTACGTCACTCTCGCAGGGCCATAGTCTCATGGATCTGTCGGTATCGTAGACATGCACCCGGTGTCGGTCATCCAACAGGAGCCTGGTGAGTAAACTATAGTTAACTGTCCTTCACCTCCCTGATGGCATACACCCTATAGGTGATGATGGTCTCTACCACTGGAAGCTGCTCATCGGCGCCGAGAACGCCGCGGGCACCGTCTGGCACGACGTGATCTGGTCGGACAAAAAGCATGTCGGCATGGAGCACCGCGGCCCGAAGCCGTTCGACGCGGCGAAGGCGCACGGCCACATCAAGACGTGGCACATCGCGGACATCGACGCGTCGCACATCGCGCAGCTGAACCAGATCGCGGCGTCGACGCGCACGCCGAAGTACGAGGTCGCGGACATCGACAAGAACTGCCAGACCTGGATTGAGGATGTCATCAAGGAGGCCGTTGCCAAGAAGATCTTGCCTGCCAGTGCTCTTACGGCGCTGGCGAAGGTCCCGAAGGCAGAGTGAGTTGTGTGTGGGGATGTATCGGGATGTTCTTCGCGTCTCTACCATTGTAACGGGATATGAGTGCTTGGAATCATACGTTCCTTTTTGCCTCGTTATTTGTGTGGTTGTTGGTCGCCCCATTGGCACTGTAGGGTCTGAAGACAGTGGGTGGGTATGTTTATTGATAGCTCTCGCTCGCAAGCCTGGTTGCACTTCAGCAAATAATGGCGTCGTTGACAGACTATTGGATGCCTTACCGCAGAGTTTTACAACGCATTGTATCCTAAATTCGCATTGTAAATCTTGGCGGCGTCTCGGCCCGTCAGGGTTACTGCCGTGTCGGAACACCGCGGCCTCGTTCTAAACCTTGAATCTAGACGAGGGGTCGGACTAGGTAGATACTTCAGGTGCAAACGAGAATTCACTCCCCACCTTGATGTGATCGAGATCGCATGGCGGGCTGGCGGCTGCACGCACTAATGCATAACACCGTCTGTATCCTCCTCAATGTGGACCCAATTGTGAGTACCGTCCTCGTAGGCTCGCCACAAATCGGAGAGGGGCGTGAAGTGGCAACGAATATGGGGCGGACCCACCTAGTCATCCCACATGACCGGTCTTATTAGGCGCGTAAGACGCACCGTGTGGCCCCTCTTATAAGGCCCGTTCCTGTAACTTCCCGTTATCTACCCCGATACCTCTGCACTTTATCTCTACGCTCCTGCGCTGTAGCCGCTGGACTTTCCTCACGTGCTGGTGGCTATCGGCCTCGAACATTCTGAGCTCTCCCGGGCGCCCCCGTCTGTTCCCGTCATCGCTGTCTGATGGCGCGCCGGCCGTCGCTGTCCGCCGCCGCCAGCCCGCCTCGTTCCCTTTTCGGCCAGCCTTCAGTGGGTCCTCATGTATCAGGCACTGACAAAAAAGTCGTCCAAATCAGGTATGTCTTAGGGCGCTCCCTGTCACTTTCTGCTGACGTTCTGGCCCGGCGCTCTTTGCGTCTCCCCCATCACTGCCCCGCGCCACCTGCCTCCCGCCCGTCGTCCATTTCCTTTCTCGTCGACGATACCGTCGACCCGCCCCCCCGTCACCGCCTGTGCCACCATCCCTCCCGCCCCGCGCCTCCTTCCTTTCTTGGCGGCGCTCTCACCTTGCCCGGCGCCCCCTCTCACTGTTGTCCACGTCACCATTCCCGCCTCGAGCTGTACGTCCTCGCCGTCTCCCTGGTTGCCAACGTCGTCCGCGCACCCTACTCAGTCGGGACCCTTGCTCGTCAGCCACGTCACCACCCGCGCCTCAGGCAGCACGCCCTCGCTGTCTCGCCCTGGCTTCCGAGGCCGTCTGCGCATTACTCAATACCCTTGCTAGTCGTCTGACATTGTCCGCGCGCCCTACGCCTGTTGTCCACATTACCATCCTCGCCCTGCGCCGCACGTCCCCTGCCATCTCCCTTTGCCAACATCGTCTGCGCGCCCTGCGCGATTACCTTGCCTGTCGGCCACGTCACCATCCCGGCTTCGCGCCACACGTACTCGACGTTTGCTTTCCCGTCACTGTCTGCACCACGTGGCCTCGTCTACGATCAACGTCCTCGCCGTTCTGCACCGTGCCCCTTCACGTCATCAACTCCTTCCTTCCTCGCTGGCATCTGCCTGCTCACTCTGACCTACTCGCACCTCACACCATTGTTCCTCTCCGCCCCGCGCCATCCTGCCTCCGAGTCCTGTGAAGCCCCGTCGCATGTACACTTCTTGCTCTCACTCCTCTGCTGCCGGTAGCACTACAGTATGATGGCATGAAACTTCTCAGGTCGTGGTAACCTCCTACCCATGTGGGTACTTACTCTCACATCAGCCCTGCGTTACTCACAATACTCTTCATGAACAGGCATAGTGCCAATAGCAACAAAGATGTAGATAGTATTTGTGTATACAATAGACAGATAAATAGACTTTATGATATGCAGCAATGAAAGACCGTGCCAAATCACCAGCACTCTAATCAGAATCAACGACCATCTCGGAACTCTTGGGAACTGTGACTCGACGACGTTTAGAGGAATGTTCATATTCGGCCTCGTCATCTGAGCTATCGGTATTGCCAGAATCGGATGCGTGCCCGCCCGTTGATGTCGATGTCCTCGAACGCTTTCCTCGAGGGCGACCAGCATCACTGCGGATGCGCCGCGGTGCAATCTCCCCATCCTGGATCTTACGTGCATACTCCGCCTTACGCTGTGCATGTTCCATCTCCGACAGGCGGACGAAGCGGCATGCGCCTGTGTTGAGGGAGTCGAGGAGAGCCTCAAGAAGAGGCAGACTTGTGCTTAGCTTGGCAGGACATTTGAACGCTGTTGCCTTCCATCCGGTGATATCGATACCATGTGGAATGACGATGTCGCGTTCAAAGTTCTTGTAGGCCATCTGAACATCCTTCTTGCCCGTGATGGCGACTATCATTATGTTAGGACGCACAGATAGAGATACAAAGCTCGGTACATACCAAGGAGTTCATGCACTTTGTTCTGGATCTGAGCCTTGACTTGCTTTGCCTTCACTCTCGAGCTCTGCTTTGCATACTCTGTAGTACACTGCATGTCTATACGACGTCGAAGCAATTTGCTGGATGACACACCTCCAAGGTCGCATCGCGACAGTACGAATCCTTCAACCATAGCCCCAATTCGCGCCTCGCTCCAGCCCTTTCGGACGTTTGCAGTCAGGAAAATCGGGATCTCTTTGTTTGTGAAGAACCAGAGTGGGCTGAAGCCGTGTGTTGCACTGTTCCGTACTGTCAACATCATGGTATCGACATTGCTTACGAGCTTGATGTACTCAAGCTTGGATGCATGAGACCTTGCACGACGACGGAGTGGCTAGACTTACCTGCCGTTGCACATTGTCAAGGACAGTATATAGGACCTTGAGCTTACCGCGTGACGACAACTCTGAATTGTTAACGAGTCCTTCCCGTTTGCTCTCCAACTCCTCAACAAGTTCCTTCTTCTCCTCGGCAGTGAGTTCATAATACTCTTCGCCGTACTCCTCTTGGATCGTCGACAGCTTTAGACGTTCTCCCTTTGGAAGATCTGAGCCTCGTATGTCAGGACCTCGCATAGAAGTTCACATTCGTAAGCTACACTCACCTTCATTCAACTGGCTTGCGCGATGATGGAGCCACGCATTGTAGACGTTGGGCTTGCGCCCGTTGATGATCTTCGCACCGGCCTGGAACATTTGTGTGATGAAGTGAGATTGCGGCATGCCATAATCCTCCGACATCCTGGCGGCGAGCACCATAGACTCGTTGAACCACGCCTCAATGTCTGCCTCAATCCTCCGCTGCTTTTCCTGACGCACAGCAGCCGCTGCGCTCCGCTGAACAGCCGTCATCAAAGGCCGCCGCTGCTGAGCCGGGATCATCTCTGATGGCGAAATGGTGACCGTCGGCGTGGTGGCCCCGCTCATGGCGACAGGCAGCACGTTCAGCGAGGCAGGAGGCGACAACAGAGAGATGTGGTTGGGGATGCTGAAGGCGACGTACCTCTTTAAGGCTGGTGCAAGAGTGCACGGGCCAGCGGGCAGCAATGCGCCGACTCCCGTGGGCGGCGTCCTCTGTAGCCGTGAAACACATCTCCAACATTGAACTGACTAGCGTGTGCTGTGTCGGAAGCGACAGACGGTGACCCTGAGGGATGCTGGAAGAAAAGCGCGTAGCTAGGATGGTCCTGAGTGTGGCGTTTAATACATTTTCTCAGCGGTCTCAGCCAGAAGGGGAAACACTCATCTCGATATGCAATCTGTGCGAAGCGATGTGCAAATTTCCATGACTTACGCGATTCAATTCTGCGGAACATCACGAGCAGACACCTGAATAGGAGCGGAGCAAATTTATATTGTAAGCGACAGGCAGAGAAACACGATAGCATTGCAGTACGTCAAGAAGGCAAACACCAGGCACACGAATCATTTGACGAGACGCTTCGCCTTACAGTCAAGCACCATGGCGTCGGCCAACTTCTCCGCATCCTTGGCAGAGATGTTGAGAGCATGGGCCAGCTCCTCCGCCCAGAGCACGCCGGTGAACTCCTCGAAGATCCGGCAAACCTCATTGTTGGCGTGTTTGTCCAAATTGAGCGCGATGAGGCAGCGGGCGGACGCCTTTCCGAAGCCGGGTACATACGGTGACTGGATGGGTGTCGGCGGAGGAGCCATGGGAGAGGAGGGACGAGAGGCTGTGTCCGACGACTCAGAGTCAGAAGAGATCATGACCGGCGATGTGGAACGGTAGGTACGCGCCACATTGGGCACGCCTTTGACGGGCGAGCCGAATGGGCTGCCCAGGATGCTTCTAGTCGGGAGACCCTGCAAGCCGCGTGCGCGCAGAGCCGCCAACTTGGCCTGCGAAGACTTCGGCGGAGGAGTGGTAGTGGCGCTGCGTACGGCACCCGCATCAGCGGCCTTTGCAGCAGTAATAGCCTCTTTAGGAGGAGCGACACCCGGACCTGACAAAAAAGCGGCGTTGGGCACCGGTAGAACACCCTCTGCAGGTGAAGGCACTTCTTTGGCTGCATCCGGCTTCGCAGATAACAGCGGCTGCTTGGTCGACTTTGCTGGAAGAGTGGGGAGACTGGGCACAGCAATGGGCCGGACAGACGGCTCGGTGAATGGGGAAGAATTGGCCGAGTGAGCAACGACAGCGCCCATCACCTTCGGGAGAGGCGTGTTGGGAGGCGCAAACACAAAGGGAACTGCCGCAATGTTACGTTAGGTGAAATTTTCGCAATTGGATATGGACATACCTTCAACTTTACGCGAGTCTTCCATAGCGGCGATGTCACTCTGCAACTTCGTGTTCCGCTCTTTGAGATCCGCATTCTCCTTACGGATGCGATCTAGCTCCTCAGAGAGACGCACGAGACGCACAGCATCCGATGTATCGCTGCTGGAATTCCGGCGCACGCTAGGACTGGGGGTGTGACCTCCATTGCCAGCAGTAACCAAGCGATACCCACGAGCAGCGAGGTAGTCCTCCAGCTGAGAGGCAGGACAGCCCCAGACGACATGATGAGACGATGGACCACAAAGGTCCGGGATGAAGGTGAGACCACGGTCAGGAGCCACATACTCGTCCTTGAAGGTCCAGTTGTGATTCTTCGCTGCCCGCTTCCACCGCTGTGCGACCCGAACAGCGACTTCATGTATGAAAGACTGGATGGCACACTCAAGATAACCCTTAAGATCCTCCAAGTCCTCCATCCCAGACGTGATGTAGACGTCAACGCGGATATCCTCCGCGATCTCCTTGGAGCCAGGGCGCAAGCCCCCAGGGACAGATATGGACATGCTGAAGCCGCCATTCAGACGGTCGGCCACCGTGAGCTGCAATATGTTAGTGTATAACAGGAAGGGAGGGTGTGGAAGACTCACGGCATTGAATGCAAGCGACGTCGTAGCGCGACGAAAGGTACGGCTCTCTGCTGAGCTCATGCCAAGCCTCCCTGCAAAGAAGGTTGGATGGAACTGGTCCCTCCCGACTCGGTGGAGACCGTCATTGTGTGCCCCAGTGACGAGGAAGCCGAGTGCAGCAGACTCGAGACGGGAAGTGAACCTCTCTCGTGCATCGTTGTTGCCAAGGTATTTCTGCACGGAATTGAGGCCCGAGTAGGTGAACTCCAGGGAAGGATTCTGTAGAGAGCGCATGCCGGACATCGAGGGGATTGGCAATGAACATGTCAGCGCATCGCAAGCCTTAAGTCTCATGGTGAGCGCGTATTCGAAGGCATTGGCGTTCGGAGTAGGCAGGTCCTCAATGGGTATCGAGCCAGATCTTCATAGATCGAGATCTATGAGATCGCACCAGATCAAGTTCAATCCGTACACCGTCGAGTTATACAACTGTATTGCAGAGGAAAGAGGAGCACAATATATGTACTGCGAGTACAATCAGTTAGTTTGATGCTATAGCTTCAAGATTTGTGGTACCTTGGCTGTGACCTTGCACGTCACTTGTACTACCAGTGGAACTCTGGTATACTATGTGAATGGATGCACTACTAGACGCCTTGAACCGCCATTTTCAGCTCTGGACACTGCTCGCAACTGGGAGAATACCACTGCTTGTAACTGAAAGAATACTACATACGGTATGCCATGAATGTGCCAGGTTTTGCCTCTGTGTAGATGTGCAATGCAACCAAAGCAGCAAATGTAGCAGGGCTCTTCACGGTAGTGGGCACATATATGGACTCCGCCTTCCACGCGCAGGAGCCTTCGTATGAAACTCGCAATGACATCTTCTTGTTTTCGTGAGCACAATAATGCGGTACATCTTTTGCATGATAGGGCCAGTTCACACTTTCGATTGTAATTCATTTGGTATGGTACATTACTCCTCTTCGTTCACTGCGTCATCACGAACACCCAAATTGTCCATGTACATCACTAGATCGTTAAGCTCCTGCGCTGATAGCTCAACATCTGGCTCCACCTCGCCAGCCATGTTGGCTTCGCCGTCCTGTCTAGCGTATGCCGCCCATGCCGGCAACGGAACAGACAGATTCGTCTGGTGAGACCGTCCAGTGCGTTGACCAGAAGTCAGCTTGCCTGAGAAGCCGCGCAGACTCGCGGTTCGATGCAATCGTGCGGCTATACTTGCGTTGACGCGGTCACGGTAAATGAATCGCTGGGACAGTTCATGCGCCAGGGTTGGGTCCATATGGATGTGACGTGCTACGGCACAGTAGTAGTCAGTGTGTTCGTCTAGTAGGGATGTAAGGAGGCGGGAGATCTCGACGTTCAGTCGATCCACTTCCTCCCGCGCGCGTTTGATACCGAAGAACAAGTTGACTGCCTCGCGATTCTTGCGATCGGCCCAAGGCTCTCTGCGGATGTCAGCACGCGCATCACGGAGCAAGTCGAACTCGGCCAATGAGACCATTTCTACGACTTCATCCCATGCAAGAGCTGGCCGCGGCGGGTTCAACAGAGCAGCGCGTTTGTTGTACCGTGCCAGGGCTTTCTTGATCGCCTCTGCGCGGGCCTTGAGGCCCTTGCTGATCTTTTTGCGGAGCTTGTATCCTAGACAGCAGCTGGTATCAGGCTTATGGTTTCAATCAGTCACGTACTTACCAATGCCACTCATTCCAAGCTTTGTCAACTCAAAGAGCCGCTGCACGACCAACCGTTCAAGTTCGTCGACGGACTTGTAGTACTCCCGCATGGTCAACTCCTTCGCAGCGTCTTCGTACTCCGGTGTCCCGCGAGTCCAGCGAAATGCGACGTCGAGCTCCTCCTCAAAAGCACGGCACTCATCCTCTACCAACTGAAGCCTCCGGATGGCGCATGTCCGCTTCCGCTTGATCGCGGCAATCTGCTTCCCTTGATAACCTTTGTGCTGGATGTAGTAGTCAATCTTGAAGTACTCCTGCTCGGCCACAACGTGTCGCTGACTACAAAAAGTAAGTAAACATTTGGCTGTATGTAATCACTCTTACTGCGCGTCTTCGAGGCGTCTCAATGCGGCCATATACTCCGCGCGGCGTGCAAGTTCCGGGCGCTCTTTCTTACGACTGCGGAGGTATTCGCGCTCCTCCTGGAGGAAACGCTCGAGATCGACTTCAGTGAGATTGCGCTTTGTGCATAAGATGCGGAGAGCCTCGGTGTTCTCCCCAATGATGGAAAGGGCCTGCCGGTAGTTGTTGTATATGAAATTGCCTGCAGATACGATTATCAACATGTACGGTGCACCCACGCCAATGCAGTGTATACTCACCTGATTCCGCAGTCTTCTGTTCATCCCAATTCTGCAGGAAGTCTTCGATGGCCTGTCGGCGATGGAACGGAGAAGCGAGACGAGTCCCTGACGCCAGATGATTTGATGCCGAGAAAAGACGCTCACATCCCTCAAAATCTTCTTTACCAGCGCCGTCGAAGTATAGAGGCAACCAATGGACCTGGCAGCCTCGGTTATGGCCATGCCCATGGAATGCAGGCATGATCCCGCTGAGGCGCATTTCGTTGACGCGGCGCGCAAGGGTACTGTTTGCTACTGTCCGGGCGAATGCACAAGCAATGTCGTATCCCACGAGGATGTCGGCACCATACGTATCCATCAATCTATTGATGACAGCTAGTGGGTATTTCATCCTATATAGAATTGTGAGGCGACGTCACTGGAGCCATGGAATAAGCATACAGTTCACCTGATCGTATCATGTCACAAATCACGAGAGGGTGCCCATGACAGCAAAGGCACACAAAGATGCCGGTGATGGCGAAGAGCGCGAACATTTTCTTTCGCGACTCCGGCCCTGCATTGCGCCATCGTTCGACACAGGTAGCGACGTCTACCTGCATCGGCGCATCATCTACATCAGTATGCTCGAGAGTGCCGAAGGCTTCGTCATAATGGTCAACATTGTTGGTCTCTGCATCGAGTGGATCAGCAGCTGCCGGCAGGGACACGGAACCGGCGTCTGACGGCTGTGGTGGAGATACGGCGGATGTACCAGCACCGCCGACAGGACCAGAAGCTACCGGTGGCGCATCAGCAGGTGGTACCTGTACACGAGGGAATTAAGTTCAATGGAGAAGTGGTCTCTGTCTCGGAAGACGTACTGGGCGGTGAACCTCATCCTTCCATTGATCAACTTCTTCCGGTGTCAACCAAATGTCGCAGCACCCGGCGCGGTCATCTCGTAGAGGCTTGCCAGAGCGAAAGAGATTGTCCACGAGCTTGAGGGATTGGTTGCCGTCCATGGTGACGAGCAATGAGTACTTCAGGGGTGGTTCATCGTCCAGCTTGTATAGGCACGGCGCACATACGTTTAATGCATGCCAGTTGGACGCGTTACGACCGAGCGCTGCATCAACACGTGCATCGACTTCCCGCAAGATCTGCAGATACGCATCATACGCAATACTGAACTGGGCGACTAGTGCTCGCTCATATGGTACCTAGCAAAAGCAGGTGAGATCAGAGCCGGAGTGCACAAGGCTGCTTACCAAATGCAAGCGACACAAGGCTTGTACTTGTGCTTGTACACTGAGCCTCGGACACGCATGATGGAGCTGTCGATAAGCCTCGAGGGTATGGAAAGCGATGGCTACAGACGGCCGTAGGGGTGAAGTCCCAAGGTAGCCCTGGCGGGCTAGCGACTCATTCGGACACTCCTCATGTGATGCCGGAGTGACAACGCCCTGTCGCCGCTCTGTGAAGAGCTCTGTCAGATGGTCAGAGTACAGCGAATAGTGCTCACCATTGAAATCAAGCAGTACAACATCCCACGACTGTACATCATCTGCTGGATGGTGCACGACACCGGCCTTCCAGGCCAGGAAGCCATCCACTAGCATAGACATCTGTTGCTGCCATTCACGCGTACGGACCCACGTCCTATCCGCTCGGGTGCGGGCATCATGGCGTTTCCTGTCGAACAGGTCAGGAGGAACAGGTTGGAGCCTGCACACTCACGGCATGGTGTCATTGAACAGCTCCTCCCAGATTGTACGCTCATCACCATTTGCGTTCGCAAACATACCTTCCTCGCCCAATGGCAAACCGAGCCTGACTTCGTCCTCCCAGTTTGGGTCGTTGTCTTCATCGACGAGCATAGCGTTCAGTGTATCTCGCTGATCAAACGAGACAGCTATACGAGGACATAGATGTGTTCAGTAGACTCGACACAAACAAGTGACTACTCACAAGCCAGCTTCGCCTGGTATTGCTTCTCCAATTGAGATCGTCGCTGAGCACTGGATGACAACGACTGATTCAATTGTGATGCGCGTCGTCCAAAGCCTCGTGAGACACGAATTTTCACAGAACGCGAGCCTGCGTGCTTCGTGGAGATGGAGGTGCTTCGGCCCATGAGAATGATAGACAGAACGGAACGCGAGGTCACAGAGGCCGTCGACGCTACGCAGTGTCCAGTCAAGAACGGTGAGAAGAGATGCTACGAAGGCACTCAGGTCTTCACTCAAGCCTAGGCTACCAAATCAGGTAGGCACACACCAGCTGGAAACACCAAGGCGCAGGAGGACTCGGAGGCAGGATGGCGCGGGGCGGAGAGGAACAATGGTGTGAGGTGCGAGTAGGTCAGAGTGAGCAGGCAGATGCCAGCGAGGAAGGAAGGAGTTGATGACGTGAAGGGGCACGGTGCAGAACGGCGAGGACGTTGATCGTAGACGAGGCCACGTGGTGCAGACAGTGACGGGAAAGCAAACGTCGAGTACGTGTGGCGCGAAGCCGGGATGGTGACGTGGCCGACAGGCAAGGTAATCGCGCAGGGCGCGCAGACGATGTTGGCAAAGGGAGATGGCAGGGGACGTGCGGCGCAGGGCGAGGATGGTAATGTGGACAACAGGCGTAGGGCGCGCGGACAATGTCAGACGACTAGCAAGGGTATTGAGTAATGCGCAGACGGCCTCGGAAGCCAGGGCGAGACAGCGAGGGCGTGCTGCCTGAGGCGCGGGTGGTGACGTGGCTGACGAGCAAGGGTCCCGACTGAGTAGGGTGCGCGGACGACGTTGGCAACCAGGGAGACGGCGAGGACGTACAGCTCGAGGCGGGAATGGTGACGTGGACAACAGTGAGAGGGGGCGCCGGGCAAGGTGAGAGCGCCGCCAAGAAAGGAAGGAGGCGCGGGGCGGGAGGGATGGTGGCACAGGCGGTGACGGGGGGGCGGGTCGACGGTATCGTCGACGAGAAAGGAAATGGACGACGGGCGGGAGGCAGGTGGCGCGGGGCAGTGATGGGGGAGACGCAAAGAGCGCCGGGCCAGAACGTCAGCAGAAAGTGACAGGGAGCGCCCTAAGACATACCTGATTTGGACGACTTTTTTGTCAGTGCCTGATACATGAGGACCCACTGAAGGCTGGCCGAAAAGGGAACGAGGCGGGCTGGCGGCGGCGGACAGCGACGGCCGGCGCGCCATCAGACAGCGATGACGGGAACAGACGGGGGCGCCCGGGAGAGCTCAGAATGTTCGAGGCCGATAGCCACCAGCACGTGAGGAAAGTCCAGCGGCTACAGCGCAGGAGCGTAGAGATAAAGTGCAGAGGTATCGGGGTAGATAACGGGAAGTTACAGGAACGGGCCTTATAAGAGGGGCCACACGGTGCGTCTTACGCGCCTAATAAGACCGGTCATGTGGGATGACTAGGTGGCGGACCTCCGTCCTCAGAGCGGGCAGAGGCGACAGAGCGTGCTCGCAGCGCGAGTCGAGGACGATTCCGTGACTCGCGGGAAAGGAAGTGGTTCGCCGGATGCTTGTGGGTCGTCGACGAAGAACAGCTGCCGGGGACGAGGCGTGCTGGGACGAAAGTAGCTAGTTATCTGTATGCCTCTGATGCTACGCTACACCGCTCTATGCTCCATGAGCCTGCGTCCTTCGTCGCTGATCCAACATGCCAATGCATGCACTGTGCGCTGCCTGCAGACAGTTCCGGAATCAAGGTGACACTGTCAGCCACATCGGGCCTTGCCTGTTGAGCTCCGCTGCGGCAACGCCAGCCGGCGACGACGGCTCCGAAATGATTTCAGAGTCTGCACGGAAGCCACGCGCTTTAAATGCCAATTCCCATTTGCTAAAATTCGGACTCCAATCTATAATAATAATGCACCTAAATTCCTACGGAAAGGCATCCACTGTCAGCTGTATGTTATGAATACGCTGCTGACGAATCTGTCTGTCGTCAACTCCCATGCTGCCCGGCCACACAGCCCGGTGAAAATATGCACTGCAAATCATGCATTTTCTTTCACAATCTTCAGTCACCGCTTAAGCTTGATCAAGTACAAGTTCCTAGATGGAGTCTGAGCGCTTGATCACAACTCTATCTGTCGAAGCACGGCGGTAGCTTGGACTTTCAACGGCGACATGGCCGATACACTGCAAACAGAGATATCACCGCGTCGCAATTCAACTGTTGAGATTGGGTGAGCGCGCTCTTCAGAGTTACTAGGTCCCAATACTGGCATCGAGAATGACTGAGTTCAAGCCAGCGCAGATCATATGTATCGTCGCGATGCAAGGTGAATGCTTGTTGCTATCACGTGTTCCTATTTGATTCTCACTTGGGGAGCCTCTCGATCGTAGGCCACCAGTTAGTTTGGTCATTGCTGGGCTAAACTTTATCTGGCGCAGACGTAATCCATTCGTTCATGTTGTACAATTTGTGGACACTATCGGCGGGCTAATGGGCTCTCTCAACCGCTCTCAAATAGCATCAAGCCCTCGACAAAGCAGGTACGACCTTGATATTGTCCTTGTCCCACTGCCAAGTGAAACCGGTGAACGAAACGTAGATATATCGACCGAGCATGGGCGGCCTTCTCGCCGGCGCGCCGGAGCGCCGCGCGCCAGTGCACGGGGCGCAGGCAGAGCAGCGGGTCCGCGTCGAGCTCGACGAGCCGCGCGAGCGCCGCCCACTGGTCCTCCGGCCGCGGGTGCCGCAGCGCGAGCGCCACGAGCGGCGGCAGCTCGCCCTCCGCGGGCGCGGCGTCTTGGGTCGGGGGAGGGCTGGGGGAGCGGAGGATTCGCGGTGAGGACGCGGGGACGGAGACGTGGCTTACCTGGGGCCGGGGGCTGGGGCGGCGTCGGGGGCCGGGGACGCAGAGCGATCGGCCGGTGCCGGTGCAGAGGGGCTAGTAACGCTAGGGGAAGGTGTCAGGCCCCTGCACATGCGGCGGTGGCTGGCGAGGACACTTACCCTGAAGGAGCGGCGCGATCGGGGACGGCGCCGATGCTCTTTGCGTCTCTACTATTGTAACGGGATATGAGTGCTTGGAATCATACGTTCCTTTTTGCTTCCTATTTTGTGTGGTTTCTTGGTCGCCCCGTTGGCACAGTATGCTCTGAAGACAGCGAGTGAGGGCGTATCTAATAGCTCTAGCTTGCCTGATTGCACTTCAGCAAATAACGGCGTCGTCGTCAGACTACTGTCCGCTGCATGTAGTATAAATTCTGAAGACGCTGCCGACGAACCTGTCGTCAACTCGCATGCTGCCCGGCCACACAGCCCGGCGAAATCATGCACTTCAGATTATGCATTTGCTTTCACAATCTTCAGCCATCGCTTAAGCCTGATCAATCGCAATGCAAGGTAAATGCTAGTTGCAATATTGTGTTCCTATTTAATTCTCACTTGGACGGGCCTCTCGATCGTAGGTCACCGTTTGTCTGGTCTTTGCTAGGCTCAACGTTATCTGATGCAGACGTAATTGCATCGGTCATGTTGTACAATCTGTGGAGACTATCGACGGGCCCATGGGCCCTCTCAATCCCTCAAAGAGCATCAAGCCCTCGACAAAGCAGGTACGACCTTGATGTTGTCCTTGTCCCACTGCCAAGCGAAACCGGTGAACAAAACGTAGATATATCGGCCGAGCATGGGCACTGCTTACCACGCCCTCCTGGTAGTACACGTCTCCTTTCACAATCGCCCACGCATCGTCAAGGCTGTCCGCCTTGAGCACGATCACAGACCCCGTGAAGTTGGGTGCCTCCGAGATCGGCAGCTCGATATCCTGCGCGGTCATCGCGCCGCCGTACACTGCAACGCGGCCGCGTCAACGCGCACGGCCCTTGCTCAGAGACAGGGAAAGGGGGGGGACTCACAGATGGCGCCCTTCGTGCGCCAGCCGTCGAAGTATGCTCCGTGCTCGTTGCGCAGAGCCATGCGCTTCGCCGCCGCGTCGCCGCTCGCGTTGTCCGGAGCCCAGACGGCGTAGGTGACTTGGACCTTGACTTCAGACATGTCGAGCTCGCTGGGAAGTCAGTAGTGGTGAGTTTGCGTTGTTATCGGTGGTGGAAGGTAGTGGGCTGTGGTCTCGCTCTTCATATATGCTTCGAATACATGACGCATGACTGGTCATGCGGCCGAATAGAAGGCAGGTAAGGGAATATATGCACCGGGAGAATGTGTATCGGACAGCGGCGGCGGAGGTGTCAAGCACGGCGCCGCTTTGTATGTGCCGTATAGTCTTGTCTCTGCGCATCTAAGGACGGACCATCTGGCGACGGAGTTGCCACCAGCATTGTTCTCCGTCCAGGAGCAGCGTCGAAGAAACGGCGTTCGAGCCAACTGCCTCCACTTTCCACACGGTGTAGAGATGTCCGTTGACTCGCAATTACAGCGGGGCTACGGCCACATATGTAGTAGCCCCACTCGGCATGCACCTTGTTCCGTCTGGGTTAGTGCGGTCTATAGCGATACTACTTGACCATATGTACGAGTCGAACCACTTACATTATGAGAACAACTAAACATCGGGGCTCCAATTAAGAGCTATTCCACGACCATGAAAGCGCCGCACACGGAACACCTCAAGCAAGTGATGCGTATTACTGGTGGTCGATGACTGTAGTAGGCGTTAACGCGCTTGCGTGGCACTACTTACAAAGAGAGTGAACTGTCATCAGAGGCTTTCTTGACCGTGGGATTTGATTTTGAATATCGATCGCAGCAGGTGGCGGTGCCGGCGACCCATCTCTCCATCCGTCACGCTTTCGCGTGCATTCAGCGTGGTACTACTCTGTGCTTCCATTGTCGGTCAACGCTCTCTCGTCTGTCCGAGAGTGTGTGCCTATGCACAGCCGCGAGAGACTAGCAGCAGAGAACCGAGAGGTAGGGCGCGAATGCCAAGGGCAAGTTGGTGCGGGGCTGATATTCATTATCGCCTGGCAATGGCTCCGGTTGCGTCAAGGGCGATGGCCTGGCGACGGCCATGCGCCACCCGAGCCTTCCGGCGCCAGGAAGCCATGTTTGGGGGCGTTCTTCTGGCGGTAATCACGCCGGACATGAAGCGGGACGCAGCGATCCCTCAAAGCCTTTCTCCCCGCGAGCTCGTTCTGCCACGCACCGTCACGTCCTCTTCGTGACGAACGGCTCCAGATCTGCAGCAGTCGGTCACCATGGTCTCCGCCTGCACCATCGCTCTCTTGCTCTCCACGCTCGTTCTCGGAAAACCGACCCCACGCTCTTTTGCAGTTCATGAACGACGAGACGCCCCTCCCGTGGGCTTCACCCTCAGCGGTGCTGCCAACACGGACCAGACCCTGAGCCTTCGCATCGGTCTGGCGCAGAGCAATCTCGCGGGGCTCTTTGACGCGTTGAATGAAGTGAGTGACCCCACCAGTGAGAAGTACGGGCAACATCTCTCGAAGGATGAGGTACGTGTGCCACCGAGTTCAGCTCAGCCAAGTCGACCTTGTTCTCTCAGGTCTCTGCGCTGGTTGCGCCTACGTCCGACAGCGTGGCCGCTGTTACGGCCTGGTTGAGCGAGCACGGACTGAATGCCACCAACGCCTCTCCGGCGGGTGACTGGCTCTCCGTCGACGTCACCGTCGGCCAGGCAAACGCGCTCCTGCTGGCCGACTACTCGCTCTTCACGCACGCCGACACCGGCAGCGAGACCATCCGCACTCTCGAATACTCTCTCCCCACTGACATCCAGGCGCACGTCGACTGCATCCACCCGACGACCACGTGCGTGCCACTCTTCCGCTTCTCGCGTTCGCGTCTGACAGCTGTCGGACCGACGGTGCCGTAACAGGTTCCCCCTCACAGTCAACCACTCGCCGATCCTGGAGTCCTGGACCAAGCGCGAGGACACCGGCGAGGTCGAGGCGCGCGCCGTCACGCCGTGCGGCTCGGGCAACCCGAACATGGTCCCCGAGTGCCTGCAGGCGATGTATGGCATCCCCACTACCCCGGCCACTCAGTCCTCGAACCAGATCGCGGTGACGGGATATGATAACCTCTATGCTCTGCAAGCTGATCTTCAGGTGGGTGACCGCATATGTGGTGTCGCACTACTGACTTGGTGGCTTTGTAGACCTTCTTGACAAGGTTCCGGCCCGACGTCAGCAACTCGACCACGTACTCAGTCATCAGCGTCAACAACGGAACGGACCCACAATTCCGCGAGAACGCCGGCACCGAGGCCGTAAGTCGAGCGGCCAGATCTGCCGTCTGCATGCATTGACCGTGATGTAGAACCTCGACATCGAATACGCCGTCGGGATTGCTACCAACGTGAATGCATCCTTCATTACCGTCGGCGGGTCGTTCGACGACGCGCTGCTCGATACCGCCAACTATCTCCTCAGCATGGACAACCCTCCGCAGGTGGTGTCGACTAGCTACGGCGACAACGAGAGCGTTCTGTCTCCGAAGCTCGCCACGTACGTTCAATTGACTTCCATGCGAGACAGCTGTCTGAACGCATTCATAGCTCTATCTGCAACGCCTACGCACAGCTTGGTGCGCGCGGCGTATCTGTCCTCTTCGCTTCTGGCGACGGCGGCGTGTCAGGCAACCAAGCATCCGACAACTGCACGCAGTTCGTGCCCGTGTTCCCCGCTAGCTGCCCTTAGTAGGTCTCCGCTCGTGGTGTATCGTCCTCGCCTGACTCCCAGCAGCGTGACGACCGTCGGCGCGACCACCAACCAGCCCGACGAGATCGCCGCCACCTTCTCCGGAGGCGGCTTCTCGAACCTCTTCCCGCAGCCCGCCTACCAGTCCGCAGCGGTTGCCTCCTACCTGTCCAAGCTCGGCACGAACGCGACGGGGCTCTTCAACGCGAGCGGCCGCGCGTACCCGGACGTCGCCGCCTACGGCACGCGGTACGACATCGTCTCGGGCTCCGCGCAGCTGATCGTGAGCGGCACGAGCTGCTCGACGCCGACGTTCGCGGCGATCATCGCGCTCATCAACGACCAGCTGCTGAGCAAGGGACGGAGCGTGCTCGGCTTCCTCAACCCGTGGCTGTACAGCACCGCGGCGGCGCAGGGCGGGCTGAACGACATCGTCGAGGGCAACAACCTCGCGTGCGCCGGCGGCACCACGGGCTTCTACGCCGCGGAGGGCTGGGATCCGGTGCGTGGCGTGTGGTGCGCTGTGGGTGGCTGATGATGCTGATGGCCCGCGGCTTGTGCACAGATTACCGGGCTCGGCACGCCGAACTTTACGCTGCTTGCGACGTCTGCGGGGGCGTGAACGGGCTGCTTTGCACGCCTTCGCGCTGACCCATGCATCTGCATATGCTATCGTGCATCTCTACTATCCTCCATCATGATGACGGACATCCTTTTGAACTTTTCGCTTACCGAGCTGCTGTCATAGACGTGGACTCTGTCGCGCTCGCCTTATATCAACGCTAAGTTTTATATGTAATCGTCCACGCATGTGTCCGTACATGGACCCCTCTGCTACGCTAGTACTGCCGAGTCCAGTGTGCCAGCGACAAGCGCCTATGTGGTAGACGGCGTATGTAATGGGAGGCGAACGAATAAATGCATCTGGCAATGGACTCCCATGAAGTTTCAGCGCGAAGCCAGCCCCGGGAGAGTGTCCTTTCCGCCGGCCACCAGCATCGTGACCGACCCACAGGCTCCTGAACGTTCTGCACCGACCGCCGGGCCGCACTACGTGGGTACCTGAGGCCTCCTCCATACCTCGATGAGTCGCGCGATCCGAGCTTTCTCAGCCCGAGCTCGCACCCTATCCCACTCCCCTCCCACCAGACCCTCCCCCGCCCACCTGCTCACCAGATTCCCCCTCGCCGCCATGTCCACCGCGAGCCCGACGCTGCACAAGTTCGCCGTGTGGGCGCCCGACATGTCCGACCCGGAGGCGTTCAGCCGGCGCATGGCCGTGCGCGAGACGCACCTCGCGAACGCGAAGAAGATCTCGGCGAGCGGGATCCTCAGTGCGTCGCCCTGCGCGTCCTCGCCCCGATTGACTGATTCGCTGACTGGTGGCGGTGGGTGGTGCGCAGAGTTCGGCGGCGGGCTGCTCGCGCCCGAGTCGATCGCGTCCCCGGACGCGCCCATGAAGCTGGTCGGCTCGATGATGGTGATCGAGGCCGACAGTATCGAGTCGGCGAGGAAGGTCATCGAGTCCGACGTCTACTACCAGACCGGGGTGGTAAGCGTCTTCCGTGCTTCGTCTGAGCAGCGCTCTCGCTGATACAGCCTGCTAGTGGGACAAGGAGAAGCTGCAGATCTTCCCATGGCTTCAGGCCAATCTCTGAGGAAAGGTCGCTGGGTAGTAAATGCTGTGTGTATCATACTGATATGAAGTCGTTTCCTGCGTACAACGGAGTCCTGAAGTCGATGTCCTTGAGTCGATCCTGACGGCAACAGGGTTCATGCACAGCAGATGCAGTCGCACCACTACACATTAAGGCGCTGTAACACATACACACGACAATGATCCATAGATACATGATAGACAAAACATCAAGCACTCTACTATGCTGCACTCATCCTACAATGTCCCCATGCTGCTACGGCCACATACACATCAACACAGACTTTTCTCTCCCACTCGCGGCGGCGATCATGACTTCGCTTCGCTCGAGCCCTGCGCACACTCCCGCTCCTTCCCCTTGCTCTTCTCCCGTTCCGCCGCCGCCGCCCCGCTCGCCCCGTTCGCGGTCGGGCCATCGTCGGTGTACAGCCCGTTCTGCTCGATGTAGTCCACGACAGGGGCGGGGAGGAGATAGCGCACGGACAGGCCGCGGCGGAGGAAGAGGCGGACCTTCGTAGACGACACGTCGTTCTGGATGAGCTGGTGGATGAGGTGGATGTTGTGGCGCCAGCGCGAGAGCGAGTCGATGGCCTGGTCCATGTCCGAGCCCGCGCGCTCGATAATCATGACGCCGTACTTGCCCAGGATGTGGTCCAGGTCGCGCTCCGACCACACGCCCGGCTCGCTCATCGTCGCGATCAGGTCCGAGCCGGCGAGCAGCATGATCCGTGCGGGCTTCTTCGTCCCGTCCGCCGTCGCGATCCCGCCGAGCACGGTGTTGATCTCGAAGTCGAAGTGATCGAGCACGACCGCGGTGCGCTGGTACGACTGCAGGGCCTCCCATGGGTCAACCATGAGCCATGTTGATGTCTGCTCGGCCGCGAGGTTGCACATGTGAACACTGTGGGGGGCATCGCGTCAGTGCCCTTGGCGAAAACATTAACCTGGCCACATCCATGGGAGATATAGAAAGTGGAGGACGTCAGCGCGGGTGCGGTCACGGCTGCCGCGGAGGATCTCCGGCGAAGAAGTCTCGTGCGTTGTGTAACCAGGAGGCAGAGAAGCTTTCGCTGCTCTTCGAGAAGCCAAGCAAAAATATGGCATAGCGTCTTCGGCATGCACTCCACTAAGGTGCACCGTGCATAGGCCAACTGGGGCCTAATGCATGAGAGCAATCGAGGCACCCGAGCAGAGGTCACGTATACCATCCGACGGCATCCGGACCACGGATGCGAAGGCGGGGACGATAGAAGGGTAGTTCCATCTACTGGCTCTCCGCAGTACATCGCGCGACAGCCATTTCGTATTGGCCTGAGGTCACGCGAATGACTATTGAGTGCACAAGAAGAGAATGATAAGTCGAGCGACCCTCGCGGTCCCACAGGAACGAACCATTCGTAGATCATAGATCATACGAATGTGATGTCGCCTGCTCAGCTAATGGGGTGGCGTGCTCTCGCAGCATTACCCCCTTCTTGAAGGGCAGGCGCTCTTCCGTGCTTCCACTGCCAAACATGCAAAGCAACACGGTAGCAGAGATGAGGCACATCTGCTACGGCTAACCCACAACGGAGGGAGGTGGAAAATGCCAGATGCCAGTGTCTGAAGGTGGTGATGTTTGAAGGCGTACCCGACGCCGTCGGAGATGACCAATAGCCCTGGAGCTGCAAGCGCAACCATCCCCTCCGTGTGCATCCGCACGAGAGCCCCATGTGACACCATTGCGGGCATCCGACACATGGAATGGAGCGGAAACCAAGAGGGCCCACTCACCGATGGTGTGCACTGAGCAGGCCGGGCTTCTTGTACTGGTCACTGACGGGACTGAGGTATCCCGCCACAATTTCGTAGTCTGTGTTTTGCCGCACATAGTCGACCGCCATCTCGAACATGCGGAGGTGGAGAAATGTGATAGGGCTGAAGGACCCGCACGCTACGAGAACGAGGGGTTGCTTGTCCGGATTCCGGAGCGTCCGCCGGAGCCGGTGGGTGGGGAACTGGTAGCTGGGTGAGGGGTAGGTGAAGCGTGCGTCCTGGTCGCTAGACATGGCGGCGTGCGGTGGTGGAAATTGAGAGAGGGGTGGGGTAGTCAGGTCAATCCTGCAGCGAGTGGAGGTGATAATACTTAAATGGCGGGTGACCGGGACATGGAGCGCTTCCCACGCTGCGCTCTATATGTCAGGGCACGGCACACGGGTCCGAGCTTGCTGATGATTCGACGCTGCCGTCGCCGGGCAACGACCTGCGTAGCACGCCATCTACGGAGAGTTCGAACCGTCCGCCAACGTCTGCGGCCATGGATGTGTGATGGTGGTCGAGAAGAAAGATGCGAGGCTCGCCTTGACAGCGAGGCGATCGTCTCGAAGCCTTGTTCGCGTAAACACCACAACAATTATTGACCATTTGTGCAGCTATGTCCACATTTGGCATCGCGCGAATAGCTGACCGACTCGGATTTCAGTGGCTATTTAGTACTAAGTAAGGCTTGGGGAAGGCCGCACTGCTACTTCCCGGACATTCATCCTCGCGGAGCTGCCGTGAGGAGATCGCGAAGGATGTAGATGCCGGAGATTCGTCAGCACGAGGGCGGATGACGCACTTCATCTACTGCGCCTTGCTTCACGAAGCACGAAGACTCCCACTGCCAGCCCGAGGAAGGCGTTGGAGAACCACACTCACATTCAGGTCGATAACAGTGCCATCCTTCAATTCAACAACGTCCACGAAGACCGGGCACTATCGAGGTGAAGTGATAGTTGCCTTACCTTCAACTGGACGAGTGCGGGCTGCCAGGATATCGGACCTAACCAGACCACTCAAGGAAGCAATCCAGGAGATCGTGGACCAGTCGTAAAAGTACAGGAAGGCAGAGCTTCCACCATACAGATAACAGACCCCTTAGTTCTTCTTCCACACTTCCTTGCCCTTCACCCAAGTACTCAGCACGTTACCCTGGCGGTCGAGCACAATCAGGTCGGCGTCCGCACCGGGGCGCAGCGTACCCTTCTTGTTCTCGAGGCCCAAACACCTGGCGTCCCACGCATCAGCGACTCCCACACCGACGTGCACAAACCGGCACATGATGCTCACCTCGCGGGGTTGTACGTCGCGCACTTGATCGCCTCGCCGAGCGTGCAGCCCGTGAACTTTGAGAAGTTGCGCACGCACTTGCTCAGAGTGACCACGCTACGGAACAGGATGAGAACGGGTGGGCACAGCGGGGCGCACGCGCTACGTACCTCCCGGCGAGCGTATCCGTGCCCTCCAGGTAGAGCTTGTCGCCCTCCTTCACGAAGCGCTTCCCGTCCCGCCACTCGTGCACGCCGTCGTGCAGATGGGGATCCAGGATTTTCATCGCTGCCCACGCGTCAGCGCCTTTCACAACCGACCCGCGCAAGCCGCTCACCATCTGTAATGAGAATGCACCCCTCGGGGTATGACGAATACGCAAGCTATGCGGGGGGTCAGCACTGTCCCACCCGACCACGCAGCGCGCCCCCACTCACCCTGACCGAGTTTGGGTGCGAGTGGATGCCGTCCACGATGAGCTCGTAGAACGGCCGCTCGAACGCCTCTGCTGCCTTGCTCTTCCGCAGCTTCAGCTCGTCCGCCGCGCGGATCATCGGCGTCTGCGGCGGCGTCTGCTCGTCGTCGAACGCCTCCGACGTCGCCTTGGGCGCGGCCGACACGGCCGTCTCGACCTGCAGCTGCGCGAGCCGCTTGCTCAGCGACACCTGGCGTGCGTGCGAGGTGGGCGAGGCGGGTGACGCGGGGGAGGCCGGGGATGCAGGCGTGGAGACGGGTGGGTAGAGCGAGGGGGAGGCGCCGAGCAGCCCGATGATGGACGGGTCCCGGTGGTGCAGCTGCGGCATCGCGTTGAACAGGTGGGTAATCAGGCGCGCGCCCTGGTACGCGGCGTGGGTCGCGATGTCAGTAGTGGCAATACTACGTTATTTCAGTACGCTGTCGCGGAGGTGTCTAGAGGCTCGTACCTGTGCCCGATGGAGTAGACAATGCCGCGCTTGACGAGCTCCGGGATAGAGGGCATGACACCCTCGATCTCTGGAGCAGCGGTGATGATGCGCACGCCGACGTCGTCCCCCTCGGCCATGAGCCAGTCTTCCTGGTCGGCAAGGTTCGCGGCACCGTAAACCTCCTCGAAGGAGGCGAAGTTGTTCTTTGCGGAAATTAGGAATCCAGGGTAGTGTGCGCCGCGCTTGGCCATTTGGATGAAGGGACCCTCTGCATGCCATCCGAGAATAGTAGCACTGGTCGGGGTGGCGAGCGGTCGCAATAAGTGCAACAATTTGGGATAGAGGGACTTCTCTTGAGTCTGTGACAGGGTCAGATTCTGTTACCGTATGGCAGGATGGATGCTCCTCACTATGATGGTGGGTACAAGGCTGGCGAACGATAAACAGAAAGGACTGAGCGCGAGTAGCAGGCGGCTCACGATGTTACGCCAGTCTCGATGATCTTCTCGGCGACTTGCCGCAGACCGTTCCTATATGCTTCGTCGTCTCCTTCATAAACCGAGAAATCAAAGCCGTAGGCTCCATTGATCTGGATGTCTATGAGACCGGGGCTATGGAGCGCATGAATTCCAGGGTAGACAAGTCAAACAGGAAGAGTCTCACCTGAGGATGTTGCCTCCGAGGTCGATCACTCTGTCCGGGCGTTCCCGTCTCAGGAAGAACGTTTTCTACAGGACACGGTCAATCACAAGAAGGAACTTGGGGTACCAGACATACCTGGGAGTCGAGGATCGCTCCGCGACGCTCATCGATCCATAGATCACGCTCGACGAGGCTTCCGTCCTCCAGCGGCAGCAGACAGTTCGTGAAGCAGATGAGGCCGTTGGGAGAGGTCATGGTGGTGAGGGTATGAGGGCGGTGTCGTCCATTCTGAAGTATAATTTATGGGCTCAGGCCCCGAGTTCGACGTGCTCCGATGCCGAAGAGCATATGGGCGAGGCCTTTATCTGGAAAGGGGACACACGGCTGGCCAATGGCCGCGTTGAACGTTGCTGCAGCCTAGGCTTGCTGCCACAAGCTCCCAAGAGCACTGGCACATGAGCGAGCTTTCGCAGAATGCTGGACACAAGTAGTGGCCATGCGGGGTAAGTGGGCAATTGATGAGTAGGTACCTCGAGGTCGAAATAGAGGGAGATCAGTATATGCACCATCTCATACTTACCTTACTTACTGTATGTAGAATTGCCGGATCGGCAAGGGCGCTCCGCAACGCCCGCTTGCTCATACATACGACTTGCATACGACCACGATGTCCTCCTCGCTCAGCGCCGTCGCTCGCCTCTTTAGGGTCTCGCCCACACGCCACGCACTGTCCGCAGCCTCAAGGGCGACTTTCTGTAGGGCGCGGTACATCCACCGCTGGGCGCTGGGCGAGATACGGACTGGGGTCGTACTAGACCAGTCGGCGCGTCGTGCGCACCCCAGACGAGCATTCAGCTCCACCTCGTCGGCACGAGCTGCACTCGCGCAACATCCGCCCACGAAGCAAACGGTACTCATTGCGTACCCGTCTCCGAGCTCTGTGCAGGACGAGGACGAGTATGCGGACGAGTCGGACATAGACTTTGTACCGCCGGAAGAGGCCAAGCTGGAGATCACGGATAGAGCTGCTGAGGTACGTGTGTCAAGGCCTCTGGGAAATGGCGCAACATCTGTGTCAAATATGCCTGTGCCTGGTGGATGAGCTGAGTTGCCATCATACGCTTTTCATGTAGTACGGACCGTTGAGAGGTTGTCTGCGTCTACTTCCCGTTCCCGTTCTAGCAAGAGCAGGATACTGAACCGTCTATAGCAACTACGATCAATCGCAAGTCGCGAACAAAATCCGAATGCGGCATTGCGGGTAGCAGTCGAGAGCGGCGGATGTCATGGGTACCAGTACAAGCTGGAGCTTGCGAAGAAGCGGCAGGAAGACGACTAGTACGCACCCACTCAGTTTACCATAGCTCGATCCATTCATCCATATTCTTCTGCAGCCACTTCTCCCATCCCACGATACGTCCGTCAAACATCTACGTTGACGCGGTGTCCATGGCGCTGCTGAAGGGGTCGACGATTGACTTTGCAACGGAGTTGATTGGGAGCAGTTTCCGAGTGCTGGACAACCCGCAGGTACGCAGACATGCTGTTGTCGCATCCGCTCATACCTCACACTAGCTTCTTATCCAGGCCAAGGGCGGTAGCAGCTGTGGGTGTGGCGTTAGCTGGGAGCTCAATATTTGACCTACGGAGGGCGTTGACTATATGCAGGTTGTACGATTTATAATGCCAGGAGTACGTCTACCTCGATCCAACTCATCTCACATCGCCAAAAGAGCCCTTTGCCAAAGGGCTACACAGCAACAAATGCTCGGAATCAGGACAATCCATGGGTTACTGCGCCTTCAAGTGATTGCGTCTCCCTCATGAACTGAAATGATCACGGTTGTGTCCCGAGGGGCGACTCATCCTAGTTCCATCTGTTCCTTTCATGCTCTCCTGGAGTAATGAAGCTTATCCTCGCAGCAATGCCTTTGCCTCACATCTACCACCCTAGCGGACAGAAGACCGCGCATCTTCGCACGGACCCGCCACTTGAACTCTGAGGGGCATATCACTGGCTGGCTCGACCTCCAAGCATCCCACCTGGTCTGGGTGCCGAATCACACAACGGACGTCGCCGCAGAAGTGGTCGGCGCTCAAGGACGAGCATTCTGTTAGTGCGCAGAGAGCCATCTGTGAGTCTCCCCTCTCGTTCACGCGTGTGCTGCACACAGAACCCAGTTGTGCTCATGCGATGACGATTGTGGCTCAGGGCACGGCGGCGCAACCGCCAAGGAAGACGCGTCCACCCCAAATCCACGGGATCTAGGGTAGTTTACATCGCAGTGAACCTGGGGCCGGTATGGAACCTCTGCGAGGTGACCAATCGTGTAACGAGGAGGATGTGGTGCACCATGTTGTGTATGCACTACTTGCTACCCAGGGGAGCTACTGTTTGCACAGGGACAAGGAAGCTATCAAGATCATCGTGTTCCCAGGTTTGCCTCGCAATCATCCTTGTGTTATCGTGTGCTCGTACTAGAGGGGGGTATCCAATACACCGTCTTCATTGATGCCACACGTCTTATGCTGAATCTGGTCAGGACTTGGCATGAACCGATACAACGAGTTGCTCAACTTTGTAATCATGTGACATTACAGCGGTCCGCGAAGCCCTTGCAGGGCCGTAGGCTTACTGCATGTTACAGTAGTTTCTGCTTCTTATCTGAAATCTGAAGAACAGTCGTCGCGCATTCTCCCACATGTATGCTCATCGATGATCTGTATCTTGAATCTTGACTTTCATTCCTTTGTCTCTTACATTCAGGTGCTAAGTGCTCGACGCTTGTGGGTTTGGTCTCCTCAACGACCATCTACCGTGAAAGCGTTTGTGGCCCGGGACACTGTTCGCCGTTGACTAGGAATATGCCTCTTCCCACGCAGAATAACAGACTCCAAACGGAGTTCTTACGCTTCTTAGAGCAAAAACTCACTGATCTGGAGTCACGGTTAAGTGCATCAGATAAGGTGACAGTACCTGTTGACTCAAACATGCACGTTGACTGAGAGTGCGTTGTAGGAGAAGGACGCGCTACACCTCGCCTTGTCGGAGAGCCGAACTAAGCTTCAGGAGGCGCATCGCGTGAGTTACGAGTCAATATCATGCTAAGCAGCTCATAGTCTACGACAACAACTAAAATATCCACATAGAAACTTGAAGAACTACAGAAAAAAGCATCGAATCCACCTGCTGTGACGCCAAGCGTTGACCACGTATGTGGTGGATATTGGCACTGGCTGAGTTGAACGTGCTCACTTCGGCATAGGCAGCACAAATCGAGTCATTGAAAGTTGACGTGTGTTCTATCCACTTAGCCTGTGTGGCTCGTACTAGTAGCTGTCCTTTGCTCACAGTGGCGTTCATAGCTGGCGAAAGCTAACGAGGCGCGTCTTAGGGAGCGAGAGTCCCGCACCGAGGCGGTGAGTCACGTCTCACAAAGCAACTTCCTGACATCGATACCTTAAACGATAACACAGGAATCCTCTCTTGCTGAGACGAAAAAGGAGGTAAGCAGTGCACTGCATCTAGCAACATCGGACGCTGATGTGTTGGGTGTGAAGATCGAGAGTCTGAAGGCTGAACTAGCGCGAAGTCGTGCCTCGGTGCAAGAGCTTCATGAGCAACAGCAACAAGCGCTCAGAGAGCACAAAGAGACTACTGAGGAACTAGAGAAATGTCGCACCTCGGTACGAGAGCTCAAGAAGCAACAGAAGTATGCAGAACAGGAGCACAAGAAAGTGGTCGAAGAGCTGGATCAAAGCCGTGTGTCAGTACGGGAGCTTAAAGAACGACAGCAACAGGCGGACGCTGAGCACAAGAAGATAACCGAACAGCTAGAGCAAAGTCGTGCTACGGTGCGAGAGCTGCAAAAGCAAAGGAAGCAGGCAGATGATGAACATAAGAAGAAGACTGAAGAACTAGAACGAAGCCGTGCCTCCGTACGTGAGCTTCAGCAACAGCAGCGACGCGCGCAGCAGGAGTACAAGAACAAGGAAGACGAACTGGACAAGAAGGTCGTCTTGAGTCAATGAGTGACTCTGTCAAACAGCTGATGACTATGTCTGTCTCGTCAGGTCACCCAACTGCGCAGTCGGCTCCAAAGTGAAAAGGCTGCTCACATTCAATCCACTGCGAAGCGCGACGACAGCATTTCTGCATGTGATAAGGCGAAGTCCTCACAAGCGAAGACTGAGCAGAAACTAGCTGATGTTCAGAAACAATTGGACACTGCAATAAAGGTCGGTTCTTATCTCATTTGGCGCATCGTCCAGAGCCTGAAGGTCCGGGTGTACTACTCGCAGGATCTGTCATTGTCTCGGGCACGTTTAGCGAAGCAACTCACAGCGCTTCGCGACCAAGATGTTGCCGAACTCAAGGTAGGGCTGTTGGTCCGGGGGCATGGGGAATACTGGGTGATTGTGCATGCACCTAGCTTGTACAATTTCGGAGCATGATGTGCTCTCTACCAGCACCCTCCCAGAACACTACGCCAATCGATCTGAAGCGCTTGGAACCCATCGACACTGAGGTGGTGAGCGTTCTGCTACATTGTGTGAACACGAAGAATTACATGAGGGATCTACAGGTGCTTGCCTTTGGGGCGAAGCTCGGAAAGCTACGCCGCCAAGGAATCGATATAGCCGTGTACTCGCACGACATGATGTGGTTCCAAGGTTCTTGCCACGGACTGCGAGTCTTCCCTGAGAGCGAGTATAACTCTGCCAGCCGTGGCCATAAATGGAAGGAGCTCGGTGAACTTCATTGGTTGACCAACAAGACGAAAGTTGAAGTTCTATACACATATCGGTCTCTAAAATATTACATGGGAACGTACAAGTATGTACAAGGCCCGGTCGGCATCGGGCTGCCCGCTCTTGACAGCCTGAACTTGGTGGTGAGCAGTAATCAATCATCTTTGCCTTGGAGGCATCTCTTCATATGGATGATACAAGGGGAGAGATTCGGAATCAATGGATACGAAGCTTGCAGCATCATTAGCCCAAGAAACTGCGCAAGGGACGCCAGAGAAGAACGCAGTGGCGGTTACTTTGCCAGAGATGTATAGCAAGGGTCTTTTGACGGTTCGGCTACTCGGTCTACAGCGCATTGGGTTCAACGAGAAAGTAAACGCAGAAATGTACCCGCCGAGCAAGGCCACATCAAACTCTCCAGCTAAGCGAGTGCCTGATCCCAAGGGAGATAGCGGCAAGAACAAGGCGGCGGAGGCCAAACCAACAGGACGAAGTGAAGGCGAAGAGCAGAGCGATGAAGAGGGAAGCGGAAGCGAGAATGGGAGCAATAGTGATGAAGGGAGTAGAAGTGAGGAGGGGAGTGAGAGTGGGGAGGGGAGTGGAAGTGAAGCGAGCGGAAGTGAAGAGGGGAGTGAAAACGAAGAGGAGAGCGATGGTGAAGCGGACGGACCCGACGCGAGCCACGAGGTGGAGAACGGTGCACAGTCAAAGAAGAATGCGGAGAATACAACCGGGAGGAAGGAGAGCACCAAGAGACTGCTCGAACAGGCTCTCAAACCATCCGACTCCCCGCAAAAGCCGAGTAAACGAGTCAAAGTCGATTGATGATCTGCGGTGGACATCCTTTATGTATACGCTCCTCGCGAGTGGACATGTTGTACATCTTGATGACTCAAGGAGTCACATGAATGACTAACCTATTTCGTATCACTGGCAGCACTCTCGTTAAGCAGAGCTACCATCTGTCGCGCAAGCGCATTTCCGAGGATATCATGGCCCGCTACTGTCGGATGCAGCCCGTCCATTGTGTGCTCTTTCTTGAGCTCTCTTGCAATGTTCCATTCGTGTAGCGTGATGCTATGTTTGGTATTCGCTCTCAACTGGGAGAGCACTGACCCGAGGTCTCGTGTGATCAAGTTGTCTTCAGTGGATTCCAGGTCCGAGCCCTCAGTGAAGTCGGGGAAGGGATGCTGTATACGTGGGTGTCATTGACATAGACGGAGCAGCACGAATGAAACACCGTTGTACCAGCACGCAGATATGCTTCAATGATGGTGAGTAGACATCACTCAGGCGGTCGATGAATGATCGCAAGCTGTTTGCGAATCGCTCGGGAGAGACATCTTGTGCATCGTCATTCGTTCCTGAAAACATGAAACATTGGCTATGTGGGTCATGCGGGCTGTTCTCTGTACGCACCCAGCGCAATAAGTATGATTGATGGTTTTTCATTCAACATAGCCAGTTCGTCGGACCATGAGGACGCCTATTGACATATGAGATGCTGGCTCTGGGCTTCGGTGCCCTAGAGAGACATACGTGAAAGAATCGATCAACCATGCCCTTTCCTGCACCGTCTTCTGCCTCTTCCGGCGTAGGCGATGTCAGTGTGATACCTGGAAACGCGACCAAGCCTACTTCTATATCCACATTTGCTGTCGCTCTGATTTGATTCCTCGCAACATGCGGAAATGCGTTTAGACAGCCAAGGGGGATAGGTTGTGATCCATCCGAGTACCCTGCCGTAATCGAGTCCCCGACGACAAGTACTCTGACTAGACGAGGGTCATCTTGGAGGGGCTGTATGCTGTCTTCCTGAACAAAGATATTTCAGTTCAGAATGAAAATGGAGGCAGAAATTACTACATGCTACACACACGATCGACTATCATGTCCTCGAGTTCGAAGATTGAAGCCCAATCGATGAGAGTGATCGCGACCTTTATGGGAAGTGCGTGTGACGCGAGATCTTTTGCGTCGAGTAGGGTGATTTCTTGCGATGGCCCACAGTCATATGTCTTAGTATTCTCTCGTCGCTGATCCTGACTGAACGGACAGACAGAACACGCTATCATCGGAGTGCCGCCATTGAACGCGTCCTTGCGCTCCGTAAGAGGGCCGGTACGCAGACGAAGGAAAGTCCCGGTGAACAGGAAAGAGATGCTTGTGCCGCACCAAGACGCAACACGAGAGGATGCATCAGGAGAGGGCAGGGACCATCTACCGAGAAGTGTGAACTTGGGTGAACTAGGTGCAACGGCCACCCCGGGTGCGCAGTCACTTGAATGCATCCTAACTTTTGAAGTCACTCAAACTTCTGAATGTCAGTCTCAACGCGCGATGCACGGACACTCGAACGTACCGAAGCAATGCGCGTACTAGTACTAGTGATAGTAGCCTGTGACTAGTAGTATGCAGGTGGATGGTTGTCGTAGTGTTGATGCCCGCGGCGAATCTGCGTCATAGTATATTGATATCATGTCAATATATTTGGCGAGTAGGCTTCCTACATTCGCAGTTGTCAGTTGCTGAGCAGAACGATTCAACTTGCCTGGAGGAGGGAACTTGTTGGCAGACCGTGATGATGATGATGATGATGATGATGATGATGAACTCTGCATTTATATCCCGCTACAAGCATCGGCAGACCGTGGTGTCAATCATCAACCATATCAAGTCACGTGCGCAAGTGCGGCGGAATCGGCAATATCCGAGCGACAAGCCCCGGCCCCGGTAGCGTGCTGAAAGTTGTCGTTCTACGGATATGCCTGTATCGACTTGAATGTACCAATTGCGAACTATGCGACTGGAAAAGCCAAGCCCCAGTAGCTCGAGAATCACTGGCCTCGTAGCCGCCAGTCCTCAGTCCTGGTAATCTCATCAACTATAGGTTGACATCACTCATTCTGCCTACAATTCTTCAGTGGCACTCAAAGGGACGCAGGCGACTATCGCGCCACCATGCCACTCAAGAGGCCGCAACCGGAGCCCACTGCCCATTCTCATTCTCAGTCGGAGTCGTCTTCATCTGCTGTGCAACCGTCGAAACGTGCTCGACTGGGATCATCAGGAAAGGCTCTCCCGAACGTGAAGATATACATTGTACAGGCCAAAATTGATCCATCCAGTCTCTCCGAACTTTTCGGGCTTGCAGAACGACACGGTGAACGCATATGTTCTGATGCCGAACAAGCTGATGTCATTATCACTGCAATACGCATGAGAAGGCGATTTGAACGACATGTTCCATGGGACGTAGCGGTCAGTGAGCTCCGTAGTTTCAGTGCTGCTGAAACTTCACTGTTAAGTGATCATTCAACAGAAACGAAAAGCAGTGGTCACCCCACAATGGTTACGGGACTGTGTCGGCCAGAAGAAGCCCCTTCCGTGTGAGGAGTATGTCGCACTCCAGGAGCTGCGCACCGAAACCGCGAAGAACTGCCCTGACTGTAACCTCGCGCCGTGTGCTTGTTCGGACTCGGAGTCAGAAACAGAAGAGGCTTCGCGGACCATCGTGCCGAATGTCCCGCAGTCCCCTCTTTCGTCATCAACCGCTCGTCTTGTCGGAGACACTGCAGCGCCGACGTTTCCTGCATGCCCCTCTGAGCACGGAAAGTCCACTACGCAATTTCCTGCCAACCTACTACCGCCCCATCCGCCTATCCCGACGCAACTAGACAAGCTCAATCACATGTCGCGCTACGCCTGTCAGCGCGCATCGCCGCTTGTCTGTCCCAACCAAGAACTGGTTCGGGAATTCGATATCATGTATCGCTCCAGAGCTCTGGAGGGAGAAGAGCGCAGTGCCCTTAGCTACGAACGCGCTATCTCTGTTATCAAGGGTCCGTATGTATTCTCGCACACCTAGTGGATGAAGAATGCTGATTTCTCCATGTAGCGTATCCGCGTCGCATTACTTCAGTAGCACAGATCCAGAAGCTACCATTCATAGGAGAAAAGATCAGTACCATGGTATCGAGATCTCACCTCACGCTTCAACTGTGGACTTATCCGCGTCCCAGGTAGATGAGTTCATCGACACAGGAAAGATAAAAGAGGCTCGTGCGTTACCCTTAAGCCATGCAAGACCGTCCGTGATGCTGACAGATGCTCTTAGAGACAATCCTTGCGTCAGACCGCTTCAGAACACTGAGTCTCTTCGCCTCCATTTATGGCATAGGTCCGAACACTGCACGTCGTTTATACAGCCTCGGCTTGCGCACCATCGAGGATCTCGAGGTCTACTACGGTGTTGTGCGCGAAGACGCGCCTCCAGCAGAGCTTCAGGAATTCGAAGCGCATCAGGGACAGCCTTATCATCGGCGTGGAAAGGGCCGAGAAGACGAGGCGGTGCGACGCGGGAAGCTGGGGAACTACGGTGGAGAGAAGGGTGAGGGCGACGAGGGTTTGGGTCAGAGCTGGATCAAGGTCGCCCTCGAGCTGCGGGACGATCTCGCCGTGAAGTGCGTACCATCGTCGCCGGCTCGTCATCCAGGACTACAATCGTTGATGGCGAGCGCGAGCAGGATTCCGCGGGCGGAGGTGGAGGAGATGGGCCGCGTTGTGATGGCGGAGCTGCACGAGATTGCTCCTGGGTGCGTGAGTACGATCGTGGGCGGGTACCGACGCGGGAAGCCTGAGAGCAACGACGTCGACATTGTCTTCACGCATCCCGACGCCGGCGTTGTGAAGGGCCTGTGCAAGCGATTCGTGCGCAGATTGCACGAGCAAGGTGGGTCAGCAATGAAAGACCTGTGAGCAGGGGAAGAGGTTCTGATGTGTTTCCAGGGATGGTTAGCCATGTCATGCGTATGTATCACATAAATTTTGATTGAACTGCTGTACTCATTTCGCCGAAGATTTGTCAGGGTTTCACGGGCATAACCCTTTGCGGACAACCCACTGGGACTCCCTCGAGAAGGCCCTGACCGTATTCACGCTACCTGCGTCCTCTCCAATGCACAACGGTATAAGGAGAAGGTTAGATCTGATATTCGCTCCGCCGGAAGTGTATTGGACTGCGGTGGTTGGATGGTGAGCGCCCGACACGTTCTGTGGACTGAAACGTACCTCTCAATTTGTCGCTTTGTAGGACGGGGTCGATCATGTTCGAGCGCGATCTGAGACAATGGGCGAAGGACAAGCAGTGAGTACGGTGTGATACGTACTGTCATGACATTTTGCCTATTCTATTCACTGCAGTGCGATGAAGTTCGACAGCTCCGGGATGTGAGTGACCCTCGGGAACCCCCGATGAGAAGCTGACCCACCTAAATACCAGTACGCGCCGGTATGACTCCGAGATGTTCTTTCCGAGAACGGAGCAGGAAGTCTTCGAATTATTTGGTCTTGAGTGGGTAGCTCCCGAATGGCGGAATGCAGATACGTAGTCACGATGAAGTTGCGATGCACGTTTCCTACCTTTTGATCGAATTGATGTATTGTCCTCTCATTATTGTAGCTATAGTACGGGACTGTAGTGCGTTTGTATCTTTGTTGAATTTGCATCTATATTCGGGGCCGCTAGGGGAGGTCCAGTCCGGCCCGGTCGATATGGGGAAATCATGCAGCCCGACACAAGCGTCTATTACCCCGCATCCGCCTCGGCCGATCTGTACGACGACGTTTGTCCGCTGCATCGTCCTCGTTTCGTTACTAGTGCTTCGTTGCTCAGTTTGTTCTTCCTACCGAATTCTACCTGGTCTGCTTGCGCACAAACTATACACTTCAGTCGATATGCAGCAGTCAATGTCGCGAAGCACGTTGAGCCGTCTTGCACGGCGCGGAGGACGTCTTGTTGGACTCAGGAGCTCCACGCGGTTGTCATCTAGTACGTCCGCTGAACTGCCTTCGTTGACTGTGGGCATGTATTAATTAGTGCGAATTGATAGCTTATGCGAAGTTTGACTGGGAGGTATGCGGCCAGAGTCATTGAAGCAGCAAGCGACCTTATGCCCTTCAGGATCCTTTGAGCTTGGAGAGTTTATTAACTGAGGAAGAGAAGGCTATCCGGTACGGCCAGTATATTCATCCATCAACGATATATTCAAGTCTTTCTCAGGGATACAGCCCGGTCGTTCTGCCAGGCATGTATTAACGGCCGTGACCTCGCTCGCTCTAGTGACGAGCCGCCCAGTAGGAGCACCTCATGCCCAAAGTCCTTCATGCATTACGAACGGAAGGTGAGCACTCAATACTTCTGTGATTTGAACTTATATGGAACAAACACCGTGTAGAGTTCAGCCGCGATATCCTGCCTTCCATGGGTGCGCTCGGTTTCCTTGGGCCGACTATCCAGGGTTACGACTGCGCCGGTGTGAGCAGCGTAGCATATGGCCTTATTGCCCGTGAAGTGGAACGGTATGTAAAGCAGCAATTGCGTCCATAGTGTCATCTCAGAAGCGCCTTCTCTCCTAGAGTCGACTCTGGTTACCGGTCGACCATGTCCGTCCAGTCGTCCCTGGTCATGCACCCTATCAACGAGTACGGCAGCGAAGCGCAAAAGCAGAAGTACCTTCCTAGGCTTGGTCAGTGCCTCAGTCAATACATTTTGCATTCTAGCTAAGTACTGACTCATACACCAGCAAAGGGGGAGATCGTTGGGTGTTTCGTGAGTACATGAGCCGTAGTATTATGTATGTTGGCGTCGGCTCATCAATCCTTGCAGGGATTGACCGAACCAAATCACGGATCCGACCCTGCAGGGATGGAGACGGTAGCGGAAGAAGTAGATGGCGGCTTCGTCCTCAACGGAGCCAAAACCTGGATATCGAATGCTCCCGTTGCGTGCGCATATGTCCTACGTCTGTCTTTACCCCTCTCTCATTCCTTTTATAGGGACCTATTCGTAGTTTGGGCACGGTGCAAATGGGATGGCAAAGTTCGCGGGTTTTTGCTCGAGAAGGTCTGCCACGACGATGCCATCTGCTTCAGTACGGTTTGACGAGTTAGAATAGGGGACTAAAGGTCTTTCAGCCCCTGCCATCAAGAACAAGCTCGCGCTCCGCTGCTCGATAACTGGCTCCATCTTCATGGACAACGTGAATGTGGGACATGACGCTCTTCTACCGAAGGCGAAGGGCCTCGGCGGGCCATTCGGGTGCCTCAATAATGCTCGGTGCGCGCACTGTTCTTCTGTCTCAGGCTAGGCACTCATGACTTATTTGGTTGTCTCGGTCAGATACGGTATTTCATGGGGTGCCATGGGCGCGCTTGAGGACTGCATCAACCGCACCCGCGAGTACGCGCTCGAGCGAAAGCAGTTCGGCCGACCGCTCGCATCGTTCCAGTTAGTGCAGAAGAAGCTCGTAGATGCTCAGACGGAGGTGGTCCTTGGGCTCCACGCAAGTCTGCAGGTGCTCCCATCACACGTCGTCTATGAGATCCAAGTGCTGATGCGTGGTGATAGGTCGGTCGGCTCAAGGATGAGGGTAAGGTTGCACCCGAGATGATCAGCCTTGTGAAGCGCAACAATTGCGGCAAGGCGCTTGAGCACTCGCGGAGAGTGCTTGATATCCTGGGGGGTAACGCGTGCGCAGATGAGTGGGTAACCCCTTAGCTTGCTGCCAGCGGCGTGATCGCTCATGACACGCACCTAGATACCACGTCGGCAGGCATGTGGCGAACTTGCAGGTCGTCAATACTTACGAAGGCAAGTATTACACGTGGTATTATGCATGCTTGTCGCTGACCCTTGTGTTCCAGGGACATACGCGAGTATCTCCCCATTGAATGTTTGCTTGACCGTACTGACACTCCACTAACGGCAGGACATACATACTCTCATTCTGGGCAAGGCATTGACAGGGATTCAAGCATTCGCCAATTGATTAACTCGTGCTGTACAATAAACCACCAATTAAGGCATGAAGTGCATGAAATGCGACTAATTAACAGCTGCCACATGCATCCTCAATCTGTGGTGGTTGTCCAGCTATACTTCGACACTAGCATTCGCGGTTCTCCATTCAGACCGTGGTTCACTCAGATCGTTCAACACATGTGGCATATCCATAGGCTTCATAATTATGTAGTGCGCATATCTATGCAAATGCGCGTACACGGTGTATGCATCTCCTGACAAATTGTTACAGTGCAATGGACTTCCTAAGCCTTGGCGCTAGTGAGAACGGGCGCGACCTTGATGTTGGCGTTGTCCCACTGTACAAGCAAGCGAGTCAGTTGGCGAGGTCCCCGTGCAAGATGAGCCGAATACGAACCACACCGGCCTTGTAGTACGGCTCCTCCTCGAGGAACTTGCGCGCGGTACTCTGGTCATCGGCCTTGACGATCAGCATGAGGCCTGCGATCGGCGGTGCGCTTTGCAACGGGAGCTTCGTATCTTCGGCCAGGATGGCACCGCCGTACACTATAGCAACATAGGCAGTAAGTAAGTGAGTGCCCGGGACGGCAGGGACCACTCACGCAGCGTGCCCTCCGCGCTGCGGGTCTTAAGCCACGCGACGTGCTCGTCAAAACACGAAGTGCGCTTTGCGGTCACGTCGCCGGCGCTGATCTGGGGACACCAGATGTAGTAGACGATCTGAAGGTTACTCTGAGACATGTTTGCTGGGTGTGTTCAGTGAGGAGACTGTGTTTTGCGCTGCTACAGCTTATATAGCTCCCTGCAGCGGTACTCCTTGTGATCAAGCACTGTGCCGTGCCGAATAGGGAGCGAAGGCTCGTTGAACAGGTGAATTTCCGGATAGGTAGGCATGCGTTACCATCGGCGTCAGAAGCTAAGTCCCACCATTTGCTGCAGTGGGTTTGCCCCAGGAGAGCAAAGACATAGTTTCCCGAAGACGCATGCTGACTAGACCGTCTGCTGACAGGCACTTTGCATGGCGAGAATCGGTTTGGGGTCGCTCGCAATCCGAGCAGTGTCTCTTCATATCCAGTTACGGCCTGAAGACGTAGTGAGCGTGCGCATATAATTGTACGATGATTGCCTGATGTATCGGAGAAGAAGGATGCGCCCAACGTCGCACCTAGGTTCTGAACGTCGTATTCTCACACCGCCTGGGTGGCTTTCGTAAGAGACAATGGCGAAGCTAGGATGTTCTTCCAGGCTCGCAGTCGCACGAGGCGATCAGCTGTGTCTGAATAGGCAGTAACGGCAGTGTGAATACGTGTTGTAGGGCACCTAGGCGCACTGATATAAGGTTGGGCATTGAGGTTGGGCACGGTCGACTGCCATACCTTGTCTCGCCTGCGGGTTCCCATACATCAGCGATGAGCACAATAGAATTCGTATCTGGGTTGCCGCTCGTCGCTGCCTGAATCTAGTACTATTGCATCAGACCACATCAAGCCATGGAAGCCCATTAATTGCCATCTCGCCACAATCGCCACCTCGCCACTATTGCCAATGACATTGCAAACGACCGCCCAACGCTCTGCAGACTCGCCGCCGTTCGCCGCCTCTCATGGACCGCATGTGCGACGTTGTCTAGGTTCGGTATACATAAATCTCTGAGAGGTATCCATTGTGCCCCTTCGCATGTGTGTCATGTGTTATGACTCATAGAACCCTACCCGGACATTACACGATGTGCCCACCACACCGACTGGCCTCCCGGGCAGCAGCACGACGAGAGGCAAGGGAACGCGCACACGCCGCATGGACGGCAGAGTGGAAGAAAAGCCCCACATCGGGACGATTCGCAACGGCCAACCGCCTCCCGCCAAGCGAGAAACCGCGCAAGCACTTCAAGCGCCTCAAACGAGAGGTATTCGGACGAGTATTACAATGTCGAACAGGACATGGCTTCACAGGCGAGTACTACCGAGTACACGTACCCACCGAACCCGATGACTGCCCATGCGGAACCCCTTTCCAGACGCGACAACACATCCTCCAAGACTGCCCCCGGTATGAGGCAGCACGTCACATCCTACGCGACGCAAGCGAACACATTGACCTCCCCACCATCCTCGGCACCGAGAAGGGAATCGCTGCCCTTGCCGAATTCATTACGAAGAGCGGCGCGTTCACGAAGACCGGAGAACTACGAGCACACGAGCAGAGCGCAGAGCAGGTGGAGGGTATTGGACCCGACGCGCAGGACGATGAAGGCGGAGACCCCGACAGAGTAGGCGAGGTCGAACACTCAGACGACGACGAAGACGCACGATGAGCGGCGACCGTTGCACGGCGATCGCGCGCGCACACACCCACTCCCTCCCCTCCTCCAACACAATCGTGCACGCAGGGAACAATTCCGGCTTGGGCCTTGCGTAGAAGAACGGAGCGCCGGTTATGGACCATGGATATGTTTTCTTTTCTCCCCTTACTGTACATACGTTATGGACAGCGACCGCGTATAATCGCCCAGACGAGGACCACAACTATAGACACTACCGCTACCTCCCCATTACTTCATAGACTTACTACATTACTTCGCATACACCTAGAGCCGACAGGGGCACCGGTCCGCCTCACAGCGGGCTAACGCCCGCCGCGTCTTAGCACATTATAGTTTGCTTGTAGCGGGATATAAATGCAGAGTTCATCATCATCATCATCAACACGATGTGCCCGCCTCTCGATTTGGCTTCGCGCATTCTCCCACTGTCGACGAGCCTCTCCAGAAGCCAATCCACAGGACACATAGTAAGTCCCTGCAAGGGTGAGTAGTTTCTGGTATCCATCAAAAAGCAAACTGTAAGATATCACATTCAAACGAAGAAACGAAAGTATGCGTACAGACTGTGTCCGTTAATCATCCACTGACTGCAAACATGCAGTCGCCCGGCTTACCACCTATAGCATCTACTCAAACCTTGCTCGCTTATCCGGCCCCGTTAAGGGCTTAGAGACTGCGGAAACATCTGAGAGCTTCCTCTTTCCAGCTCCCTTCAAGTTGTCCGCAACAACTGCTCTTCTCTCACCCAGACTTTGACTTAGAGGTATGTCTCCCTCGGAGTCCGAGCCATCCATGTCGGCTTTGAGATCTTCGTCACCTCCATCGTCGTCACTAGCGCCCTGGTCCATCTCTCCACAATCGACTTCATCTTCCAGCACCGCTACCGGCGGGACGTCCATGATTATTCTACCGTTCTCCACAAGCACCTCGTTCGCGTCGGGACTTATCTGTGTTGCCTGTCTTCTTCCTGGGGCCGTCTTTGCAGCTCCCGCAGGCACCTGCTGCATCATCGTCGATGGTGTTGCTACGCCATGAGTCGTATTCGTTGGGTCCCGTTTTTCCTCTGGCAGCATTTCCGGTGCCCCCACTGGCTTTCGAACGACCCTCGTTTCCTGCGCCCTCAATGGTGTCTCAGGCGGCGTGACGAGGGCCTCTCTTTCCCTCACTGGCATTGCATTCACCTCTGCTGCCCTCTCTTTGGCCTTCGCCGGAACTTTCAGCCCTGGAGACTGTACTTCTGGCGCAGGCCGCGGCATTTCCTGCGCCCTTCCTCCCACCATCGCCGGTATCCCGTGCGCAACGGCCGATACGACTGCGTGTCCCGCCGCCGAAGGTGCCTCTCTGGCTCTCGTTGAACTTCCCGGATCCCCAGTCCATGGCGGCTGGTGGGACGGCGCCTTCATTACAGTGAAAGCCTGCAAGGCTTCTCCGCTAGTGCGATCTCTCACCTGATTGAGCACCGGCGTCGTAGGTGAGGGCGGGAGGAGGATCCTCTGAAGTGGGCGCGGAGACATTGGGCGGTGCACTGCCGCGCTGACCTGCCCATTAAAGCCGACACGTTGAAGGCCGAGCAGCTGCACCGCCATGATGCCCTTCACATACATCTCAGACAGCGCGAGCGCGAGTGGGTTGTTCTCCGGCGCCGCTCCCGCCGTCGCACGCGCCAGCTGATGGTCGAGCATGGACACGTCCTTCCCCTAGCGTTGCCAGTCAGTCGGGTATGTTCTGAGACCTGGCGGTGCGAGTCAGCGGATGCATACTCACTACGAAGGGTATGCTGTCGAGGTCGGGAAGCCGCACGTCCATGGGGCCCTGGCGCACTTTGAACGTCCCCATGTAATAGTTCTGGTCGAAGTAATTCTGGAAGACCTCGACGCACGCGTTCTTATTCACCAGGTTGCTGAGCACCCAGTGCGGGAAGATCCCCCACCTCCCGCCGTGGGGCCCCGCGGAGTAGAACGAGTACTGCGGGAAGACGAGCAGGCCGTGGCAGGAGGACGGGAACCACATCGCGCAGTTCGACTCGTGTACGCTGTAGAGGAACACCTTGTCTTGCGTGAGCCGCGCAATGCGCTTCTGCAGCTCGGGCGTCTGCGACCGCCGTCAGCCGCCGTCTACAGTAAAGGTTTGCCTATGCGGCAGGACAGGGCTCAGGAGGCTCACCGGTATCTTGATAGGCGGGATCACATTGAAGTCGACGGAGTCCGAGCTTGGTGGTGTAGGCAGCGCACACATGTGGCTTTGAAACTCCCAGAGCTGTACACCACATGAACATAGGTACCAGTCTAGCGTTGCAAGTGGTGCGTCAGTACCTTCAACCTGCTAGGGCCATCGTCGGGCGTCTTCGTGTGTTCCGACAGACGTTGCATGGCCGCTGACAGGTCCTGCAACCAGCGCCCAGTCGGCTTATACAACTGGATAAAGACGGTGGTGTTCTTGTACCTACCTTCGTTGTGGTTCTCAGCCGTATCTGGGCATCCGCCAGCATGCGCTGTGCCTGTTGCTCTGCACGCACCGCATGGTTGCATGCAGCGGTGCTCTGGTCGCGTTCAGCGGATGCTCTCACGCATGCGCTCCTCGCATACTGAAGCTGCTCGCGCAATTCGGCGATCTACCAAGATATGAGCCCCGACCATTGCTGATTTCGGCTTGCACTACCTGCTGCTCTAGCTCTGCTTTTTTCCGAGCGTGCTCGGGGAGAGAAGGCTGATTCTCTTCTGGAACTGCCCGAGCCAGGCCACGAACGCGTTCTAGCTCGGCTGACACGCGTTCCAGCTGCGCATTATAGTCGTAAGATGTTAGTGGCCCTGTATATGCTAGTGCGCTGACCTTCGCAACTGTGTCCGAGAGTGAAGACTCCTACTCCAATGCTGAGGGAGAGAGCACCTGATACGGTTCGAGACTTACCGCCTTCGTGCGATTCGCTCGCTCCGCGAGGTAGTCAGCAGAGACTTGTCTCAGCTGTCCAGGCCCAAGTAAGTGATCAACCATAGGGCCGAACAACCACATGGACACACCTCAGACCGCAATGAATTGAGCAGCACCTCCTGCCCCAGTGTAAGCATATCATCCGTCTTAACTGGACTTTACCAGCGCTCGCGCCGTACCTGGTCTACCGCTGGTTGTGAAGCCGCGCTGCCACCTGTCTTCTTGCGCAGTTCTTCTAGAGCCTGAGGACAGCCATGTACCATGAGCGATCAGGAACAGTCTATATGCCACGAGGATGTACGTGGTTAGACTTGCTTAGCTCTTTCTGGGATTGCGATAGGGCTACATGCAGCTCGTCCTTCTCCTGGTGTGTGATGTTAGCACGCCGGTACAGGTGGCTACTGCCCGACCAGACGATAGCATACGCACCTTGGTCGTTTTGCTCAATTCCTCCTCCACATCTGTCAAGCTCCGCTCCAAGAACCGCAGGAATTCTGCCTGCAGTGCCGGTCTCTCCGCGAGAATATCAAAGGGCAGAACCCCTTCCAGCATCGATGCAGCGTTCAACTTGCGCGACGGTGGTACTCGCTGATGGATAGGGTACTGGCTGAGGGCTTTGCAATCGCAAAGTGACGCGACTTGTGTCCGGGCAGGTCGAGCTGCAGGGTGCTGCTGCTATCTGGCATGATGAGGATAACAGTGGATGGTGCAGCCTTCTCCGAGAGAAGCTACAAAGTCATGTGATGGACTCAGTGCTTCGGCGGCTCTCCCATTGATGCACAGAACCAGTGCATACATGTAGAAAGCGGAGATGTCTCTCCGTACCATGAAGTGCCTCTTTCTTGGTGGGCCCAAGCACAACATATTGGAGAGAGTGGAAGACGGCCGTAAATGCTTAACCGCGGGAAAATCAAACATGCCACATGCTGCCGAACACTGTGGCGTTAGCCCCGGGAAATCGCAGTAAGCATGCCTACAAGGTCACTACACCATACATGAATACCACCATCACATTCCATGCTTCCGCAAGTTGCCCAATCGCTGGTAGGGGCCCGAGAAACTCTCGTCGTACCATATCACTCAGGCTCGCAGTTCGAGTTGCCGCCCAGGCCTCCTGCCAGTGGACAGGATCATTCAGGATCTCTGATCCCAATTGTGCTCCGTAGTCTAGCCCCTCCAACCGCGACCCCTCCTCGGCCCCGCTTGCGAAGTGCTGTGGTGTGGTTGCTCTCCTCGAGCACATTCGCCCGCGCTCTTCATTTCTGCCTGTTGTGAGGAAGCCTTCAGAGCATCCACAGACATAGATGTGTCACAAACCTTAGCGATCTCGCGCATGGATGCCCTCGCTTCATCGCGTTCCTTCATCAGCTGGGCAATCTGTCGTAGAAGGTCCTCGATTCAAGCCACGCTGCCACAAACAAAGATATGGCTGCCCACCTCGGCTTCCTGCGTTCGCACGGTCTCGTCGTATCGCTCTTTTCTGCGCCACCCATCCGCTATCTCTGCTGCATAGACTTTCTTGAGCATTTCATAGTCGTCTTTGGCTCGCCTGAGGTCCTCTTTGCTTTGCTCTAGCTCTTTGCGGAGTGCCCTCACCTGCGAGATTCGAGTGTGAAAAACGCCGAGCTTGGAGAAACACTTTCTTACATCAGGATCGTTCTCCTCAAGGACCATTTTCTATTCCTGGAGCTCAGTGGCACGAAGTGATGCTAATTGAGGTGCAGATGCTTACTGCTACCTCACGACATCCTTCTTCCATGAAACGCTTCGACGCCCGTTGTAACTGTAAAGGTACTAATTATATTGACGGCGTGGACAAAACGGGAGCCATTGAAGGCACCTCATCCCTCGCAGACTGTAGCTCCTGTATAAGATATGTTCTAGCCATTGCTACATGCTATCACTACATGGGCCGCTGGTGGCGTACCTCGTGCAGCGTTGATGCAGACGTTGCCTCTCTCGTATGCGCGGCTTGTAACTCCTACAACACACCAGGTCAGATAGTCACTTATCACAGGTAGTTCCACGTACCAATTGCGTATCTGACAACCTCTTCTCCATCTCAGCGAGTGTTGCTTGGAGTTGAACCTTGTCCTAACAGCCGCGGATGAAATGACGGTTCAGCAAGCATGCATGAGAGCGCACTGTCTCTGATTGCCTGAGTTGTTCCTGCAAGTTCAGCAATTTGTGCTCCAAGAAGAGCAGGAACTCGGTTTGCAGTGTCGTACTGGTGCCGGGGAAGGACATTGCGCTGGCAGCGGCCCCGAGGCCGAGTGACATTGGTCAGAGCGTGACAATACTAGATGTATAACAAGAAAGCCAGCTGCAGAGAAACTTTCGCACAGAATGTAGTACAGAGCGTAGATACGATATGATGACACTAGTTACTGGAAAGTACCGTGGTTGAATGGCTTGCGGCGGGAGAGACAAGCAGGCATCGCGATCAGGTGACCTAGGACGTCGGGCTTCGCGACGCGTCAAGGAGACGCCCATGAAAGCAGTCGCCACTTACTAGAGCACTCTGCGGACGGTCTCGTAGACATCCTTGCGGATCGTGTTCGTGGTCCATCGTGCGCCCGTTGATAACTTTTTGGTAACGGTATACGTATATGCGGGCACGGCAAAGACACCATGCATGCTCTTCGGGAACCATGCAGAGCCGTCGTCTAGTAGGTACAGGATCACTGGCATCAGAGCAAGACGCCAATTTTAATCAGAACACTCACTAGAGTCGGTCAAGACCTGCTGAGGCGTGCAATCAGATGTCGCAGTGTCGATGGCTCGATTATTACGCACAGCAGACATATCAGAGAGCATGTTGCCTCTTCTATGCGTCACCAAGCACGACGCCCTGTTGGTGGCAGGCGGTGCGCACGGCACCGGGCTTGCCGTGTACTCACCGTATCATAACTAGTACTACAAATGCCAAAAAATGCTGCGCATCATCTCGTCTCTGCAACAGTGCTTCTTTGGCTTCCTGCCTGGACCCACGGATCCCCTACCGATTCCTCCGTCCCATGATCACCGCAGCTCGTACTTCTGGTACACTGTCGAGATCCACGGAATCTTGTTTATAGATTGACTTGGCTTCGTATTTGCATTCGAGAGGATCCAGGGATCTCACTACTCTATTACTTTCCCGCATGATTGGCACCGAAGTACCTGCAGGCATGACACACTGATATATAAGTTGCAGGCAGTCGCAGGCCGGACTGAAACGACTTTTTTTTTTTTTTTTTTTGAATCCTTTTTACGTCCTCGAGGGCAGCGCCCTATGTAGACGTGATACAAGCAGGAGTGTAGTCTACCAGGTGAGTCCTTCGCAGTCAGGCTAAGTAGTAGTCCTTGCCGGAGCAGGGGAGGGGAGGCATGTACAGTAGTTAGAGTTAGAGGGAATGCAGGTGTGAGGTTGCAGTATGTTGTAGCAGTGTGGGTGAGTGGGGTGCATCGAATACGGGGAGTGAAAATGGGAGTAAAAGTATATGTACGGAGATCGGGGAACTCCCGCCCGGGAGACACCTATCGCGTCGGAACCTTCAACGGGCTTTCCAGCGATCGGCCAACAGAGCGGATTGGGGCTTTGGGAGTGGGCTATTTACGTGCGCGACCGGCCGCCTCGGTGCGGCTCCATCTCCTGTAGGGGTTCGCTCTGTCGGGGTCACGCCTTCGGCTCGTTTCCGGAGTCCTCTGCGACGGCGGTAGATGCCGGGGTATCGTAGTAGAGGGGTAGTAGTCTAGTCTATTCTGTAAGCAGCTCGGTTAGTGGAGGATAGTATACGGAGACAGTGGGGTGGGGAATACGGTGGGGTCGGGTTTGAGACATGCGGTGCGGGTCGGGGTCGGGGTCGGGGTCGGGGTCGAGTGGTGGGGAGGGTGGTCGGAACATGTGGGGTCTTTCGGGTTCGGGTTAAGTCGAGGGGGGGTCGGGGATTCGGATGTCGCCATAGGGTTGGGAGAAGCGGAGGGTGTCGTGGAGAAAACGGAAGAGGGGTTTGAGAGCCTTGGCCGTGGAGAGGAGGAATTGGATAGAGTTGGCGCCCGGTCCTAGTGTGAAGCGCATGCGTGCGCGTGCATTCTCGTACTCTGGGCAATCGAGCAATAGGTGGGCTACCGTCTCGCGTGGGTGTCCGCATCTGGGGCAAGCAGGTGAGTCTGCTCTCGCAATGCGATGGAGGTGCAAGGACAAGGGGGCGTGTTCGGTGCGGAGCTGTATCAGTAGGCTGGCCTGTCGTCGGGGGAGTGCGGAGATCAGCTGGAGGAACTTCTTGGAGGGTAGGTTTGGGTCGATGCGCGCAATCCGTGTAGAGCGTGGTGAGAGGGACCATTCGGCAATGGCTTGCGCGCGAAGTCGTTGGTTGAGTGACTGTCGTACCTTTGAGAGGCTCGCCGGCAGCGGCGCTTCTGTGAGCCAGGTGGGGAGCTCCGGGGCCGGGCTGGTGTCTCCTCGCGCAGCAGCTTTCGCCTCGAGGTCGGCGCGTTCGTTTCCGACGTGATCGCAGTGGCCTGGGACCCATCGGAGGGTGTATCGTATCCCGGGGTGGCGCCTGCTCAGGGTGTCGAGGCTGCGGAGTAGCTTATCCAGGAGGTAGTGTGCTGGGTGCGGACGTCGGTTCTGGTAGGCCATGAGGCATGGGGTGTTGTCCGCTGCGCAGGATGCCGATTGTACACTAAGGAGGTGGGTTAGGAGGTGGACCGCAAGGATGAGTCCGACGATTTCAGCTTCGTAGACGGAGTGTCGGTCTGAGGTGCCGAGGTGGTAGCGTAGGACAGCTGGGTCTTTGTGGCCAGGTCGGTATAAGACGGCGGATGCGCCGACCCCGCCTTCGTAGTCTGAGCCGTCGGTGTAGAGGCGGAAGCCTGGTAGGGTCAGCCACCGAGCTTCGCGGGAGGAGGCTGCTTCCTTGTCGGGCGCGATTTCTACGGGGAAAGGGGGGCGCCACCCCGGGGGAAGGCGTACCGCGGCGATGGTCTCTATGTCGGTTGGGTCGAGTTCGTACGCTGCGAGGATTTCATGGAGGGGACTGCGGTACCGCTTCACAAAACGTGTTGCCTTCAAGACGTGGGGGTGTAGGGGGTGCGAGGGGGGGAGGGAGCAGAGCCGGGTGGCTTCTCGTGCGATGAAGGAGTCGGCGAGGAGGTGGAAAGGTGGGAGGTTGAGGTGCGCTTCTAAGACGTCGGTCGCCGTGGTACGCATAGCTCCAGTGATTAGAAGGCAGGCTTGTCTATGTATCCGCGCGAGTTTGCGTAATACTCCGACGGAACCGTAGAGGCGTTTTCGTCCTGGGATTTCGCGCTGCGGTGTGATCCATACGCTAGCTGCATACAACATGGCAGGTAGTAGCATCTGCCGGTATAGGGTGAGTAGATGCTTAGCTTTCAAACCGTGTTTTGGGCGGGCAAGGCGTCGGAACTGCTGGAGCCATTTTGTGCCTTTGGCCAGTGCGTAGTCCGTGTGGTGTTTGAAGCGTAGCTTGCTGTCGACCATTACACCGAGGAATTTGGTGCTTGCTGATGGTGCGACTACACCTCCAGGTAGGTGAAGGTTCGGACCGAGGTCCCCCCGGGCTAGCCTCGGGTCGAAGTGCATGAGCGCGAGTTTGGGTACATTGAAAAGGGAGTTGGTTTCGCGGGACCATTCCAGTGCCCCGCCGGGGCGCGTCATGTAGGTGTCGAGTGCTGCGGTGGATTCGGTGAGGGTCTTCGCCACTGTGACTACTGCGACGTCGTCGATGTATGCGACCGGGTCAGTCTTCTCTAGCTCGTCTGCGCACTGTAGGAGGAAAAGGTTGTAGATCTTGTAGAGTATGACTGAAAGTGGACAGCCCTGGTCGATACCGCTGATGATCTCGAAGAGCTGCGAGACGAAGTCGTCGAACTTGAGTCGGGTGCGCCGGCCTTTGAGTTTGCGACGTAACCAGCTGACTATGATGTCGGGGATACCGAGTTGACGCATGAAGTGAAAAAGTCGTTCTGGGATTGCGCTGGGGAAAGCGGCTTCCACATCGAGGAATAGGATCGAGGCTACTTTCTTGGATCGCCATGCGTCTCGTATCGTCTTGGTGATGAGGTGCAGAGAGTCGGTGGTGGTTCGACCGGCGCGGCCTCCGAAGTGGTGGTTAGGTAGGAGGCCTTGCTTCTCCACCTCGTACTCGAGTATTTCAGTGAGGCACGAAGACAGTATCTTACCCATACAGTTCATGAGCGCAATTGGGCGGTAGGACTTGGCGACAGAGTAGTCGGATCGTCCTGGCTTGCGGAGTACTACTGTAATGGACTCCTTCCATGCGTCAGGGTAGTAGGATAGGTCGAACGTCGCCCGGAAGAGGCGTCCTAGGAAGGGGAGGAGGAGGTCAGCGCAGCGTTTGTATACCTCGTTGGGGACTCCGTCGGGGCCAGAGGCTTTGAACTCTTTGAGGCGGTGGCAGGCATCCAGGATCTGCGTGTCGGAGATGTTATTGAAGTTGAAAGCGTCGGCGGGGTAGCGTCCTCTGATGCGGCGGGCAGCGGCAGTCGGTGGTGTCGGGAAGAAGGTCTCGTAGAAAATCTTGCTCTTTTCTTCGCTGTGTCGAGTGGGGTTGGCGGAGTGTGGGCGGCGTATGGGCGGGATGCTGCTGCGGCTACCGTCGTTCGAGCCCGTTCGTACGTACTTCCCGATGGTCCAGACGGACTTCATGTCCGCTTCCTCTATCCAGGCCTCCCAGTGTTCGCGTTTCGCTCGCTTTATGCATGTGCCGTAGTGGTTGCGGAGACGGCGGTATTCCTTGTGCGTTGGGTGGTCGGGCGAGTTGCGCAGAGCATAGGCCTGACGTCCTAGTCGGCTGACTTGGCGTCGCATGTCGTCGAGTTCCTTGGAGAACCATCGTTTGGCGAAGGGCGGGGGCTTGGTTACTGGTACTTCCTCGTCGATGACGTTGTGTAGAGCCTGCATGAGGGGGTTGAGGACACTGTCAAAAGCTGCTATCGTGGTGATGTCGCCTTCCGGGAGAGGGATGTCTTCGAGTTGTATGGCGAGGTTCTGTCGGAAGTGTGCCCAGTCGACCTTGCGGAAGTTCCGGAAGTGTTCAGGGGCGACGCGTGGCACGTTTACCTGGAGATCTGTCATGATGGGGTAATGGTCAGTGTTTGGAGGTCGGAGCTCAGGGGCGGTGCGGCATCGAACAAGGCAGCCAGCAAGTTCCGCAGAGGCGAAGACGTTATCGGGCCGAGTGTGGTTCTTCGTGTTAGAGGCTTCGAGAGTCGGTATCGCTGGTGGGAGGAGCATGTGAAAGTCGAACACCTGTAGGAGGTCAAGGAGAGGCTGGGCGTCGTCGAGGAAGGCGTCCGAGAGTAGGTGCCCGTTTCGTTCGTCTTCCCATAGGGGGTGATGACGGTTGAAGTCGCCTAGCCAAATGATCTGCGGGTCGTCTAGCTGTTGCTCGGGTCGGTCAAGGATGGTGCGGGTGGCTCGTGCGAGGTGGTTGAGGGTGCGGCGTGAGTCTTGAGCGTCGTGCGGGTTGTAGATGTTGAAAATGGAGATCGTGCCTGAGTCATACGTGAGGGAGACAGCGGTGATGTCGGGGTCGTCAACCGGGATGGCAGCCCAGCTGTTAGTGGCGATGCCAGTGTTTACTAGCGTGACGGAGCGTGTACGGAGAGGGGAATCTTTGTGCTTAGGGGGATAGATAACCCTCCATTGCTGCGAGGCTCTAGTGTTCTTGAGAAAATCGATGTGCGGCTCTTGTAGTAGGACGATGTCGTAGTCAGCTATGCTGTGGAGGAGCGCTGATTGGCTGGTGTTGGACTTGTTGACATTCAGTTGGACGAGTCGTAGCGTGTGCGGGTGTGTCCGCATCACGTCCGGGCTGGGGGTTGGCTATCGGAGGGGGTGCGCGGGCGTGACGGGATGGGGCGGAAGGCCCCATTTCGCGTGAGTAGGGTTTGCCGCTGCGTCGAGGTACTGCGTAGGCTCCATGTCCGGGGCCGTGTGCGAGACGGGTCAGGCGGCGCAAGAGGGATGCGGTTTGCGCTGTGTGCTGGTGCATGGGAGTGGTCTGGCGGGGTGCTAGATCGTTGACGGCCGCGTGGCGGGGTACGGGAGCATGCAGGGCGACTCTGTATGTAGCGGTCGTGCGGAGGGGCTTGGCGTTCAGTCGGTTTCGGGTCATCCGAGTAGACGAAGGGCTCGAACTGCATGGGGGCAGCCCGGTAGGGTTCGGCAGGGGGGAGTGCAGGGGCGTTTAGGTGTTCCCAGGTGTCAGGGTCGTCAGATAGCGGGAAGTATCGGTACTGCTCCAGTGTGTTGGCTTGCTGTACTTTGCGCGTCGCTTCTAGGAAGGCAGGGCACATCCGGTCCCAGGAGGCGTGCCCGTCTACGTTACAGTTTACGCAGCGACGGCGCTTCTCCGTGCACTCCTGCGTGGGGTGGAGGCCGCCGCAAGTGCCGCATACATCTTCGATCCAGTCACATTCCCGTGCTAGGTGGCCGGGCTCAAGCTTTTGGCAGCGGAGGCAGCGTCGGGCTTCCTTGCGCAACTTTTCGACGGGGAGACGTTGTCCCAGTATACATACCCCATTCATGATTGCGGCGTTAGCTCTCTGAGGGGTACTTATCTTCAGAATGAGGTGGGCTCGCTCTTGTCCCGCCCTGCGTTTGGCAATCGGTTTGATCCAGTGGGCGGCGATGATCTCGTTCTCCGTCCAGTCGTTCTCCGTCTCCATTCTCCGGAGGGTGAGGGGCAGGTTAACGTCCAGGAGGACCGGGGCGTTGCGCACGAGGCATTGATAGTACTTAGCTCGGATGGTGGCTTCGGGACCAAACTTCGCGGTGAAGCGCTTCATGTTGTCTGGTTGTTGTAGCCACGTCGCGTTGTCCTTGGTGTTGAGCTCGTAGAGGAGGCCTCCGTGCCGGAGGATCTTCACCGACAGGAATCGTAGTCCCTCGGGGACAGGGTGGTTGTCTGCGCGTAGAAAGTCGATTGTCGAGGTGGCTTTCTGCAGGTAGGTGAACGGGGTCATTGGTTCTTCCGAGTTGCTACTGTTCTCGCTGCGGCGTATGTCGATGAGCACGCGTCGGAACTGGGCATCTTGCCGTGCAAGCGAGGTGGTGTGCGTCGATGGGAGCATGCGTACGAGGGTGTCGGCGTAGGTAGGTTTTCCCGATGTAGTCGAGCTGGGTGGCGGTTGTGTCGAGGCGGCCTGAGAGGCTTGGGTGACACCCTCGAGTGTAGTCGAGGTTTTGGCGAGTTTCTCGATCGTATTGGAGAGTTCGGTCTGGAGCGAACGTACCTCTTGGATTTCCTTGCGTAGCGCGTTGCGCTCCTCCGACAGCCCTCTCACTTCTTTCGTGACTCGTCCTGCCGCCCCTGATAATTCCATGCACATCCTCTCCTGTCTCTCGAGGGTGTCTGCTTGTTGTTGCTTATGATCTTCCTGTATCAGCTGAAGGGTCTGCAGGTTCTCTTCCCGGTCGTCATGGATCTCGGGGTGTACCCTCGACCATATGGCTGACGCCAAATCTTCTGTCTGTACTGTTTCGGCATACACGGCGAAGGCGCATATCGTTTCGATAGCCCATGCTCCCAATTTCGCACTCGAATGTGCGGCGAAATGTACTAGGCCAGTGGAGAGGGGCGCCATACTCACCTGGGCATCCTCTGGGATGAGTTGGTAGCGTCTTAACCACGTCGCTGCCGCTGTGGGGCTGGCTCTCATCTTGGAGAGCGCATTCTCAATCTCACTAGGTAGTTTGCTCGGTGTCACTTTAGTGGGTGCCGGCTGGTTGATGCTCGACGTGCGAGTGTTCGGGGTTGAGCGACGGGTGGAGTCGCCCATTCCGGTTCCCAGAGTGATCTGGATTCTAGACGGGGTTGGGTGCGATTACGGACTAGTATATGTTGTTGGGGGTCTAAAGTAGTCTCGAGTGTGCGCACCACGCCCGTTATGCCCTCCTCTGTTGGGCTCGGAGCGTGGGAATTTTGCTGGCAGGTGGGCGTTAGAAGCAAGAGAGGATCACTGAAACGACTTGCCCTCCCTATATGCGAGTATGTCCGCTCCGTAGACCTCGTGCGTGGCACAACTAGCCCTCTGCATGGTACCACACGCTTGCACCGTTCTTTCGTACGTTCCGCCCCCTTACCATAACTATTCAGCTCACAGTGCCTCCGGAAGGTAACAGACGTACACACGCCAACCAGCCAGGACCATGGGCATTCCTATTGAGTCTCAGATTAGCTAGGGGTATTTTGGTGCGTCAAAACTGATCCCACAACGATAATTCCGACTTCCCAATGGTAGCTCGTAGCCTCGAGACTACATCCAACCTCCAAGTCGGTACTGAATATTACCAGGACGTACCCGAACCGTCGGTGGCGAGCGGCGTTTCGTCACTGACGGCGGCCATGAACGTGACAAGGGGATGTCTGACACATTCAGAACACGCGATTCCAGACGCCTTACGCAAGCACTCGGTCAGCAATACAAATTCAGGGTGCTTCTGCGATCTATAGATTCGTGACGGCGGCCGCGATCGAGATGGGAATCGGGCTACGTCAATCAGCCGCTCAGTTCTGTCGGAATCGCGCTTTTGCTCCGAGCTGTTTCTTCAGGCCCCTTACAAGCGGCCCTTCGATTGATAGACACTTTCCTTGGGCATCCCGACTTTAGAGCTCGAGAGTGAATAGGAAGCATACTCAAGGTAGACTAGCTAGTAACTTGTGGCGAAAGCAAGCTACAGTTGCCGGTAGCTTCGTTGCAGCACGCCGCTTCATCATGGTTTGTTCAGCAGGGAGAAACAGTCATGAATCCGACCGACGAACGTTATAAGTTACTACGATTGGATGTCCAAATTCTACACGTTATGATGTCTACGTCTCACACTACATCTAAGAGCGTGCATGCTCACGCGCCGTACACCTTGACGCGCTCCTCGATGGGCTTGAAGCTCTTCTCGCCCGGAGAGCCGGCGGGCTCACCGAACGGCATCTCAGCAATGAGGTTCCAGGTCTCGGGGATGTTCCACGTCGACTTGACCTTCTGGTCGATGAGCGGGTTGTAGTGCTGAGGAAACGTGTCAACGGGGTATCGGGTCATGGTATAGTCAGCCGCAACTCACCTGCAGCGAAGCACCAAGACCCTCCTGCTCGAGCGCCGTCCAAGTGGCGAATTGGATCATGCCGCTGGTGTGCTGGCAAAGGTGACACGACGCGTCAGTACGCGAAGCGCGCGGCGAGACAAGCGGAGACGCACCTCAGACCAGACGGGGAAGTTCTCCTGGTAGAGAGGGAAGTTCTTCTGGAGCTCGCGGACGGGGACCTGGTCCTCGAAGAAGAGAATGGTGCCGTAGCCGGCCTTGAAGCTCGCGAGCTTCTTCTCAGTGGTAGGCCACTGCTGCTCAGGGACGATGGGCTTGAGGACCTCGCTAGTGATGTCCCAGAGCTTCTCGTGCTCGGCCTTGAAGAGGACGACGACGCGCGAGCTCTGCGAGTTGAAAGAGGACGGGACGTGGAGCACAATCTCCTTCACAATCTCCTCAACGCGCGAGTCGGGGATAGTGCTCTTGTTCGAGATGGCATAGTACGTGCGGCGCTTCTTGATCGCCTCAAGGAAGGAGTTTGCGGAGGCCATAGTGCGTGTCTGTGAGAATGCGGGGGTGCGGAGGGCAGTTCGGAGGGGGAGTGCGGGGCGTGCTGCGAGAGTGCGGGAAACAGTGGTAGCGGTGCGGAGAGTCCTGACGAACGACATCTTGACAAGGGCTCTTATATGGTGGCGAGGGCTTATAAGATGCCCGATATGTATGACTGCTGGAGATTGTACGATGGGCGGATAACGAGGGGCGATTAGTGAGATTGACAGGCAACCAGTGCGGACACAAGAAACGCAGACGAACTCTGCCGACAGGCGTGGAAGACTCGAACAAGTGCGGGTCCCTTCCCCGAGCGCCCCGTGGGAAAGGGTTACTCCTCCCGGCCGGCTGCCCGCATCGTCTTCGTAAACCCGGTGATCCCGCCCATGCGTATCCACCTTGCTGAGAGAAAATAGCCATGCAGGGAGACTCGATGCTGAGAGGAATTGACTGGAAGAGGCAGATGTCAGGGACCCGCGGTATCGGATCCGGCAACAAGCGCGGAATCTAGCCGAACGCATCATCAGCCGCCCAAGGCTTCCCTCTCTTTACTGAACGCCGTGCTCGAAACATGCCTAGTTACATACTCGACGAGACGCGCAAACTCGCAATACATACTGCATCTCCCGTCATAAGCATACCGCCGTGATGTATCAATTGCCACAGCAACTCGCCGGTAGCTCAGGTGATACTCGTAGAGCGAACCGCCCGCTGAATTCAGGTCATTCTCCTCCGTGTATGACGGTCCAGCGCAATGGAGGGAGTCTCAGGTCTGATAACGTTCTGTTCCATGTCACTTCTGTGCTTCTGCGTAAAGAAGCTGACGGCCCCACATACCATGTTCTTGTTGAGATCGTCAGGCCCCGATCATCCCAGGTAAAGACTCGGAACGGCACTACTTTTGTGGGCCATGATTCTCAAGGTTCTGTCAGCGGCACAAGATTGCGCCCTATTGGATACTCAAATGCGAAGTACGAAGAGCCACACATATCCAGAATGGAGCTTATGTCTGGTGACTAGTCTCGCCTTTCTACGATGACTGCCATGCATTGTCCAGAGTAATCGATACCGCACAGGATCAGTCGCTTCGAAAGTAAGCACTCTTTCTAGACGAGCTCCACTTCGAGTGAGTGCCTAGTAGCCATTCGATCCTTCTGACTGCAGTGTAGCTCAGCACGATTACCATTGTGCAGGAACGAGCTCACTACCGTCCATCAGATTGGTCAGCTTGCTATCCAAGACGTCCTCATTGATGCTAATTGGTGGTCAGCATGCTTACCACTGACATATTGCCTCGGTAAGCTCGTCCATTTCTCAAAGTCGCCATTTAGCTTGTCGTTCGATAGCGAGTTTGGAGGGGTTCAACGACCCTTAATTTAAGGCCTCGCCGAGTTGTTAATCCCTTCAGTGCTAGTCAGTGGGCGTCGGCGTTTATTGTGCGCTGAGATTGCTTTGCCATGACGTCATGCGGGGAAGGCGCCATCCTCGTGACATCCCCACACTGCCGCATAACGACTCCTTCGCTCTCCCTCTCCTCGACCGCTTGCACCCCCACTATACCGAGACACTTCTACCGTCGCAACACGGTTAATACGATCCAATCACAAGAAAGTAGGGTCTAAAATGACCTCTGCTTTACCTCCACTTGTTCAGGCTTGTTCTGGTGCGCTCGCTAGTGCTTCCGCCAACGCCATATCTTATCCACTTGACCTTGTCACGACCCGCGTACAGACAACCAGAAACCCTCATCTTCGAAGTGAGTCATCAATATAATTATCATGGCTGGCTTACTAATACCATACCGTAGACTTGAGAGGTGCACTGCGCATCTTGAAGCACATACTAAGAACGGATGGCCTAGCTGGACTATACGATGGTCTATCTGCGGACACCGCGTCTACTATCGTCTCTAAGTGCGTAACACGAGTATACTTATAGAATGATAGGTGTGATTTTCTGACTGTATGCGCCCCATTTAGTTTCTTGTACTTCTACTTCTACACTGTCCTGCACGCACTTGCGGCGCGTAGGCGTGCCACCCGCAACGCCCCCGTGCCTTTACTTGAGACACTCAGAAAAGCTATCGTATCTCCGACTGCACCAAAGCTTCTCGGAGTGCCGACTGAGCTCGCCGTCGGTTTCATCGCTGGGGTCGCGAGCCGCGCTATCTCGACACCTCTCAGTGTTCTCACTGTCCGTTTGCAGAGTAACTCAAGCGGGGACAGCGACGAGGAAGATGAGGAGAGCAAGCTCTTTGACGATAATAGGACTGCCAGTGAGCGAAAACACCCCGGGCTCATGGAGGTAGCGCGCAACATCTACAAAGAGCAGGGTATGTCAGGGTTTTGGGCAGGTAAGCAGCATATATGTGTGCAGTTGCCCGGTGATTCTCACGTGAACATTCATTAGGATTTGCCCCTACTCTTCCGCTATGTCTCAATCCCGCACTCACGCTGCTGCTGTTCCAGCTTATCAGTCGTCTGCGCCTTCCCGCGTCCCATCCCAGCAAATCCACAGGCCACCTTCGAGCCTTCGTCAACGGCGCTTTCGCTAACGCGCTCGCAATAGCCGCTCTATATCCGCTCCTTCTCGCCAAGGTGCGCGTCCAGGCGTGGAACAGCTCTTCTAGCTCCAACAATGTCAAAGCCAACCCGACGATGCTGGGTGTGTGGCATGCAGCATGTCAAGATTCCGCGAGAGGGTGGAGGGGGCTCTACGATGGGTTGACAGTGCAGATTCTGAAGGGCTTCGTGAACCAGGGGATCACTATGATGGTAAAGCAGAGGTACGCGGGCATTACGTGGTAGTCATTGTATGTACTGATCACTTCATTTTATCACAGGCTTGAATACGCCATTGTGCGCATGTATTTAGCACGGAGATGACAACAATGGCCGTATATACAACGATCACCACACTGTTATTCCGTGGGTACACTAGACCCATCCCCCACGATGTGGACGCACCGTGTTTACTCATATATGGACAGACATCCAGGGTTAGGGTTCCCATTGGCTACATAAACCGGCCGATACAGGTCGAGAGCCGTCTTCCCAAGCTCAACGGACATCGATATATCGGCCTCTGACCGAATCATCCTCTGCTGATCATCCGTGAGCGCAATCCGTTTCGCGGACTGGTATATCGTCTGGTTCCTATTGTTCCCGCGAAGCTTCTCCCGAATCGCAGCGACGAACAGGGCCTCTCGCACGCCGAGCTGTTCACCCTCCTCTGGGGAGAGTGGCGCGCGGCGCTCGCAGAGCAACGTGAGCACGCGCCAGTAATATTCTTCCAGTGCGTGCCGGCGCGCGGCTGCGAGCTGCACTGCGAGCGAGCGCGAGTCGTGGTGCAAGTCGCTCTTGAGCTGCTTCAGCGCCGTCTCGTGGATGGTGTCGAATTGCCAGCGCGCGGCGAGGTCCAGGACGAGAACCCATTGCTCCGGGGGCATGTCGGGGAGCTTTCCGATCGCGCTGCAGGGTGATATGCATCGTGAGCGGCGGGGCTTCCCGGACTGCCAGTGGGATGCAAAGCGGCTGGCGCGCACCGTGGGTACAGGCATGCTAGCAGACTGGCGAAGCCAAGGCTTGACGTGCCATCGAGGAAGATGGGCCTGTCGTCCGACTCGCCCTCCCCGCAGTTGATGCCAAACATGTCCTCGAATATAGGCGAATGGCGTGTGAGGACGGAGCGGTGGACGTTGAAGAGGACGTCCTCGACCTGCAAAGATGCGATCGATCCTTGATCGTGCGCTACTCGGGAGGTCAGCGCACCTGAAAGATGGTGTTGCCGTCGTTGAAGTAAAACTGATCGTGTCTGATTGCACACGTCGATGTCATGGTGCAGGTAGGCGAATGCGGCGTCAGGTTTGAGATCATGTCAGGCGCAAGGAGCTGGAGCTCAGGACCGCTGGATGGTCGACGTTCGCGTTGCATCCGCAGCAGGGCATGTGCCTTCACCATGTACTGATTTTTGTCTTAAGGTGTATAGAGTTTATAAAGCTCATCATCCACGTAAAGTAGAGTTTAAATTCAATCATCCACGTAAAGTAGAGTTTAAATTCAATCATCCACGTAAAGCCACGCGACGAGGACAGAAAGCTTTGCATACAGGCTGCCAGTGGGAAGCGACGTAGCATGGGAGTAAACCCGCGATGTAGGGGCCACATGTAGTGAGTATTTCTCTCGAGCATTGAGGTTAGCAACTGAGGTTACGCTCACTCAACGTCAGGGCACTGATAGGGAGCATGGGGATAGACGGTGCTTGTAGGACAAGCAACGTCCCATGGCATTGAGACAGCTCAATCAATTGTAAATAGAAGGCGTTGGCGGCGTTGGAGAGGGTCCACATGGAATGGTAACCGGCGATGACGGGCGTGATGAAACTTGTAGTTCAAGGAGATCAAGCGTTATTGCAATGTCGTTCCGCTGCTCCCTTGTGACGGTTATGTCGGGCAACGCATCGTAGATAGACCGTGAGCTCACGCGCGGGCCTCGCCCACCGCCTGCCAGTGCGCTGTGGAGTTTGCTGCGAATGGCAGAGATGCGGATGACATCCAACATCCCTAGAAGTTCGCCTTCCTCAGGGGTGATGGGACAACCACGCTCACACAACTTGATAAACGCATTTAGGTACCAACGGCCCATGTCGTGCTTGCGCGCCGTGGCGACTTGCAGTGCAAGAGAGGGTGAGCGTGTGTTCAGGTCCCTCATCTTCATCTTTGCCAACTCGCAGATTGCTTGGAACTGCCACTTCGTTGCGAAATCGAGTGCAAGAGACCAATGCTCTGGGGGCATCTCGTCATGCTGTAGCACGGACCTGCAGGGAGATAATCAGTTGGCTCATGCACACGGTAGAAAAGAGGAGAACATTTACCGAGGATACAGGCATGCTAGCAGACACTCAAAGTCGAGGCTCTTCGCCCCCTGAAGAATGATGGGATGTTCGTCCGAGCTACCCTCTGGCGAACCTGGGCTCAATGAGAACATGGCCTGGAAGACGGGCGACTCGCGCTTGAGGAAGTAACGATGGACATTGAAGAGAGTATCTTCGACCTGCGAACTCACATCAGTCGCGCCACGTTCAGTACGCAGCAAAGCATGAAGCGTACCAAGAAGATAACGTTACCGTCGTCGAAGTAGAAGCGTTCGTGTCTAGTGGCTGGCACTTGCTGAGCGGGTATCGAGGGAGGCGACATTTTACAAAATGTGGTGGAACTGGCGAATGTTGCCATACTGACATCCAGTGCACTATGGACACAACAGGTGTAGTCACCGTGAGCCATCCGATACCCATCGATACACGTGTGTGAAGAAGCGTGAAGGACACCCGTGCTGAGGCAAGGTTTGACCTCTGCCTGCAGGTGGGCACGATGTTCTGGAGGGAAGCATGCAGTGTGTAGACCCGGGCCCAGTAGTAGCAAACGTACGCCCCATGTCGAACGACTAGTACGTAGACACCTGCAACCTCGTCACCTTCCGCAGCCTCGTCACCTTGCCGTGTGGCGCGTGGTGGTGGCAGGTCTTACGTATCCGCTCAGATAGAGCCTATTGCAAGTCGTTCTCACACGCTGAACGTTTGAGTGTGCAACTGAGACAAAGATCTCTGATGGGAAGGCAAAGCTCACCTCCTAGGGAATAGTAGTGCAGTGTATTGGAATCCGGGCAGGCTGATTATGCGCGACTGAGTGGATTGTGTCCAGAATATATCAGTCCGCATGGCCTGACTGGTACATGTGAGTAGAGATATCATCGAACTGAAACCGCGCACAAGCCTCGCCAGATGTGTAACTGGCAAATACACTAATGTACACTGCGCAATCATGAACCTATCCGTACGGATGTGGAACATAGCATGGCGACGGTGACCTTGTCATGGGGCCATACAATCTTGGGTCCTGGGAGGATCGCTCCGGCCCCCTTCCGTATGAGAGATCATCGACCCCGCGTCGTAAGAGACCCGCTTCCTCAAAGAAAGACGTTACTCGCTTCTCTTCATGTGCCACATCCGAGAGTAAGACTGCCTGCTGGGCACCTCGGAAGCGCTCGCGCAAAGTCCAGATGGCATACGCGGCATCGACGCCCAGCCGCCTCGACTCTGCAAGCGTCAAGGGCTCCCCGCGCGCACACAGCTTGGCGCCGGCTGGTCCTACGATGTTGGGCAGGTCATGCTCGAGCGCGAGAGCAATCTGCTCCACGGGGCTCGCGACCTCCGTAAGACGCCGTGCGACAAGGCCTACAATGCTAGGGAACTCCCACTTCCTAGCAAGTCGGAGGACGGACACCAAATGCTCCGTTTCTGTGAGCTCGCAGTTATCAAACGACCTACAAAACGATGAGTTAGAAAGATACGGCGATCTCGATGCGACGGCTGCTTACTTTGGATAGAAGACACTGAGAAACCTTTCAAAATCCAGCACACTTATGTCCTCAAGAACGATCGGCAGTGTTTCACTAGCTCCTGCGGCAGAGTTCAAGTTACCATTACTGTGTCTTGGCAAGTACTTTGCCGCGAAGCTTCGCGAATACTGAAGGAAGAAGTGGCGATGAACTTTGAACAAAATGCTCTCCACCTACGGAGCTGGTATGAGTGACAGCCCAAGCATGTAGCTATTGACGTATAGTTCAACATACTCGGAAGATCACAGTGCCATCTTCGAAGTAGAATCGCTTGTGTGTGGGGAACGATCCTGAAGCCAGCCCCGAATCAGGGGCCGGTTGCGCCTGCGACCAGTGTGAGATGGGTGAAGCAACTACCGGCAGGAATACGGGGGAAGAGCTGCGAGAGTCCAAGGGCGTACAAGGCCGCAACGCCGCAGGCCCGGGGTTCACTATGATGGGGACCGGGACATTATAGAGACTTGACATCGAAACTCCAATCAGCATAGCTGTAAGCTTCTGTCATCAACCTAAAACTGGTCAAGCCTACTTACAGTCGTTCCCAAAGATAGAGGCAGAATGCAGGAGTATAGAAGAGTGAGAGTGCGCGACAGTCGAAGGCGGCTCGCTTACTATTCATCAACTTGAACATGTTGTCGGAGAATCCCTGCAACACGGTCACGTGGAGGCCTCATCATAGCTATCTGTGCCAGTGTACTATACATCGGAGGTATATTCAAAGGGAGAGAATAGATTCTTGACCACTAATTTTGCGTGCGAGAAACTTCAGATTCAACTGAGAGCGTGCAGTCTCAAACGGAGATGTCAAGATCGTCTGCCAGTGCTGGTGGTGATTCATCATCGTCCAGAGGGGCGACGACTAACAAAGTTACCAGTGCGCTTGACACGTAGGGAAGGAGGGTATTTGGTACATGGCATGGTACTAGGCCAAGATACTCATTTGCTGCTCCTCCTGCGGCAGCTCGTCTTGCGCAGGCACAATGCCCGGCACAGCAAAGAGGACAACCGCGATGAATTCGGTCATGGCCGAGAGCGGGTACCACAGATGCTCGTTTGTTTCCTATAAGGCCTCGTCAGCACTGCTAATAAGATCCGTGACAGACGAAGGACAAACTTGTGCGAGGCTGTGCGCGGTCGCGGCGTAGAAAGCCTCCCGTGCAAGGAGGAGCGCAGCGATGGTAAGGAGGACAAAGATGCCGTATACTCCCATCGTGCGTGTAGGACCATTGCTAGCCTGGTTGAAGCTAGGGGAGTAGGCCGGCGGCTGGTTTGTACGTGCCGTCTTCCCTGTGATAGAGTATCAATACGAGCAGGGCAGGTATAGTATACTGCCGCTTACCAAGAGCGCGCATAGTTGCGAAACTGAGCACGAGTGCTTGCATGACGAGGAGGCAGGTCACGGCAAGGAAAATGTAGAAGCTCGCGCTCCGGAGCGTGGAGCTGTTGTTGAGGTCGGCTGCACTTGTCGCATTGGCCATATCCACCTAGGAGCCAGAAGATGGGTCGAGAACGCTGAAGCACAAGGCGAGTACGACGCACAGTCCCTGTGATACCAATTGCGACTGCGACAATGAGCGCTATGCGGATGAGCATCCGCCTGCGGCTGAGCCCGAAAAGCAACTGCAGTGGGCCCGGGCAGTACACCAGGAATGCATTCATGTCGACGAGCGACTCTCTGGTACCGAAGTGAGTGGGGATGGAAATTATGAGGCAAAGAAGCGACGCACCGTTCGAGCACAAGGGTATAGGCAGAATATAGTATACCGAAGAACCCGCTGTTGTACATGACCTCGAAGGCGATCAAGACACTCTCATTGGTCGCCGCTGCATTTGACCCTGCTAGAGCGGAACGGAGGGCGAAGCTGGTTATGCGCACTAGAGAAGCACTGGATGAGTACTGAAGGTAAGGAGGTGGAAGGATCGCATACACAGGCAGAACAACGTGAGAACGAAATACACCCGCGTCCGTCGTCGGATGGCTTGGAGTATATTGAGACCCAACAAGGGGACGTAGAGAATAGTGAAGATAATGGCCGCCGCGAGAGACTTGATCCCAAAGACCTGCGCGTAGTTGATCGACGACATGGCGGGGTGGGGTGCTTGGCTTGGGCTTGGAACTGAAGCATCTCCGGGTCCTCAACCTTATAAGAAGATAGCATCGCAGGTAGTAAAGGTGTAGCGCAGCAGACTACTGTCGCATGAGGCCTGTGGTACACAGGAATTGTTACCCGCAGCCAGTCGGAGAAGAGAAGCGTAAGTGATATGCCAGTATGCGCAGCTGTCGACTCGGAGTTGGTGCCACTCTCAATAAGTCCGCGCGGTCGATCGGAAGGCGGCTACGATACAGGAGCAGCATGCGCAGTACCGTGTCCGCGAGTGGCCTGTCAGTTTATTTTGTGTCAAGGCGATGCGCTACATGCTCTGCGACAATACGCCCACAGGTAGCACTGAGACACGCGAATATCGAGACAGCGAAAGGTATCCTGGGTCACTTTAGGGGCTGAGTCACCAGCCAAACGGCCAGCGCGTCACCGGAAACAGCTGAGAAATGTTGGACGGTTCCTGGACTATGACAGGCATGTCATCCAGAGCCCCCGCATGTACAGGAGGTTAGCGAAGTGTCGGCGGCGCTGCGCAGACTGCGAATGAGTGGCTGAGAGGCGGTACAAGTTATCCGCGTGAGCGCCATCGAGGGCAGCCACTCAGCACTAGGCGCCTAGAACCAACATTGTGCTGAGTTAGTAAGTATTCTGCCCCGAGTCCCTTACCTGATTCAGCTTAAAGCCCCGGGGACTACTGCCAGGACGCTTGATTCAGACACTGATAGAAGTGCGCAAGGGCGAGCTCGCCATGGAGAAAATCGCAGTCGTAGCCAATCATCTCACCGACGGAGTCCCAGTCGGTGCAAACAGTGGGGCCGGCCAGACTCCGAGGAGTCGGTGATACCTCGGACAGGTCGCGCATGCGCGCACCGCACGTTCTCGTAGGGCGTAGGTAGGCCCATAAACCCTTTGGAGGGTGCAATGTACAAGATGGCATTGACACGGGGTCCCCAATTCGATCATCAGTCCTGCTACCACCTTCGGCTCGTCCGTCGAAACTTGCCTGATTGTTATTCTTTGCTAAGGGTGTGCACGTAGAGTTCTTTCAGGGATAGGAAGAGACATCAAACGAAAGTCGTGTTTGTACCAGTGGCCGTAGTCAAGTGCGGTCCGGAACGACTCGGGAGAAACTGAGGTTGGTGTGAAGCGGCAAAATTCAGTATCACGTGATGGCTCTGCGGGAACTCGGCACCAACAGGTCAGATTCCGATCTCATCGTGGCTGATGCGGCCGTAATTATTCTTTTTGTCTCCTTTCACTTTGTTTGCTGGAACTCGTAGTTGTAGTCGAGATTGACAGTGCACTCAGGTAGAAATGCGGTTCATTCCAATATCTCGAGCTCAACATATCGGATCGGTGAGCCCCTTATCACTGGCCGGAGAGAAGAGAATTCACGCGCTACCGCCGCGGTGAGCGAACTGGTCTTCGGGCTCAGGCTCGGCCCCAAAGATCATCAGGACAACGTGCTAAGCAATAAAGCGGTCGCCGGTTCGCTGTCGAATGACACGTCGACTTCATCTTTCTCTCGTCCTCCACCTAGTGCACCTTGAAATGGCGACAATCCACGGCGAAGGCGAACTCGCGCCCATCCCAGATGACCTCAGCATTGTACAGTTCATGCTGGACTACCAGCATTCGACGCGTCCTGTCCCTCCAAACCACCGACCATGGTTCATTGACGACGAGACGGGAAAGACTGTGGGTTATGACGAGGTATGTGCTTGGTCACTGTTCGTCGATAGCTCGTCTTCCATACGGTCTCGCGGGCCATAGATCAAGTTTCGCACAAACGCGTTGGCGAACGCTTTCCACTCCAAATGGACACTCAGTGTGTATTCGTCCACTTTGATGATATACCGCTAATGGTCTAATGATTCTCATCTTCTAGAGGAGGATGACGTAGGTAAGCAGGCAGGATCTGTTCAGTAGAATTGTGTTCTACGATGCCTCCAGTTTGTGTCTTCAGTCCGAATCACCTCGGTAAGTACAGTGGTTGTCCCTCTCCGAGGCCTGTACACTCATATTAACCATAGATTACCCCATCTTGATCTGGTATGTTTTCGGCGCGACCGCTGCCTGTGAAGTTCTCCGTTGACCGCTCGCGCAGGGCTGCCTTCCGACTCGGTGCTATCATCACGTGAGCGCGATTCGCTTAGGGTCCTCGTGCTGGCTTCCACCTGACTGTGCACAGCGCCGCGAACCCTGCCTACACCGCAGAAGAACTAGTGCATGTCCTTAAAACGACCAAGACCAAATTGCTCGCCGTCCACCCGTGGAACCTCAGTGTTGCGCTCGAGGCAGCGAGGATCGCGAACCTCCCTGCGGATCGTATCATCCTTCTCGAGCCGCTTCCCAGAAAGGAGGGCGATGCAAAGTTCGCAACGGTCCCGCAGCTTGTTGAAGCTGGAGCGAAGTCACAGAAGACGTTCACCGAGCGGAAGCTCAAGAAGGGCGAGGGAAAGACCAAGCTTGCCTTCCTGAGCTTCTCGAGTGGGACAACGGGTCTGCCCAAGGTAAGTTCCATCGTTTCTCACTGTGATTGTGTCTCATTATCGTATAGGCGGTCAAAATTCCCCACTACAGCCTAATTGCTAATGTTATTCAGATCGCCTCGTACACTCGCGATGATACCTCTCCCCCTGAAAAGCGGAAGATCCGGCCTGGAGACGTCGGCGTCGCAGGTGAGCCAGCTAGGACTATGCTATAAACACGCTCTAATGTATTGTCTAGTCCTTCCCTTCTATCGTACGTCAGGCCCTGTGCTACACGCGGTGTTGGATCGCTAACGCCTAGTCAGACATCTACGGCATCGTCATTATCATGCACTTCGAGGCCTTCTACGGGGTGCGTGCAGTACTCCTGGAACCAGCGTCGAGCACTGACACCTTGCAGATGTCCGTAGTCGTCGTACCTAAGTTCGACTTCTTGGCGTTCCTAAAGAGCATCCAGCGGCACCGGATCAACTTCCTCACGTACGTCCCGTTCCGCCATTGTATTCGCCTTCCCTCACAATATATGCCGTTCAGAGTCGTGCCGCCCATGGTCGTGGCCCTCTGCAAGGTATGTGAGCTAACTAGTCCATATAACAGCACGCTCACTTGATTCACAGCACCCTGCCGTGAAGAAGTTCGACCTGAGTAGCATGCGCTTCATCGCGAGCGGAGCCGCGCCGCTCTCCGCAGAGCTCACCAACCAGCTCGCGAAGCTGTTCCCCGCAGTCCAGATCGGGCAGGGTTTCGGTGGGTTTATCGTCCACTACTGCTTGCCGGTATTCTCATGGTTTTCATAGGTATGACTGAGACGAGCACGGCGATCGCTTTCCCGCAGCGCGATCAGCACATCGGTACTCCCGGCAGCGCTGGACGGATCTTGCCCGGCGTCACCGTCAAGGTTGTGCGCCCAGACGGGAGTCTCGCGCCGCTTGGAGAGACCGGTGAGCTCGTTGTGAAGAGCCCGTCCAACGCCCTTGGATACCTCGACAATGAGAAAGCGTGCGTTGTGCGCTTCAGTCTGCAGTTTTCATGCTAATGATCGGCGGGATTGTAGGACAAAGGAGACATTCCGTGACGGTTGGGTTCATACCGGAGACGAAGTCTACGTGAACGGCGCCAACGAGTTGTTCGTTGTCGATCGCATCAAGGTGAGTCTGTTTGGCCTTCGGTCCGTCTGCAGTTCTGACGCCTCCAAAGGACTTGATCAAAGTCAAGGGATTCCAAGGTAAAGCACTAAGGCATGATAATCACAAGGTTTGCTGTGCTGATAGGGAACGTGTACCTCAGTTGCGCCGCCAGAGCTCGAGGGACACATCCTCGAGCTGAAGGACGTCTCCGATGTCTGCGTCGTTGGCAAGCCCGACGAGTATAGCGGCGAGGTGCCCTTTGCGTTCATCGTGCCAAGCGCCGATGCGCTCGAGCGGATCAAGGAGGATCCCGCTGAGGCGGAGAAGATCAAGGCCGCAGTCATTAAGGTATGTCGGATTTACTCTATTGGCGTCCCTCTGGCTGCTTACACTGTGATGCAGCATGTCGCCGACAACAAGGTGCACTTCAAGCGCCTCACGGGTGGCGTTGAGTTCATCGACGTTATCCCGCGGAACCCCAGCGGGAAGCTCCTGCGTAGGATGCTGCGCGATCGCTTGCGTGCCCAGCAAGCGACGAAGGCGAAGCTATGATCTATACCATTGCGCCAAGAATTCAGCGTTGCGTTCGCGGTGGCGACCATGGAGGACAGGAATGGATGAAAGAAACACTAATCACGCTCATTCACTGACGTCTTGAATATTACTACTCATCATAAGCGGCCAACAATATACCCGCTGTGTCGTTCATTTCTCTCATATTTAGATGTATGGGTTCACATATATGAGACTACATTTCTTGGTGAAGTTTGCGCTGCTAACTATCGACTTGGCTAGCACCAGCGGGGATCACCGCACACGACGTAGCTGCTTACAACCCCCTCAGCTGAATTATATCGGTATGCCAGAGTTGCCATTCTGAAGGACCCAGCGTCGGACATGTATTGAGCGGAGACGGGTGAGGATTGCCCGGAACGAGGTGTGGATATACGCAATCACCTTCACTTCAGGGCAATATCATCCCCTTTATTATCTGGCTCCATTCTCATTGCTGCAGTTGTCTATTCTCAGACATCGAAGGAGAACAAAACTGAGCACGTTGTAATCTATTGCATACCGAACGGCAATCCTGTCGACCTGTCGCCCTGTGTCGATGACACCATGATTACACGAGATTCGGGAAAGCCTGTCGAACACAGGTATGGTGAGAGGCCAATCTTGAGTATAGCACATAGTAAACTCACATTGACCTCCTGTGGCCGAGAGGAAGGGCTGGTGGCACTTATACTCTCACATGCACTCAGCACTGATCATGATACCGTGGTGGCCGCTCTGAGGACACGATTATAATAGTGACAACTTGGCCTGACACGATATCTCACTGTTGCTGATTTGCCCACTGGCGAGTAGGCTGCTATAGAGGCTCTACCAGTCGTGCATAACTTGTGCATGCAACGAGGCATCATGCCGGGATTGAAGCCTATGCACCTCATCTCTCTGCTCACTAGTAGCTTCCCATCAGATACCATTCATACTTACCTTAGGGAAAGATGATTGTGAAGCCCTGCAGCAAACTAGAATATCATGCACAATAACATAGATGATCATCTATACTATGGAGCATGTGTCAACCCGACATGCCAATGCTGTTGGCAGTTGGACAACATTTGGGCTATCAGCTTGGGCAGCTAACAGCCTAAATATAAATCCAAGGTAATACACTGCATACAATCCCACTGGACAGCAACAGTGCACGACCTTATAGAGCTGGGTACTGCCAGCTAAGCGCCACGCAAACGCGCGAGTACGCCCAGTTTGGGCGTACTGAGATGATAAGATTCAGTCTGTTTAATCTAAGAGGGACAAATAAGTACGATACCCACAAGTGTCGGGTTTCTCTGAGCGAGGCATTGCTTAGATCGGAGCAGGCCCCTTCAGCGATGCAGCAGCGACCGTTCCCTCTTGACTTCGAGGAACAGACCTCGGCCTCCAGGACCGCACCGCGCTCAGCTGCGCAGGAAGTTCAGTTCTTTTTAACGTCCCACGCTGCACCATGAATCACAATCACGTACAGCAGACTGGTGTCGAGGAAGGGGGTGAACGTCGTTGGGACAAGAGTCCACTTGGAGCGCAGAGCTTTATGGGGGTACGACTCCTCCCACGGCCGCATAGCCTCGGGCCCTATTCAGCCACTATGGTGCCATTGGCCGCGACCTCAGTCGCGCAGCCAGAAGAAGTTCTACTCGTGTGAGGCACTCACTCCAATGACCGGTTCCACGTTGTCGCATCGGCGTGCTGAGCTTCCTACGTGATTTATATCACCATTCAGTCGGTAGTACACCACCTGCGCACATCAGATAAAACTCTAACGGCGTCCTCATTGAGAACACGAGGCAGAAGTACTTACTACTACTAGTCGGCACTCCCATGACTAGGTTGAAGGCCTGATCGAGCGAGCCAGAAGCCTGAGCGGGACTGGGCCAGTGGGTTGGGCACATGGGTACAATGTACATATAGGTAGTACAGGTCTCGCCGCGTAAGTATGCGCCGACTCGGTAGTAGTAACTTGAAGTTCTGTCAGTGTACTTGCAGGACACGGCCGCCGAATAGCCGTAATAATGGTGAAAAGACTTCTAGATAACACAGCGCAGCGATAAAGACTGACAGCCATCGTGGCTGTCTTCTTCGGACTCGTGCCGGCCAGCAGGCAGCTTGCAGGCAATACAATCTTCATTCCAATATGTACAAGACTCGGAACCCGACTATTATGTCATGCTACACGAGTACAGCTGATATACCTTCAAATTCGACTCCAATCGTGCCATCTGTCCTTTCCATTTGAATGGAAGACATCGTCTATTGCGTCGCTCCTAGAAGTGCAACTAGATGCTCACTGGCAGTGCAGGAGGACATGCTCTCATCATTGATATCCTCAAGGTGCATACATATTAGCAGCCTTATCCACCTCCGGCCATATGATACACTAATTTGTGTGAGCATTCCAGTGGAGTGAACTACGCAAAGTACACAAAATTTCGTCCCCAGTCGCCCTACACTGTTCGGGTTACCAGGAAGGTGGTAGTGTGGAATATGCCGCCATCATATCCTGGTTTCCTGGGTCATTTTATTTGCAATATCACCAACGACCATTGCCAGTGGTCGTATGTATGCTGAACAAAAGCGTAGTTTGCGCAAGTACTGCTTTAGCGGGCTAGGCTGCCACCTCACTGTGACTACAGGTGATAAAGGTACATTCCGATCAGCGTAAGATCTGGGTAAAGACGGGTAAACAACACGTACACACTTCCTAATATGATACAGTTCCGCCGCCTTGGGCGTTGGGCACTCGGCGATGGTAAGCTCACCTGTCATGGCTGGCACGCTGCGATGAGAAGTCCATCGTCACGCAGGTAATGGCTTTCCGGTGATACACTGTGGAGTCAGCACAGATTGTGAGAAAGCGTAGGATGTGCGTACAGATGGATGGCAGGCATGCTGCGTTCGGCGGTTGACTGTCGCGCAGACAATGACCTTCACACTCATACACTATGACCAGAGTCAGCGCAGACCGAGAGAAACGTGTAATATGCGTACAGATCAGTCGCTCGCTCAATCGTGAATACTTGCAGGGAGATGTCAGTGAGATATCGAGAACTTGTGAGCAGGATCATGTTACGAAGGGCGACCTTCACGGCAAGTAGCAAAGCGAAACCTCAAACAGCCGCATACGACCGGGCCGAGCGATGTTACCAGATACCTTCCGAGCATACTTCAGCCTCATGTGCGTGTGGTTTTCAGGTCGCTCGTATATGAGTTGGTGCTAGTACTGGAGGCCAACGATCCATGTCGGGGGTTTAGATACTGCGCTACAGAGCGATAGTCACAGTCAATATGAAGCGTAGTGATGCAGTGGGTGAGTCGATAAGTTACAACATTCAAACTCCAGGCCATAGAATGGATGTCATGACTCCTCTGCGATGTGGAGGGAGTCCATGATCCGCTCCAGTCCAGTATTGCCACCGAGCCTTGCTATTTCCGCTCGTATCTGCGTCTCGAGCGAGCGCAAGACCTTTATGGTGTAATCAAACGACCTCGTGTGATTCTGCAGATAATTCACGGCATGCCGTTTCAGTGTCGGCGTTGTTGGTCGTTTCTGGAGAACGTCTGCGAAGCAGTCAGCGACTGTGGATGATGCCAAAGGGCAGAAGCGCTTACTGAGAATCTGGCGATTTGAGGTATCTGCGCGGACTGCGTGAACTATGGGGAATGAAAACTTGCCCTCTGTTAGGTCCTCAGCAAATCCTTTGTTGTCGGCGTACTGAAGGAGCTGTATGAGACGCGTTAAGTGTGTACAGGCTGATGCACGCACCGTTGGACTTTGAAGGTTCATATAATCGTCGCGAACCTGATAATACACGCCAAATAGGTCCACGAGAGGAACATAATCACTGGAAAATGACATTTATAGCCTGACGACGTTCTGACAAGAGCCACACCCACACGTCGTTGTTTGTCGTGGAGCATGCCATCATGAGCTTCACAGCAACGCGAAATAGCCCACCAGTCTCTGTGGGCGAAAATGATGAGAGCGAGTTGTCGCGGCGAGGCTGTAACTCACTCTGGTTTACCATGTTTACATACTCTTCTTCAGTTGGACACTGAAGTGAATCGCGCCACAACAACTCCATCCCTTGGCCACGATGTAGAGCCAGCAACTCGGCTTAGGAATGTATACATGAGCATTGGTATCTACGTATCTCAGCATCATGCGTACCTGTGACTATGCGATCCAACTCATTGAAGGGTATGAGGCGATCGTGCTGGCCATTGGTGGGATCAGGCATGCCGATACCAGACCGGAGACTGAATAGCTCTTGGTATGCAAGAAAATATACGTAGTTTGCTGAGTTTATTGTTTGCGGGATGCCGTAAATCTTGTGGGAGGCTAAGTATTAAAATCAGGGTGCCGGTACAGCCGCCACAGAGAGCCCACTCACCTGGTACACCTCTCCGCAGCTGAGCATCGTCCTCGATGTCATCTATGCTGGGCTTTCATTAAGATGGATGAAGAACGATACCACGCGTTCTCACAGAAGACTGGCCGTATGGAGCATTCCTACAACTTTCGTGATGGTGCTAAGCTTGTCCGCCGGCACCTGTAACCACTGATTGAACGCAGCCAACATAAGACCGCGGATGTCCTTTCCTGGGACAGCATTAATGTGGGTAAAAGGTTCTAAGAGGGCCTGTGCATCCATCAGACCACTACAGTAAGCATGGAGAAGGGGCACACTGCTTCATTCCGCTCGGACCAGGTTCGACCATTAGCGAGGATGCGAAGGGCGTCGAATGTTTCGTCCGACGCCATGAGGTAGTGTATGGGCAAAGTCAACTAGGGGACTTATTCTTTTGTTCGCACTCAAAACGTGGGTAAGAAGATGAGTACGTTGGCAATATGCAGCACGACTAGTGATGATGGCAAGGACAGAGTGTCTACCTGGGCGGCGAGCGCCACCGAGCGATGTCCGGAGCCGCCTGCTCGACTCGATCGCCTTCTCGCGGCGCTTTCTCCGTAACGCCAAAATTCGTGGGCTCCAAGTCGAACTTGGGCTCTTGCTTTTTCATCTGTTTCCCTGCTGAATCAAGCTGCCTCCAAAAGCAACGTTTGCACGATTGAAAGCCCGGGAGACATCCCCCGGCGTAATGGGCAAATCCGACATCCAGTCATGGCTGGCTTCTACTTCAAACAGTACTGGCGATGAAGATTTTGCAAACGACGATGCGGATAGCTCTGGGCAGTGGAGAAGGGAATACGTCCTGACCGACTGGCCAAAAGCATTGGAGGTGGCACGCAGTCAACTTCTCACAAGCAGCACGAAACGTCGTACCCGGTTCTTGAGAGAAGAACTGCTGGTGTTGGCCAAGCACGGAGGTGACTTTACATACATTTGGCCAGAATTCTTGGAAGGCTCAATGCGTTATCAGATCTCAGCTTATCCCAGATCCTCGATATCTTCAAGTTATTGACCCTAACGTATCCTCGCTATGTGGACACGCCGTCAAGGGAAGCAGTGGAAGCTGTTGGAACAGAGTTAGTGCGAAGGGATGAGCTGCGCGGGAAGCCTGAGGGCGAGCCGGAAGAGAGTCCGCTGGGCGTGACGGGGCAGATCGTCGGATGGTTAGCCCACGAAGTTGGACACATCTCGAAGCTATCCAAGTGCGTGGATTGAATCATCCTTCATGACATACGCCTGACCTATCTGTCTTAGTTCTCATGCTGCTTCCGACATGTTTGTCCTACTTGGATGGAGCTGCGGTATCTACGACGTCTGTCTCTCCTGTAGCTCTGACTTCACCACCCAGTCGGCATGGGACCCTCTCGTCGGCGTGCTAGCCACCCTGATAGACATGATACTTGACAAATCGACACGTAGTAAGGCCTCCGTTCAGAAAGGTGCTCTGACTCGCGTACGGCGAGCTCTCCGATCGGTACGTATCGGTGACTTATTGACTTGACTGTCCCTTTACGAACATGGGCCGTAGCATCCCAGGGCTATCACGAATGTCATGAAAACATTAATGTCGAAACCGAAGACCAGCCCATCGCCCCTCACAACGGTACCGCTCCTCGGCATCTGCGTCGACGTCAAGATTCGTCTGAAGAACATCAAGGACGAGAGTCTGAGGTCACTCGACTCTACCCTCAAGGTGGGTTTACACTCACTGCGTCAATACTTTCCTGATTTGTGTCTCTAGACCGAAATACTGAACTTCTATGGAAGTCATGTCTTGATGTCCAAGACTCCAGTGGCGGCTCATACTGTGGTAAGCGTCTGTTCGGTGAATTCGTCAGTTAATCGGTGGCTCACATATAAGACAGTCAGCATTGCATGATTTCTTTGAGACATTTGTAACCCCGGAGGACTTCATATCTATAGTGCTCCCCACAATCGAGAAGGCTCTCTTGCGTTCCCCAGAGATATCATTGGCAGGTCCAGTACCATGTCTCATTCTAGTCAACATCATATGTTGACTACATTTCATCTTCAGTTGCGAATGGCTTCGTCGGCGCATATGCGCATGACATCGATGGTGACGCGTTCCGTAGATTACTGACCCCAGTTATGAACAGCGCCAAGTCGAGCAACCATAATGTTCGTACCAACGCCGCATCGCTCTTCGAGACCATTATTCAGAAGACGCACCAAGATGCTGATATCGATGTCACTGTGAAGGAGCTGCTTGCCCTTCCGAAAGCCGGTAAAACCTCCGGTCCGGATCATCGTGTCACGCTATATACTATGCTCGGCTCCGTGAAACGTTCGTCTACCGTATCTGCGGCGATCCTCGAGACTGGTCTACCTCTACTCGCGAAGGAGACTCATGACGCTGCTGTATCTGCTCTCGCCGCTGCACTGATTCCTCATCTCTCGCACTGTCTGTCAGAGAACATTCCTATCTCCCCTGCCGCGACGGCTGTACTCGGGAAGGAAATGAACAGCGCGAAAGTTGTCATTCGACGCGCTACTTGCAACTTGGTCGCGGAGGCGTTCGCGTCACTCCGGCTCCTCGAGCGACCCACTGCTGCAGCAGAGGTCTTAGGACGCGAGCTCTTACCCTCCTTCGAGACCAATCTCAAGACAGTAGCATCGAGCCCTCTCGCCTCCCCCGCGGGGCCCCTCGAGGGATATACTGCCATTGCCACTGTGCTAGGGAGGATCTCTACATCCCCCGGTTTTGGTGAGCCGATCCATATGCATTCAGCTGCGACGGCCCTGACTGTGACGACGTCAGGTGAATTCATTGCTCGCAATGCGACGCTGCAGTCCTTGCTCACGGTGGGCGCAAAACCATCGTTCCTGCTATGGGACAAGGTGTATCAGAAAATCAGCAGTCTTGAGGAAGAGAATTGGCTTCTCTACGCAGCGGAGGCGACACTCCTGTACTTCAACAAGGAACTTACTCAAAACGAACAGGCTTGGTCCGTAACTCGTGTCGCTCATAAATGCCAACTAGGTATTCACTGTTGTCCCATCCTATAGTACTATGGTGGGCATGATCTTTTTGCATTTGGCCGTCAATAGTCAGCATCAAATGGTGCGTCGTCACACGCTTGCTACCTTGGAAGCAAGTGCTGCGCTCTTCCCGGAAATTGTCAACCGAGCGACTATCAATGCACTCTCCACCTTTCTCTCTCACGACAAAGTGGCATTGCCTTCGAGCGGCGCAGAAGAGACCAGTTCAAACAATTGCCTCGGCGATCGTCTGGCTCTGTTCTGCATGGCCTCCTTTACATATCGCGGTTGTTGTGAGGAACACGTTCGCAAGTCAAGTCTTGTCAGCTTTGTAGTCCTCGCGCATCATCCAGCAGTAGGCACGTTTGTCATCCCTTGGTCCATATCCTACCCCTTCTGAATCTGATTAGGCAGCAAATCCCGACAACTTTGGATCGAACTATGCCAAAAGGCTCGAGTAGATCCACACGACCTCGTTCACGAACGAGTGGATGACATACTACGCAGCGTCCTCAGCATTCAAGACTCGCAGTCGAAGGTGTTGTGAATCGTTATAAGCATATCTTTCTTCTGACAAAAGACACAGCCGGACTCAGGCGTAACAACAGCGAGCTACAACGCCATTACTACGCTCACCTTTGTTGCCCCTGAGGTCATTCTGCCTCGCCTCGTGGACAAGTTGACAGGCTATCTGGATGTCACTGAGCTCAACAGTCTCACCGAGACCGACCTTGCGATCTGGGCTACTCCCGAAGGCCAGACATACGTCGATGGTTAGTTGGCTTGCTTGGTAATACAGGGTCATGTATACTGATGAAAGTTCCTAGTCTTGTCGGCGAGGCAAACGGATGAACCTGTCAAAAAGGGTAAAGGATACAAGGACGCCCAGTGGGAAGCAGAAGTTCGCAAGTCCCTCGCCAATAAGAAGGCATCAGCAACATCAACCCTGTCTAAACAAGATCAAGCGCTAGTCGAGGCTCAGTTGGAGAAGGAAAGACAAATCCGCGCCCAAGTAAATGGTGTCAAAGCAAGGCTCGTTTGTGGCTTGGAACTCGTGCACAGTCTCAGCGCCGCTGGCGTAAGTGAAATGAGCTCTTATCTCTCGTCTGTAGCAAGCGCGCTCCTGAAAACCTTCACAACGACGGCAGTGAAGTTAGTTGGGTATGCTCTATTCAAAAGATATATGGTATGTACCCTGCTTGCGTCCAATAACATATGTTGACCCCCGATCAGGAGTTGGCGCAAGTATGCTCAGAGCGGCTTGATAACTACCGTAGCCAAGTCGGTGTTGCAACGCTACGCAGCTTAGGTGTTGATGGTATACCTGACGATTACCTTCTTGAACCGCTCAATTGTGAGTCATAACCAAGCCTTGACTGCGATGCTCCTCACGGTTGTCTGTCAGCGCTTGTGATTCGAGTCTTGTATAGGTTGCGATCTCTATCAGAGCAAAGCCCATTTGATGTCGCCACCTTCTCATATGCGTCACCCCTGCTCAGTGTAGTTCTCTCAAAGGGAGGAATTGCTCTGGAAGATGGGGATGATCCTTTGGAGCAAGTTACGCTGACGGTAGACATCGTCAAGTTCCATGCCGGTGAATGTGAGCATCACTGCGATATCCACGTCGATATGCGCAGCTTAATTATACCTGCAGTCTCCGTGCCTGCATATCCTCGACGCAGGACATGCGAAGATCTTCTACACGTCATCAAGAGCCAGCCCAAGCTTGCTAAGGAAGCGGCATCGGCCTTGATTGAGATCGGCCAGTCGATGCAAAGTACTGCAACGCCAGAGGAGGTGCAAGCACTATTACAGGGGACCCTTCAGCAGGAAGTATACGTCCGCAACGCGTGCTTACAGACTCTTCAAGTAAGACTTAACATCTGAGACAGTATATATCACGCTTACGTGATGCTAGCCCTTCGATCTCACAGACCTCGACTGGTCTCCACAAATATGGATCGCATGTCATGACGACGATGAACAAAACGCGAGATTGGCCCGCCGTGTTTGGGAAGAGAACGGCATGGATATCCCCGAGGCGTTCGTGGGAGCACTACTTCCCTTCTTCGGTACGTTATGAACCATGACCTGTTGTGACATAGTCCGCTCTGATAGACTGCATAGAGCATGAGAACGCATACGTTCGAGCGGGTGTTGCTGCAGCACTCTCCGAAGCGGTGACAGAACACTGGCCACAATTAGTGAGCCAGGTGGTCCGTGTACTACAAGAGTTTTACCGTGAGAAGGTGTGTTTCATCCGCTCAGCGGTATTGTTCTTGCTTCATTCATGATTATCCTAGGCAAAGGTCCTTGCGCCTGAGTTCGATGAATACGTGAGTAGCCACATCTTATCCTTCACATTCGTCTCTAACGGGGGTCATAGGGGATGGTCATCGCTCAGAGCCTAGACCGTGCGGACCCGTGGCCGACTCGGGTTGCAATCGCCCGGGCCTTTGAGCATCTCGCGCCTGCCTTGAGCGACGGAGACGTTGAACCTTTCTTCAAGTTCCTCATTGAGGATGCAGCACTCGGAGATCGTCACCCGGATGTGCGTAGATGCATGTTGAATGCGGGTACAACAGTCATAGATCTGCACGGTAAAGCACATCTGCCTGGCCTCATCGCTATGTTCGAAGCCCAACTCTCTGGAAGTACGGCGGCTACGGAGGCCGCAGATCAGATCAAAGAGGCTATCGTCATTCTTTTCGGGCGAGTTGCTCGGCACCTGGACCCTTCGGACAAGCGCATGCCTCAGATAGTTGAACGACTCATAGAAGCACTGAAAACGCCCTCGGAACAAGTGCAGATCGCCGTATCCGACTGTCTAGCGCCGCTAGTGAAGGTTATGCAGTCCCCCGTGTCAGACTTGGTTGATCGCCTCTTGCGCGAACTGTTCGAGGCCCCAAAGTATGGGACTCGACGAGGCGCAGCCTACGGTCTTGCTGGAGTCGTCAAAGGAGCCGGAATAGCTGCGATGAAGGAATTCAACATCCTCGAGCGCCTTAAGACGGCCGCTGAAGACAAGAAGCGATACGAGGCTCGTCAGGGCGCAATGTTCGCTCTGGAGACGCTCTCCGCTACGCTGGGCCGACTCTTCGAACCGTTTGTCATTCACATACTCCCTGTACTCCTATCGTCCTTCGGTGACGCAACTCCAGATGTGCGAGAAGCCACGCACGATGCTGCACGAGTCATCATGGGCAACATGTCTGGTTATGGCGTCAAGACTATCCTACCTGACCTCTTGTCTGGGCTTGACGAGAAGCAATGGCGTACGAAGAAGGGCTCAATCGAATTGCTTGGTATGATGGCGTATTGTGCCCCGAGACAGTTGTCCCAATCGCTGCCCATCGTTATTCCTCGTCTGACGGACGTCCTCACGGACTCACACGCACAAGTGCGAGCAGCAGCAAACAAGAGCTTGAAACAGTTTGGAGAGGTTATCAGCAATCCTGAGATCCAATCTCTTGTGCCCGTTTTCCTCAAGGCCATGGTTGATCCCGCTAAGACTCCCAACGCTCTATCTTCTCTGCTGAAAACGTCCTTCCTACATTACATCGACCACTCTTCGCTGGCGTTGGTGAGTTGAGTTAGCCAGATGTGCCCTACCTGTGTTTAACGTGACATACTAGGTCGTACCCATCATCGAGAGAGGGTTACGAGAACGCAGTGCCGACACGAAGAGGAAGGCGGCACAGATCGTTGGTAACCTCGCTTCCCTTACTGATTCGAAGGACTTCGTACCGTACTTGAATCAGTTACTCCCCATGGTACATGTCGTCCTGGTTGATCCAGTCCCGGAAGCGAGGGCAACTGCAGCGAAGGCGCTCGGTACCCTAGTCGAGCGACTCGGAGAGGATCACTTCCCTGACCTAGTTCCCGGGTTACTACGAACTCTCAAGACCGATACCTCGGGTGTCGATAGACAAGGAGCGGCTCAAGGATTGAGTGAAGTCCTAGCCGGTCTTGGTATGGAACGAATGGAGGGCTTACTTCCAGATATCATTGCAAATGCACAGTCGCCTCGAAGCACTGTTCGCGAAGGTTTCATGTCCCTTTTGGTCTTCCTCCCAGCAACCTTCGGTACAAGGTTCCAACCGCACCTTCCCAAAATCATTCCACCTATTCTCAGTGGTTTGTCTGACTCCGAGGACTACGTTCGCGATGCAGCGATGCGTGCTGGACGCATGATTGTAACGAACTACTCCACCAGGGCCATCGATTTATTGCTACCTGAGCTCGAGAGGGGAATGTTCGACTCCGGTTGGCGTATACGGGTACGTCGGTGACCGGTCTGATATATTGCGAGAAGCTAATGAGGCCATAGCAATCATCTATTACGCTTGTCGGGGAACTGCTCTTCAAAGTGTCCGGCATTAGCGGCAAGGCGGAGATCGAAGAGGACGAAGAGGCTGCCGACACTGCGATGGCAGAAACCTCGCGCCGCGCCCTGGTAGAAGTTCTCGGAGCCGAGCGTAGAGATCGCATTCTTTCTGCGCTCTATCTCGCCCGCCAGGATGCGGTAAGCGTCGTTCGTCAGTCATCCGCCCATATCTGGAAGGCTCTGGTACACAATACTCCGCGAACTGGTACGCTACAAGATGCTTGCTCAGGACGTGACATGCTGACTCACATCGATGTAGTGCGCGAGATCCTCCCGGAGCTCATGAACCAGATCATTTCCTTACTCGCAGGGCCCGAGATTGACCAACAGGAGGTACGTTCCTCGGAACGGAACCCATGCATGTCCTCATTTACCTGGTACAACAGACGGCTGGGCGAACAATCGCAGAGTTGTGCCGCAAGTCTGGCGAAAAGATCTTGGGAGAGATCATCTCCATCTTGAAGGCGAAGTCTACGTCGACAGATCCGAAGACAAGAGAAGGTGTCTGCTTGACCCTTTGTGAGCTCATGTAAGTTGCGCATCCTGGCTTGTCTCTATGCATATGTCGAATCACCGGATGCACAAGGGAAAGTACGACAGACAACCAACGAGAAGGCCACGAAGACGAGATCATCTCGATGGTTCGAGTAGCTCTCGTGGATGACGAAGCTAACGTCCGTGCTGCGGCTGCGAAAGCATTTGACACCCTTCAAGAACACATCGGAGTGAAGGCTATAGACCAGACCATACCCACTCTACTCGAGGCGTTGCGTCAACCCGGTCAAAGTTCGGGCACTGCTCTTCAAGCTTTGCGAGAAGTAATGGCCGTAAGTGGCGGACTGTTTTCAGTTTTCCGTAGACATCTCTGTTCATCCTCTTTCGTCAAGGTTCGAGCCTCTACCGTCTTCCCTGTTCTCATACCAACATTAACGGCAATGCCGATGACGGTGTTCAACGCCCGAGCTCTAGCTGCCCTCGTCACTGTCGCGGGTTCAGCCCTCAGCAAGCGCCTGTCAGTCATTCTCAATGCACTCGCAAAAATGCAAGAGGACCCAGAAGTACAAGAACGAGAAGAGCTGAAGGATGCGATTGATGAGGCGACTCGGGCCCTCCTAGCCTCCGTTTGTGATGCGGAGGGCCTGAACACGTTGATGTTACTACTCCTGGGATGGTGAGTGTGCCAACATCTTGCGTTTCTTAGCACCAGTACCAATGAATACTCTGTAGGGCAAAGCACGAATCCGTTCAACGTCGGGTGACCGCTTGCCAACTGTTCGCTATCTTTTGCGAGGAGTCTGACCTAGATTCCTCCCTATATCGTGTTGATTGGATCCGACAGTTGGTTTCTCTTCTAGACGACAGTGAAGTGGTCGTCCACACGGCCGCCTTGCAAGCCTTCGACACATTTGTGAAGTCTATACCAAAGGATGAGCTAGAGCCACTCGTTGTTCCCCTGCGGCGCACCATCGAGAGTACGGGTGCGCCTGGTCGGTGTGTCCCTGGTCTCAGTCTGCCGAAGGGCGTCGCTCCTGCTGTCCCAATCATAATCGCGGGTTTGACAACGGGAAGCAATGAACAACGAGAGCAAGCGGCATATGCTATCGGGGACCTTATCGAACGCACAGAGGAAAGTGCCATGAAGCCGTTCGTCGTACCCTTCACTGGACCGCTTATTCGTGTCGCTACTCAAGCCACGACATATCCTCCCGGTGTCAAGGTCGCCATTCTATCCGCCCTTAGTACAATGCTGGAACGGATCCCAACCTTCGTCAAACCCTTCTTTCCCCAGCTTCAGCGGACCTTCGTCAAAAGTGCTAGCGATCCTACAAGTCTTGCAGTGCGCAACAAAGCAGCGGAGGGTTTGGGCATGTTGATGCGTAGCCAGCCTCGTGTAGACCCTGTCATCACGGAGCTCATCACTGGCGCGCGGAGCCATGACGACATCATTGCGAGTAGCTTGATTCTCGCTCTGGCACATGTGGTCAGGAGCGCTGGGACAAATGCTGGGGAGAAGGCAAGGGAGAGCTGTGCAGATCTCGTGGTGGATGCCTTCAAGGAATCTCATGAGGGTAAGAACTATACTGCCTTCTCGCTCTCGTAACTTCAGTTGACCCGTGCTATAGAATCCTACAGATCCTCAGTGGCTGCTCTATTTGCTGCTCTCTCGGTGTATCCTGACTTGGTCAAGCCGATTGTTGAGTGCGTAAACATATGGTCATTACTCCTTCGATTGCGTTGACATCCATTAGGTCGAATCTAGTCGCGGGTACTGCACCGTCTGCACTCTCTTCAGCGTGTATTCTCGCCGTCGTCTCCGCGGACGATGACAAGCGCAACAACGATGAACAGAACGTTTTCCAACGACTCGGCGTCTTGCGTAGCGTTGCGCAGAAAATCTTGGAGAGCGCAGCTAGCGACAAGCCAGCCACTGCGCGGCCTGCACGTTTGGCGAAAGAAGCACTGAGATCACTAGATGACGAGTCATTGAACGGATTGTTTTGATATTTGATCGTACATCATCAAGTCTCCCCATTGGCATAGCATTGAGCAGTACCCGTTGGCGATACAAGTAGAGCAGCATACAGCTTAGCAATAGTGTAGTTCTATACAAGATTGGATTGCTTGGTCCAATGAATCCCGTGATGTATACGCCAGTTGAGCGGATCACGTGACGAAGTCACTCGCGGCGTCGAATTCGCTTACGTTTGAAACAACTTGAACTTGACCAAGACCAGTCGATGTGGAGAAAATGATGATCAGGCAAGGGTCTCATAGGGAAACCCCGTACTACCTCGAGTTCTGAGGGATTTCCTGGACCACTAATGTAACATAATGGCGAGACATACTAAGCTAACAGTGCCCCAAGAAGATCCCAGAGGAACATCTTCTAAATATGTAGCTGTAGTGGGCGAATGAGGCAATGTGTCGCCGAACAGAGCGCACGTTCTTCTGGAGCGCAAGCAATCTACCCGGATGTCGCTACGACTCTATCCTCGTCTGTCGGCGCAAGATCTCCCTGCTCTGGGCGGTTCTCCAGTGCACAACACGCCTTCTCAATGTCTTGCACTGTTTGCACAGGCAGGACCTGGACGCCGACGTCACTCTTGCCCCGCCCCGGACAATGTACACGATTGGCTGCCTTCAGCTGCTCTTCATCGCCTCTCGACAGCTCCTTATGACGAATCATCAGAAAGCTCGTCACGGTAGCTAAAGCGGAGAAGCAGGCATTCAGGATGAAAACGATACGGAAGCCACGAGTGTACCCGTCAAGGATGATGACGGCCATACTCTCAGTGACGCCTAAGCTAGAGAGCTTGCTGGAAGATGCAGCAGAAAAGCGATCACCGAGGACGGTTGGACCATCGATGATCGCCTTGATCGAAGCAGACGACATCCCGAGCTCCACCATGGAATCTTGCAGAGCATTATTGCTAGATGAGGGTTCAGAGTTGGTCACTTCGAACGAGTTCGCGGGCGAGGCGTTGACACGTACATGATCGTGGCCCCGATGGCGAGCGATAAAGTACCCCCAAGCAATTTGACAAACTGTTCAACAAAAATGGAGATACGTTTGTGGGCCCAATCAGTTGGCTTCACGTACGTTTCGCACCGCCGTGACAACCGACATATCTTTGCGCGAGACGCTGGCCTGAGCCGCTACTGTCGTTGGTTGCATCGTCTACATACAACATCAATACATGTGACTCAAGACCAGGCATCACATTGTTGTGTAACATACCTGCCCAGCACCAAATCCAGAAAGAAGCATGTAGAAAACGAGGAGTGCCTTTGATGTACTACTGGTGACCGTTGAGAGGCATCCACAGCCTACTGCCCACACTGCGAAACCTAGGTACGTAATCGCCTGCGTACTGTAAGTCAACAATGAGTAGTGTGCTAGATGAGATGGAAAATTCACCCTGTAACGCCCTGTCCTGCTAACAATTTGTCCCTGTAATGTTACTGAGAACGGACATGATACAGTATGGTAGGCCGCGATTCTTACCGCAAGCGCGCTCATAAGCGTCTGACTGACAAGCACAGGGAAGAGGAAAATTCCTGATCGTATGGGTGTATAGCCAAGGGCGACCTGGAAGAACTGCGGCAAGTAAAACAGCGAGGAGTAGAACACCATCCCACTATTGTCCACGAGAGTCTGTATCAGTTCCAACTATAACAAAAGCGAAAGTAACATACTTGACAAACATGGCAATGTAGACCCCGGTGACGGTGACGTGTTTAAATATGTACACTGGCGATGCGGTAGTAAATAGAATTACACTTGGCTTCGTTAAGCAGAGTGACGTACTTGGAACAATAGGTAGCCGCGCGCCTTTCCACTCCCACAAACAGAACATGGCAATGACAAGAAACCCTAAGCAGAGAGGGGCTAGGACTATCGGCGAAGACCATGGAAAGGTGACACCACCCTGTTGCTGCCTCAGATTTCCTGTAGTAAGACAAGCGGGGGCAATACGTACCCAGATAAGAGGCAGCACTAGAAGCGTGCACCCAATAAGGGTCAGAGCAGCGCCAGCATAGTCAATGACTATCAGCTTTCTGCGCGAAATTACTGCGAGTTCTCGGACTGTATTCTGATAAATGCTTTCATGCATACCTCCGGAAGTTGCCTTCGACTGGCTTGAGTGGAAGTACCAACATCACGACGGTTGTCGCAAATAGAGCAACCGGAGGCTCGATCCAGAAGCACCACTATGCAGTTCAGCATTGCATGAAGTTGAGAAACCCAGCATCAGCATTGAGTATGGCAGCATCAATACGGCCACATACCCTCCAGTTCACCTTTTGTGCTAGCGCTCCGCCTAAGATAGGCCCAACGGCGTATCCGAATGCAACGACGACGCCAATAATTCCCTGGAATTTTCCTCTAGTCGGGATACAGGTTAGCAATTATGGACCAATCGAAACGAGAGTAGATAGGGAGTGCATCGTCAGTATAGGCGTGGATAAATGGAGACCCACCTTTCTCGCAGGCTGACAACATCCGAAATAATAATCTGGCTCATACTGATAATAGCGCCACCACCAACACCGGCTATGCCACGAAATACAATGAGCTGTTCAATCTCGCGCGAAAAGCCCGCGAGCAGGCATCCCAGCATGAACAGACTCATTGCAAGGCAGAGGGTGGCTTTGCGCCCAAAAATGTCGCTCAATCGGCCATCTGCAGATAGTGGCATTCGTCAATACTTGGTAATGCAGCAAGATGATTGATGCACTCACATTGAGGCTGAAAGGCAGTTGATGTTAACAGGTACGCCGATGGAACCCAAGAAGCTACTGCTCCTGCATCGAAAAAGGCACCTATGGTTGGGAGGGCGGTGGCGACGATGACCGAGTCTAGGGTGGACACAAACATACAAAGCGAGAGGCCTGCAAAGACAGCCATAACCTTCCTGAAAGGCAGAAGATTCGTCTGATCTGTGAGTGAGACGGGCCCGTCTGCAACTTGAGACCTTGACGGTTGACCTTGCCCCACATCGAATGTGTGGGCAGTCTCCGTGCGGCTGCTGAGTATCACAGTAAGACCGTCATTATTGAGCGTGTTGGTGGTCCCAGTAAAGCTAGCAGGTGACGGCACCCTTCTGCCGGCGAGGTCAACTCGGTCGAGCTCGCATGAGGGTTGCGCGTCGACGCCCTCGGACATGTTGACTACGAGATATCGTTAGTGGAGGGAGAGAATTGAACTGCAGGGAGGCGCGAAGCGCAGCTTCGAGGTTGAGAGAAGGTGGGGAACCGTGCTGACACAAAGGGCTCAGCAAGCTCGAGTATGGCCCGGAGGCGTACATTCTTGTGCACGCCTTATTTACGAAGATTCGGCCGCTCGCTCATAAAACCAGCCGTGGGATGCACCCGACGTGAAGGAGACTCCACAGTAAAGAAACGCACCACCTGTAATGCCATCGCAATAACGAAACGGCGCGCATTCTGTAGTGTCGGAGATCGAAGGGAGGTGAGGCTTCCTCTTTCGTGGAGGCTTGAGAGGAACAGCATCGAAGCGCACCAGTGTTCACATTCTCATTGGGCGGTTTTCTTGATAGGTATTCAAAGGAGGGCACCCCTCCGGCGAGCACAGACACGATACGTCACTGGGAAGACTACAGCCCGCGAAATAAGGCGGTCAGTCGTAAGCGATGTACAAACATGGAATTATGAGATGACACGTACATCGTACTTCGTTGCCCAGGCTCAAGACTCTTGCCGCTCCCCTTGCAAGTACCGCTATAATAGACAGTCGTTCCTTCCTGTACATCGCCAGCTGAGATTCTGGGGTATTTCATTTCACAGTCGCTAGCCCGCAGCCCACACAAGGGCGCCATCCTTCAGCAGCGCCTTCGCGTCGGGTTGTTGGCCGGCGCTCGCGAACAGATAGGAATGAGATGCACTTCCGTTCCTCTCGAGCACAATGTAGCTCCATGTCCCACTGGCATTCATGGACGTGAATTTGCCCACACGTAGCGAGAGGGTTGTGGCAGGCGCTCCAAAGCAGGCAGTTCGTTTCCACTTCTGAAACGTCCTGGACTTTCTGCGCGCGCGCCGAGCTAAGCCTCATCTGGCAATCAGCTCGACATACTCCGATGAGTAGCTTGCCAGCGAGAAGCAGCAATGCACGCTGGCAGATGGGTTGAATGATTGAAGGTAGCCGACCGATGCGGTGCTGGAGACAACCACTCCACTGCTTCTTCCGCGCCCCGGGCTGAGCTGTATCTCGCCGCTGCAATTGCTGAGTGAAGAAGTATCATAGAAATCATTCTCGAAAGACACTGAGAAATACGCGTAACGTTCTTTTCCGTGCATCAGTGCTCTCCCCGGGCCGCGAAGCCCCGCACAATTGAAATGATTCACGGAGGCGGTAAGCAGCATGAGTCTCGATGCCCGCGCACATGGATGGAATTCGAGGCCGCATTGCTTCGACAATTGATATTCACAGAGCAACTTGCGATGGCCGAACTATCAATAGAGTAAACCTTAGCTCACGACACCCTCCCGGGACCTACCCACGTACATACGGGCCCCGCATAGTTGCCCGGAGATCACCCCCTGGGTGCTATGACGCCGTGGAACAACCGACTTGGGGCCCTCTGTAGATTGTGGGAAATATGCCACAATCCCTACGGAGCGATGATCTGCTTGGGCGTACAGTGAGCTGGCAATGAAGAAGGAAAACTTATACCAACTACCTCACTTCCAAAGGCAACAAATCTGTGGCATGAGGCGAGGTGGTAAGGGGTTCATGCGCCCGGGGACGCCCATCGCCAATTAAAGCCTAAACAAGATCGCCAAGCACGATCCCAGCCACGCATTCGCCGGCCCGGACCTGTAATGGGACTTGTGGCTTGCTGCCTATATAGTCGTGTTGAACGGTAGGCAATATCAACCACCGCTGGTTGTCAATTAACTGGACCGCATACGACGACACGGAGGCTCCGCCAAACACAACCGTAAATTGATGGTGTGGCTGTCGACCCGGACCCCGACGCCGGTTTTGAGCAGGGCACATTTTTCAGTTGCCATCAACGTGGTCCTGTATTATGTCGAGACACGGACCCACCGCCAACAGTTTCTGAGCCATTCTTGGTCATTTCCTTTCCTTTCGAAGCGTACCATGGACGGTCTGTGGTTCTCGACTCTTCGAGCCCAAGTGGAGCTAGTTACCCCATGCGTATGACTTCCGACTTGCCTCAACTCGTTTGAGGTAGTGATTGCACCCGTTCATCCGAAAGTTGCTGACAGAATGCTTCCGAGTCGAGCACTAAGCTTCGCGAATGCACCGCGTCTGCTGCGCGGTGGCCCCCATGAGATCTGCCAAGACATCGATGTCGGAGAGGCTAGACGCATTGAATGAGGAGTGCGCACCATGACAATGCCGCCTTCCCAAACCGCCGTGCGCCGTTCGTCTTACTATGCAATGAGAACCGTCGGTGTGCTTCGAATGGGGCCCGCCCGAGCCTGAGATAGAGAAGAAAGATGCGCACACTGTAAATGGCGCATGCCGCTCCCTCTTTGCGCCGTTCTTTGACTGGAGTCATGTACATTCGGCCGTAGCAGCTACGAACACCAGAATGAGTGAGGTGAAAGAGACGCAGAAAAGGCTAGCTTATCTCATGCAACCGCTTATAACGTCCTACACAGTCGCATAGTGCCGAGGTCTCAGAGAGCTTGGCAATGCGACACCGCCTTTTTCGGTGGACATCGATAAATTCACATAGCATCCTAGCGCATGCGCAGTATGTCTTCTGGGGTCAGAACTGTCTCCGCATGTTATACAGTGGGAAACTCGCGACTCACTCATCACGCTTCTGCGAGTCATGAACACGCACTCCCGCCCATTCTACAAGATGCGCCTCAGCTCGTGTCTTAGCAGTGTGGGACGAATGAATCAGCCTTCCCTTCCCGGCCTACATGCGCCCAAACTTCGAACAAGTCCTGCTCCCTGCCTGCCACGAACAACGGCTCTCCGTCGGCATTATTGAGCATTGATCAGTTTCTGACTCGGGCACGTTACGAAATCGCGAACTGAGAGTACTAAAGATATCAGGAGAGACTGTCAGTGCTGCGCATGCGAAGCATACCCCGCCGGAGACGTAGCGAGCCGAGTATGATGTAGCGTTGATCAGAGCGTACGCAACGATGGCAGTTGTAAGAATATACTGACCAGCATACGACCAGGTCTTCAGGAAGGCAAACGGAGGTGTCCAACCTAGTAATCCCAACATGGACAGAGCGCAACTTGAACGAGCAATTTGTACGGGCCTCCCTTGACATAGCAACGCCAGACGCGCAGAACCACAGAGGGCATATCAGACATGATAGCATATATAGTATCGTGGGAGCAGTGAGGCAGCAAGTCCACGGGTCACGAATCTGTGCATGCGTTCAAGATGTTCATAAGTATGGGAAAGTCCCACCGGTGGCTGAGGATCACGTCGGAGCGGCATGGTCCGGAGCACCTCTGTATATGGTAATTGCCTGGCTGAGGTTGGACGTCGTAATGCACCTCCCCCTAGCTGCTCAAGTTATCAAGCATTGGTAGTGTACACCGCCCAGGATGGCGTGACAATAGGCTCAAATGACATGTTATACACCATCACGGTCTGTCTAGAGAGACGGACATCATCTATGTAACGAGAAACGGAGGTTTGTGTCTATATAGGGGAGCGGTCTACTCGGGAACGAGGAAATCTATGTAATGAAACTTGATCTAGCAGATATGTCGTGAATTCTATCTAACAGCATGCAGAGTCCGGACGTGGTAAATGAGTGTGAGTGGTTTAGACTGATGTGGTGTGGACGCTGTCTACGCTTCGCGAGCGGGACTCTTGTTGTCCATACTGCTCAAGCACAGAACACGCTTTCTCGATGTCTTGAGCGGTTGCTGCCGGCATAACCTGAACACTGGCATCGTCCTTGTCCTTTTCAGACCCGCTTGCTTGAGCGGCAGCCTTCAGCTGGTCCTCATCACCCCTCGACAGCTCCTTGTGTCGAATCATGAGGAAGCTTGTGATAGCGGCGAGGGCTGAGAGGCACGCGTTCAGTATGAACACGATGCGGAAGCCCTTCGTATATCCGTCGAGAATGGTGACGGCCATGCTGTCAGTGATCCCGAGATCGGCCAGTTTGCTAGAAGATGCGGCGGAGAATCGATCGCCTAAAACAGTCGGGTCGTCGATGATTGCCTTGATGGCGGTGGAGGACATTCCGAGGCCGATCATGGCGCCTTGTAGGGCATTGTTGCTGGGTGATAGTCAAGTCATCAGTCCCGAATGAAGTAAGAACAACCGGGAAGTATACACACGTGATCGTGGCTCCAATCGCGAGCGAGAGAGTACCACCGAGTAATTTGACGAACTTGATGTGACTTATCAGTCAAGGTGTCAGACGCATTTTGACAGGGGAACTCACGTTCCGTACTGCTGTTACGACAGACATGTCCTTTCGCGAGACGCTGGCCTGTGCAGCCACGGTTGTCGGCTGCATTGTCTGTATGGAAACTTAGCATACATCGCTGCGAGCAGAGATCGTGGGCCCGATCCTCTTACCTGACCAGCACCGAATCCGGAAAGCAACATATAAAAGACCAGGAGCGCCTTCGAAGTGCTACTAGTGACGGTTGAGAGGCACCCGCAGCCAACTGCCCACACCGCAAACCCAAGGTAGGTAATAGCCTGCATCGAAGGGTATCAACATGTGTGTACGACCCTATTATACGTACAGCATACCCTGTATCGTCCGGTGCGGCTGACGATTTGCCCCTGTGAATATATGACATGAGCGCAGCGCAGAGAGGGAGAGTGAGTGATTTCTCACCGCAAGGGCGCTCATCAATGTCTGGCTAACAAGGACAGGGAACAAGAAGATACCGGATCGTATCGGCGAATAGCCAAGTGCAACTTGAAAGAACTGTGGCAAGTAAAATAGCGAGGAGTAGAATACCATGCCGCTGTTTTGTGCGGATTCATCAGTCTAGTTCGTTCATACTATGAGCACAGCAAACGTACTTGACAAACATGGCAATATAAACTCCGGTAACGGTGACGTGCTTGAATATGTACACTGGGGCGGTGATTCTTAGTGTGTCTGCATTTCATGCATAGAAGAATGACGTACTGGGAACAATAGGTAGCCGCGCGCCCTTCCATTCCCACAGGCAGAACAGGCCAATGACGAGGAAACCGGAGCAGAGAGGAGCAAGAACGACTGGCGACGACCATGGGAAGGTGACACCACCCTGTGGTTCATCACATCAGATAACTCCTGAGAGGCGAGTGTGCGACCGATGCATCCGTACCCAGATCAGAGGCAGCACGAGAAGCGTGCAACCGATGAGTGTCAGTGCGGCGCCGGCGTAGTCGATGACCATCAGCTTCCTAAACCGATCGATGGAGCCAGTGAGGTGAATGCCGGCGAAGATATCAGCGATTACACGAACCTTCGGAAATTGCCTTCCACAGGCTTGAGTGGGAGGACGAGTACCACGACAGCTGTCGCCGCTAGGGAAACCGGAGGCTCGATCCAAAAGCACCACTGAGAGATGTAAAAGTGAGCAAGCAGCATAATGGTTGGAATGATGGTGCATACCCTCCAATTGACTTTCTGGGCCAACGCGCCGCCCATAATGGGGCCGACAGCATAGCCAAACGCGACGACCACGCCGATAATGCCCTGGAATTTGCCACTGTGATCATGAGTTAGCGACGATACTTCACTCAGTACAAGCAGAAAGATCGAGCAACTGTGTATCGAAGGGCGTACGGCAAGGCACCTACCGTTCTCGCAGGCTGACAACGTCCGAAATGATAATCTGGCTCATGCTGATGATGGCCCCGCCACCGACACCAGCAATCCCGCGAAACACGATGAGCTGCTCGATGTTGCGCGCGAAACCGGCCAGGAGACAGCCCAGCATGAAGAGACCCATCGCGAGGCATAGAGTGGCTTTACGTCCGAAAATGTCGCTCAGCCGACCATCTACACGGGCAGAGCATCCATCAGTACCAGAGTATTCATCGACTGCTAGCAATACGTACAAAGAGGTTGAAACGCGGTTGACGTCAATAGGTACGCAGACGGCACCCAGGACGCCACAGCTCCTGCATTGAAGAAGTCTCCTATGGTGGGGAGAGCAGTGGCGACGATGACCGAGTCCAGGGTGGACACGAACATGCACAACGAAAGACCGGCAAAGACTGCCATAACCTTCCTGAACGGCAAAAGGTTTGTCTGATCTGTGAGCGAGACCGCATCGGAGCCCTTCGACTTCGACGGCAGGTCCTGCTCCACGTCGAGAGTGTTAGTCGTTCTGGTGTGGCTAGCCGGCGTCTCGGTTGCACCATCGTCGTCGAGTGTGTTCGTGGTCCTTGTCTGACTAACGGGTGTCGCCGCCTGTCTGCCGTCGAGGTCGACGAGATCGAGCTCGCGTGAAGACCGTGCGGTGATGTGCTCGGGCATAGCGTCTTCGGGAGGTCGCACCAAGGTCGCGGCAAGAAGGGAAGAAGATCACTAGCGTGCGCTCAGCGCAGGTTCTAGGAGACGAGGTGGCGACACCGTAGCGCAGAACGCTCGGGAACTTGGACTGAGGTATGGGGTGGTACACCATTGTGCGCACTTTATCAGGGAAAACCGAATAATCAGCTCCTGGACCAAGCCGCGGGATCCACCCGACAAGAACGACACGGTGCAGCGGCGATGCCGCGTCGAACGTACGCGCCTGTGGTGTTGCTAGTGCCATGACGCAGCAACGTGCGTTCTCAAGTCTTGGAAGCTCGAAAGAGGGTGGTACTTCCCTCTTCTTGGAGGCTCGAGCAGCAAAGCAACAAGATCGAAGCGCACCGGTATTCATATTCGCGGAGGTTCTCTTCCGTGATAAGCCTATAAGCGCGACATCTTCGGCTAGTACCGACAAGGTTCACCACCGCGCAGGTTGCAGCCCGCCTATCGAAGAAGGAAGCCGTGAGCGATCGTGCACATAGGAAACTAATGATAAGGCATATACGGCGCGAATTGTTGCGTGTGCGAGGTGCTCTTGTTTCGTCACTCCCAACGTCTTTGGCTTGTGTAGCTTCGCCTTCATTTCCGCCGATTGCGCCACGCCCAGTTGCTTCGAAGACTCGCTCCACCAGCTTTGTCGTCGCTCGCCCGCTTCCGAGAATCCGCAGTCGCCCCTGCGGCGTTTCCTACGCTTGGCCGACGATGGTGAAACGAGCTCAGGGTTGACGCGAACGAGAGGAGTTCCATCCCTCGAGCGGTCAAGCATACTGCGGGCAGTGAGCACAGGCGTAGCAGAGTTCTCCTCTTTCCAAACTGCAGAAAGCAAGAACTTGACATGCAGGGCGCCCCGATAGTAGCCACAACCGCGTATGACACGCCCCGGTTCCGGGATGCTCCCGGAAGCTTTGCACCCACGCCGAGCCAATCTGTACATCGCAATCGGCTATCACATCTCTGCGTAAGCTTCCACTCGTCGACGAGCGCGCCTTGGCGCACTTACGGATTGGTGGAGCGGATCGAGGGCAGTCCGCCATTGTGGCGCCCGAAAACGTCGATCGACAGCTTCTTCCGCGTTCCCGAATAGAACTTCCGCTCGTTGCTGTTCTTGGTATGGAAGCATCACATATGTAACCTACCTGCTTGTGTGCGACTCTGAGCAACGTGCGGTGTTCGCTCCAAGGCTTGTGTGCCCTCTTTTAGCAGTTGCATACGCTGTGTCGTATCAACAAGCGTGATAACGGGTTTGTGCAAGCTCATCCTCGCCCAGTGCAGCAGATGGATCTACTTATATAGAATGCCGAGTCTTCTACCATCTCCCAAATCTCCGGTCAGAGAGCAGACTGTTGCCAAGAGTCACGATCAAGAGTACGTGTTGCTACGCGTGGCGATGAATGCTTGAGAAGGGAGGCAAGCGGACACAAAATTTATGCGGACCACGCACCTCGGGGACGCGCGACTTGGCCAAGCTCGCCACGAACGTGTTTGGCCGCGGTCTGTACGGCCGCGTCTTATCTTATCGCACAGTATGATGTACCGTTGCATCTTGCATCGCCGCCGCGGGCAGTCTGAGTAAGGTTCTCGACCTGCTCCATGCGTGGGGCTATATCGATGAGGAAAACTCTCTACAACAAATGGGCCATCTTACCTGTCGGAGGCACAACAGAAGGCGTACCCAGTGGTGTACCCCAATCCTTGCGTAGGGACTCCAGATCATCAGACTTGCGAGAGAGACTCAAAGAGCACCCTGCTGGTAATACGGTTCCCTACAGTCATCCCCGCGGGCGGGGAGCTTTCTCCGTTCCAACCTTGGCAATGCATGCTGCATATCACTTCCTTGATGAGTGTGTCCTGGTCTGGCATGACTTGAGAACCTGGCATTGATTATCGCCCGCGGTCTCCAGTAGCCCAGAGCCGCGCAGAGCAGCTATGACGTTCTTTCGTTCATGACTTGCTGACTGAACGCCCATACCACTGCCATGCTGCTTCGCGAAGGATACTGCGCGGTAGCAGAGTGCCTTCCATGAAATGCGCCAAGGCATCGATAGCGGAAAGAGTGCAGAAATCAAGTGAATGCGGCGCACTAGCATAATGGGAAGGCCCATCCTTCTGCCGGCATGCCCGAACGTCCTTTGTCCACAATATAGGTAGCACCTGCACGCTTCGAACAGGGCCAGGGGGGATGAGATGCTACGTTTCGTGTAAGAGACGCGTGTGGTATCTAATCTCCGTCATGATGTTCATTTATCGAGTTGCATTTCCTCGCTCCGCGACCCCTACAAATTGCGCATATAAGTAAAGTTTTCAGGCGCATATGCGGCTTCCTTACCTAGTACTGCGCCGTGGAAGCATATAACAGAGCATCGAGCACGCGGAGCCATGCGGTGATCAAATCGCTGCCCAGAGCGAACCGTCCACCATGCTGCGGACTTGGGTATGCACGACAATGGCCTAGAAGAACACTCTAACAAGCTCGCGATGTGTCAGTGAGAACTTGTAATGCAAAGAAGAGTGCTTCGCACCTGCCATGCTTCGCGATGTTATCCATGCGCCCTTCGATCCCGCACAGTACCACAACTGCTGCCGGGGCTTGTGTCCCAGTAGTGCGGTTGGCGGATCTAGGGTATCAGGCTGATCTATGCCCTCTTCGCGGAGCACCCCTTGCGTTTCTTGCTTGCTCTCTACGAGCAACGGCACTCCGACGGGGCTGCCATACGGCCGAGCGTTGCAAGCCTGTCTTGCTGCCTGTCTTCCTCATTTGACGCGTACGCGGCCGTGCCCAGTAGCACTACTGGTGCACGCCATCTCGGTCAGCAATATGCATCGAGATGGTTACAGCGAAGGCCAGCCCGCGCAATTGGCGATCCCTATACATACAATGTGGTGGGGTTATGACCTCCGGATCCAGCGTTGAACCGCTCGCAACGTTTCCGTTCACGCTGTACATCTTCCCCTTCAGCCGCCGTGTTGGTTGCCCCGGGAGAAACCGGGAAATCTGCATTCCTGATGGGACGCAACCCAATTTGGAAACCACCATGTTCGCTGCCCAGGCATTGAGCCGTCGAGCCCCATCCCACAGAGGAGGGACCACATGTTGCTATTGAACTGTGCATACCGCTGATTTCATACCAATAGAATTAGACAAAAGAACCATCCCTGTTCACGACGTACAGCAGAAAACGACCGATTGGCATTCAGGGTTGGTATGGTGATCGTCGGGGCGGGTCGGGTGCAGGAAGAACCATCGATATAGTACTAGCACGCATATGGGGCGTCATTTGCCAAAAAGAGATGTATCACACACAACGTAGGTTGTTCTCCAGCGGGGATGGCGGATCAGCCGGGTAGAGTCGGATAGAATTGGTGCTCAGTCGTGCTCAGTCTGAGTCGGGAGGAGCACTATGCTCGCAATCCGAGGTTCCCAAACACGTATTGCTGAGTGGTCTGGAACGATTTAGACAGGGAATTTCTCCTTCAATATTATTCGGGTCCATGTGGAGCTAATCGACGACCTACCTCACATAGGATACACTTCGACCACTATTGGCACTCACTATTCCAATCGTAGTCACACGAAGACAGTACATGGTCTGTGTGGGAAGCAGAGTCCATCCATTGAACAATAGCCATGATATAGATACTCCACGCTCCAGAGTGTGGAGCACGGGATAGATGCCTGTCCACGGGGTTTCAATGTAATGCCTATGGGTAAGGATGCTACCTGACTTGATAGTGAACCTGCCTGATACGTGTCTTCTTTGGCGTGATGCCTTCCCCTCCACACGATCCCGCATTTCAGTAAGATTCCTGGCCGTCAGTATTCTACTTTGTCATCCAAGGATCGAAGGGCGACATTTCGCACGAAACCCCTTTTCGCTCTTGAATGTTGGATAATTGGTTGATAACGAGCTGCTGCCCTATGAGTTTGCCGTGTTCAGGCTTGTCTTTGTCGCACATCGACACAGCCAGTATGCAGTTCAGTCGCATCCGTCGTATTATCAAGACCAGGGCAACTGGTCTTGAGTTCGATTTGGTGGTTCTGCACCACCGCCTTCCCATTTTGTAGGTGCGCCGATCGTTTGATGCGCCCTGCGTGCCCATTTGGGCAATGCCTCTGCTGATTAGCCGGCCAATCGGCACGCAGGATCTGCAGCGCAACCTCGGCGCCGCTCAGCGGAGAATAATCTAGGCACCTCGACATGCATACCGCCCAATTGCCTGGCCAACAGCCCCTTTCTCCTTTCTCCATTGCCATTCTGTTCCCTTCCCTCGCCGTACGGCGCCGCGCAAGAAGCAAAGGGACCTGTGCACCGACATGGACGTCGCGATACCCGTGATGCTCGACCCCGAGCTTGCGTCGGACATGGTGAAGCTGTTCGGCGAGGAGCTCAAGCGGGTGCGGGCCAGAATGCGCGTAATAGAGGAGGTACTGTCCCTGCATATGACAATGCCCTAACTTCCTAGGCCTGAACATTCTGTAGGAACTCCACGCCGCCCGTGAAGCGTCGCTGCTGCGGCTGGACCAAGAAGAGAAGCCCGACGTCCGCCGCGACCCATCGCAAAGAACAATCGTAGAGCTCCGTGAGGCAATACGCTCGCGGGACGAGGAGCTCAGGGGCAAGGCGGAGATGCTCGCAGCGCTAGAGCACACGGTGTCGGAGAAGGACGAAGCATTGCGCTCGTGTGCAGAGGAGGCGGCGAAGAAGCAAGAGACGATTACGGTATGTCTCCCGATCCATCTCTATTCACTTCCTTTCCCGCGCGCCTCCTCAGTCTTCGTGTCACTGTGCCTTTCAATGTGCCGCCTCCCAGATGGGCTCGCTCTCAAATGTCTCAATGATGGGGATCTTGTTGAATCTCTCTTACCACTAGAACGGTCGTTCATGCTGCATACAACAGACGTTCGATCTCACTCCGCCACAATGTTGCAACGTTTGCTGCTGCTCACACATTGATAGCGTCTGGGGACACGATCGTTGTTCTCCTACATGCCCAGAGATTCATCAAGCTAATGTTGTTCCCTCCTTCGTTAGAAACTGGCCGACACCAACGCACAACTCCGGAAGAGCATTACGCGGATCCGAGAAGCGGCGCATGCACGCGCTCAGCACGCCGCAGCGCAGGCGAGGCAGCCGACAGTGATAGAGTCCAAGATACAGCCGCTCGAGGAGATCAAGAGGCAAGCTCAAGCGACGTTCCGCACCTTGACGAGGGAGAGGGACGAGGCGCGGGCGGCGAAGAGCGAGCAGGAGCAGAAGTGCAGATCCCAGAGCGTGATGCTCGAGCGTCTGAAGGTGGTGAGCTACCTTCGGTACATCCTCCCCTTAGTTTCCACGCTTATGGGTGCTTCCAAACAGGAGAGAGACAAGTTCGAGGCTGAAGCGAAAAGATACCAGGCAGAGGCGGCAAAGTGGCAAGCGGAGGCAGAACGATTGCAAGCAAAGGCTGCTGAGAAGCACGACACAGATGCGAGCCGGTGCAAAGCAGATCTTAGCAAGGCGCCACAGCCGGCGCAGGATCCGGGATGGGCTACCAAGGTGAGCACCCAAGATCGACTGGTGGCCTATCATAAGTGTTGACGTTAGCTCAGTTCGACCGATTTCTTGCGATGATGCAAAGTCTGCCAGAGCCGATCGAGACTTTACCTCCCGTGAATAAGATCAAATCGTGCCTGCTGGCTGGATGCATCGGCCATACGCCGCGTGTATGCGAGGTGCGTTGTGCTAGTTTGCTTAACGCCTGTTGTTCACTAACTCCCACGTACGCAGGTCATACATCAGGTCTAGTGAGTGCATATACCAGCTCACTCACCATACCCCGCTCACACTTCCTCAGTGACTCCCACTCTGTCATCTACCTCCCGGACCTGCCCCTCTGGCACCCGGCGTCCCGGCACGGCATCGCCGTCATCCCTGAGTACACCTACGTACCCAACGCAGCAGCTCATCGCGCGGAATGGGTGCGCAACTCGCTCCGGGAGGCTGTGCACGGGCAGACGCGCGAACTCTTCTACCGCGAAAATGCAAGTGGGAAGATCATCTACGCAGGGACGTACAAGCTGCTCGCGGGCCCGACACTCCTCGGCGTCACCCCTGCGGACCACGCGCGTCTGAGTCTGCCCGTACGTGCCGCACTGTTCCTCGTATGTGCTGACACACATTCAATGGCGCGTTGTACACAGGCAAACATGATGAAGATGCTTGCGCGGCGCACGTTGGACGCGGTGGCAGAGCGGGACCAGGGCATGTTCGACATCGTCGTCGCGGCGTATACGCAGGGCGTCCTCCCGTTTTCGATGCTCGGCCTGCAGTGCGTCGGCTACAAGGCTGGGTTCGACGAGCCGCTCCGGGCATGGGCGGCTCGGAACACCAAGCCTGTCCCTGCGAGTGAGAGTGGTGCGGTGACCGGGGCTGCGTCCACCAAGGCCTCGCGTGTTGAGGGGGGGTGCCAGATTGCCAGCGTCGCCGAGCCCGCCAAACCTCAGCTTGACCCGCAGTACTGGCGCTAGCGACGTCGTTATTGCGACTGAGCAGAAGGAGACGACCTCTGCGAAGCCGAAGAAGCGCAAGAGCGATAGCGCGACCACTTCGTATTCGCGCAAGCGATCGAAAAAGGCGACGGAACTGATCGTCGAGCCTGTGCCCCCCGAACCGACGAAATTGGCTACGGAGGTCAAGTGCGAGGCAGAGAGCGACACGGAGGCTGCACCGGTGAAGGCGGAGAGTGCATGACGTAGAGCGTAGTTTGTCGCATTATCATTATTGTTTATGTATGGGCGTGCTGATATTACTATGTGTACTCCAAGCGCTCGCTGTTAGCTGCTATGCTTCCCCAGTCATATCTTTCACCTCACGTGTAGCTGATTTTTTGATTTTCGCAACATCATAACGCGCGCGTGTGCCTGCAGGTGAGTCACGCCACCGCGTTGCTCCCGTCGGCACTGACTCGGCAGGCCTGCAGGACCGGCACGCCGACGAGGCCCTCCAACGCCTCGATAAGGTGCGCGCGATGGAGCGTCTTGCTACCCGCACCCAATTATCGGCAGTGTGGTCGCCCCAAGGCTTCTTATATGCAGCGCTGACTCGAGGCTCCTGCTTGTCTTTCTCTCCCACTACGCTCGGTATAGGAGGCGCCAAGAATGCCTGAAGAGACGGAAGGTTTGTACTCACATGAGCGGGGCAATGGCTCTGATGTCGAGGATGGTCTGTCTGCAACCCCTGCTGACCACACCAAGACAACGACTACCGTTGAGGTTGACGAGACCACTCGTCCGTCAAAAGCAAAAGCAGCGGACATCATCTCGCTCACAGACCAAACGAACTTGCTCCCTTTCAAGAAAGTCATAGCCGTCTTCTGCGGCCTCTCGCTGTGCATCCTCGTGTCGACGCTCGACTCGACCATCGTCGCCACCGCACTTCCTACTATCTCAGATGCATTCAATGCAGGTTCGGTGGTCTCATGGGTGCCTTCGGCGTACCTCCTCACGTCGACTGCGTTTCAGCCTCTCTGTGAGTAGTGTTTTATTCTTTTCTACCACTGGATTATTGATGAATGCTGGTGCATACAGACGGGCGCTTCAGCGACATATTCGGCCGAAAGGCGAGCCTATGTCTCGCAATGAGCATCTTCATGATTGGGAGCATCCTCGCTGGCTTCTCGCGTACGATCGTGCAGCTCATCGTCTTCCGCGGGCTCGCCGGCGCGGGTGGAGGTGCCATTATCAGTGTCGGCCAGATTGTCATTTCCGACGTGGTTAGCTTGCGCGATCGGTGTGTAATGCGCTCAGCTGTGTTACTCAAGATCTGCCCTGTCCTGAAGCTTTGTGAATGTAGGGGGAAGTACCAAGGTATCATCGGTGTCGTAGTTGCGTTCGGCTTCGCTATCGGACCGCTTATCGGCGGCGCTCTCGCCCAGAAGGTCAGCTGGCGGGTAAGCATGTCATATTCAACACGCTGAGATTTCTTCTGACGACCTTTCCCTGTGCTGCTCTTCGATTCAGTGGTGCTTTTGGGTCACGCCTCCCATCTCTTTCGTAGCGATGTGCTCCGTCTTGCTCGTCCTTCCGCTTAAACCAGTCGAAGGCAATCTGCGGAGGTGCGTACAACATACAAAGTTCACAACTCCGTGTCGTCCTCAGCATGGGTGAGCAGGAAGTTGATGGTAGTCGATTACCTGGGTGCGGCGCTTACGCTTGCGGGATGCACGCTTCTGCTGTTGCCTCTTATATGGGTACGTAGATTGACTGAAAAGATGACTATATGCGCATACCTGGTAACTATGGCTGATTAGGGCGGCGTCACCTTCCCTTGGACATCACCTGTTGTCCTCGCGCCACTTTGCTCGGGCTTCCTGGTCGTGTGTCTGTTCTGCTTCTGGGAGTGGAAGGGCGCTCGGTTGCCCATCGTCCCTAGTACGTCAAGCTCTTTCGTTTTAGTGTAATTGACGTCATACGACACTCTCTCGTGCAGTGTACATATTCAAGCATGTCACCGTCACGGGTGTGTACATCACCATGTTCGTCAAGTAAGTCTGTGTAACACCTAGCTATGATTTGCGTACTTCACTCACTAATACTGTGCAGCGGGATGATCTTCTACTCGGCACTATTCTATCTTCCGCAGTTCTTCCAAGTGGCACTCGGCTATTCCCCAATTCGCTCTGGCGTATTCCTCTTCCCCGTCCTTGTCAGCCAGACCACAGCAAGTTTCATTGCTGTGAGAGCCAATTCACTGCTCCCGTGTCAATGCACACTTATGACCATGTCATAGGGCCAACTTGTGAGCAGGACCGGACGCTACAGGGTACGTTGCATGCTATGGAACAGACTGAATGAGACTGAGTGCACTCGTTCATTATACTAGACCATCATTCATAGCGGGTTCTCCGTATGGGCTATCGGTTGTGGCTGCCTCTCTACAGTCACCAGTAGTACCCCGAAGGGTCTGCTTGTATTCTTCATGCTCCTTTCGGGGCTAGGTGCCGGACAAGTACGCTAGACAGAGACAAGGTGTTCATGGACGAGTACCAGTTGCTGATACCATCTCACAGACGCTACAGACAACGACGGTAGCTGCCCAGGCTAGTGTCTCACGTAAAGACATGTCGGTCGTGACAGCGGTACGGAACGTACGCGCAATCCTGCAAACTGACGTTCCTCCACTGATCACATGAACCGAACCATAGTTCGTACGGTTACTCGGCGGAACCCTGTCTCTCGCTCTCGGAGCCACTATCATGTACGTATATGCGCCATCACACATTATGTTCTTGTTACCTTATTCTTCACTCACAGCAACAACTCCCTGCGCTCTTCCATGACGGGTCTTCGCCTCCCTACCGCCGCCATCAAAGCGATCATCGACGACCCGACCGTACTCGGCTCGCGCCTCTCCGCCTCGTCCTCGAGCAAGCTCGCCGGGCTCGGCATCACGGACGCGATGGTGGTCACAATCCTCAACGGTTACACGCGCGGCTTCCGCACGTTGTTCATCATGAATGCGTGCCTCGCCGCCGCAGCGACCCTCGCGAGCGTGTTCATGATCAGGCACAAGGAGCTTACGAGGGGCGACGAGGATCGGCTGAGGGAGGCTGCGAGGTTGATGGAGTGCGAGAAGGGAGAGGAGAGGGCGAAGGTGGATGTGGAGGCGATTCCACCTGCTGGATGCAGTGTGAGGGATGTTGAGATGGGTGCTCTTGGCTTAGACAAAGTATCAGCAGCTCATGAGTAGACTGCAGAGTAGACGGTGTTGGCAACATACGTTCATATTTGATATGGTAAGTATACATGCGAGGACTCCCACCAGGAGTCCTCGAATCCTAATAGCTGGGGACTTTCCTAGCTAGACTATTTTGTACTGCTTTCGTTAACTAGGCCCAGTCTAGGCTCCAAATATCTTCATATTTTTTCCGCCTCACAGAATTTGAAGGTAGGTGGAGCGCATTCTTAATACTATCAATGCAATGGCTGTGCGGCATTTCTAATGCGGCAGGAACCCCCCACCCCTGGAAGTCAGTACGAGGTACTAACAGAGGTACACGACGCTTCTCCCGAACCTCAGATATCCTGACACTATCTTCCAGCCCGAGTCGCCGAGCCTCTTCTATAGTTAGTGGTTCTGGACGTTGGCAAATTGCTGCGCAAACATCCCAGCACCAGTCATGCATGTCTAGACGACGTGCGGTGGCGATCTGTTCCGCGAGCGTACCCGTCTCCTTGATGCGCTTCACGATGAAATCGCGAACATGCTCGAACCCCCATAGCACTGCGAGCTCGAGAGCGACCGCCCACTCGTCGTAAGAAGTGAAGTCACCGTAGCCGTAGTGACTAATTGTGGTGATCAGTGAGGAACCGCCAATTGCCAACAGAGCATCGGCAGCTTACACGGGGTACAAGCATGCCAAGAAACAAGCAAAGTCGGCACTCTTGACACGCTCGAGCACAATTGGCTTGTCATCCGATTCTCCCTCCCCCGATATTGCTGAAGGTTGGGAGAGCATTTCTTGAAAGACAGGCGAGTCGCGTTGAAAGAAAAATCGGTGAACCTTGAAGAGCGTTTCCTCTGCCTGGGTAGGATTCATAATCAGCGATGAGTCAACGGTACACCACTTGCTCAGGAAGACGTACTTGGAATAGGATGTTCCCATCGTCGAAGTAGAATTTCTCGTGTCTTTGTACCTCGGGCGACTCGGACATGTTTTGTGGGGAAGATGGGCAGATAGAGAGACCCGGGCCACTGACTAGATATAAGTAAACCCCATCGGAGTCAATGCACCCGCGATAGTTAAGCTTGTACTCTGGCATGGGTCTACTCCGTGTCAGCTGAACTTGGCGATATAGCGGCCATCTGCATCATGAGAGAAAAATTTCAGACTATAGCATAAGCTTCGAGACACTCACCTTATCGAGAAGCATGCTGTACTGAGTATATGCATGACCTAGCCTCAATACTACGTACCTGCGAACGGCTTCCTGAACCTTGTCTTATCGAAGACGGTTAGCTGTTGCAATACAGATACATCACTTTGCAGGATGCGGTCTCGTCTGAGGATCTCAGTCATCATGTTCACAAACGTCGAGGACAGTGTGATGGTGCACTGTCACGGTGTTGGTGTTTCCTTTCACAATGCTCCTGGACACTTCCTTCTCAATTTGGATGATCCTGTATAGAAAGGACGACATTTTGCTTCACTTTCCTTGATATTTATGTTTCTATGCTCTCCCCTGATTGCCTCCCTTCCTGTACTGTATTCTCATTGTAATGTGGCCACGGCGGACTCGGAACCGGGGCATCTCAATCAGTATGTCCCCCGTTCGGTCCACGCGGACACCGTCGCTAATGTAAATTGTAATATCTCACATCCCAACATATCAAGCTCAGACTCTTGTGCAAGGCGACAACACTGAAGCACAAGGAATGCGTAAGTGCATGACTTGATTGTGAGTATTCTTCTTTTGCTACAATCCTCAGGCCGAGCGAGCGATGCTCAGGACCCTCTGCGAACAGTTTCTCCAGGATTCAGGTGCATTCGAGCATTGGCGGACTCTGCTGTCGCTGACGACGCCTTGCGGCATGGACTCCACAGCCGAATGCGTGTCCTCGCGGCCCCAAGCTGCGGCCGACGTTCCTTTCTCAAAAAGGAGAGAGATACCGCATTCGGCCTCTGTGGCTGTGTGCCCCAGCGACTCGTATACTCCTCTGCCTGGCCAGACACCACTCCTGTCACCCCGCTGCGCAAGGCGGCGGCGCCATGTTCCGGCCGTGATGACTCGGCCGCTCACTATATAAACCACCCAAATCCCCAGCAGTCGCTACTCAGACTCCTGCAACGCAAAGCAATGTCTGCTCCCCAGATTCACATCAAGCTCTCTCTGCCCAACGGCAGCACTCGCGTCGTCGCCTTCGAGACGCTCCCGACTTGGGACGGCCTCGCTGCACGCGTGCAGACCCTCTTTGACATCCCCGCCGACTCTGTCGCCCTAGCCTATGTCGACGGCGATGGCGATGAGGTCACTCTCAGCTCCCAGGGCGAGTTCAGCGAACTCCTCTCTCCCCTCCTCTCCCATGCCGACTCTACCGCCATCAACATGAAGTTCAGCGTCCGCGATCTGCGCGTCCTCCGCCAGGTACGTACGCCCGACCACGATAACAACGCCAATGAACACGAGAAGCTCTCTGCTGGTGTCGCCGACGGCAACGGCGAAGGTGACGCTCAAGGTGAGCGAGCAGTTCCCCTTGGTGATGGAGTCGAACACCCGCCGTTTTGGCACGCCCACCCCATGTCCTGCATGCCCAAAAGGGGCTCTTCTCCTCGCGGCCGCGGCGGGCGAGGCGGTATGCGCGGTCGCTTCGCTCGAGGCCCCTCCCATGGGCATAATGGCATGTATGCCCCCCCAGGCTTCTTCCCCCCTCCTCATGGTGCATTTGCCTTTGGTCGCGGTGGTCCGCCATCTCCTGTGATCCGTGAGATGTACCGCGCACGCAGCGCTCCTCCTGAGTTTTGCGCCGGCGCACCTGAGGACGATTTCCCGCCTCCGCCCCAGCCTGCGGACTTCGACGGCGAGCATTTCCCACCATTCCCACCATTCCCACCCTTCGACGGCCGCTTCTCAGGTCCTTGTGGTCCCCCGCCACCCCCGCCGCCGCCGACTCATGGTGAGACGCCCTTCGCTCACTTTCACTTCCACCATCCCCACATGAGGTCCAACCATTACGAGCGCGGTGGGCGCGGCGGTCCATTTGCGCGCGGCCGAGGTGGGTTCGGTTTCGGTCATCATCACGGTCCTTTTGGTCATGGTCCGCACGGTGCATTCCCCGACTTTGACGAGTACCCTCATCTTCCTTTCGACTTCGGAGGGCGTGCCGGGCGCGGTCGCTTCCCTGGTTTTGGTCATCATGACCCGCGCATGCATATGGGCATGGCCATGAGGGGCTTCGATTTCGACGACCCGCGCACGGGCATGGGTCCTGGAGGATATATGAGCATGGGCGGCCCCCGCGTCACCGTCGCATGTGCGGGCATCTAGAGGGCCCGAAGCTCTCTGCTCCACTTCTAATAGCTATAATCAAGCGTAAGTCAGTATGCATAGCGAGTGACAGTAGTCGATTATTCAGTCTCCAGTAGCCGATGTATTCAATGAAATGTTGTGACTCGCATTACTTTGTGTGAATGTGTGATCAGGGTGCACGCAGTGTTTTGAATCCCAGTCTACAGATCGCATCGACGTGGATGAAAGAAATCAATGGTTTCCACAAGAGCAGCGAGGCAGTGAAAGATTGTGCGCGCAACTCGGGAAAAAAAAGAATACGAAAACATCTAAACGAGAGACGCATACATCTATGCAAACAAAGCATCTGATTACTCTGAAACATACATCCTACTATGTTATGATGCAGGCACCTCACAGCTTCGCCTTGGGCTTTTGGTGCTCTGCCCGAGCCTTGTCGCGCAAGAATCGACGAAGAAGCTTGCCGCTCGGGTTGCGCGGGATGGCGTCCGTGAACTCGACTCCACCGGTAAGCTGCTTGTAGTAGATCTTCCCGTCCGCCACGTACTACGTACGCAAGCATTCTTAGCATGCTTGCAATTGACAACAACGAAGACGATGATACAAACCTTGATGATGTCCGCCTTGATACGAGCTGCCTCCGCTGGGTCACGCGCCATGCGCTCCTTGGCCGCCGCGGTGGGTACGACGTAGGCGAGGGGAAGGTCGCCGTTGAAGTCGTCGAGCAGGCTCACGACGCATACGTCGGAGACGTCCGGGTGGTCAAGCAGGAAACCCTCGAGCTCCGCGGGCGCGACCTGGAAGCCGCGCACCTTGAGCAACTCCTTGATGCGGTCGACGACGAAGAGCTCCGCCAGGTCGTTGATGATGACCTCGTCACCGGTGTAGAGCCACCCGTCGACGAACGTCTCCTTGTTCCTGGGAACGATGGAAGGCAGTTAGTACACCGAGTGCATACGTATGCACGAAGGAGGAGCGGGACGCACGCTTTCTCGTTGTTCAGGTAGCCGAGCGCCAGCGACGGCATCTGCACGACGAACTGACCAGGCTCATCGGGTGCACAGTCCGTCCCATCTGGGCGAACGACGCGCGCGGTGACGCCTGGGATGAGGATGCCGGCGCTGCCGAGCGTGCCAACCTTCTGATCGTGCCGCGGAAGTGCCACAATGGTGAAAGTCTCGGTCATACCTGCACAGGCTTAGGTTCAGAGGCAAGAAAACAGTAGACAAGGGTAAGGAAACGCACCGAAGCCTTGCCCAATCGACGCATGCGGGAACGCGTTTGCGAGGGCAGCTTGGAGCTCTGGAGAGACCGGTGCAGCGCCAATCATGAGGGACTTGACAGAGCTCAGATCGTACTTCTTAACATCCGGGTGCTGCGAGCCACGTAAGACACAGAATTACTGGTATGACGGGTATAGATGGCACGAACCTTGACGAACAGAACCCCCATCGGCGGCACGCAACTGTGAATCGCCTATCAGTGGGGAGCTGTAACACATGCTAATCGGACGAACGGGAGAGTCGTGACTTTGTAGCGCTCAATACTCTTGAGCATGTCAGTGAAGACAAACTTCTGCGAGATGACCAGCGTCATCTGTGGAGAATGTTTCAATATGAGCGTGTATCATGAACGCGGAGACAGCTACCCCAAGGAAGAAGCCGAAGTGCATGATGAACGCAAGGCCGTAAGCATCTGTGATATACCATATCATCCAACTGCCCAATTTTGCCCCCTCTTGACTTACGGTAAAGAGGGAGAGCTGTGACGTTCGATAAGTGACGATTTTGCGGCGCCGCAAAGTGTAGTACAAACCTGAGTAGATGACGCGACCTGGCCTGAACGTCTTCTCCTCCCAAGGTTTCGGGTCCCCCAGAGCATAGACGGAACATTGAATGATGTTCGCAATCTGTGCATAGTGGGGTATCATGACCGCCTTCCCGACAGTGTCAGCTCCCCGACACGCAAGTCCTCACTTCGCATGCAACGAACCTTGGGCAATCCGGTCGTCCCACTAGAGAAGTTGAGGAACGCAATCTTCGTCTTGCCCTCGCCAGGCTTGAGCTTGCGGTCGGTGTAGCTCGTGGGGGCTGCCAACCCGTCTTGCACCAAGTCGGGGACGGTTGCGTAAGAGGCCTTTCCTGTAGGCACCTGGTCTACGAGGACGATGCGCTCCGACGGGAGCCCGACTGTGCGGGCGGCGGCTTCCGCGACGGCGAGGCCGGTGGAATGGGAAATGATGAGCTTGGTACCCGTGCTCTTGAGCTGGTGCACGAGTTCATCGTGCGTGTACGCAGGGTTGGCGGTGCTATCAGGGGATGAGATGTCTCGTTCTGGGATGTGCGGGATGCACGGAGTGTACGGACCTGACTATGGCACCCAGCCGGTGTACAGCCCTACGCAATAACGTTAGCTATCAACACTGTGGGTCATACAAACGCGGAGCTAACCAGATAATGACGGGATAGTCTACGTAGCAATGTTCAGCACACTTGGACTATATAGCAGTATACGAAGAGACTTACCAACGTGGTTGGAGCTAAAGACGCAGACTGATGTGGAATGTCAATATAACACCTCTGAGTTCCTGATGCAGTCCACGCACCAACATCGTCCTCTCCTGTGGATCCTTTCCATTGAGCATATATCCTTCTGACAACGTACGCGACGTACCGATATTCCATCGCCTTTTCAGAGCATTTGCAAGGCCGTGTGTACGCGTTCGGAGCTATAGCACTGTGCGTCAGCTTCCACAGTGCCCTGGATGGACGACAGAACGTGAAGCTCAAAAATGACCACAGTACGAGACACCGAGCAGCTGGACGTCGTGAACCCGACAGTCGGACCAGTGTCTCTGCATTGCGCTGACTACAACACTTGAGTGTGTAATGTAGAGATGTAGGCTAGACACCTCGTCCTAGAGGGCGGCGTGTCACTGCAACCGCCTATGAGACCGTACCTCGTTCGACCATCCCCACCCAACAGTCTGGCCTCAGTCTCAGGCATAGTTTGTTCACAATGGCTCAATGTCAGAGCGCAACGTTGGCAGAGAGTCAGAGTGGGGACGGGAAATACAGGACGTAATAATTCTTCCACGTGTTGACTCCGATCGCCCAGAGTCCATACAAGCTTCACACTCACCTCTTCTTCTCCCACCTCTCTTCCGGTAGCCTCCTCAATCATCCATGGCCTACTCTTCTCTGACTTCGGCCTGATCGAGTGCTGGACATCCAGCATGAACTGCGGGACGGTCAAGTCGTCCGGGATGTGCGGGAGGGGGCCTCCAGGACCGTGGATCAGGCGCATATTGGATCGAACGAGTGTCGGCGAGTGCGGTGGTATAGGGAACGGCAGGCGACCTGCAGGAGCACGTCCAAGTGTCTAGGCTGTATCTTCCAGCAATGAAGACGCTTATATACTGCTGTCGCTGGTGAGTACTTCCTATATATTGCCGACGTTGATGTGATGGGTGATGCCAGTGAGGTGGGGGCGAGCTTCTCGACGTGGACGGTTCTGGAGAGAACACTACGCAAGCACGATGTCCTATTTATCCTTCTCCGACGTGAGATGTATGCGGGACGATGCTATGCTTCTGCCAGATCCCCGTGAGGTCGTTACGGGTGTGTGCTTGGTGCCGTGCGCGCGAGGCCCTGTACGACACGAGAGACGCCGACGCCTGGGACCATACACAGCACGCCGAGTAAGCCATATGAAACAGGACGACAAGGTTTTGTATCTCTTTTGCACCTTCCTTTAGATCAGGCAAGGTTGCGGCTCTTGAAGACATTCGCTGTGCAGGGCATCTGGCGCTCTCTCACTCACTCTGAGTCGCGCTGATCATCCGCTGGATAATCTTCACAAGGTTAGCATATACCACTTCGAAAGGCCGTCCTTGTATCAGGAATCGGACTTGGTGGATACGTGCCTCGGGGATCGGGGATCGGGGATCGGGGCTCGGAAGGTCCACGTAGTGAGTGGGCGGAACGTGATACTCCAGGTAGCCCTCCACACGAACACCGTACCCCAGTGAAGGCGATCTGCACACACATCCGAATGCTTGAACCGAGCCCAGACAATGCTTGGCTGGAGTATACAAGGAAAATGTCGATTGCACATTCTGTCGCGTCCTTCTACAAACTGATGGTAATTCTCAGAAGCGGGACCCTCATCAAGCAACCGTCCCATGGCGAGGCTCGGAGTCTTGACCCAGCATAGAGGCTCCATTTCGGTATCGGCTTGAAGTGTGCGTGACAGGAATGCGCGTACAGCGGTCGGCTACTCGCCTTCCCGTCTTTTGCTGGGATTGAATCTCCAATGCGTTCAGTCAGCGGTCCTTGCAGGCCGAGCGACCACCTTAGCTGCATCGAGATGAGGGGGATTTCGAGCGAAGGCGGATTAGCCTCTATCCAGTGTCCCATCCCACTTCATGATTCGTTGACCTCTATTGCGCATCTGTCCAATAGCTGCATTGTCGCTGCTGACCAGTGAATGTAACAGTCCACATGGAAGATCGAGTGGAACATTTGACGTGGGTTTGGGTTATCATCTGCTCCAAGAATTGATAATTGAGTCATAAGATTCAGGCTGGAAGTGGGGCTGTCTACGGGGAGACTTTGCGAAAGCACGAGAGGCGGGAGTTCTGCTACAAGCAGTCATCAGTTGTGAAGGAGCGCAGAAGGGTGAATGGGCCTCGGGAGCAACATTTGCAACTTTGGTTCACGAAACTTTATATAGTTTGCAGCGGCGTGTCGGGCATGGATGAAGAAGGAAGAAGCCTTAGAGGCCAACTTACAAGTTCTGCGTCTCGACCAGTGAGCCTCATTCCAATGTCTCTGTTACCTCCTTCATTCCTCATGTTTTTCAGGGTTGTTTCGCGGTTGCGAGACCTCGGTTGGAGCGCAGACATTGACTTTCTCCGCGCACAAAAATCCTAAGCTCTGCAAAGCATCGCGTCCGTTTATATTCCGAAGAAACTTACGAATCTAGGTATATCCACCAACGCATGTACTCAATTCGGGTACATACTCATCGATGTGCGTAGGCTGGGAGAAGATACAGGCCGAAGTTGTCGAGCGCATGACTAGCTTGCGAACCGAATGTCTCCAATGCGAATATGAGGCGCTGTTTGCCCGTCGCTACAGGGTCCTCTCCGGCGCATGCAACTAGCTCCTCGAGCGACAATTCGCCAAACAGCCGATACTCATTGTGTATGGTCTGAACACCGCTGAGCTCGCTCTTCAAGACGAATTCCGCGCGACCATGTGCCAACCCGGCGACGTGACCATCGAGAGGGCCGATTTTCTTGCGCTTCGCGACCAGATGGATAGGATTGTAGAGCGATGGACGACACACATCAAAAGACTTCTACGGCAACGTGTGAAGGAAGCAAATGTAGTCTCTCCCAAGGCCGCAGGAATCGATCCGCTAGAGCTCGCTACGACGATATTCAGGTTCGGTAAAGGTGATATCAACTACAACTTCTTTCCCGCCTTCGCTAGCGGTCTTCGGTGCAGCTTCCGCTATGCTCGACCAGATCTAGGGCGGGAGTTGACCGCGTACGAAAAACTCGTGTTTGAGAGGGCCCCGCTCCGTGGGGACGCTCCTCTCCGCGACGCAAGGTTAAAGAAGACACAGGTTTTTGCGCCCAATGCAGATGTGCGAGCGATCATCGAGATGGCTGGTCAAGACCCGGATACCGTCACTGCGGCGGAGATGGATGCTCTGGATTTAAGATGGATTTCCTCCACTAGGGCCTACAGATTGCGGCCTGCAGTCAGTAGTCTCTCACTGAACCACTACGTCGGACCTAACCCTTCATCAGGTCGTTCACGCCAGCTTCTTGGAAAAACGTGCATGGCGGTTGGCGACGCTCGACCAGTGTGCTAAGGCAAAGCAGAATGAGATCGAACGCCTTCAGGACAGCAATAAAAGACTTTGGACATGCAACAGATGTGGCGAGTCACAAGCTTCAATGTCGTGGATATGTGCAGCAAACCACCTTCGTGTCCAGTGAGCCCAGATTGTGTTTCTCTAGCACGATCGTGTCTTGTTTACTAACGTGCGGCTATAAACAGGCATGAGATTAGCTATGAGACGGCCGGAGATGTTACGGCTAACATCACGATCAGCCAGCTACATATGATGACGGCAACGTACGACGCTCGATTCGTCTCCCTGTGAATACAGCATTGCACCACCACGATTTCTTGGGATCGCCGGTGGTTCCGCTCACCATCGCTATACCATACTCTGAGTTTTACAACTTATCCGAGTCTCGACTTGCTCTCTCACTGTGCTGTATTATAGTACTCTGCATGGAATTCGTTCCTTGAGAACGTTGGGCTTCCCATGTATTTAACAAAGTCGCAACACAGACAGTCGGCGCTGTAGAATCCATCGGTGTGAGCATTGAACCGGGTGGTCCAGTACTGAGTTGATAGTAATAGTAGTGACTGAGACGACGTATGAAGTGCCGTCGCCTGAAGTTGAATATGGTCACTACGGGGATACACCTCTGAGTGCTGCTCTATATACTACCATTGTTGAACTTTCCATATTCGGTGTCATACGTTAACTTATCAATCGGACAACCTATATATGGACTTGTGTTCTGCGGTGTCTGATTACATACGTTCTTTGATGGACTCTGCCTGGACTTGATCCCATGACCTCGTCCAGGCCCCTGTAGATAGTTCTAGACTACGGACCCTTCTAGACACGCTCCCTTCTGGACTCTTCTAGATAGTTCCGTAGATATGACTCACTCTAATGCCTGATGACTCAGGCTGACTAGGTATGACTCACCGCTCATGTGGTACGATTACTCATGCTCTCTCATGACTCACATGACCGGTTCCCCTCATGTATATATACTGGGCTGATGCGCCCTCTAATCTTAAGACTTTACCTCCTGTTCCCCTGTGTGCGCTTCACAGGTCTTTCCCTGGAGCTTCCCCTGGGTATTGTCTCGCTCTCATTAGCCTTCAGCCACTAACAGTTTAAACCTCCTCGCTTCAACAACCATCTCTCAACCAGTTCTGCTTTTTTATCTATCTGTGCCCTTGAATGATGACAGTAGCAGCTACAAAAGGAAGTGTCGCGTTGCGCGAACACCCTACTGTACATAACTCACCCTACTGTGCATAACCCTCCCTCGCTTCAGCGTCGGCACTTACTCAGCCCGACCATACAGGACACCCGTAGTAGCTTACATCCCGGCATGTATTACGTCTACATAGGGCTATGCCTTCGAGGACGTTAAAAGGAACAAAACCCCCAAAAAAGAAGAAATACAACGAAGGGTGACTCTCGGAGCGTGAACAGGGCCGGACCGCTTAGTGAAAAGGCTTGCGCAAACCATACTCGCGACAGCATACAAACGTTTGTCGCTGAGCTTACATCGAGTAATTCAACATAGTAGCAGCTTATGAATGCGAACAAGGGTTCAACGTACTACCAGGTACAATGCTACTAGTAGTAGCGACTTTTCTACATATGCCGTAAGCCGGAGTAGAGTGGATGATGTTCGTACAGGTATTTTCTGTGCCGTCAAAAAGCAATTGCCATGAAGACTGGTTTTGTTTCTTGCGATATGTATGGATTGCCATCATTGCGCTTGGACATGATGCATGAGTAGTAGGTCCTTGTGTAGTTACCCCGGAGGCATGTGATATCGAGGGTGCGGGGGTGGCGCCGTGCCGGAAACACTCAAGCACCTCAGTATTCTATTCCCGAGCCGTCTTCAAGCTACCGGCGACCCCCACCCATCTCTGACCTGTACTACGATATTCGTCTGCGTACATCATGGTTCTCACTCACGGAATACGAACACTCGGTGTTCTTGGTGCAGGCCAAATGGGTAAGCATACCACCTCCATATCACTTCCAATACGACGGGTCTCTAATGGCTGCACCCCGACGCTTGCCGGTCTACATGACCCCGTTCCTCACTTCATGGCATTCGGTCTCATTCTCTCGCCATTATAGGTTTGGGAATAACTTACGTGGCGGCGCTTCATGCGCGCGTGCCGGTACTGCTATACGACCGTTCGACGGCTCAAATCCAAAACGGACTGAGTCTCATGGACAAGCTTCTCGCGAAAGACGTGAACAAGGGCAAGATTACGGCACAACAAGCCTCCGAAGCTCGCGAAAGGGTCCAAGTGGTTGATCAAGACAAAGGCGTGAAGGCTATGCGTGACGTTGACATGGTCATCGAGGTAGGTCCCCACCGGCCTACTTTGTTCTGGACATCTGAGTGGGCGTGCTACAGGCAGTGTCTGAGAACCTGTCACTCAAACAAACCATATTCCGAGAACTATCAACTGAAGTGTCTCCGAGTGCTATCTTGGCTTCCAATACGTCGTCAATCAGTATCACGAAGATTGCTGCATCCACCATACCCGAAGGCAACTCCGCGGCAGACGAAGCAGGCAAGCGAAGCGCATCGCGTGTTGTCGGTACGCCGTACTGCCCTTGTCGTTTGGTCTCACGCTGAGGTTCACTGTACCGCGTAGGTCTACACTTCTTCAATCCAGTCCCAGTCATGGCATGTCTCTTGCTATCGCATGTGTCAAGAACAGGGTCGCTGAGATTAACCTTGACTTAGAAACTGGTCGAGCTTATAGCCGCGCTACAGACGTCTCAGGACACTCTCGATCGCGCACGTTCGTTTGCCGTTGCGTGCGGGAAGGGTGCGTATGCCCGTAGCCACCCTTGCACACTGCCGGATCCGGCTGATGCATCGCAGAGGTTACGACATCACAGGATGTCCCTGGGTTCGTGTCCAACGCACTGCTGATGCCATTCATCAACGAGGTGCGTAGCCTGCACCCAGACCACGCGTACAGAAGTGACGATTCAATCATTTGGCGGCTCTTGGGTGGCGATGTCGCTTGTACAGGCAATCATGTGTCTTGAGAAGGTGATACACAGTCATAGCACACCACTCATTCGGATTCTGATAGGGCGTCTTCAGGGTACAGCCACGCGTGACGACATTGACAAGACGCTCAAACTGGGTATGAACCATCCCATGGGCCCTTTGCAACTCGGTAAGTACTCAGCCCCGAGGCGGAGATAGACGACCGGTACTGACGAGGCATACGTACCAGCCGATTTGTGAGCTCACTACGCGCGCCACGCTAATCCCTATACTGACCGAAGACTGTCTTCGATCGTCAATGCCCACTACTCCATCGATCAACCGTGCCGACATCGTCCGCCTGCCTCGCCGCAAAAGCATTGGCCTCGACACCTGCCTCGCGATACAACAGACGCTTTATGTTGGCACCGGAGACTCCAAGTATCGGCCGAGTATCCTTTTGGAGCGCATGGTAGACGCAGGCTGGTATGGGAAGAAGAGCGGTAAGGGGTTCTATGAGTACCCGCAGTAAAGTGAAGGCCGTATTGAATGGCTACATCGTGCGTACAATGGCTTTGAATTGATACAGCGTCAGGAACTGACTTAGACCGCTCCGGATGCAGCCACCACACGCGGGGGTTTGCCAGCATTGCCACGCGTTTGTGCTTCAGACGGGAACGTGTACGTAGGTCTGCACGTGCCGAGACTGTCCTCGATCACCTCGCCGACATCGCATGCCCTTATCCTCGTATGTCAGTCTGCAGGGCAGTGAGGGGAATGGCGCTGCCCACAAACTTTCGCGAATATCGTTATCTGGGTGTCACTGCGCATGCATCAGTAGTCTATCAGAACTCTCGTTCCCTGCCAGTCCTACCGACTGGCTTCCACCCACACCTAAGCGTCTTGCATCGCCTAGAGGACGGAGCAATGTATCAAACCCTCAGCATTTGGAATGTGAGGTTCGTGCGCCTCGCTGTCAGTTGCCCACATACTAAACTGTTAATGCAAAGCAAAGCGACAATCTCTCAGTCGAACCATCTCTTGAGCATTACTGAGCCAACGGACCTTGCGTCCTATCGAGGAGCTTGTCGCTCGCGGAGCTTTCTCTAACCTCCGGTCAAATAGACTCGATCTTGATGAGCGGCCGTGCAGGACGCACCCCTTCTCGAGCAAGCTCAATCACGAGTGCTCCACAGGACTCAATCTACCAATCTCGGGATCGCCCCAGGTCTCTCCAGCTGAGTATCGGAACACGTCCTCATTGCTACCGTGTTTTCATGAGTTGTCGGTCCGGAGAACCTATCGCCACGGGGCTGCGCTGTCTTGGGTATTTTAGTCTACCCTGGAGCTTGGATGCGCGAACTGTGGAGACTTGTCGCATGTAGCTCAACTGCACTTCCTGCACGGCCCCAGAAGGTGGCAATAAGCACATGTCATGATGCTATAGTCATCGCCACGACTTACACCTGCACCCACAGGCCACGGAAAATTGTGATTGCGTGAGTGTCCCTGCATCTGCTGTCGGATCTATATCGTATCCCATTGAATCATGAACGTTCCGACTCATGGTGGACACTTGGCGCTCGTGTGAGCGCCGCAAAGACCGTACACCATGCCGTACTGTGCACAAGTCCTGCGGTCTTGCCGGTCTCCCACTGTAATATTAGAGATGCTTATAAGCTCGCACCGCTCGGAGCCTCTGTCGCTCACCTCCCAGTTTGAGAACTACCGAGCTCGACAACACTTCCCGTTACTCAATACCGTCATGTGCACCGTAGAATGGTGAGTACTCAGGTCTCTGGTCTGCGCGTTGGCGTCGCATGTCAACATGACTCTGATGATATACACCAGCTGGGGAAACCAACATCGTTATGGTAGCTGCAACGTACGTGCAGAACGAATCCAGTGACACACATGGCCTCAGCTGAGCCCATTCGTTCTTAGCACTATGTCAAGCAGTACGAGTCTGGCATCAAGAAAGACTGTGGATCACCGGTATGTGGGCTCAGCAAGGCCCACAAGCATACTGCACGGCAATGTAATTGCCCGAAGGTATGTATGATGTTCCGCTGCAGCGGCAAGACAAGGAGACAAGCTGATCGATGTGATGAAGGTGTACCACGAAGAGCAGCGGATAATCAATCTCATCCGCTACTACTGCGACGCGTGCAAAGCCGAGGGATGGAAGTCCCTCGAACGCGAGTCTGGCAGGCAGTACTGAGAAGGCTGTCATGGTCTCACGATATCATTATGTTGTAGCTCTATTTATCATTATGAATGCCTACCGTCGAATGCCCATATGACCGGCTCTTGACCGGCCCTACGAGCTGTGCATGCGCTGAGACTGGAGATGAGGTGGACGCATCTAGTCATATGATACGAGTATTGAGTGGGCTTCAGCACTTCATCAGATAGCGGAGTTCAAGGATTCTGCAGCGACAGTTAATATGGCATGTTGTACCCCGCGCGAAGGGCTGTCCACGAGTCTGGCTCACCTCTCCGGCTTCTGTAGAAGCTTCCCAAAACCTTCATTGCCTGCCCAAAGGTATCTGCGGCAATTGCGTTCTTCGCAATCCATTGAGGGAGCTTCGCACGTATGCGCGGCGATCCATACCGACAGTCGATCAGGATCAATGCAGCCCAGTCCCCTCGGTGACGAATGGCTCGTCCTTCATCATCCGATGTCAGTGCAGAGTATACTGTAGGCATGACGCACAGAACGCACCGATACTTTGGTTGACGGCATTCATGCACATATTCTCATACAACTCAGTGGCGGCATCCTTGCAGCCGCCGGGTGGTTTCGTCGACGCACCACCTGCGGTGAGCTGTTGCATTCTGTTCACATACTTCATCCGCTCCTGGAGCTCTGGGGACGCCAGATTGGCATACGGAAGGCCGATGATTATCACAGCGCGTGCGAGGTCGTCTGTGAAGTTCAGGCCTTCTGATAGCTTCGCACCGATGACGGCAAAGAGTAACCCCCCACCCTTTCGAGGACCACTGACGATGGGTCCAGTCTGTGGCTAGAGCACACATTATTGCCTGTGAAGGTCGACCCTATAGCACGGCTCACCTCCGTAGCTCGAACGGCAGCTGTGTACTCCCTCAGCACTGTTTCCACCTCCCCGCTACTTTGCGGTTCAAAAAATACCTAGAATGTGATTGAGCCATAATTCATCAACATCAGCGCAGGGAAGCGGACCTTCTTCTTCACACCCAGTTTTGTTACAAGACCGCTCTTTTTCCACTCCGCCGTTACCGCGTTGAGAAAGCTGTACGACGGCAGAAAGACAACCATTCCTGCGGGCACAACGTTGACCAGATTGAGCAGAATCTGCCCAAGTTCTGCAATCTGTAGTACTTAGATAAGTGCACGCAGCTCACGGTGCTGAGGTAGTCCCCATACCGACTGTTGGTTGTTCCGCTGATCGAACTTGAACTGTAGGTCTCCTCCTCTTGGACCCTTCTTCAATACTAGGGTTTGCAGGCTCGTTTCTGGTATAATGTGACCGCAAGAGAACGTAGCAAGTCGATCATTCGGCAACTTGGCGAATAGTTGTTGTACGACGTCAGATATCTGAGACTTGGTTTCAGCAAACGGTGCGAAGTCTGGTGAATGCTGTGGAGACCAACGGGGGACATGGTACCTCCAGCGAGTACGACGGATCGTGCGGAGTCCACGACATCCTGAAAATGGGTAGATGGGTTCAGCTGTTGGTATTTGATTTCGACTTGGTCATCCACGATCGACAGCGTCACCCGCCCATCTGTCCGGGGCAAAAGCTGAAGTCAGTCGCTGATGGGTGGAGAGGAGAGGATGCTACCGACCGTCATTGGGGGAGGTCAGGGACGTGATGAAGCTCTCCACGGCATGGAGGGGAGGACTGTTAGTCGCCAGCCGTGCGACCTTGGCCCGCTTTACGGGATCTGGAAACGGGTGAGGTCATCGAACCGCAAGCATCAGTGCTGTCACGCAAACACGCGTCGTGATGGCTGCGGCTGCTCACCCTCGCCCGCGGCCTTCTCCAGCGCCTTGACCGCATAACCCGATATCTTTCGCGCGATCTACACCGCACACAGGTTGAACGACGCTCGAAGTCTGAGCAAGTGACCTTCGTAGCATACCTTACTGTTCCGAAGATAGGTTTCTACCTCGAGCAAGTTCACGCCTTCCGACTTGCGTCCGAGCCTCTGCAGAAGCTCGCCAGGGGTCATGACCTCCACGCCCCGTCCACGCGTTTTCCCTGACCCCCCGCTGTGGGGGAGCGACCTCTCCCCCGATTGCTGCTCCGCCGGCCGATCGCTGCCCAGGTGACCAGGCTGCGCGGGTGGTCCCCCTTCCTGTCCCTGCCGCCACTCGTCTGCGTACCGCTGGAGCGCGTCTAGCAGGCCCATCAGGCGTGTCAGGTGCAGCGCGTGATCGGTCGAGAGCCGGGTCCGGAAGCGTGAGACGTATACGGACAGCTGCTGGCGCGCGGTGGATAGGGTGCGGAGGGGCAGGCGGGTGGTCGACAGGGAAAGTAGGGTGGATATCAAGTCTATATGATGCACAGTCCCTTCAATCTCTCCCGGGCCGCATGCGCTGTCGTCCGTACTCACTGTGGGCCTCGTCAATGATGACGACCTGGTCGGTAAGGTCCACGCCTAGAGCTTCTCGGGCGTTCTTCTGGAGAAGCAGGTTATAGGGAAGCAAGACGAGCTACCGGGGAAACATCGGGTGTCAGCCTGTACGTAGCAGCATCTCCGACAAGCCCAGCTGCACCTGTGCTTGGGGTATGGCTTTCCGCGAACCGAAGTATGGACAGACGTCGACGTTTCGACCTGCCTCCACCAAATCTTCGATGTCTTTAGGGGTGGCCTGTGTACAATCCTTAACTCGCATGAACGGGAGACTAGAAGCCCATCTCACGAGAATTTGGTCACGCAGGTCAAGCATCCGCCCTTCTTCCTCTAGCGGCGGTAAATGTGGACATCGACGCTTCCCCTTTTCTGCAGAATCCATCAGTACACGCAGGGCGGCGTGCGACAAAACCAGTTTCCCACCGCCAAGCATTTGTCGGCATGCTTCATCGATGTCACCAGTGCGTCGCCGCAGGTCTTCGTTGATGCAGAGCTGTTTCCGTGAGGCCAGTGACACTGTTCGTGCTGAACCACATCCTTCCTCCGTGTCCTTGTCGCTATCCTCGTCTTGTAGAGGGCGTTTCGTTGCTACGCCTAACCCCTGTGTGACGCTGATATGCTTCAGATCTGGTGCAGAGAGGGTGCAGACATTGAGGTTAATCCGTAGCTTTTGAAGCTCATGTAAGACTTGAGCTAGCTGCGAATGCGTCCGGGAAGCATAGTATATCTTGGTGCACACCGGCTCAGTCTCTTCAGTTGTCCCGGGGCGTGAGCCACTTTGTAGCCTGTGGGGACAATGCATGAGCATCCTGTGGGTGATCGAAGGCAACAAGAAAACCCCATACTTCTGCATCAGGGCGCGAACTGCAGGTGAGAGATTGCCATACTCGTCGTCTGACCGTCCTCCCCCTGCATCATCTGGCAGGAAGTCCTCATCATCTTCAGGTTGTATCACCTCATTCTCGAGCCTCTGAAGGGAGAAAAACCAATGGTCAGACAGAGTGGCACATTAGTACGACGCAGAGCAAGGGATAAGTTGCTCTAGGACAGTAACGAGGCTGAGAGGTCTGCGCAGAACAGAGAGCTGTATGTCACGGTGCCTCCCACTGGAGTTGAGACGACGAACGCTTCCACTATATAAGTGTGCACCGGCAGGCGCATACAGATACATGGCAAGGGTATGTCTGCCAATGCACGACGTCGACTTGGTAGTTTCTGGGTTCGCCCTCTGATCCAAAATATGCTCGCTCCGATGGTAACGGGATACTAGTAGGTCATTCGATCAAAGTACACACCTGTTTCTTCCTCACATGCGCACGAGCCATCTTCCTCATCTCAGCTTCCTTCTTCCGCGCTTTAGCCAGGCGCTCGGCGTTTTCGCGGTCTTCTGCTTCCAGTTCTCTTCGCCGCCGCTCCAAGGTCTGCTCGAGAACCCAAGCAGGACCTACCGTAGGTAGTGTTATGTTCAACTCAGTATAGGTATATTTATTCAAAGTAAACATGTTCGCTTACCATCGGTGGTAGTCGATAACGCGTTGAGCTGACCTTTACGCGCACGGTCTTGTTCGTCCTTCAACCACGTCAACGATGCGCAAAGTAAGCTGAGTGTCTTCCCCTGTCAATCGTATGTACGTCAATTCTCCTAGTTATGTTATATTCACGGAGAACTCACCGTTCCAGTAGGGCTTTCAACAATCGTAACCTTCTTATCCTCGATCGAGGCGTAAAGGTGTTGCATGAGTTGAAGCTGAATATCATAGGGTAGAAACGGAAAGGCGGGAAACTTGCTAGGTGTCTCTAGTTTAAGAGACATACCATAAAAGTATCTATGTATGTAGGGCTTAGTGTCGTCAAAGAGAGGACTGACAGCGGAGGAGGAAGGAGCAAGAGAGGGCGTGGCCTGAACGCGTCTGTGGCGGGAAACGCGTAGTACCACGATCACGTGCCTGCGTAACACATTTTGTATTGACTTACCGTGCTTGAAGCTCGCAGTATGAATGTTGCGCATAGAATGCAATCATAGGGCTCAGTATCTCGAACAATTATACTGATAAATCAAGAGATACATCAGCAGCAGACGGGCCTGATGGGCCCGTAGGAGTAGTAGGGGGCAGTGTGCGACGATGTGCGCACAAGCACAACACACTGAACATACGTATAGTTGCAATGTGCCATCATGACCACTTGGTGCCAATCAACTTCCATAGCCTCTCCCTGACCGATGTCCGCACTTGCTCCTCCTCCGCACGCTCCCGAGCAAGCCTTTCTTCTTCCTCTTGTCGCTTAAGCTCTGGCTGTAGAACAGATTGTGGTAGGGGGGTCCTCGCATTAGCCCGAGCACGCGCGAGAATCTGTTCACGTTTTGAGAGGCGGGGTGTTGCCAGCTCAGAGGACATCGAGGCTTCGACCTCGTCCGGAGGTGCAGTCAGAGCGGGGCCGGCAGACTCTGTGACCCTCGAGAAGACTGGTGTTTGAGCAGAATCAGCAGCGTTCGTTGGGGATGCAGCGAAGCTGGGCTCATTGGGCCAAGGTGTCGCATCCGCAGGGAAAGGCATCGTCTCCCTCGCCTCGCTCACGGATTCATCTTCCGTGGCTTCAGCTGTTTCTTCAACCGCGCCTTCCGTTTTCTTAACGTCTCGCGAAGCGCGCAGCTTTCTATGCGCAACACCTTGTTGCATCGTAGCCGAGGGGTGCGACGCATCAGGCGCAGGAAGTTGATAGAATCCGCCCCAGGAGTAAAATCCACCCAGGAAGCTTCGGTTAATCGACTGCAACGGTCTCATGCCTCGCAACTGGAAGGCGGCCTCTGCTCCGCACAACGTATATCAGCCCGTCCATTCTGACTCGTGCCAAGTAAAGGTAATCACGCACTCGCCCGCTCGACCCGGATGTCGACGGTAACCATCTGCTGGCTCTTGGTTGAGTCCGCTGCAGGCTGGGAGTTATCCTCGCGGAATACCGCGTTGGGGGAGACATAGTCTTCTGCTTGGAGGAGGCTCCGCAAGTCTTCCAGACCTATACCGCCTGGGGTCGCCAGGTCGATGCGTGGCACGTCGAGCTTCAGCAAGGACGGAGTCTCCGGGACGCGCGCAAACGAGGCGGGGTCCTCGAAATTGACCCAAAAGTATGGAAGGTACTGGTTGACGAGGTCAAAGTCCTGAGCGGAGACTGTCAATCTCCAGAGGAACTACAGACAACAATGGCTACTCACTCGCATTACACCGTACTCGCGGATCCTCCCGTAATGACGCTCCAGCCCCCGGACCATCGCCAGCAACTCAGGCATAGACGATATTCCCTCCCATGGCCGGACGAATACTGCCTGTGTTTGCGGGTTGACAGGGGAGTTGTCCGAGCTTCTCGAAGCCAAGTCCGGTGGAAAGTCAATGTCTAAGGGGTCGGTCTCGGTCGCTGTCGCGAGCGAACGCCGTGTACATTGTTGGAGTGCCCTTGAGCGACCAGCAGCATTCAAAGAGACTACGCTGCGTCGAATATTCGCATGGTACATGGTAGAGGACCGGAGGTAAGGAAAAGATCGGCGGTTCGCCAGCAAAGAGTAGTGAATGGTCACGCCAGTCACGTTCTGATATTGTATTGAAATATGCTGATAGCTTTACTATTGATATAGTGACTCTCCGCTTATTTACGTAGAACGTAGAAAGGCCTTCGTTCAATGGCCCGAGCGTTCACTCAAACTCGCTCAAACTGCTTTTGCACCGACATTTTCTCTTCCCCCCTTTGGCTCTACATCGACTTGTAGCGCATTGCCATATCGACTTCTCAGCCGAAACAGACAGAAAAAAACAAATTCAAGATTGTTGGGATTCAGCCACTTATTCCTGACGTAGATTGAACCCTGGCCCTTGTCTTACCAATGAACATCAAGCACCGGACTAACATGCTTCCAAACAACGCTGAGCCATTGACTATTGGAGGCATCGGGATACCCACTATGCAGTGGAGGTCGTATGCAACTGGCCCCGACCATCCGCCATCTGCGGTGGCATCAGCAGCCTCCAACGCCAGTAAGGGTCGTTTCGCACCCTACAAACAAGCCTTGAACGCCCTAGCGGAGCGTACGCGTACACCCCTCCCTTCCCTGATATTCTCCTTCGCCATTCTGCATGAGCTGACCGCGATTGTGCCCGTCGTGGGCATCTTCTTCGCGGCACGCACGCTGAACATCGGCGAGCGCGTGCTCAAGTCGTTCCCGGATAAGTTCACGAACGAAGCACGGTACCATCCGCCGAGGGACGAGGCGAGCTTCGTGCAAACTTTGGAGTCGCAGTGGTGGCTGGAGGGCAGGCAGATGGCTGAACGGGTGGGGAGGCGATATGGCCTGTTCGGATTCCCGAAGAAGGGTGCAGAGGGGGCCACAGCAGAGCCACAAGAATCTGTCCTCGCCAAGGCGGGTCCGGACGTCGTCAACTTCATCATTGCGTATCTGGCTACCAAGGTATGCCTCACACTGTAGTTTTGACAACCAGGCGTTGACCGAGCATTGGTAGTCTTTGCTCCCTGTAAGGGTTGGCTTATCCCTCTATTGGTCCCCTGGGTTCTCCCGGCGAGTAATAGAGCCTACTCGAATCGCCGTGTCGCGCTGGTTTCGCCGGAAGGCGTCATAATGGAGCTCTTGGTGGCACGCCTCGAAGCTACCCGTACAGACCCTAATGCTCGCATTGACGCGCGATGCTGCCCTCGGCAGCGCCTCTCAGATGTTTTCTCTACGATTTGGGAAATGACATTGATTACAGCGAGCATACAGAAAGAGCATCTAGAGCTACAAGCAGAGCAGTACGCAGTGTACAACAGCAAACAGTACAGCACATTTCACTTGTGGATAGCGTAAAACGCAGATATAACCTCGACGTGTCCATGCACAATCAGATAGATCCGCCTGTGTCCAGGCAGCGGCGGATGGTGGGGTCCGTAATGAGCGTGAGATGTTGTAGAAGAATACAGGTTCAAGCCTTCTTGCTGAACGAGAGGGTCCGGGTGGCCTTCTTTGCGCGTTCGAGGAAAGTCGGCTTGTCGTCGACGCCCTTGAACTTTGGCCAGTCCGGCGTGCTGACGTACCATGCGTGCCTTCGGGTGTCCTCGACTTGCCTCTCGCGGCGAAGCATGTTGTAGCTAGGACCGCCGTCCGACTGGTGGGCCCCATCAGCGTTGGCCACAGGGTCCTCATCGGCGTCCCCGACCAACGTAGTACCAGATTCGTTGCTGAGACGGCGCTGGCGGGCTTTGCGCCGGTCGGTCACGCGATCAATCACTACCCAACCAGCCTCATCCTCGCGCCCGACCAACTGCAACTCAGCATAGAGTTCGTTCATCCTGGATACCTCCCCGTCTGCATAGCCTCGACCTAAATGAGCGGGTTTTGCCGCACGCGGCGGGCGTGAATGAGTGTGGTGTTCGTCCTTGTGGCCCTTCTCCGGGCCCTTTGAGCTCCCCTTGTCGCCAGCGACACCCTTAGGACGACGTTCGGCTCCATCAACTGTCTTGACACGGTCATTACGGCACTGCGCGGACGCAGGAGACTGAGTGATCTATTTGGGGATTCGTGAACAAAGGACGACGATATAGGGGGACCCGGACTCACTGAGTTCAGCGCCTCCTGCATCTCGAGGGGCAGCGAACGACGAGAGGGCAAAGCCGGAGTCACCACGATCATGGGAATCCGGGTTTGCTCGACCGACGTTGTGTTCATACCTGACCGTGAGTCGATGGAGGAGATATCGGTTTCTGAAGGGAGTGAGGGGAGAGCATGCGCTGAGGCCAAAGTAGGACGAGCGCTCTCTTAAATCGCACCCACTCGCCACAGTGCCACACCGCCGTCCGAGATGCTATCGCAGTGGCAGCCACATCACAGGCATATCCAAACGTAATATGCGTACCGGTGCTGTGACGAGGGTCGCCAGACGTGACGCTATCGTGCTCGATCAGTACGCGATTGCGGGACTCACCAAGACAGGTGTATGTGGATCGCGACCGCCGCGCCGGAACGCCCTCGAACGGTAGGATCACCCGTCGTCAAGGAAATCCAGTATAAGAGATCGTCTAGAATAGGCGGACAATATTACAGGTATCTGCAAGGACAATGGAAAGCAAGCAGTCTGAAGCTTCACACCTGGATAGCAATCTCCCAGTCGCTGCTGACACCAACTCCCGGGTCCTTGATGACCAGCACGCTCGAGGTGCCCTGTTTCTTCGTATCCGAGGAGACACCGGGGTTGTACTCCCACTGCAGCTCCTTACCATTGACTTGAACGCTTTTGGGCTTCGCACCGAGGCCGAACACGACCACCCGCTCCACCCTCACGGTCGCGATGTCTCTCGCGAAGTCATTGGAGCCATTGTACGTAGCAAGGGCGACGCCATCCACCGCCTCAGCGGGCTTCTGCGCAGCCAGATCGCTGCTCCGGATTCGGAAGCCCTTGTTTTCCTTGCTGGCGGTGAACTCGCGCCAGATGAACTTGCCGTCGCGATGGGAGAACGTCTCGCCATCGTCCAAGTATAGCTCGCCCCGTGCTGAGCCACGAGTGTTCAGGGCAACACGGAGCGTAAATGGATCATTCTTCATGAGGACCGAAGACCGGCGGGGCCGCTCGCGAGTGGGGACAATTGATCCACCGCGGATGAAGAGAGGCACTTTGTCCAGCGCTGCCGGGACAGTCACTGTCTTGCCCTTGGATGCTCCTCGGTATGCTTCATAAGTGAAGTAGTCATAGTAGACCTGGCGATATGCGACATAAATGGAAGAACCCGGTAGTACATATAGATACGTACCTGGTCTTCTGGCAGATATACAGTTGTTTCCGTCACTCCCTTCTCGGTGACAGGTTTGACGAGCAAGCCACTGCTACCCAAGAAGTACTGGTCGTCAAGCGAGAAGCCTCCTTCATCCTTAGGGAACTCGATCCAGTGTGGCCGCAACACAGGGAGGCCAGTCACACTCGTCTCCCGGAAAGCGGTGTACCACACTGGGAGGAGACTGTAGCGCAACCGGAGGAACGAGCGGACGATACCCTTGTACGGCTCGTCAAGCAGGTACGGCTCGCGGCGTTTGGTATCGATATGCGCGTGTGCGCGGAAGAAAGGCGAGAAGATCCCCACACCGTACCATCGCACAAGCATCTCGGGCTCCGGGTTTCCAAAGAAGCCACCAACGTCAGCTGAAACGGAGCTCAGTGCTGTTGTAGTGGATTGTATGACAAGGATACCTACAGCCGGCGAAGCTGAAGCCTCCAACATTGTTTGCGAGCACCATCTTGACGCCAACGGCCATGTGTTCCCAGGTGCCGAGGTTGTCCCCGGTCCACATAGCTCCGAAGCGTTGCGAGCCAGCGTAGAAAGACCGGGTCAAGACAAACGGCCGCTTGGGCGGATCGGTACGTGCCATAAGAGCCTGAGACGTTAGATTGGGCTGTAACACAGGTTAGGCTACGAATACGCAGACTCGGCAGGCTACATACAAGTAGCATCCCGTTGATATTGTGGATATCACGGTGCTCCCAACCCCCGCAGTGAACGTTGTCGCGGGGCATGCTGATCTCGGGTCCGTTGAAGACCGATGGCTGATCGACAAACTTGTCAGCACACAGGAGACTTGCGATTAGCAAGCGCATTCACCTCGTTCATGTCGTTCCAGATGTACGTGTCAACAGTGCTCTCAGTCCAGGACCACTTGTCTCCCTTCTCAGTCTTGAATAGTCCTTTCCACCAGTCCCAGGACTTGGGGTTGAAGAAGTCAATCCAGGCGCTGCTACCGCTCCAGCACCACCCTTCGTAGTTGTTGTCGCCACCTGCAGACTTGACCAGAACATCGATGTCCTTGGCTTCTTTGTATACGGGATAGTCTTCCGAGCGCTTCAAGTGAGGATCAACAATAACTACCATCTGCAATTCACGAGTTAGCGACGGGTAAGGTCTTGTGACGAACCGCCATACCTTGCGGCCGATGGCCTCTACATCGTGCATCATATCAACAGGGTCCGGGAAGTTCTTCTTGTCCCAGATGAAGTACTTGTGCTCCTCGGCGTACTCGATGTCTAGCCAGAAGACATCTACTGGCATATCCTCTGCGTCGAACCGCTTCTGCACGTCACGGACGTCGTCCGAGCTGATGTAGTTCCACCGGCACTGGTGGTATCCGAGAGACCAGTGGGCGGGAAGGGCAGGCGTTCCCGTGAGCCGCGCGTATTGAGCAAAGACATCTGCGGGCGTCGGACCAGGCATGATGAATACATCAAGGATGCCGGACTCCGATACCCAGTGTGTCTCCGTGGAGGTCTTGGAGGGATGTCCAACATCGATCCACGTCTCCGAGGCTACCGCGTTGAAAATTGCGACGGTTCCTTCTGCGGAGTGTGCGTGCATGAGTGGAATGGAGCCGTACAGAGACATGGGGGAGTCGGCGAGGTACTCGAAGACGTCCGTGTTGTACAGCCGGTACGGGTCGGAGTAGTACGCGTCCTCGCCAGTCGTCGTTGGTAGGTCTAGCCGAGTGGCATGTTGCGGGATACCATAGACATGCCCATGGCTGGGGAAGTCAATGTCAATGGACAGAGATTCAGGACCTGGGCGTAGCTGAGAACTATAATGAAACACGAGAGGAAATCACGCGTACCCTTCGGCTTAGAGTCTGTCCACGAACCGAACTTCTCCTCCCAGAAGCCGTCTTCTTCCTCGCCCTCGAACCAGGCCCGGCTGTTTACCTGCATGACGACCTGGGAGTCGTCTGCCGGCGCGTCAACAGGTGCGCCCTCCTCGCTAGCGGCCTTGGTACGGAAGTGTTCCATGTGAAGGAGGCCACGTCCATTGAGTACGACCTGCGCGTGCCCATTGCGGTACAAGGTCACAGTGAGGGGCTCGTACGATACCACGACCTCGGTGTCCTTATTCGCGCCGTATGTCGCGCGAACATGCTTCGGGCCCACAGCCCACTTGACGTCGGGGCTTATGGTGGGCTCTGCGATGAGGGCCCACGACGCCGCTTCGTCATACCGCTTCCTGAGGCCATCCACCTCGTCCATACGCACGCGCACGACACCGTCGTCGTGCACACGTACATCAAGCGCGAACTTCACGTCGGGGTAGAGCGACGACTTCACCGCCGCGGTGAATGAGGCCTGCTCGGGTGACACTGCAACGCTGGAGGGGTCTACGGAGTACGGGGATCTCCAAGTCTGGCTCTCTTGCGCCCGCGCAGACAGCGCACGTCCTCTCCGGCAGAACGCAGCCTGCGAACATGTCTTGAAGTCTTGCGATTTCACAGCGAGGGTAACGGGAACGAGGGCTAGTAAGAGCAACGAGCCAACCGCTCGCATGGTGGGCCTCACTTCTCTGTCGTCGAAGTGAGGTGTTTTGAGAGACGACGACGACTGTCGTAGAGGTTGGTGTAGAATAGAAAGGTCGAGTGTATGAGGGCGCCGGGCCAAGCGCGCGGACTGGGACACGTATGACGGACTCTCGGGCCGCTTGAGCCAGCTGCAGTACCACTATGTAGTAAGTAATGAGGGGTGCGCTTGTATGCCCAGAATATCACTGTAACGCTGTCGTTTTGAGCATGTATATTATGTATGAGGATGTACCAAAAATGCATTGTGCATTAGCCTCTGAGTAGGTACAGTGCCTGGACACGTAGCAATGCAGCAGACATCCTGAGCATCCATTGTAAATATATCTACTAAAGCCTGAGCCAAATATGTGACAGTTCAGGCGGTACGTAGGTTGTTGACTCTTCCACTACTGCAATATGGCCGGTCTACTGAGGCAAGTCTGCGTTCCTCGCTACCTGTGTGTGCTAACCCTCCCAGGCGACTGCACGAATCGGACTCCCATCACACCCAGCGAGGCTCAGAGGCAGCAGAGAAACGCGTATCCGCGCCCAGCCGCTCTCGACGACTCGCTCCAGCCCGCATAGGTTTTCCACTATAACGCCTCCCGCACGGAGGACGACCCGGTGCACCGCGGCCGTGTCCCCTCCCTCAGACAACCACTCGTCCGGGCTGATTGTATCCGCGCCGATGACCCGCACACCTCTCTCCAAAATGCGACGGGCAGCATCCACGTCCAAGAACGGATGGTCGCTGTACTCCGGCTTCCCAAAGCGAGAGGCCCACCCCGTACAGAGGAGAACGACCGTGCCCTCACGCATCCCGTCCTCGTATCTCGCCAGGTCTGCCCACGTAATGGGCTCGTGGGCGCGCTTGCCGCGGACGTCGACGACCAGCGCGGGCGCGGCGGCGAGGAGCGCGAGGTCGAGCTGGTCGACGGGGCGCGCGTCGTCGTAGAAGTGGTACGGCGCGTCGAGGTGCGTGCCCGTGTGCGTGCCGAGCGCGAGCGTGTGCACGTTCGCGAATGCGCCCTCCGCGAGCTTGAACGTGTGCGCCGCGCTGTACTTTGGGTGTCCCGGGCACGCGGGCACGCCATCCGGGACGAGGGGGTGGGTGAGGTCGATGATCTGGCGCTTCGGAGCGTGTTCGAGTGCGGAGGCGTCGCCCATGCTGGTGTGTAGGTGTGCGAAGACCGCGTGAGGATGGTTCACTAGAGAAAGGCGAGTTTATGTGCACGAGCGGGACGCTGAAGGTTAAAACTCGGAATGAAGGACATTGCTGGGACAGCACGGGGAGTCGGGCCGACGGGAAGACAGTTATAGTTTCGCGATAGACAGTGCTCAGGTGCGGCTGACCCCTGTGAAGACCTGATACACTGATTTCGAGCGTTTGTTATGCTGTGCCTATCCGGAATGGCTGCAATTGTGGGCGCCAGCGGTTACAACACTGCAAGCCAGTGAGGTCATGGGTCCCGAGTCCCCTCTGTCGTCCCGCTGGAGACGGAACTTCATTCGTCTCATCAGCACATGTAGAGTCAGGTTATATCAGCGAGAGTGGCGCAGGACAGGCTGAAGCATTGTGACATTGGGGTCGTTGCTTCTTCGCAGGGACTGTCCGAGTCCTAGCCATGGACACGGGCACCTGACAATGTTCGTGGCGCATGAGCATTATCATTTCGATATCGCAGGGAAATGCGCTCACAAGGCACGGACCGTTCTACTGACGTACGGGTGCCCGTCTGTGGGCGAATGCTCGCACCGGTGACCCATCGCAACCACCGATCTTCAATGGAACCAAGTTGACGGTCCACTCGCCGTCCTGAATAGCCTGTAGATTGGTGAGGTTCTCTGGAATGATGCCCCTGGCACCCAATATAACTTGGTGCGCGGCGGAGTCTGATTCCGTTCCAGGCTCTACATGGGTTTCATCCGGGCTGAGTGTGTCGACGCCGATCGTCCTAATCCCAAGTGATATGCTCTCTAGCAGCCTGGCTGGACAAGTCAGCAACCACGGCAGGACCAAGAAAAAGCATGAGAAAGAGACCTCGTCGATACGCTTTCCATCTTGGAAGACGTGGTAAGGCGCGTCAACGTGCCTGTGTGAGAGCCCATCGAGATGGATGCGACGGTGTTTCCGTCGGGCTTGATGGTCAAGAGGGGGCAGCATCGAAAGCTAGGTTCGTCAGGATATACTTGTGGGTATGCGAGAGGTCGACATACTCTTCTGGGCCATGGCAAATCGGGCTCAAAGAGAGTGCAGCGGCAAGACTCGGCAAGGATCGTGAAGTGACGCGAACACGTGATGCCCCGCGCAGTTGGGCGCTTTCAACTCTCGCGGTTGATCTTGAGCGCTAAGGACTTCGCCACACTTCAGCTTTCTCAGAGCCTCGAGAACTTGTGCATCTTCATCAACGACTAGCAGCCCTGGCAGTTTTCGTATCTACTGGAGATAATAACATGCACGAAAAGTATAATGAAGACGCGAAAGTTGTCCCAACGGGCTCACAGCCGACTCACCGCTTGCTGTACCGTGGGGCTCTCTCGCTGCCAGACTCCAATCTTCTCCTTGACGGGCTAAGTTTCACCGCTTCTCTCGGAGCTGCTGCACTTGCTGCACCTGGGACAAAAGACAATCATGACCTATTTAATCATCCTCTCGCGCTCGCCCTGGAGAGTATGCGTGGCAGGCCGAGTCTGCATCTCGTAGGAACTGTGGAGATGACCAAACTATGGGTGGACGAGAAGAGTGCCGGTGTAGTACAGCTGTGAGTGCCTGCATAGTCTGATACCCCTTGACTCACATTCGACAGTGACATCCATCCAAAGGCCACACTGAGCCGACTGTACTTTGAGAATACCTTCTGCCTCGAGCCGATCACTTCGCCTACTGGCCGGAGCGATTACGGAGTTCGCATAAGCTTGAGCGACACCGGTACGTCCACCTACCTCACATGCATATTATACACCTGACACGCACGTCCCCAGGCGACTCTAATACTGACGACGACATCCTCGTCTACGCCCAACTCGACTCCACCACGTCCGACGTCTTCTCCAGCCCCCTCACCCCTCCCTCAACCTCCACGTCAACTCCTCCATGCATACGTCTGCTCGTAGCGAGAATCCTCCCGGGTCCACCGCCCCCACCCATAGTGACGCGTCCGCGACCGGACGACCCCACGCCGCGCGTGCCCACCTTGCCCACGCCCGCCTCGTCCAAACGCAAGCGCGACGCCTCACCCGCCGCGCGCGACAAGAAGGCCAAGCCCCCCGCCGGGAAGGAGAAGGAGACGTACGACGCGGAGGCGATGCGTAGAGCGCGCGAGACGATGACGCGCATGCCGAAGGCGACCTCCGCGCCTGCCGTACCGAAGGCCACCAAGGAGGGCAAGCACGTCGAATTCAAGGTGCCGACTCTCCCGTCGCACGCAAAGGCGCGTCAGGCGGGCGAAGGGCGGGAGGCGAGCGAGAGCCCGGTGGACGCGTTCAGCTCTGCTGTGCTCGCGGGCGGCGAATTCGCGACGCTCTCGGAGGACCAGAAGGAGAAGACGAACAAGACGGTACGTCGTGCTTTTCTCTGCCGTACGCGCCGCTCACGCCCGCTCCCGCGCAGGTCGTTAAGCAGGCAGTGGTGCGGTGCTTGTCGGACCATGCGATGACGAAGCAGCACCCCGAGTTCCACGACGTGTTCCAGTACATCTACAGGGGGACGTGCTTTGCGTTGGTGCGTACGGCCGTGGCTCTCCGAGCGCCCCCCACTGACATCGCGCCCAGAGAGCTCAAATGCGTTCGTCACCCGTTGATCTCTGGAACGTGTACAAGCTCGTGGATGCACATGCCAAGCTGTATGTCCCTGGAGGGGACCGTGGCCCTGTATAGCGCCTTCAACAAGTGCACAGCCTCGTTTTTGGTTACTCTTGTACTATCATATCATATTCCCTCACATATCTGTACTGTATCAAGCAACGCACGGCTCTTCACACAACGGACAACAGTCCATCCTCGCGCATATAGAAACCTTACACCATGATGTCATTGCTTTGCTATTGCCTCATCACCAATCCCTTCTCTCTACCTGTCACTGATCGATCCTCACAGATCCACGACAGCACGGATGCCGTGGAGGTGCATGCCGCGTCCTCGAGCCGCGAAGCCACCGCGACCACGCCCGCCAAAACCAAAGGGCGCCTCCGGGATGCCGACGAACTCATGGGGGAACAAACCGATGTGCACGGGACCGCCTCTTCCGCCCCTCCCGCGGGCTGGGCCGCCGCGCATGGAGAACTCGGGGCCCCGTCCTCTGCCGTGTCCGTAGACGTGCGCGCCTCCGCGCTGGTGGCGATAGTACTCATGGTGGCGGTGATGTCCGTGGTGGTGGCCGCGGTCGCATCCGCCGTGGAAAGGGAAGTTGTCGAATCCATTGCGATGCTCGGGGGCGGGGGTGGGGGCGTCGGCATGAACTTCAGGGGATGCGCTGTGCGGTGGGGGGACTGCATGGCTCATACCAATAGGCCCCCGATCATGCGATACGAAGGCCCGCCAGCTCCGCCAGCGGGGATGAGATGGCGAGAGCGGGACATGGGCGGAGAACATGCCGCCGGGAGGACCGTGGTGACCATGCCCGAAGTGATGATGTCCATGAAGGTGATGTCCGCTGAGACCATCGCGTCCTCCACCTCGCCCACCTCTCAAGCCACCGCGACCGCGGGCAGCGAAGATTGCCCGCATGGGGAAGATAGGGGGACCTCTTACGTGGGGAGGCGCATCGTCGGCGCGCTCACCGGGTGGACTGCCTGGCGGCGTAGACATCGTACGGTCTGAGTCCTCAGAGGCACGCAACTCACGAAGGTCGCGCACGGCGAAGAGCAGCGTCGTCGTGTCGGTATTATCAGGAAGTGTGGTTAAGAACTCACGGAGCTCGTCCTCAGAGCTCATGGTGATCTCATCGCCATCCGCGTCGACGTACGCGAGGGCGGCAGCGGTCTCAGGGATGTCGAAGAGGGTCTGCACGCGGGCTGCGAGAGTGGCCCACGTCGGGAGGGCGTCGAAGATGGCGACTTGGGTGGTGCCGTCGAGGTGAGCAAACTCGATGTGAAGCTGGGGGGTAGACATTGTCGTTGGATGTGACTTGGGTCTGGAGACTGGTGGGGGAATCCTGGGGCCTTATATACGACGTTGTCGAGTCAAGATGGTTCGGAACTTGAGGATGCCGCCCCGACGCGCAATACGCAGCATGGGCTGGCGCTCGGCGAACTCACAGGCAGTACGCCTGCGAGCCGCTGCGGCGTACAGCCACTGGGGCCGTGATAGGAAAGTCTTGACTTTACAGGAAGGTGTTGCTGCCGCCTTGCCGCCTGGCCGCGCAGACCCACTGACAGCCTCTGACCCGGCAGTTTTGCATGCGCACTTTCGAACACTGCTGGTCCGCTGTCCATCGTGTTGCGAGTCAGGCAGGAGTGTGTGGCGGCTCCCCGGATGCACCTATGCAATCTACAAAGACGACGTCAGGACTCAAGAGCGGGAGGCGAAGCCGGCAACGTCGCTTGAGATAAGTAGAGGTATTGGCCTGTGCGAGAATGCAAACAGCAACCTGGGCAGCCAGGACAGATGGCGAGCTCACCAAATGATAGCAGGCAGACTCTTCAGTCTCAAAACGGCGCGTGGGTGTACGACGAGTGTGAGTGGCATTGTATTTTACCACATCGGAGAAGGCCTACTTGGTATGAGTCGGCATCTACGAGCGCAAGGCTGCAATGAAATGCGGCCGTTCTCAGCTAGAATGGGTAGATTTCGGTGAGATAACACAAATCAAGGCTGGTTGAACACTCACTGACACCTTTCCAAATTGTGCGTTGTCGACTGAACCTGCCGTCCCCAACGGCCCAGTTAAAGTCGGACGCCCCAAGGTAGCGGGATGAGCAATGCTGTGCTCGGATACCGTACAATAATACTACCTATTACTGACTGGAGTCATTGCGCAGATGCCTTCTGTCACATTTGTATGCTGTCGTATCTAAGTGATTATTATGGGTGTGCTCAATTCATCCGTTCGTTCGTTCGTTCGCCGGGCTACCCACCCCAACGAGCGGGTGCCGAGAGATCCGAGATTGCTGAGATCTGATTCTCCCTGCCAAATACGGTTCTACTAGACTCGATCCCAGTCTGCAGGGGCGTTGTCTCGTTTTGGTTAGACCGTCTCGTTGTAGTTAGACTGCGATCGGCTATGATGGGATCGGCGGAGTGGGAAAACGAGCCAACTGGCGAAAGGGAGGAGTGACGCGACGGAGTTTGAAATCTTGACGCCAGAAAGGCTGGGAACGAGCCTACGGTTCTACGGCGCTATGCTTTCCTCGCTCTCACCGCCGCGTCGTCACGTCGCCGATTTCCAAAGCCTAGGCAGCATAGCCAGCCCAGTCGAGAGCCGCAAGGTGCAGGAGCTCTGCGAATCCACCTTCACCATCTACCATCATCCAGTCCTCCAGATCGTCGTCATCTGAGCTGAAATCGTCTTCATCATCTCTTTCCCACACTGCGGGTTCCATGACCGAAGACACCGCAAACAGTGCTCCAGAGACAGCCGCGGCTTCTGCTTGCACCTGATGTAGAGCTTGTCGAGGCATGGTGTGCGGAAGAAACGATGTGGGGCGAACATTCACCTGCTGCTCACATCGCCATAACATAGCGTCATCCGTCCGTATTAGCTAATCAGTGGTGGATCGAGTCGGAGCGATCTCGGATCTCTCGGCACCCGCTCGTTGGGGTGGGTAGCCCGGCGAACGAACGAACGAACGGATGAATTGAGCACACCCTATGACGGCATGTGACATAGTCGGACGTGCTGAGTTATCATCGGTCCGAGAACAGTTTGTCCCCGCTGTACCGCGTGGTCGCTTGCAATCTCACCTTCGACGACGACGACGACGGCCTCGCTCCTTCCGCACTCCCGCCGCTGAATATAGGAGGCCCCGTCGATCCCAGCACATGCGCCCGGATATTTGATCAGCTACCATTGTCAACGACGCTCCTTTGTCCCGGTCCAGCCTTGAGGCGGTGTTGCCTCCAGTTGCCGCCGAGTGGCACCGATCCTTTGTCTTTCTGCTTGTATTTCTCTCTGCACAACCTTCTTTCTTCCTTCTGACCCTCCTCAATGTCGACGCCTAGTCCGCCATCTGATGTCGATGCACAGGAGTCAAGAGTAGCGTTGAGGGACTGGTCAAGAGCATCGTCATATCGCTGTGTCTCCTGGTCTTACCCCTCGAGGCGTACGCCACGTCCGTCGAGAATACCGATATTCAAACCACTACTCGCCGGGGCAGGCGTCTGTGCAAGACCACCGCACTACCACGATCTCCTGTACCGGACGTGGCGCCGCAGGTCGCCGTCCATCGAGGACGACGTCGAGCTGAGTTCCAGGCTCGCAGGAGTCAGATTGGTAGAGGATACGATCTCTCGCTATGAACACGACGTGGGTATCGCTCCCTTCCTTTCCGAACCGGTTACCGCTTCCGAACGGACGCTCTTCTGCGGCACGCTGGACGACAACGACGTCGGTACAGTGCAGCAGCACTGGCACGATCAGGTCGAGGAACTCCTAGGTGGAATTAGCAAGCGTCTATCCACTTCGTTTGAAGAGATCGTCGCAGCCGCTGGAGGGCCGGATAGCAAGATGTGGGACCTCTCCCTACTCGATAGCCCGGAGCTCAGTGAGTCTGAACTGTCCTCTGAGTCAGACCCTCCGCCGTCTACCCCTCGCGCCTCTCCGCCATCGCTTCCCTGTGGTGCGAAAGACGCCTCTGTTGACGTTCTGCAACCACACCCGACGCCTCTCAGCGCAAAGGCCGCTACGTTCATTCCACATGCACCTTCGCCATCATCCATAGCCAAATCGCCGTCACCGAACCATGAGTTCGCCTTCCCATCCCTGAGCGCAGACAACCCTGCTGCGTCTCCTGCAGCCCGTAAGCGGTCGCTCCTGCTCAAGGACGGTGAAGGATTCTACCATGCTGCGGAACCGGATGCCCGCAGCTCGACGCCGCGCCGCACCCGTGTCTCCGCCGATCTCCTTCCTGCATTCCTCGCGGACGCTTCCAGCGGAACTCGTAGTCGCTCTCGCAATGCGTCACGCACTCGGGAGATGGTAGACCGACTCAGGTCTGGGCGATGGAATGGCAAGAAGAGCGACAAGACGGCATCCAGTTTGGAGCGCATGCCTGAGGGCAAGGTACCAGCTGCGGAACGAGCTTCGTCCTCTGAACGCAGCAGTGCGTCGGGCATGTCGATTGACGGCGATGGTTGGATCAGTGGTCCTTCGTCCAAGTCCTCTGAAGACGGTTGGATCGACGGCTCCGTGCAGCCCCCCGCGCCTAGCACTACGCCTGCCCCTATTCCGGCACCGACCCCGGCGAAGAAGGAGGCCCGTGCACGTAACCAGAAGCATTCGCACAGACGGTCTACGAGTAGCGCAAGCTCGCTTTCTACGGCGGCTTCTGCCCCTCCGGCGACTCCCATCCAAGCTGCGCTTCCAGTGCCAATGGCCGCCATGCCCTTACAGCCTGGATTCTTCGCTCCCGGCCACACCCCTGCGACCCTCATGAACCTGCGTGGTTTCCCGTATACGCTGCCCCTGCGCACGCCCGGGATGAGTGATGCGCAGTATCTGATGCACATCCAGAAGCTGCAGCACGACCAGTGGAACTACCTGCGCGCGGGGGGCGCCAATGCGTTCGGGCCGGCTCCGTATGTCGGTTATCCGCCTGCGCCGGTCATGCCTGTCGTTTACGGGGCCAAGTGATATGCTTGTTGGTCTTGAATGTGCGTGCTCGCTGCGTGTGTGCATGGCCCATCATCTCGTTGCTGACGCGTTGCTCGCTTAGGCTCCTCGCCCCTTGCTATCGCGCATACACGCACCCCATCGCACACGCACCATCCTTCTCTCCTGCTCTGCCCCCCACATATGCTCCCTTCCATGGACCGGCCCCTGCTCCACCACTGCTTGCAGTTGTTCCACTAGTCGTCATCATCTCACCGGTAGTCTAGATCGCACAAACACAAACTGCACGTCATCGCTTCGTTCGCCCCTCTGTTTGTCTTCGTTCCGACTCCACACTCCCCTCTCGTTGTCATAATCGTATTTTCTCCCTCCCTTGCTTAGAAGATTCGTTGTTCAGAAAACGCATAGCAAATCACGTAGCACGTATGTATCTTCCAATCGCATTCGCTTGTCTTTTGACGGACGCTTTTGATCTTGTTTACGCTTGCCGTGTGTTGTACTCCTGGTTGTATGCGGTATATTATTTGTGCTGTCCGTCAGATCGTCGTCTGAGTCACGGCTGGTGAACGAAGATGATAGACTTATTTAAAGGTGAAGCAGATGCTACATTGTTTGGCATGTAAGTATTACAAAGTTAGAAGGAGATCATCCGGTTCCAAGCCCAGCAACCTGATCATGCAATGCGCAGACTTGGTCTGACAATGCCAATGATGCCCACACGCACAGCGTTATCAAGATGTAGGCAGATTTGTGGTGCGACAGAGCTGACCACAAACTCTAATGCACGGGTGACGACTTCATGTGAGGTTTCCTTGCCTCAAAGGCGTCATCGAGATACTACGCCGTAGGTGAGCCAACGGCGGACGGACGTTGGTTCGACATAGGCGCGAAGAACACGCGCGGCCTGTGCTCCTCGGCCACAACGACGGAGTCCGTGTGCTCGAGTCGCTCCTCGGACACCCAGATCTCGAGGCGCCCGCAGCCGATCTGCTGGAGGAGCCACTCGTGCTCGCGAAAGTCGAGGTCCTCCTCGAGGTGCTGACGCGCCGCGATGCATGCGGCCGCTGAGCGTGCGGCGGCGACGGGAGTCAGGGCGGGCGAGGGCGGGCAGGACTCGGGCTCGGCGGGGGTAGGTGTCTCTGGGGTAGGATCACCCCAGGCACTGGCATCGTCAGGGTCGCCACTCAGGCTGCTCGTCTCAGAGTACGAGTCGTCGTCGAGCGGGCGTGGCGAGAGGTTGAGACGAGGGGAGACAAGGGCACGCGTAGGGTCCGCGCGGATGATCGTGCGGACCGTATCGTGCTGCGCGCCGCGAAACACGAACGAGTGGCACACTTCGCCGCCGGGCGCGCTGCGGTCGGGGCCGGGCTCCCCGTCATCTTCGAGGTCGAACGAGTCGTCCGGCGCGTGCGCATCTTCGAGGACCGAGCACCACGACGAGCCCGTCAAGTCCTCCAGTTCGTCCGCACGCTCCGGGATCGCATAGAGGTCGGATAGGAAGACAGTGTCCGTCGCGTCCCCCGCGGGCCCGTGCAGGAGGCTGGGGTGCGGGCCGACGGGCGCAGTGTAGTCGACGAGGGACGCCCAGGGGAAGGGCCGGGCACGGTTGTCTAGGAAGGGGATGGTCCACTGGGCCGGAGCTCGTCAGAGACCGCGCAGATGGACAATGGAGGGTCGCCACTCACGCTGGTCTTGTCCACGAACGGGAGCCGCGTCAACGCGTATGCTGTACCGCTCATGGTGGGTGTTCTGGTAGGTATGCTGTTCGACTATGACTGGTTGTCGGTCTGATTGAGAGGTAGTGGTGGGTGTGGTTGGAACCAGCCGGTGGAAATACGAGTATAAGACTGGTGTGGCTTGATTACCATTTCTGTCTCCCAGACGGTCTTCCTTTGTTCGTGGGTGGGTCCAATTTGGTAAGTGGCGACATATCGAGTGACGACCCACTGGTCCATCGTATGGCGAATATCTTCCTACTATGCCCCCGAAGGACATTCCCAGATGTGCTGAATTCTATGTGGATGAAGCGTGCGGGTCGTGGACGCCTCGCTGCGACGATATCGCTGTTCCAATGTCTGGGAGATCAGACATGCACGTCCGTAGGAACATACCGCGTACACCATCGCGATTTTCTGCGGCCAGACTTAGGGCGCTCGTTGTCTCGCTGTCGGTCTCATAGTCTACGATCCTGGCAGGGTCGAGAACGACACGAAATATGGCCACCGTACGCACATCTCAAGGCTTGGCTTGCTCTGCATTCCGGCCGCCAGCGAGTTTGCGATATGTTGCTATCCGCACAGCAGTGGTGGAGGCTCGAATGACATCGGGACGCCGGGCACCGACGGGGGAAGTTACCAAGCAGTATGCGTAAGAGAACATCGCACCGACATGGCGCAGTCATCGATGATTGTGGTGATGTACTCGTAGCGCGTGGCACTGGTAGCTCGAAGTGAGCCTTACTCGGACGAGGCGCGGAAGCCGCAGTGCACGGGGCCGAGGGAAGAAGTGCGTTCCTGTAGCGTCGCACTGGTCGCAGGCAGGCAGAGCAACCTATACGGACGTGAGTATCTATCAGTTCCGTCTGTACGATGTACGTCGTTCATTGGCTGGCATCCAGAGGCAGGCAGGCCCCGTATCGACACGCTAGACGCGTACGTGGTCGACAGCACGATTCGCTTTGGCACTTGCCGGCGAAGTGGCGGTGGCCAGGCTCGCCTCCGCTCCGACAGGCATCGAGCGGCTGGAGGTGTTAATATGTTTCGATACTTGACATACAACAGATCGGGCCTCCTTGATTGGGCTGCCTCTAGGGATGGTGCGTATGTGTCAATCATCTGCCAAACTGCCTCATCAATTCTTCGTCCCAGCAACGGTGTCGGCGGGGGAGCTTTGGTACAAGCTCAGCGGCCTGACACCACTTTCCAGTCTACTCACCAGTTTCATTGCGGTCCATGGGGATGTGGTCGTGGCATGGCCTTCAAGTCCTCCGACCAGCACGGACATAGGTACCTACCAGTGAGATACTCGCAAACAGTCTCTTGATTAACATCTTGGTGGCTGGTGAGACCATAACCCGTAGTGTGATCTGTTGCCGCGGCACCACATACCATTGCCTGCTGCTATGCAAAAGATACAAGGCGGTACATCTCCAAAATGGCTTCGGGTGCGTAGAGACGCATAGTTGTTAGTAGGGTGCAGGATACCGAGCTTGTTGAGTGTCGGGAGAACAGATTATCTAGCAGACTCGTTGCGCCTGGAAACGATGTAGTGCCCGAGCAGCGGTCTCCTACAGAGGAGTGCAATTGCACGCTGATACACAGTGGGACCTTCACGTGATGCAGTAGCATGCGAAATTGAATGCGAATTTGTTTTCGTTTTTGGCGACGAACGCGTTGTCGTCGCCGACCACGACGACCACGGCGACCACAAACTCAACATCTGCCAGTGCATTATCTACCAGCATCGCGACTAGTGACTTTCGTCATCTGGCTTGGAAACTGCTTGAGGGGCAGTGATATCTCGCTCCCCACCTTCCGATTGAGCTGGGATGACGTTCGCGACGCCACTGCCTGCAGACTTCACTGGCCTGTATCGCCTCTTTCTGCGAGCGACTGGAGCATCGGTTCTGAACAAAGGATATCCGACTCAGCGTCTGCGAAGGCTTTGGAGACCGAGCTTTGACAGCGCTGCACAGGTTGTACATCGCTTGCAAGACGCGGCATTGGAAGAAAGCGAGCGGGCAAGTCTGCAGAGCTGGTATAGGGTGTGGGGGACCCGAAGTAAGTAATTAGACCATCACCGGCTGAGTGACAATGTTAATGCAAACACGACAATCAGTCGACAATACGCTGACATTATTGTCACTCTCTGCGCAAAGTCGTGGGCTTTCGCACCGTATCACCCGTAACCTCGGCCATCTCGCTTCGACGTACGATTTGAACGGGGGCCGCAATCCTGATGAGCCGCCGCCTCTCAGTTGGAGGCCTGACCTACCACCAAACTCTCCGCAGTACATGCCACGCTCCATCGACGCTCCGGGACATCACCGTCCGATAAAAAAGAGAGCACAAGAGTTGGATCTGCGGATCAAACTCAATAAGGAGGTTTGGTCTGCTTTCGGTGAGATCATCCGGATGGCAGAAGCCAAGGACGGCCTGTCTCTTGGGAGAATCAAGCCAAAGCAGAGACGATAAAGGCAAGAAAGCCGAGCGTAGGTGGTACAAATAGGCTGTCCTCCCAGCAGTCTGAATAGAGTTCCGCAGCGCCCAAGTAACAGGCAATTGCCCTGCCTGACAGAGCCGGGTGTGGTACACTGTCGTACACGTCATAGTAGATGAAGGCCTCGTCTGCGGGTACCCCTGTAAGATACGCATGTCCGGGCAGCAACTCCATTCTATTCCCAGACATCTGTCCCGCAGCTGCCCATATAGTCAAGCCACAGATCTCTTGATTTTGCGGCGCGAGCATCCGGGCCATATGCACATGGATGCCGCTCTGGAGGATCCCCCTGCCTGGGAGCCGGAGAGTCCACATCCAGCGAGCTGCCATTGGGCTGTCACCGGAACGTTCGGTCGTGGTGTGTGAGAACGAGGTATGCTCATTCACAGTCACTTTTCCTCAACGTAACATTCCTGAAAGCTGATTCGTCGCCTTAGACCAAACACAATGCGCGCATCACAGATGGCAAACTGTGCTGGTGGAGACGGTGTACCGTGGCTGTATGACATCATGTGACTGCCGCACGAGCATCACCAGCCTGGTGGCAAGCCGCTCTCTCTCGCACGCCGGCGGCGCCCATTCTGGCAGTCAACACTGACATTGCGCCTGCAGGATCGTTGGATGGCAATTGGACAACCTGCCATCGGATGGAGACTGTGCACGACTCCCACTGCCCGCCTTGACGCCTTGACATCGAGTGGATGTTAGGATCTACTATACCTCACGACGCTACCACGCCCATCACCTGCCATCATTGCTACCCGTACCTACCTCTGGCGCCCGTTGCGCAGGCTTCTAAAGGCCACCTTCGCCATGGGCCGTTTCCCCGCCTCCGCCCTTCGTTCTTCGGCCCTCCCGTTCCCGCTTGAGCTCCCCTTTACGATTTTCGTGCGTCGTCCGTTCTACCTCGCCTTGCCATGCACGCAACGGCTGCCCGACGGCGTTTCGACAAGTCGCTGGATCTGGTCGCCGCGCGACCCGAGCTCTTTGTTGACCTCGTGTCTTCTCCGTCAAGTACGGACAATGCCTGGAGCATGCTGGAATCCCCGTTCTTGGGACGGGACGTTGTGCAGGCCCCCCGTACTCCCAATGAGGAACCCCAATGCTCTCCCTTAGCGCCCGCACCGGTGAGAGTATTCGCTGATCTTTACTAAGCAATCCCTCTGATCTCGTTGAGTCGGTTCAGGCAGTCTCAGTTGCGCCGCTGAATATTAAGAAGATGCGCAGACGAGGTCTGTTGAGCGGTATCCACTTGGTCCTCCCGAAGACTCCCTTGCCGCCACCCACACCCAGGTCGGGGCATACCCCGCAGACCTCGCTCACCTTTACAGCTGAGCTGGACGCCACGGGCCGAGGGTTCCTCTTCACACCCATCGACGACGAGGAGCCGACGTCCGCACTAAGTACCCAGAGCACGAAGAGCCCCGTCCCAGATGATATTGACGGAGAGACTAACTTGAACGACATCGAGCCCGAGCCGCCGGCCGCCCCACGCAGCCCGTCTTCTCGGAGCTCTGCGAGCTCGTTATCCTCCCGTTCTTCCACACTATTTAACCACGAACGCAAGCCTTCCTATACATCTACTTGCCCGTCCTCCGTGTTCCCCGCGGAGGACACGAAGACCTTGGAAGAAGAGGAAGAGGAGGTGACTATACCCGCCTCTGCGGAGGCTATCAACATGCTCGAGTCGGAGCTGCAGCGCGTCGCACCGCTCGCGCGCGCAAAGTCATTCGACCACTCGTGCTTCGCAGGCATGGACGACGCACTGCTGCTCGATCCCTGGCAGGCGTTCGACTCGCTGTGCTGGACCGCATCCGTGGACCACTTCCCGGGGCGCTCTAGCCGCTTCCCCATCAGCCCCGCCGTGCCTGTAGCACGACCGCCAAAGGATGTCCCAGTCGACAGCCCCGGCGCCAGCATGATGACTTTCCAGGTGCGTACGATGTCTCCGCTCCTGATTCGTCCTGTCGGTGCTGACGTCCGACTTCTATGCCAGCCCCGTACATCCCACTTCTCTGTTGATGATCATACCTTCAATATGGCAGGGGCAGTGCCCACGGTGCGCTCCTCACGCTACGGGCTCCACATGCCCCTTTCCTCTCTCTCTTCCCTCAAAGCCCTCAAGTTTCCCAGGCGCATCCGCAAGTAGATTCGTATGGTCGCGGACGTTACTTTACTATTTGCACTTAGCATCACAGCACTCATTACGACTCCTGACGCGTTTCCTTTTATTGTTAGAACCACGCCCTCGTGCATCATTTTCCCTTGGGCTGTGTTCTGTCATGTCGATGTAAAGTATTGTACAGTAGATGTACTTCCCGCCCTGAGCTGTAAGTAGCTACTGATGGCGGACGTTATCGAGGCGTGTACTTGTCTATAACTTCAAGTCATTGGCTGACACACTTGGCGCCTGTCGTCCGCGCATACAGTGCACGCACTGGTTTCTATCTCCATCCAGAATGTTCGCTAATCCACTTGTAGTCTTCACAGTATGATGCTGGCCACTTGACAAGAATGCGATTCTCCGTATACCGCCGCAGCCCACCAATGACAGTGACTTCCCACAGACCAGAATAGAAAGAGTGTACAACATAGATCTAAACTCCCGATCGCATATTAGAGCCGGCCAACGAAATGCCATCATACGTTATCCAATCGTATGTCGTCGTCGAGGTCGTCGACTCCGAGCGCCATACCCCGCGACATCGCTGCCCTTCGCGTTGTCCGGGCACCCGAGGCCGCTGCTCGTAACCACCTTTGCGGACCCGCTCGCTAGTACGTCTGCGGGCCCGCTCGCTCCCGGGCGAGCTTCTCAATGCGAACCATAGCGCTTGCGATATCTTTGCAGATAGCGTCTTCGCCGAGAAGTTTGATGATTCCCGCCCGTTCGAAGGACTCACGGGGTGCTTTCTTCAGATGCGTGATGAACAGCCCTACGCCGCGGCTCTGCATAATGACATCGATAAGTAATCGGACATATGGAAGCACGGTGCGATGCACACCTGATAGGTCTCCACCAGTTCGTAGAAAATCATGGCGGCTCTGCCATTGATGAGTGAGATAAAGGCACGGCGGTGAGAAACGGAGAGCTACGCACGATGCGTCGACAGTGTCGACATCCGCCAGATGGAACACGAGCACGCTTGCGTGTTCACGCCGCGGCTCGTCGGACGGATGATGCTTGCTAACGCCGTACAGCTCTAGCCGACGGAGGCGCTCTGCATAGAGTCGACGCTCGGTCAATGTGTGTTCTATGCTTAGATGACACGAGCCAATGAGACGCACCTTTCAGCTGTGCAGTGTTTGCTGTACATGGCATCCATAGCACGTCAGCCAGATAGCCGAGGAAGTTCAGTAGCAACCATCACGGTACATACCAAAGTCGAGGTTCTCTCTGATTCGCACTATGAGCACTCCAGCAGTGTCTTCCTGCGCCTCCGGATTCTCGTCAACCGGCTTCCACACGTCGGTTCCGGGCAGACGTCCCTGTCATTCTATGAGATGCGTGATACATTGCGCCTTCAGGTTGCAGGCGCTTACCAAAATTGTCATGCGGGGCTTCGATGACTTGTGCACGACCAACACCAGCGATATGACGAGGCTGACTGCGATGCCCATCTCCAAGTCCCAAAAGATCGTCAATGCGAAGGTGAGCGCCATGAGCGACAGGTCCATCCAGCTCCGCAGCCTGAGCGCAGGCGCGGTGCCAATCAGCGACCCGCATCCAGCAAGCATGTCAATACGATAGGTGACATACCGCCAATAGAACTTCACATCGTGGGGTACCTCCCCCAACAGAGAAAACACGACTAGACAGATGCTGATAGACAGCATCATCAGCTTACGGGGCCCGACATCGGCGAGGCGTTACCACTTACACAGCACCGAGCACAGTCTTGGGGAGGTAGTATAGCCAGGGCATCAGGTAGAACACAGCGAGTAGGACGACCACTGAGCAGACCATAGACGCCATCTGTGTCCGCGCCCCAACCTCCCCATTGATCTTCGATCTAGAAGGATGGTCAAACATTCGCCCCGCTTGTGGAGGGAAACGGGACCCACCGAGTGATGGACCCGAATGCGGGCAGTGTACCGGGGACGAAGGAGCCGACGAGATTTCCGGCACCGAGCGCGACAAGCTCTCGATTCGGGCTGATGCTATAGCCATATAGGCCCGCGTTTTGCTTTGCTGCAACGATACTATCGAGGAAGCCGACGATGACGCAAACTCTGAAAAGGGATGTCATCAGCATAAAGAGCGTCATTGACCGCGTACCGCCACATACACCGAAAGGGAAGTCGTCCTCCGCAGAAACTTGAACGTCATCTTTGACAGCGGGAACTGAACAAAGTGTGATCCCGTATTAACCGGAACAGCACCGAGTATCTCGACTCCTTGCTGGTCCCAATCTAGCCTGTCCGACAAGACTGATAGACGTGAGCTTCTGACATGAGGAACCACAGGTAATCAAACTACGACCCACAGGTTGAGAAAACTACCACCAACAAGACCTCCGGCAATCGGTAGATAAGGGTGTAACGCTTGAAGAACCCCTTGAAACTACGTATGGCAAGCAGGATCGCCAATGCGCTGAACCCGATGACCATCGTTAGTCTGTGCGAGTGCTCCCAGACGTTCTCCGCGATGAAGACTAGTTTGTCCAGGGTGGTGTGGAGTTGGACTTGATTGCGCAGCGCCGTCAGACCGAACATCGGGATGAGCTGCTCGCTATGGAAAGGGTGGAATCAACTCAAGGGGGAGATCTGAAACGAGGTCTGAACTCACACCAAAATGACGATCGCCACCGCAGTGACGAAGCCACGCAACAGTGCGCGACTCAAGACCACGTCCATGAAGCCGAGGCGGAACAGACCCAGTAGCAGGGCGATGACCCCGACCTATACAAGCCGCTCAATCACGGAAATGTGGCGACAAAGCCACCATGTACACACCTGAAACGTAATAACCGTAGACACGGCTATGCCTATCTTATCCCGCCCAAGGTGAGTGAAGTGTGAGTCGTGGAGGAAGTCATCGATGGCCTGCCCAATGAGGAGCGAGAGCGATGCTTCAGGAGATACGTTCAGTTGTCTTGATGTGCCGAATAGCGCATATATTAGCCCTGGTATAGATGCAGAAAACTACCAGTCGGGGATAAGTCAGTATGAAGAGACTCCTGCAGCTCGGGACGCACCAAACCAGTGATAGGATTCAATCTTGCGAGAGATGTCGCATACGAAACGGATTGAGGTATGAGCATACAAGCAACTGTGAGGCCCCCTAGTAGGTCACCAGCAAACCTGCATGAAGAGATGAATCACGTACAGGTACCCAGGACTAGCTTGACTAGACTCACAATGACCAGGAATATGCGGGTATCCATGCAGTAGACGGAACGTAATAATTTACTTTTGCCCAGTTTGATGTTCTTCGGCGATGTGTTGGACGTGCTGGTAGGCTATCTGAGGAGAATGCTTGTCAGTTCATCCCCAAACGACAAATCATGAGGCTGCTGAGCGGAGGCAGCGCGTATGAGCGTTCGCGGAGATCCCATCATAACGGATGCAGGATATAGAGCGGAGAAGCATGCACTAGGTGCTACTCCGGTGGCCCAGAACAACTTCAGCTGAAGCCTCGAGAAGACGCACAGCCGGCCGCCGTCATCCTTGTCCGAATTGTCTCAGAACTCGCTATCCATCTCTTCATCCGCATGTACCCCCAGTGGTACTCTCGCGAACTTCACGCTCTCCACTAACACCCCAGCAGAGTACCACCGCCACGACCAGACGTGAGACTTACCTCGTGTTCGCGTCGTCCCATAGTCCGTGCGACCCTGCTCAACATCCGCTCCCAGGATAGGCACGTCTTCCGCGTGCACGCCGGGCGTGCGAGGCGTCTTGAGGCCCGTGGGCGTGGTCGTCCCCGACGCAAACATCATGTGCAGCGACGACGCCGACGTTCGTCCCGACAGAGTAGGTGGAGTGCGGTGGTGGTGGTGAGCGCGGTCCACGCTGCCCCTTGCGCCCTGCGGGTCCATGATATGCACTTATTCTCGTAGCTTATCGGCGAGAGCAGCGAACGGTCGAGGTCGCTATCCGGGGTGCCGTCTGCGGCAGAGAGTATCGCGATAGGCTGGGGATGGCGAGCGTTGGAGTCGAAGTCGTACGTGGTCTGGCAGGCGACCTTGCCCTCTAGCGCTGGTGCTGCGATGCGGTCACTGCGGTCGATCCGGCAACTCTCGTCCTCGGTGTGCGGAGCATCGTCCAGGACGACTCTGATGCTGGCTTGGCTGGCCCCGGAAACAGTGTGCGTGGTGAGCTAGCCGTGCGATGTTTTGGCCAATCATAGCAAGCTGATTTCGGACGGTTTTGGCGGCCCGGCGATCATATCGACTCTCGAGCTGCAAATCCTTGCCTCTCGAAATTTTGCTCGAGATCTGCTTTCACCACACTATTGCTCCTGACTCTCAATACCCCTCTTGTTGCTCTCACTGTCTGCGAAGTACGCTACGTTCCAGGAACTCGGGACTCGCTGGTGTTGCCTCGGCGGTGGACACACTCGAGGCGTTGATGTCGACCACAGTAAGTGCGATGCTTTGGAACTGACCATACAAGTTGCCCCTGCAGATTATATACGACTGTGGCCGTCGGCTTAGCAGACACACATGGCTACCTTACATTGCTGCCCAGCCTCTCACAGGCAGACTCAGAAGACCTTTCCGGGGGAGAGGTGAGCGGTTGTGTCTGAGATACTGGTCTTGCCCCCGAGTCTGCAGCGTATACTGTGGTTCGCCTCTGCCCACCCGAACAGCCATCAACTCGAGACCTTGGTAGCTGAGGTTCATCTTCATCGCACCTGTATCAGAATATACGCACTGGAATTCTTCCCTCATCCCGATTGCTCTAGTCACGGATGGAGCAGCCGTCTGGACCATGAGTTCATGGTGAGTGCTCGTTGTTCTCATCTTCGTGCGATTCCTCTGCACCTCGGTGTGACAGCTGCATGAGGGAGAGTTTCTCCAGCTCAGGATGGCCACATTACATGTCAGATGGCTCGCCGTCTTCGGCTCTGTCCCTGCCTTCTTGCGATGGAATGCCCCAGTTCCGCTACACTGACAGCGGCTATACGACCCATCGTGTCGCTGTCGATCAAGACCATACGCACAGACTGCAGGCTCGGCCACACATATATGGATGCTCCACGGCTTCTTGCGCTGTTCTTCAGTGCTACATCGAGGCGAAGGTGGGCGTGTGCACCAACCTTGTTACAGGGTGCACCACACTCTTGCCTACTGTTCACCACGGGGCAGCCCCTTTTGATCCCGCGCGTTGCTTCAATGTCGATATTATACGCAGGTATCTCGCCACTGTGGCGGTCCTCCTTTCCTCCGGCGGCGCAGTCCCGATACCCTCGTGTGACACCGCTCGCTTTTGGTTCGCGTATATATGTTGTGAACGCACCACTAGTGCAGTGCAGTGTAGGCTCATATCTCTATTGAGCGCATGACCAGATAGACCCCGATAACAAGGTCTTCGTATTCAAGTTCGCTCGGACTAGGAGCACCTTCTGTACAATATCAGCTGCAATCATATGCGACCCCTCTCGGATCGCCGCAGCTTCAGAGCCTCTGCTCGGGCACAGTTACGCACCAAAACGGCCGGCTTGCCTGCGATAACCCGGGTGACTCGTGCGATGATGCCTTTTCGCGCTGTCCTCGGCTGGGGTGGGGATATGCCACCGCGCCAAATAGGGCCAAATACCGCTGGCGCGTCCTTATCAAGCGACCTGCGCGTCGCCAGACACCTTACCGCCGACGACCATGTCTTTCCTGCTCAACACGCTCTTGGCGGTGTCTCTGGCCGCTTCTGGCTTTGCCAGTCCGCTCTCTACCAACCCGCACGAGCTCCCGCGCAGCAATGCGTTCTCGTATGCGCCCCTCGTCGCGGAGCACCACCCCCACGGGTCCGTCAACAACTCCTATATCGTCATGTTCAAGGAGGATGTTGCGCCCGCTCTTATGGCGAACCACCTGAACTTCCTTCAGGGTATTCAGGAGGAGCACCCGCTCACGGACGATCTCGATGCCGGTCTCAGGCATGTCTATGACGGACACGTCAAGGGGTACGCTGGCAAGTTCAGCAGCGACACTGTTCACCGAATCCGCCAGATGCCGGAGGTGGATTACGTTGAGCGGGATCAGATCGTTCGGACCCTCGAGATAGGGGAGGCAGTTGATGTCGACAGCACGAGCCTGAAGACGCAGAAGCAAGCGCCATGGGTGGGTATCTAACTCTATGACCTGGTCTGCTCTGGTATTGACTCGACCGTCAGGGTCTCGCGCGGATAAGCCATCGCCCTAAGCTGACCTTCGGCACGTTCACCAAGTACGAGTACGACTCGCGCGGTGGCGAGGGCGTCGACGTCTATGTCATTGACACTGGTATCAACGTCGATCACGTCGAATTTGAAGGCCGTGCGCACTGGGGCAAGACTGTTCCGCAGAACGATGAAGACGTCGACGCGAACGGCCATGGCACTCACTGCGCAGGTACCATTGCCTCTCGCGCATACGGTGTCGCTAAGGCGGCCAACGTCATCGCTGTCAAGGTGCTCGGTAGCAACGGCAGTGGTACTATGAGCGACGTTATGGCTGGTGTTGTCTGGACCGTTGAACAGGCTGTGGCAAAGGCAAAGGCTGCTGCGGAGGAATTCAGGAAGACAGGCAAGACTGCGCACAAGGGTTCCGTCGCCAACATGTCCCTTGGTGGTGGCAAGTCGCAGGCACTGGACCAGACTCTCAACCGCGCTGTCGATCGTGGGGTACACTTCGCTGTTGCAGCTGGTAAGTTATCACTGTATGCGCAATCGTGCAGGCTCCCTGACTTGTCAACTCAGGCAATGACAACAAGGACGCTTGCAACAACTCTCCCGCTGCTGCGGAGAAGGCTGTCACTGTCGGCGCTTCCACCCTCGGTGATGAGCGTGCCTACTTCTCGAACCACGGCCCTTGCGTCGATGTGTTCGCCCCTGGTACGTGCATTCCGCTCGACACTGGCCTATAAGCTGACCATCACTAGGCTTGAATGTTCGCTCGACCTACATTGGTGGCAAGACCGCATCGGCGACTCTTTCCGGTACCTCGATGGCCTCGCCCCACACTGCCGGCCTCCTCGCATACCTGCTCTCGCTCTACCCGTCCACCCAATTCAACCCGGACATCACACCCGAGTTCGCGAATATCTTCCAGGAGCAGCCCGCGCGCTCGTTCGGCTCCGTCTACGCGTTCGCGCACTCCGTGCTCCCGAGCTGGGTCGCGTCGTTCCTCCCGCCTCCCGAGCTCGTGCTCGACATCGCCCCCGTGCCGCCATCGCCCCCGACGATCACGCCCGCACAGATGAAGCTCGCGCTCCTCGCTCTTGCGACGGAGGATGCGCTGACCGACGTCCTGCCCTCTGGCACGCCGAACCTGTTGATCTTCAACAACGCCACGACTGCGTGAGTTGTCTTGTGCCCTGCTCGCCGTGCACCTGCATGTGTCGCTTTCGTTACGATGCTGTGATGTACCACCTCTCCCCCTATCATTTAGAGTCCACTGCCCATGGTGGCTACTCGTGTATCAATATATTGGATTTCCGCATTGGAGCTGGGTGCATTCGCCTTGTGCGAGCAACGTTGGTCGCCCTTGTTAGCGGTGCTACTACACTCGCGATGTGCGGTCGTTCGTCGTCCGTGAAGAGCATCATGGTGATTACTGAGTACGTATCAGGGGTCGGTTGCACACTCATGTGCTCCACCTCCGCAACGGATTATACATATTTTTTCTGTGTTGTTCAATCAACGACGGGCTAGGGGGGAGAGATAGCAACTACGGTAGGTACGCGGAGTAATATCATTTGCCATTCCGAATTCGTCTCACAGGCACAGGTACCGGTAGCGCAAGCATCTCTTTGAGGCCGCGAATGCCACGCTGAAGTATCTGCTCGTCAGACAAAGCCTGTGGCGTGTCCCAGCCGAAATAACCACTGTCGTTGTCCCAGTCGCCCCGAGGAGCACCTCGAAGCCTCTCCCGCACCTCTGAGAGCCTAACAGTATCAATGATGCCCAAAGTCTGGCCTTCCTCCAGCGTGATAGGCTGGGCCCGCCCGCAAAGCTTCAAGGATGCGCTGAAGACCCAATCGTGCATATTGAGCCTCCGTGCCGTCGCAATCTGCTCAGCCAGACCACGCCTCTCTCGCATCTCTTGTATGACGGCGTCGCGGACGGTGTCGAACTGCCACTTGATAGCGTGGTTGAGGACGGCAGTCATCTCGGTGAAGCTCGAGAGCTCCGAGCTGCCGAGCCTGTCGAGCCTCCTGTCTCGATCAGTGCTCGTAGTCTTCACCGACCATGGCGGTCTAGGGCGTATGGCTTACAGAGGATATAGGCACGACAGAAAGCTGGCGAAGTCAGCGCTCTTGACTCCCTCTAAGGTGATCGGGTTCTTCTCAGATGCTCCGTCGCCTTCGATCGCGGATGGTATGGAAAACATGTCGCGAAAGACTGCGGAATCTCGCTGGAAGAAGTATCGATGGACGTTGAATAACGTTCCCTCTACCTGACGGCGGGATCCATCCTGATCAGCGCAACAGCAGGTAGTATACAGGCTACATACGCGAAAGACGAGGTTGCCATCGTCAAAGTAGAAACGCGTGTGTCGCTCAAGCTCCATAGCCTCTATGAGATCTGATCAGCTTATGTGCTTGAGTGCACTGCACAGTTGTATGCAGGAGCAACTTACCGTATGCGTGCTGGGGATGGTGTGTGGACGATCCGTGAGAACTCTCGAGTTGTATGTATGCCTTCTTATACCTTCAACGTTCGATGTCCGTTCACGTGCACCATGCACAGCGAGTCGAGTCGTACGCGTGCACAACATGCTGGTCTAAAGTTCAAACTCAGAGCGAGTCTCGCTCAGGGGAAGCTTGAAGAGCATGTATGGTATGGACACGTCGGTGTTGTTCAGGTCCGATTTTATGCTCGTTGCTCGCTTAAAGATGAAGGAAAAAGGAAGAAATTGTTACGCACCAGCATAGGTGGGTTCATGAGTATGCTTTCGTCTCGCCTGCGTCCAATCAGGCCGTGAGCGCGCTCGGGGCCCGGGATGGAGTTCAATGTCTATGGGAGTCTCCACTCAGTGATCCTTCCTCAGCATGCAGCACATTGGTCAGCATGCCATAGTACACTGTATATCCATTCCAGTGAGGTGTTTTATTGATGTTGCGGTAGGCTTGGTTCGAAAAGCACTATGCACAGAAATAAGGCTCGAGGATTTTGAGTATGCTCTCCCGCCTCTTAAGCGCGTGACAGACGCGTTGCGTCAGATCGCGTGACGACTACCGAGGCGCCGTGGCTTCAGTTCGAATGTGGCTGCAGCGCTTGTGAGTCGAGCTTCATTCCTCTTCAGCCACCAACTAGTCAGACATGCCTGCGAAGAGGGCCGCTCGATCCTCTGCGAAAGCGTCTGCTAAGAAATCCACCGACGGCATTGATGCGAAGACTCTGGACCGATGGAGGACCGTTCACGGGAAACGAGGAGGTCTCCGTGACTTCGTGAACATGCCTTTAGATGTTATACAAGAGGTGAGCTCTGAGCTTGCATGCCATTCCTCCGCTCAGCTATAGCCTCCGACTCTGACGGTGATGCGCGCAGATTTGTCAATTTCTACGTCCACAGGATATCCTGAGCTTAAGTCGCGTGGCGAAGAACTTCCATACTTTATTCATCTGGCGGAAGTCTGCCTTGATCTGGAAGCATTCATTGGCCCGAGTTGACAGGATTCCTCCGTGTCCCAGTGACCTGATTGAGCCCGCATGGGTCTCTCTTCTTTACTCCACCACATGCACGGTGAGTGTTCTTCCAGTAGCGCATTCATATTGTAGCTGAAGGAGCTGTAGCGTTGTGGTAAGGGGAGGGCAGACTACATTTATTGGCTCATCCTCGCGCGGATATGCACGACGTGCACGAAGGATGTGTCAGTAGCTTGCATTCGACATGCAACTTCCTGGCTACTGACCACGTTCACAGCTTCATCGCAAAAGGCACGGCCCATATGGCCCTAAGCAAAGAGCAGTTGAATTTATTTCGTCAGTTGCTGCCGAGGAGGGTATTCATAGAGGTAAGGTCTAGAATGTTTACGTGTGTACCTTTCAACTCATTGAACCATTCTGGTAGATCGATACAGTGACCGGGTTCAGTGTGCCCTGTTATTACCTGCCTCAACTCATGGAAGTCCTTGAAGCATACAATGCTCTTCCACAACCGGAGGAGTCACATCATGATTCTTTTGTCACCGAATGGCAGGGGCGAATAGCGACACGCACACGAGTGAGTATATCATCTATAATACAGCAGAACAGAATGACTCATACGGCCTACCTGCAGTTTGTGTCAGAAGGCATCAAGTGGATCAATGCGGAAAGAGAGGCCGTAGCATTGGAAGAGAAGGAGCTCCTGATGGCGCGTCTCATGGAGTGAGTGCAATGTCACGGCCGACATGCGATCAACCGTTATTGACCCGAGGCCTCAGTGTTGGGGCAAGACTGCGTGAACTCGGCTGGGACCAAGAGGTGGACTTCCTCATAGAAAATGAGTTCAAGCCACTCTCGGGCTACAAGCCTCTCTGGCAGGTGAAGCCACTCAGTCAACGTGGTATGCATTCATGTCTTGCTCTCACTCCGGCCAGTGTACTGACACAACAATCGCCGTGTAGCATGGCAAAACATGCGTAGCGAGCTCCTGTCGCGCATGAAGGACGTCAAGGCCCAGCGCCTGGCACACGAGGTCTGGGAGAGCTGGACACAGCGCTGGCCCATCCTACGGGAGGCTACCAACGAGCTCCTTGATCGCTACTTTGCCCGGTACCCAGAGAAGATACTATACGGCTTGTGCGTCGCAGACCTTGCGACCCAGAAAGAATTTCGCCGGATCATGTGTGAACCGCCGAGCGCTGTCGTCGACAAGGCACGGTTCCTCGCGCTCGAGGATGCGATGGAGGCGATCATCGAGCGGTGGCGTGCACGCGTCGACAGCCAGTTCCGCGGGCTGTTCATAAAGGCGAAGATCGCAACCCCGAAGAATGTGGATGTGCTGACTCTCGCGACGACGGTGTTTTCTGGCTGCGACTGGCCTCGGGCCTTCAAGTGGTTCCCGCAGGTTGTGAGCGACTACGAAGTCCGCCCGTACACACCCGACTATGCGGGGAAGGATGCCTATCTGAAGTTTGTGCATAAGCAAGACTGCGACGGCTCCCGCTATATGGGGTGTTCGAGGGCATCGATTCGCCCCGTCAAACCCAACAAGGCCGTGCGGATGATAATCGAGATGTGCGGGAAGGACCCCGATACGGCGACAGCAGCGGAGATGGACGTTGTTACGCTCGGTGGCCTGAGCGTCACAACCTAACCCTTCAGGGTTCCTATCAATCAAAGTTAGTAAGTTCGTTCGTGCTCTTCAGCGAGCGAGGATGATCGAGGGACGTCGAGGAGAATATCCCCTGAGTCGAGCGGGTCAGGCTCAAGGCCAGTGAGGACGAAGAACTGAATGAATCAGTAGGTCGAACTGAGGTTCGACCTCCTACTGCTACAACTTTATATACAGAGGAGTTAAGGGCAGGACTATCCGAGAAAGAGCCAATAAGAAAACTAGAAGAGAAGTGGTACGACGATCCAGGTTACGCTGAGTAAGTCGTCAGGGAATGATGTGGGGTTGGGCCCACATAGAGGTCCGATATCTGAGTCAGAGCGTAAGAGTAAGCAATGAAGAAAAGAAATGTTCGTCCGCGATCACGTGTCCACCGTTATCGTAACAGTACCCCCTTCGTATGGTTGGCGTCCTCGACAACCATCTCTTAGAACACGTCGTCGTCGGTATTGTACCCGGGTTCCCCAAACCGGGGAGGGGACTCGCCCCTAGAGAAGTCATCCGGAAATTGGGCCCAATATTCGTCCGATGAATGGTTGCTCCGCACGTTAGGCTCGCCTTGAGGAAAAGGGATCAATATCCCACTTTCTTGCCCGAGATATACGATTCGTGCCACCTTAACGTCTGCGCGTCCATCATAGAGATAGATGACGGTGCCGGTATCGAGTGGATATAAGAGCATCTCTTCAAACGCATAGCTCGATGGTGGTCGCTCCCGGTTATGCGTCATTGGGTCATTGTTGCCCCCTTCTACGACCCATTCTTCTCCTATTAAGAGGACTCGTCCTATGGTGACATTGGAGGAGGCGAATTTGACGTATACCCCGATATTGGCTCCCTCATCCTCTCTGTCCAATCGGATGACGGGTTCGAGCGCTCTTTCTCGTACGCGGTTGGCGTTATGTCCCCTGTGGTCGGAATTGTTTTCCCAAGGTGAGCGTGGGCGTTCGCGGCGTCGGTGACGAAAGACGATGGGCGTGGGTGGGGGAGACGGAGATGAGCGTCGGCTTTGATTATCAGTATGATAAGAGGGTGGCGGGTTATCCGAATCTTCGGCCGCTGCATTCATTCGAGCTGTTTGGTTTGCGGCCAGACCGGCGGCGATTGCGGCGAGACGTTTTACTTTCCGAATGTGATTCACGTTGTCGAATGCGGGTCCCTCCCGGAAGAGTTCGTTTGCTCGGGCTCGAGCCTCCTCGTAAGAATCGAATCGTTCAACGTGATGGTAGTGGTAGTGCTGGGTGAGGTGTCTGACCTGACTACGGTCGTTGAAGATTCCGCGGATTCTTCCAATGTAAACGACCCAAGTAGTGCTTCGAGGTCGAGTAGCCTCGGCTCGTCTAATCCGAGCGGAGATAGGGGAGAGGGGACGGAGGTGTTCGGGACGATCTCGGGAACGTGGAATATCGAAGGATTTAATTGTGGCGTCAGCAGCCACGGCGAGCATATGGGTGTTGTGATCAGAGGTGACGGGAGCGTCGCGGATGATGGAGGCAAGAGGGCGGTATCCTGGAGGTATCCCCGTACGTTGGTCGACATTGGGGCAATGCTCGGGAACATGTCCTGGGGCAGGTCGATCGCACTTTCGGCAGCGATACTCCGGGCAATCGATATGGCGGTGGGGTAAGGTGGGCGTAGTTGCCGAATCGACGCACTGCAGGCACGGAGTAGAGTCCTTAATGAGTAGATCGACCGTATCACGCTCGTCAGGGGGAGTTCGTTGAAACGAGAGCTCGCATCCTGTCTGTTCGAGACGGTTGTTGGCACGAATGATCTGGGCGAGGCGTGCCTTGTTCGCTGTCGAGACGGCCTCGCGGAACCCCTCGACAGCGCGGTCTCGAAACCGCTGGATGTGTTCCATCGTGTCACGGTAGAGTCTTTCGTAGACGGCGATATCGGCGTAATTTTCCAGGACTTCGGCAAGAGCCCCTAGGGCGTCCCGCTTCTCCTGTGGCTCGAGGTCAGCATTCTCGATAATCCGTTTAAGCTGATCATGTGGGGAGAATAGGATGAAAGCGAGGACGTCCCAGTCAATATGGAGTTGTTGTGCGAGGGCCTGCTGGTGGGTGAGTCGTGTGGAGTTTTGGACTGGAGCGGCGGGAGTCGATGCGTTGGTAGACATTGCGAAGAAAGTAGTCGGTTGCTGGAGAGGCGGTTGACTGGGGAACGGTTAGAGGTTATGGGTCTTTTTATACGCTTGTAAGACCTGTTCTCCGGTTCCGGCAAAGTTGTCTTCCGGTTCCAGCGTGTCATCCGTGGGAGAATACCCTTTCCACCTGACCTTGTACAGTACCTCTCCGTTGCACTTCTTTCGATGTCCGACGATAGCTTCGACTTCGTATGATTCTCCCTGTTCTAGAATGTCGGGCGGGGGTCGGGGATAGTTCGGTCCGTGTTCTTCCGTTTCGTTATATGGGGATAGAAGGGCGGCGTGGAAAACTGGGTGAATGCGCCATTTCTGCGGGAGGTCAAGTTCATAGACTCCGTGACCCATGACCTTTGTAATTTCAAATGGCCCTTCCCGTTTGGCCTTTAATTTCCGATTGACGTTCGGGATTCGGAGATTTGAGCCGTCCAGCCAGACCATTTGCCCCTTTTTGAACGACGGCGTCTTGGCCTTCACTCTTCGTTCAATGACCTTCTGCGCCGCTTCCATCGCATATCGGGCTTCCTCCCTGGCACGTTGCATTTGGTCGATGCGTTCTCGTGTTTCAGGATTTGATGTTCGCTCCGTTACATGGGGAATTGCTCGGGGTTCGTATCCCATCATGGCGTAAAAGGGAGACATCCTGATGGTCGAGTGTGGTCGGGAGTTATGAGCGAACTCAGCATCAGGAAGAAGGAGATCCCAGTCCAAGGGGTTGTTAGCGGCGAAGATACGAAGGTAGAGTTCCAATTCTTGGTTGACTCGTTCGGTCTGTCCGTCCGTTTGCGGATGATAGGCGGTGGACATCGCCTGATCAATCCCAAGCTTCTTGCACAACTCTACCATGACCTTGGAGGAAAACTGAGGCCCTCGATCCGTGATGATTCGTTCGGGTAGTCCGAATCGTCGGTAAACGTTCTTGTGGATAAGGTCCGCTGTTCCCGTTGCAGTAATTCCATCCGTGGTTGGCGTAAAAATTACCCCCTTCGTACAGTCGTGGTCCACCGCGACTCCAATAGAATTGAATCCTCGCGGGGTGAGCGGTAGTCCTGTAATGTAGTCGAATGTCATCGTCGAGAATGGGACTGCGTTCGTTTGTGGCGGTATGGGCATGAGCGGGATTGTAGTCGGGTGTGTGTTCGGCTTGCTCCGTTGGCAGACTGCACAACCCTTGACGTATCTCGCAATAAATTGGCCCATTCCTGGCCACCAGAAATCGCGCTGCACGAGGGTTGTTGTCTTGCTAATCCCAGGATGTCCGGCAGACGGGAGTTCGTGATATAGGATTACGACACGTCGTCGCAGGTCCTTATTCATTGGAACGTAGATCCGGTCTTGGTACCATATGAGGGCACCGTCAGTTTGCCAGTCCTCTAGTGATGTTCGCGCCGGAGCCGGTCCTTTCCCTTGTAAGGCTTGGATCGCCTCTAGTACAATCGGATCACGCTCGTGTTCCCTTTTGATGTCCTCCAGTAACGGGGCATTAACTGCTCGTGCGATGAGGTAGTGGGGAATCATTGTGAGGTATTCATTTGCGTCATCGACATATTCATCTTGCTCAATTAGTCGTCGAACGAATGCTTGGTCCGGTATCATGACGATGTTCTCGTTGTCCGATTTCCCGTCGTCATGGTCTGGTCGGCGGGATAAAGCATCTGACACAATCATTTGACTTCCCGGGACGTGTACGAGCTCGTAATCGAATTGCGACAGATAGAGTGACCATCGGGCTTGGCGGCGGTTCAGTTTCCGTGCCGTTCGCCAGTACGTAAGGTTCTTATGGTCCGATCTAATCTGTAGGCGGTGTGGGCTTCCTAGGAAGTGGTGCTCCCATGTCTCTAATCCCCGTATGATGGCGAGCAGTTCGCGGTCGTAGATCTGGTAATTGCGCTCAGCTGGGTTCAGGGATTGGGAGATGAATCCACATGGGTGCATATCTCCGTTTGGGTCTGCCTGTAGGAGTACGCCTCCAGTCGCAAAAAGGGATGAGTCGCATTCGAGAGCGAACGGTTTGGCGTCATCAGGGATCCGAAGGGTAGGGGCTTTGACGAATTCGCTTTTGAGGTCATCGAATGCCGATTGCTGCTCGTTGTCCCAATGCCAGCGCACATCCTTCTTCGTAAGGTCTACCAGGGGTCGTACTCGTTCAGAGAAGTGATGTATGAACCGTCGGTAGAAATTGGCAAATCCGACGAATGATCGAACCTCCTTGACGCTTCGAGGTGCGGGCCATTTGGTAACTCCTTCGACCTTGACGGGATCCATGGCGAGTTGACCGGGTCTCAGTATGAGTCCCAGAAATTCTACTTCAGGTACGTCGAAGTAGCATTTCTCTGGTTTCAAGTACAGGTCGTTGTCCCGCAATCGTTGGATTACCCGGCGGGTGCGTTCCTTGTGGATCTCGGGGTCGGACGAGAAGATCAAGATATCGTCCATGTATATCACCAGCCATCCTTCGTTCAGCATGTCCGCGAATATGGTGTTCATCATTCGCTGGAATGTCGATGGAGAGTTGCACAGGCCGAAAAACATGACCAAGGGTTCAAATAGGCGTGGTGGTCCGCCATCCGTTCCTGGTACCGCAAAAGCCGCTTTCCATTCATCTCCCTCTTTGATCCGGACATTGTTGTATCCTGCACGCAGATCCATCTTAGTGAAGATGGTCGCGTTTTTGAACTTGTCCATAAGGTCAGAGATGAGTGGTAGAGGGTACCTGTCCTTGATCGTGTTCTCATTTAGGGTCCGATAGTCTTGGCACGGTCTCCAGCTTCCATCTTTCTTAGCGACGAAGAAGAAAGGGGAGGCGATGGGTGATTTAGACGGCCGTATATAACCCTTGCTCTCGTTTTCAGATATGAACTTATCCAGCTCTGCCCTTTGCGCCGGGTTAAGCGGGTAAACTTGAGTCTTCATTTCTGAGAATCCAGGTTTGAGATTGATTTCATGGTCGTATACGGTGTGTGCCGGGAGCCGTGATGCCGTTCCTTTGTCGAATGCCGGTAGTAGATCATGAAGGTAAGGGGGAACCATCTCCTCTAGTGACCTTTCCTTTTTCTTGGCTGCCTCCGCAGCCGCGAGTTCCGTGGCTGTGGTCACTTTCCCGATGGTTAGAGATGTAGGGACATATATCCCCCCTGTTGATCTGGTGATTCGATGGATCGTCCGCTTTGGATGGTGGACATATTCGAATTCGTAGGGTAGGTCTGACGTTAAGGGAGCTTCCGTTCGATTGGCCGTTACCAAGCAGTTTCCGTTAGGGTGGTATGAACATAGGAATTCCTCGGGGTCCAGATCTTCCGTCATCCGCCTAATCTTCTCCTCATATTCCTGAGGATCTTCATCAGGTAGCATAGGTTCCTGAGGAATGGGATCGAGGGGTTCATCGAGGATGTGGGGTTCTGGAGACCTGTCCGGCAGGGTGAAGTTCAGTGCTCCAGGTTCGGGTAGTTCAAGGCTCGAGGTTCGTCGCAGACTGATGGCTCCAGTGTCCCAGTCGATTTCGGGGTTTAATTCGTTCAACCATTGATAGCCCAGTATAATGTCTTGACTGCCTATGTCGGCGACGTAGGCAGTGACTCGATGTTCCTCTCCTCCAAACGAATAAGGGATTTCCACCGTATACCGGATGCTTCCCTTCTTGTTAGGAGTGTCATCTACATTGAAGACTGGGATGGGTCGTGCTAGCTTCTTCAAAGTGAGGCGTAGTCGAATTACTTCCCGTGGGTGGATGTACGTTTCCATCGCTCCGCTGTCGATAAGGGCCAGGATCGTGACGTCTTTCTTCAGTCCATGCACAGTAATAGGAGCATAAAGTGACCTGGATTTCGCAACTCCTGATACTGTTACATGTGCAATGGACAAGGTTCGTTCATTGGGCTCTGACTGCGTCACCACGTCTTGCCCGGTCAAAAATCCTTCTTAGCGATCGTGTCGAAAAATTCGGCCTTTTCTTCGGATGAGAGTTCATCAAATAGGGCCCCGATGCGAGCCTTGAGGTTCCCTTGGTTGCTTCCGCCTCCTCTTCCTTGGCGCTGTCTGCCTTTCTCAGGGCATTCACGAGAGAGATGTCCCTTCTTGTGACATCTGAAGCATAGTCCTCCCTCGACGTGCCGCTTTCGCTCCTCCTGGGACATTCGGTCGATGTCCATGGGTTCATCCAATCGCCCACTCCCTCGTCCTGTAGGTTCATAGTGAATCCCTCGCTGTTGGGCGTCCAACGTGGCAGCGAGGTCGTACCACCCTTGGATAGTGGTGGGAAGGGGGGAGTGCGACAGGATTTGTCGGAGGAGATTGGGGCGGAGGGCTCGTTTGAATTGAAGAATGAGGTTTGCTTCGTTTTTCTCGTCGAGTTGTTTGGCTCAGGCAGCCAAGGTTTTGAACTTGGCGATGAAGGCGCTGGTCGGGGTCTTTCCCTGAACCAATTCAATGAACTGGTCATAGGCGCGTGCGTGGGAGTTGTAGTCTGGGAATGCGGATCTCAATGCCTTCTTGAAATCTTCCCATGTCGCAAATCGGTTTGATCCTCTGGCCGCAGCAGCTGCTTGCTCGATGTGATGAAGATCAATCCACCACCCAATGGCGTTTCCCTCCATGCTCGAGATAGCAAAAGCTATCTTTCGCTGATCCTCCGCTCCGTCATTTCCAGTTGCGACGAAGTAATTCTCAATCCTTTGTAGGAACGGTTCAACGTCATAGGGTTTGCCTTCAAATTTAGCAGGGGCAGGGATGTCAAGTTTCGAGGCGGAGGTTGTCCGGGATGTGGGGTTGGTGGTGGTTCGAAGGGTCTGCAGCTCTGCAGTTGTCGTTCCAAGGTTCTGTTGCAGTGCGGCAATTATTGCTTCCTTTTGAGCAAGGCGTTGCTCAAGCTGGGTGAGTCGTTCAGTGATGTTAGCCATGTCGAGTAATTTAGATAGTCGTTCGTCGAGTTGTCTGGGTTCTTCGGGTGGGTCGCGAAAACTTCCAATGGCCTGCGAGTAGGCGTTCAGAGTAGAGAGGGGGATCTCGGGTTCGGTCGGTGAAATCGGTGGTTCGCTGGTGGTTCGGTCCGGTTCGGACGGAGTCGCCGTCTGTTCGGGTTCAATGGGCCTTTCAATTGAGTTCACAAAGTTTCGGAGTGCGTCGTTCTCAGCTAGAAGCTGCCTCGTGTGTGATGAACTTCCTCCGCTCTTCCAAACTCCGTTGACAAGGGAAATCCGTTGGAAGGTGTTCGGGGGTGCAGGAAGTTGTACTTCAAACTGTCTTCGTTCGTGGTTCCAGAATACCGGGCCCACCGGTACTGGTAACCCAAAGTCTTCGGCTCGGATAGGAGTTCGAGCGGTCGTGGTGTTGATGCGAGGTGCGAGCCGCAGACGGCGGACTCGCGATCAAATGGTTAGGGTGTCCTGTACTTGAACAAGTAGGACGTTGGTCAGTTCGACCTTTTGTTACGCTCGGTGGCCTGAGCGTCACAACCTAACCCTTCAGGGTTCCTATCAATCAAAGTTAGTAAGTTCGTTCGTGCTCTTCAGCGAGCGAGGATGATCGAGGGACGTCGAGGAGAATATCCCCTGAGTCGAGCGGGTCAGGCTCAAGGCCAGTGAGGACGAAGAACTGAATGAATCAGTAGGTCGAACTGAGGTTCGACCTCCTACTGCTACAACTTTATATACAGAGGAGTTAAGGGCAGGACTATCCGAGAAAGAGCCAATAAGAAAACTAGAAGAGAAGTGGTATGACGATCCAGGTTACGCTGAGTAAGTCGTCAGGGAATGATGTGGGGTTGGGCCCACATAGAGGTCCGATATCTGAGTCAGAGCGTAAGAGTAAGCAATGAAGAAAAGAAATGTTCGTCCGCGATCACGTGTCCACCGTTATCGTAACAGACGTGTTGGATGTGAGGGTAGTCTCGAGGGAGTCGGTGATAATGGATTGGCGCACCGCGGTGAGTCCGTTCTATCCGCCGGGCTGCTGGAGCGTGTATTCACGGGCTGTGAGATAGATATGCAGCGTTGCGCATGACAACGACACGCCATTGCGTCTTGCGACTCCTGACGAGGTTGCCGACGTCCGACGTCGCGAGAGGGGTTCATTGCGGGAGGAATCCGTGTGGACGTGCGCTAGGTGTCACGGGGTGTGCGCTCCGGCGACTCGCGAGCGTATCGTGGAACATTTGCAGGCCGAGTGAGTACAGCGGTGTCTTGTCTTACTACCCCGCATCTGCCTTGGTACTCATGATCGCGTGTCGCAGGCATAGCGTAAGTGTGCAGGATGTCACGGAGGACGATATTCAGTATAATCAGATGCTGGCCCATGATGAGTTATCGAGACGTGGCAGTTTCTATGTAGCCAAAAGCAGGCTGGTGTGAGCATTCATTGTGCTCTCGACCTCAGGCGGCAACCTACATAATGAGCGCGTGTAACACCGCTCTGACCTTATGTATACTAGGTCAATGCAACTGTATTATATACGAACTTCATTCACATCAGTAGAAAACAATCATGTACTGTACTCGGGCTGTGACAGACGCGCCACGTCACACTCGGTCACATAAGTTAGCCGCGCCCGAGGGGCCCTCAGGCGCGGCTACTACTTCCGGTGACACTCGACCTGCAGCTGTGGTCAACTGTCACGCCGGGTGGAACTGCGCCCCGTTTGAGAGTGTCCTCTAGGCTCACAAGCAATCTCGCAATGCTACTGCCACGAACACAACCGTCAAGACGTACTGGTCCGACCCACAGCTTTCGTATAAGAAGTGGTGATTCAGATGGTATCGGTACAGAAATCGGACACGCCTCTTAGAGACTGGGGATCATAGGCAGAGGTCTTTCCAAGATACCTGTTGCCTTGATGGGGGGGGGGAGCTGGTATGGCAGATCGTAGTGATGGAGATACGCAGCCACTTAGCAGTGAACCCGATCATGAGCGATAGTGGCTTACGGTGAGCTCGGTATTCGTTCGCTCCCTCCGCCGATTTGCCGTCAACATTAACAAGATGTGCAGTTACTATGCTCCACGATTATCTTCTTGTGGGTCCGCATTTAACGGGAAAGAGTTTCCCATCACAGACCATAGTATGTACCGACCGAAAACGGTAACTTGAATGCAAATACGTGCTGGAGCGCGCGCTTGAGAGTTATGCCAAAGCAACATCCAAGCTATCAGCGTTGGCCGAGGATGTATTCGTACCCAACATTGGGGCACTGCCACAGCTGACACTCTGACTTCCACCTCCACGTTACTCACATTGACTGCTCCTTACGTCCCCCATGACCCCGAAAGCAGTCTTACAGCGCATATACCGTCGCTTAGGTATGCCATTGCGCAAACATAAGCCGATCAAGATTACTGGAGGTGATGGCGAAGCGCTTTCGAAGGCCGAAGCAAGGACCAGCCAACGCTGCCTCATTATGGAGATGCCCTTGGAGATAATTGAAATGGTGAGGCTTCTTCTACGTCCACCGACCCGACTGACATCGTCCTGCAGATTTGTCTTCTCCTCTACCCCCTAGATCTACTCAACCTCAGCTGTACTACGAAGATGTTCCGCACCATCTTGACAAGTAAAACATCCGCTAGCATCTGGAAAGACTCTTTGCGTCAAGTCGGGGGTCTACCAGCGTGCCCCAGCAAGTTGATCGAGCCTGCGTGGGTTTCTCTAGTATTCTCACCCACCTGTACGGTAAGTGCCCCGAATGGATTATGTACGATGTGTACATGTCACCGGGAGCATTCATGTACTACACAACCAGTATTGCGGTGTGGGCAATGCCCCTACAGTGCACTGGACTTTCCTCATGCGCATTTGTGGGGCTTGCCGGTGTAAGGTGTGAGTATTGTGCCATGTCTCCTTGTCGATTTGTTGGTCTCCAGCTCTGACATATCATCAGATTCGTACCAGTAATGCAAGTCTCGGACATCCTTTCCAGAAGGCAATGGAAGGACTTCGAGGATATCCGAGAAACCGCCCCGGACTTGCTTCCCCAGGTATGCTCCTACTCTGGGCCATATAATATGTGTTCCTCTCATGTGCACACAGACCAATGGCCCTGGATACACAGGACCTTTCTACCTGAGATCTGACGTCATCGAAACAATCCAGGCGTATCAACGTATTCCACGCGAAAATCACATGGAAAAAGAGAGATTCATCAAGCAGAGAGTCGGTTTGACACAACAGTGTATACAGGTACAAGTCACGCAGTGACTAATATGGCTGATCACTGACCACTAGTCGATCTAGTTTGCCTCGGACTGCGAACGATGGGCTTCCATACGTGAACGCTGTCTCAGGGCGAAGGCAATTGCTGCGCGAGAAGAACGCATCACGGAGTGAGACAGTAATTTCATTCGCCTTGCAGTATGAACTCATGCAATGCAGTATCAGCTCGCGCCTATGTGCTCTCGGCTGGAGATCAGAAGTGCAGTATCTTCGCAGTTGGGATTTTGAGCCCCTTAATGACATCAAAACGTTATGGTCAACCGCAGAACTCACAGACGAGGGCAAGTATGGCCCTAGCTGAACTGCGCCATTCTCTGACCCGTTCATACGTAGACTGGGAGAGTGTGTTCCCCGAAGTGGTCGCGCGCATGGAGAACGTACGCGCATTGCAGCTGCTCGAACAGCGCTGGGCCGCGCTCGATCATGCTAGCAAGGGTGTCCTGCGACGTCTCCACGCCAAGAATCCAGAGCTACTTGCATATGGGCTGAATGCCGCTGATCTTGCTCTCCAGGACGAGTTCCGCGAGTTGATGTGCGCCCCCGCCAACGTGCACGTAGATTCGTCAGCTTTCCTCGCGCTTGAGGACCAAATGGACGCAGTCATAAAGAGATGGCTCATGCAGACCCATCGGCTCGTCACCCAGAGAGTTGTCGAGGCGGGCTTGGCACGTGGACACCCTGCGGGAGTTGACCCTCTTACCCTCGCCACGTCTGTCTTCTTCAGCCCAGCAAGCCGTCTTCCGGGGTACCAATCTTTCCCGTCGCTCGTCAAGAGCCTGCGCGTGGATACCTCCCAACGCAAAGTAGACTTCACTCGTATGTGCAGCTACGACGAATGGATATCTGGGAGGCGACCCCCGCCGTTCAACGAGAGCACCTTCCTGCCGCTGGTCGGTCCGGGACCCGCCCAACAGGAGTTTATACGGCGGGTGATAGAGATGGCCGGCAAGGACCCAGATACTGCAACTTCCGCGGAGCTCGACGCCTTGGACCTGAGGTGGATCAACGGTACCTCTATGTACAATTGGCGCGGTGCGGTGGGTCCGTTCGCTCACGCTGTGTTGCGTGATCTCACATGAAGCCCAACGTAGGTTGCCTATGGATACGACATGGCTCCGCATGGCTGGCGTATAGCAACGCCGGATGAAGTAGCCATTGCGAGGGCACGTGAATTACATCTACTCCAAGTCAAACACCCTCTGTACAAGATGTGGATATGTGCCCGGTGCGGATCACTGCGATACGAGCCTACATCCTTGCCCGATGTGAAGGCGCATGTACACATCGAGTCAGTGTATATTGTTCTCGTGATGTTGTTAACTGCTGAATTGTTGCATTGTCAAGGCACGGAAAGAACTCGTCGAATATCTCATATGAAGACGTAGCGTTGGACATGATGCGCGCGTCATCTTTGGTGCACACCTATGGGTGCTTGTAACCACATAGCATACACGAAGGATGGACGACCACAGACTGAGAGTCAATGCATAGCTGTGCTCAATAGGTAACGAGTAATCTGCTCGTTTCGAACCTCGGATACACATTTGGGGAGACTAGGCATTCAATCATGGCCTATTACTCAATGATATACATTCAAATTTTCATTCCGAGCTTCTGCGAGGGACTCGCGACGGCAGTGGTGCAAAGGATGGTTGCACATTACCGTGATGCCGCCCAAATTGACCGTCAAGAGCACCATATATCCTGTCTCCAACACATCCGACAATGCTGTAGTTCGTTCATTGCCGAGCAAGTCTTTCTCGAGTTCACTATCGATTCAGACTCGTCAACGTTGCGGCGCCCCCTGCATTATTCTCAGCTCGCAGAGATAGTGCGATATGCAGACACGACAGATCTTACAGCGACTGTTCATCCAGAGCAACACTTGTCACTCATTCGAGGGACTGCAGGGAAGTGGAAGTAGTAATGAGACCGCAGGATGAGTGAAGGCCTTCGTGCCTCGGAAGACAGCCATGCTACGCGTCATCTGAGCATAACGACACATACAGCAGGACTCGTCGATAAAGACTGCATAATCCTTTGTCAGTCATTGACAGGTGGACATTACATGCGTACCAGGCGTACGGAAAGTACTAGCTGACTGCACCGCGCATATTTGACTTTCAAGATGTGCTCAACAAGCATAGGACACATCTAGTGTTCCCAGGAGTGCACATCGTCTATCTCTGAAAACATGGCGTGTGCAGAGTGGACGCAATTAGGAACTGAGTAGGGGTACGAGCATAGCCAACATGCTGGGCTAGGGTGATAGCTATGGCGCGTCGTTGATGGGCGGTCATTATATAGGCAGTCTGGGTACAATGAGATATATGAACAACTACACAGAGGGAATACGTACCCTCGACCGAGACGATCACATCATGAAGAGTATACTCGTCACCATGACTTGCCAGTTTTCTCTAGCGCTGCCTGAGCTGCCTGCGCGAGGGCGATCTCGTTGTCCTCGGCCTGAAGCACATGTAAAGTCAGGACCTACTATAACATCTTGAGACATACCTCTCTGTCCTTCTGGGTGTTTGCTTCTTGCAGCGCAAGGGCCTAATAGTGAACGTAAGCTCATCACGGGGCGCAACGTTCGTCAAACCATGCTGACCTCTGAGCATCCTAATCAGCGACAGGAATCAACACGCAGAGGAAAACCGCGCACCTCGACCCCTCTTCAACGTATCTCGATGTACGACGCCGATCATAACCACTCCCCAGACGGTAATCCCCACCAAGGTATACAACAGTCCTCGATGGAGGATGTCGGTAATCGACATACGCGGTCTTGTTGACATCTTGAAGGAGTAGATGAGACCCGCTGGCGAGGAGCCAAGAGAGAGAAAGCGGACAGAGGCTTGTACAACAAGTCAACTATTGAACGTCCAGACGGTCGCCTCACAAACACCAGCCTGAGCGTCGGACCACGCCGCGGGCCTGGATCTGAGATATCATAGGATCTACAGCTCGGATCTAGTCAGAAGCGCACAACCCGAACTCAGACTGAGGCCGAGTCGCAGTGCGCTTGTATCGTCACGGTCTGGCGACGCTCAACGCCTACGTAGGCCTGCGTGTGCAGTGAAAGTATCATTACAGTTAGATGAAGGATGCGTGGGTGTGCAGAAAGAATGACAAACAACAAACTCCAGGGTGTGGTCATCGTTCTCAATGCATCGGTTCGCAGTGATATCAGGCTGGAGGTAGCGTATACTTACAAGCAATACAGTCCAAATACAATGTGGTGTCGCTAGATTTAAGTAGGGATAAAGGACGTGCCCAAGCGGTTGGTTAGCCACTAGGGTTTCAACGCAGTCCGCTCCACTTGATAACAAGTTGTGAGTCTGTCATGAGCTCCTGCGCCAGACCCTCAAGGAAGATGATATCTTTTGGGACGGCGTTCTTCGGCTGTATCCCATGCCTAAAATGTCGAATTGTGTTAAAGGCCTGAGTTGCAGTAGCGGATGAGACGAAACACTTACGCATTCTTCAAGTGCGTCTCTATGCTTTCACGGTCCTTTGGGCCCACGAACCCATCGCATCGACCGCAGATCCATGCCTTAACCTGAATAGAATTCCGGAGCTGCTTCTCCCGTCGTTTGATCTTCGGAAGCTCGCGCTCCGTGGCCAGCTTCATCAGAGAAACCTTTCCCGCTACGGCTTCCTTCATCTACGACACGCCGAGCCACAGCACGACGGTCAGCAAAAGGATTAAAACAGAGTGGCAGACGATGTCACTTACCGCGGCGCGCCATGTCATGCAATCTCTCCAATTTACCACTAGTCGGGCGTCGACGGCGTCCATCTGCGCTACGGTCGCAGTGTCTGGGTTCAGACCGAACAACTGGACGATCTTCCGCATGCTCGGTGTGACCTCGGCTTGACGAAGGTCCGCACAGCCGACATAGTGGCACGTCTGGCCCGAAGGGCGCGCCGAGTGACGATGAACGAACCGCTCATAGGCATCAGTCGCGCCAGTCAGGCTATTGCGGATGCAGCGATGGGCGGTGACGAAGGGGAAGAGCGCGTACTCCGGCTCCTCGCCATGGCCGTGTCGACACACGGAGAAGACCGTCGTCGCGAGCTGCAGAGGGTCCACCTCCTTCCCGGAGGAGCCTTTCGACTTCGCGGCCGAGTCACGAAGCTGCTTGCACACGCCTGCTCGCCACCGCTTGAAGATCTTCTCGAACTGCCCTTCGAGCGCATGGAAATCCTCCCGGGTAATCTCGACGTCATCGGCGACGTCCAAAATCTGCCGGACCTCGTCCTGCATAGCGAGGTCCTGCAGAGTGAAGCGGTAGGCGGCCATGTCGGGGTGCTTACGGGAGGATCTATTCAGCAGCTTCGTGCCTACTTGTGCGAAGAGCGCCCATCGCCCTGCGAGCTTCTTGGCGCGGAGTTCTGCGCGTACGGCTTTCACGCAGTCGACGAGGTCATCGCGCAGATCTCTCCATTCTGTGAGAAGATACTTGAGGCGCTGTGTGCAATCTACTATGCGAAGCCGCTTACCGGTGCTAGTAAGCTCGCTTTGGAGCCAGACGGCTTCGATGCCACGGAACCTCTTGAAACCATCCCCCTTCACGTGCTCCACCTCGGGGCCCCATCCCAGCGCACGCAAACCCTCGCAGATGCTTGGTCCCGTATGTTAGTAGCGCGCAGATGATCTTAAGCTTGAGACACACTCACTCTTCCAGACGCTGATCACGGATGGCAAGAAGCTCCTGGCGGCGATTGTTTGTTTCGAGAGTCATATAGGCCTTGCATCTCGCAACGAACTACGTACCACCAGTCAACCCTGCCGCTTTCCCAAGGTGATGAACGCACCTGTTGTCTGTCTTGAGCGTGATTTTGCCACTCCGTGACGAAGGAAGGCAAGTCTCGCGGCTCTGGGAGCTCTTCCCAGGCCTTCATTACTTTATGTAGATGCGACTTCACGTAGCCAGGCCGAGTGAGACCCGGGACCACGGGAACCTACGTATCGCATTAAGTTTTCAGCGCACCGACTGGGATGTGGCACGTACCTTCACAAAGACACGCGGATACTCCACAAGTATCTTGAACTGTTCATATTGGGCTTTGCGTAGGATGGTGTGCACTCGACAATCAGATATGAGCCTGATTCGTTGTGACGAAAGTATGCATTAGCAATCATGAGCGCAACTGAGGGAGCTTGGCGACTGACAATTCCTTCATGCACCCATCGCACAACCTCGCGAGACATTCCCAAGTTACTGAGCTTACGTTAGGTTGGCCACACAGCTAGTGAAGGAAGCAAGATAGAGGGTTGCGCAGGATCAGTATTGTTCGCGTCGCAGTATGCGTAGAGAGCACATACCATACAAGATGAGGAGTAGAATAACTTTGCCCACACAGGCTCGATTATATCTTCCGGGCACGGTGGAAGCTCAGGAGTGTTCGCAAATGCAGTCTTCCATATGAATATGTAACGCCGTCGATACAAGATATCACAGAACATCTTGCTCGTGAATGAGAGATTGTAGAGGTCTCGTGGATGACACTTGGCGAAGACCTGGAGGATTCGAAGCGCAGGTGCCGCGGTAGTGCCGATTAGGAGCATGTCGACGACCGTCGAAGTGAGGAAGCCTACCTCATATAGTATATCCAGTGGCAGGTTTGTAAAGATATCAAGAGCACCGCGGCGATTCCTGTTCAGAATCTTAATGAAGCTGAGCCGTGCTTGAGCAACTTGGGATTCTTGGTCGGACTTTGTGTCCATTGCATTAGGGGATGCTGTCCTAGGCCGCTTAACCGTCCTCGCAGGCATGAGTAGCAGTATTCTTGGGGTGGGTTAGTGTTTTCAGGTTTGCGCGGTCGTATATGACCTGAGGAGATGGAAAGTAGCAATGCTGAGGTCGTGGTGAGAGAGTTGAACGGCAGCCACAGCGCTAGCCATGCCACAGGCGCGTCACGGTCACACCTGGGGCGGTGGCACGAGACCGGACGCGCTGGTGGCTGCCCTGCCGGCCGGCAAAAACGATACGAAGTATACTAACAATTACATCGGGTATAATAATCGATATAGCCAAGGCTTATCTTGATGGATCGCCTTCGCACAGAAATGTAGAGATAATACGATGTGTGAACCAACCCCTCGACGCCCACAACCTGACCATGGCACTGGAGTCTGGCGGGACGGAGCTCGTGTATGAATGAGTTACAATCTATGTCAAGGCCCAGCACCTCTTCTAGACTCGGATCGCAGTAGCGAAGCAGCGCCATACTGCTTGCCTACTATGTGGAGTGCCCACAAAATCCACAGAATATGCAAGATACCAGATACCGAAAGTACCGATAGCGAGGCCGCTGCAATGATCATGAAATGCGAGTCCGAGGAGGCCGGTGTGCTCCCGTTTCCCTGTCCCAGACGCTCCCAGCAAAATGCAACGAAGAACACAAAAAATGTCAGTGAGGACCTAGGCGTTGAAGGGTATCAAGATCTATCCGCCAGAGAGAAGGGACGAGTGGTCGCACCATATAAACCACGCATCCGGAACAGCAAACAAAGAAGTGATTGATGTCCACCGAGATGCGTCTCGCTGCGACGTGCACTGAAATGCCGTGTTATTGGAAAATAGATCCTGATGCAGTCTGAGGCTAGTATTTACCGAGAGCCATTCGATGCCCCTAGCTGGCTCCGCATAGGTTTGTAGGTGTGCTCGCAGTAACACAGCCACAGCAGAGCAGACCATGCTTGTGAAGACGCACACAATCCCGCTAATGACACCCATGTCAACGATTCCAGGGAAAGCAGAGAGCAGCCCGATAGTTACTCTAGGGACACGAAGGCAGTTAGATGCTAGTCTCCGGTCATCAAAAGCAAACATACGCATTATATGCAGTGCAAAAGCCAATGTAGATGTTCCACCGCCCGTGACAGGTGGCGACGAATATAGTCCAAGCTTTGTCAAACCCTACTTCATCGCGATCGGGGTTCTCCGCATGTTGTAAGACGACGGTATGCGCGGCCTCGTATATCGCTGCCGGCCAATGCAACAACGTAACATATCTGAAGACAACATGGAATCCTCGTGCCAGTGCATTGAGGACGTCCCTGGGATGCGCAAAATGCGTCGCGTAAATTAGTGGAACTCTGATGGTTTCAAGGTTGATGGAATGCATGACTGGGATGGTGACTAGTGTACTCTACCTCCTTTATATTGCGCAGGGCTTATCATTGTACCCCACGCCGCGATCACTTCGTGAGAAGCTATCACTCTGTGGTCACTATGGCTGGGCGCAACATACGGTCAAGGACGATACAGTCAGGTATGCATCAGCTCCTGGCGGGCGCTACGTCGTGTCACCAAGCACCTCGGCATCGGACCCGTTTTGCTTCGAATAAACTTCCAGCGTACCAAGTCGCTCAGAACCTCAATAAAATCAGCGCGGCTAAACAATGTTATGGACAAATCATCAACGTTAATGTACGCACACTCAGGTGCCCGTCAGCAGTGCAAGGCAGCGGAGCGAACCTAGATACATCTTGAGAAGCTCACAGCTGGTCGGTACCACTCAACATCTGCACATTCCCATATCATCAGGTGTGTTGGATATAGCACAGTCTTCGGTTCTGTCGGTGTACGACTGCGGTATGCATTCGGGCACTTGTGATGAGACCAGATCACCGACGTTCTCTATGTGCGGCCAGCCGGCCTCCGGCAATTTGTGCAGCTAATAGGAAGCTTGGGATGTGTGGACAAGCCAATGCCAGCAGCCAAGGAGCAACGCCAACCATGCTGGTCATCGATCCCATCCTGGTGACAGCGTATCAAGACCCCCCTCGCTGCTTTACTTTGCTAGTGAACTACTCACCTGCGCATGACTGTTTGAGCGAAGCCTCTGGCCAGTCGTCTTGCGGAAGCCGTGCGGTATGACCTTCGGTAAGATTGCATGCCAGCCTGACAAGCTGAGCTCATCATTGGCGGAACCTAATACACGCATCGGCCGAAAGAGCCACGCTAGAGGCGATCAAATATGTCGTAGCGAACCGGTACTGCCCAGACAATGCGTACGGCGCCGGCAGGGGGCAGTCTCTGGTAGAAGATCAAGAGGTCCACAATTGGACCGCAAGGTTCACATGATGTCATTGCAGGAGGGCAGACAGCAGAGATAGGATTGGGGCCGTACCTTGTTCCAGTATACATCGCAACGCCAGCTGGAGCGATCAACTGACTTGCACGCACCGCTATGGCGTATCGCGCATTCAAGTTTACCGTCAGTGGCAAGGTACAAGGTGTCTTCTACAGAGTGTTCACGAAGGACATCGCACACGACATCGGTATCGTAGGCTGGGTGGCGAACGATAAAGTGAGCGACACGAACTACTGTCACTCCCGAGATTCTACTAGTGCTCATCTATCGGTACCAGTCTGGTCACGTAGTTGGTGAGGCGCAGGGAAGCGAAGACGCCTTGGACCGATTGTACGACTTCTCTGGCGACGATCTCAAGAGACAGAGCACTCACTAATGATTGACAGCAAGAAGGCTCTGCATACGGGGCCGCCACATGCAAGAGTGAAGGGCGTAGAACTCTCGAATGAGCGTACACTTGACAAACTCGAGTACGATGTCTTCGAGATCCGACGGTGACTGGTTGAGACGCAGGTGATATGGCGTTAGGAGGAATTATTGCAAGCAGTTATCGTCGATGATAATGTCGGCTGAGAGAGCTCCTCTGATAGTATGGTCTTGGTGTTACAAATGCAGCGAGGCCCCGAGTCATTGTCATGCGTGTTTGACAGGCTCAATCGAGATGGAGAACTTGAACGGTGGAAAAGCCCTGAACAGAAATGAAGACTGCAGTGACCAGGCCTCCAGAAATGGGTCCCGACGAGATGTTGACGACCGTGAAGAGCAGGCTTGACACATCAGCGACGGCAGATACACCTGAGTCAGAATTTCCGCAACAAGACTCTTAGAAAGGTAATTCCCTCAAACAACGCATTCGCGCGCGCGCCGTTGTTTGTCCCGACCAAACAACCTCCTGGATGCTCACGAATATGGCTACTTTACCTCTCCGTCGCGAACACCGACTACGCACGGCCTCTCCACGGCTTCAGCTTGTGCTTTGCGACTCTGTTTCTGCAGAGAAGGCTCTCTGTCCAAAAATCTTCGCAAACCGTCCAGTATCTGTCTAGATCGACGAACCCGACCCTTCTCACGCGCTTGCCCATGCGTGTCTCGGCGCGATGACTACCAGGCGACGTTCCACGTCTTTCGCCAACAGCAGTGCGCCAGGAGATGCCAGAAGAGGCCAGGATACAACTCGCTCAGACGAAGGTATAGCCGGCAAGTGTGGCGTTGACGGGCGCGTCGGGCGCGAACGCGCTCGCATGGTGGAGGCGAGGCAGAGCGAGTTGGACCGGGTCTCGGATAGGCATGACAGTTATGTACGTTCTTCATTCTTTCGTTGTGTTTCTGGGTTGCTATGCATACTTTACACACAACTCGTTCCCAGCCTTCGCACCCCGTTCTTCCTGACCAGTCTTGCCACTCAGCTTCTGCTATCATCTCATGGGACCGTGCTAATCCAGTCACGCTTCTGTAGGTACGCGAAGCCTTTCAGCTCGAACGCTTCAAGACATTACTATTCTATGATCCTAAGGTGCGTGCACTAGCGTCTATGTTACGTTTGTTCTAACAGGACCACCCAGGTCGCAAAGGAGGACAAGTCCACAGTGTTCAACGAGGTGCGTTTCATTTGTTTGGTCTTCTGGCATCAACTCTTTGTGCGTGAACTGGAGAGTGAGAGGAAGACGGACAGGCCCACTGTCCTTGGGCGGTGGAATCATATCAGTTGCGGAGCCTCGCTGTTCAGGAGGATCACGTTGACTACCCTCCTGGCATGTGTGTTTTTAGCCGTTTGAACGGGCTTCCTCTACGGTGCAGTAGGTATGAAAACTCGTCAGCGTAAGAAGAATTGTAGACGTCGCTGTTACAAGTGGTCAACGGTGGGTGGCATATGTATAGTGCCGACTAGGAGTTGCTGCCAGAAGGCGTCCTCCCATATCCCGATCATGTCATTTAACACTCTTTGTAGTACAAAGCACAGCATGACTTGGTACAAGAATCGAATGGTGCTGGGCCTTCGCGCGTGACGCGAAGAGCGCGCACGGAACGTCTGCAAGCTCTGAAAGCCCCTGCTACGCCCTCGCCCAGCACCTCTCGGAGAAAGCAAAAGGGACCGGATAATGGAGTTGCCACACCTACGTCCTCTGCCAAAACTTCACTGGTTACTCCCTCACGGTCACAACTGTACCGTCTCATGCCACCTCCAGACACGCCAGCTAGTGCAAGCGCATATGCTGGTAGGGGAAAAGGCAAGGCTAGGGCACTTCCCGACTCACTCGCATTCTCTGCGTCCCCTACGCCCCACCCGTCACGCGTCAATAAGGCCCGAGAAGTAATTTCGGAAATGGATGGGCCCCCCGCGAAAAGGCGCAAGGTAGAGTCTAATGGAATCACTTCTAGCACCTCGCACTCAGGCTCGGTTCGCCTTGCCACGGAGTCCATCCCAAGACATAAGAGAAGAAAACTGAAGGCAGAGAATCAGCAGTTAGCTCCGGTGTCCCCCAGCCTCAAGCGGATCAAGCTCATCGTCCGGCAACCACAGCCAGTCTACTCGAGTCCAAAGCAGATACCGGGCCGTCCTCGCTTCGGTTCCTCGCTCACTGCTTTGCTTTCCTCTTATCATGTTCTGGACGGGAACGACGTAACAGAGGACGCCATCGAAGATCACGTTCAATCGATAGCTAGCTTCTGGCGGCGGGTCGACGAACTTCGTGCAGTGGGTCGGTTCTTCCCCGAGAGCATGGGGGACGATTCACAGCGAATTCGAGCTCTAAGGTCAAGCTCCTCGATAAAGTCAGGTCAGGACGCATGGGCGCATATCGTTGAGGCTGTGCAAGAGCGTGCAGTGCATAAGCCACCAAGTGGGCGTCAGGTCGCAGCGCAGGTGGCCAGTAGGGTTCGCGCGTACTGGGAAAGCCGTGCAGTGAAGGACGACAAGCTGAAGCTGCAGGAAGAGAAGCGCCTTCGTGCCCTCGCGAAGGCAACAATCAAGCAAGTCGTAGACGAGTGGAAGAAGGCAGTACATGTATGTACTTGTGCTGACTTGATCATCTGCGCCCCATAGCTTAAAACGCTACTTAGCATATACGCAGAGAAGAACAACTCAGGCGAGAAGAAGAGGAGAGAATCCGTGGGCAGGAGCATTTGGATGCGATTCTTGATCAGTCGGGTCAAATCTTGACAGCTCAGCAGATGGACCTCAGCAAAGTCTCGGCCACTCCGCGCAGTAGGTCAAGCAGCGTGTCTGCCATCCTTGGGCACTGGGCATCAGCGTCGCCAGAACCGGACGCACCATCAGCCAGCGAGGGCGAGGACGACACTACATCCGACGGAGAGTCTGAAGGCAGCGGCGAGCCTGCGAACGACGACGACATTGATACAAGGCTTTTGCTTGGCAACGGCACCGAGTCTACCCCTCGCAGTCCAAGTTCCCGATCGCGCTCGTCCATAGGCCTACCAACAAATAGAACCGCATCAGAAGTTCCATCTTCGGAGCCCGATCCAGAAACTATATCTTTGACACCACGCAGTAGGAGTGCGTCTACCAGTATGCACGTCGAGTCTGTTGCGGCACGAACACCGTCTCCTCCTCGGACGCCCACGGCAGGGCACGACCCCGACAATGCGAACCCGAGAATGATTGCAGTCTCCACATATAGCCCTGGCAAAGCGGACTGGAGCGACGTATTCCCATTCTCCACAACGTCGGAAGCGTTCGACTTCAACATGCCCGACGAAGAGGCGATCTCTGCGGCGGCCGCAAAGGTATTGCACGTACCATCGTCCCGTGCGGATAATGGCGACAGGGACTCATCGTCTGTTCCTCATGATGAGCTGAATCATGCTACCCCGGAGCCAATGGAGGTTGACGAGGTGGAATTGCTGATTACGAAGGAACAGGATGCCATGGTTGATGAGGAGACTCCTGTGCGAGATCATCCGCCGGCCCAGTCAAATTCCCTCCCTGAGGACGCAACGAGCACACCAGCCGACCTAAGCCTTGAGCCATCGGTGAAGGAACAGACTCTACCTGATAACACTGAAGGAGAAGTGGTTGAAGATGCAATGTCATCAATTCCGGTGTATCTGAGGCCATACGCTGTCGCCCCAGTCGATTATGACCCGTCGACGCCCGTGAAGGCACCGTTCCTCCTTCGAGGCAGCTTACGACCGTATCAGCAAGCAGGCCTGGAGTGGCTGGCAAGCTTGCACACGAATAATCTGAATGGCATATTAGCTGATGAGATGGGCCTCGGGTGGGTATTGTGTTATTGATGTCAAGTCGTGGACGCTGAACATTAGATGATAGGAAGACCATTCAGACGATCTCTCTCCTCGCACATCTCGCCTGTGACCGCGGGATTTGGGGCCCGCATCTGATCATTGTCCCGACAAGTGTCCTCTTGAACTGGGAGATGGAGTTCAAAAAGTTTCTACCTGGCTTCAAGGTGCTGAGCTACCACGGGAACACGAAGCAACGGAAAGAGCTGCGCCAAGGTTGGAACAACAAATATCAGTTCAACGTCTGTGTCACATCGTACACGTTGGCAAGTCGCGACGCGCACGTCTTCAAGCGCAAGGCGTGGTACTACATGATCCTCGACGAGGCACACATGATCAAGAACTTCCGTTCGCAGCGATGGAACATCCTGCTCATGTTTCGCTCCTTCCGACGGCTCCTGTTGACGGGCACCCCGCTGCAGAATAACCTCACTGAGCTGTGGGCGCTGCTGCAGTTTCTGATGTCGGGGACGAATTTCGCCAACTTGAAAGAGTTCGGCGAGTGGTTCTCGAGTAAGTCCTGCTTTGCTATCTGTGTGAACCGCGGTGTCTAAGTTTGTGCCAGATCCCCTCGAAAAGGCAATCGAGATGGGCACCATGGACGACGAGACGCAACAGCGTGTGGCTAAACTACACATGGTCCTGCGTCCGTATCTTCTGCGCCGCCTCAAAAGGGACGTCGAGAAGGAGCTCCCGCAGAAGTACGAGCACCTCGTGATGTGTCCGCTTTCAAAACGACAGCGATTCCTGTACGACGAGTTCATGGCGCGTGCGGAGACGCGGCACGACCTGCAGTCTGGTGTGTATCAGAAGATTGCGAACATCCTGATGCAGCTGCGCAAGGTCGTGAACCATCCGGACCTGTTCGAGGTCCGTCCGATCGTAACGTCCTTCGCCATGGAGCGTTCCGCTGTGGCGGACTTTGAGATCAAGGAGTTCCTCGTCCGCCGCAGACTACTTGCGGAAAGCGACGAAGACCATGTGAATCTGGACTTGCTCGGGCTGCAGTTCGTGCAACGACAAAACATCTCGCTGGTAGCCGCGGCAGAAATACGCCAGCTGGACGCAACGCCGCGGTTGCCGCTCATTACGGAGCTCCCTGGCGAACCACCTCCCCACGACACTCGTACTGTTCCTGGTTACAAACGGTATTCAGAGTGGGCCCGTCGTGCAGCAGACGTCGCAAAGTGGACACAATTTGGGTACCTCAATCGGTTGCGATGCTCTATGCTACCCATCTACAGTTCAGAGCTTGTGCGGGCCTGCCAGCGGTTGTACTCCCCTTTGCTCCCTCTCTCTGCTGTTGATCGTCGTTCATGGGCTACGCTCGATCGACTGCACACAGCAGTAAAGTCGTACGCGGATCGTTCAAAGGAGATGGCGGATATCATTGACCGGTTCGCGTTTGCGACGCCCGCGGTTGTGGCTCGAGACCTGCCCCGCATCGCCCTCGCTGGTTTTGACCCGTCGTCTTCCGATTTGCAGCAGAACCTCGAACTCGATCGTAGCCTTCATCGTTCCGCGGTGAAGTTGCAGATTGCGTTCCCCGACCCTTCACTGCTTCAGTACGATTGCGGCAAATTGCAGCAGCTTGCAAGCTTGTTGCGTGAACGCAAGTCCGGCGGACACCGCGTCTTGATATTCACCCAGATGACACGGATCCTGGACATCCTCGAAACCTTTCTCAACTTCCATGGATATTTATATCTTCGCCTGGATGGTGCTACGAAGATCGAAGATCGACAATATATTACAGAACGGTTTAATTCGGATCCACGTATATTCTGCTTCATTTCCTCTTCGCGATCGGGGGGTGTCGGGATCAAGTGAGTAGCAAATCCAAATATTCTCTTTTGCTACATCTGACCGCCTTCGTAGTCTTACGGGCGCAGACACTGTCATATTCTACGATAGCGACTTCAATCCGCAGATGGATCGCCAGTGCGAGGACAGGTAGGCGCTCCTGAAACCCGCTCGCTCACTTTGCCCTAACCCCAGTATAGGGCCCATCGCATCGGCCAAATCCGAGACGTGCATATTTACCGGTTTGTATCCATGCACACCGTCGAGGAGGCGCTTCTCCGCAAGGCCAATCAGAAACGCACTCTGGATAACATAGTTATCCAGAAGGGCGAGTTCGACTGGCGTTCGTTGTTCTCGACTGAGGGAGAGAAGGAGCTGACGAGGGCGTTGGGCGAAGTTGAAGACGAAGCTGACGCCGCTGCCGCTGCGGCAGCGACACGGGAAGAGGTTGACTTGATTGGCGAAGACGAGCGTGACTTCGGTGCGGAGGGCGGTGTGGACAAGGAGGTAAAACACGTCGCGTTCGAGGATACTCCCGCGAGTGATGAGCTTGCTGTTGACCGGCATCCGGGAGTAAGTTTGGTGGAAGAGCAAGAGGCAGGCGAGGATGATGAGGAAGGGGGTACCATTGTTGATTATATGCTTGATTTTGTACGCTCCGATATGGAGCACTTCGCTGACTGGCGGTTGTAATTCTGCAGTTCTGGCCTGCGGTGCTCTATACTCTCTCTGTGCTGCTTCCGACTCTTGCATAAACAGTCTTCCTCGTGTGTCCGCTCATAACCATCGTACAGGATGAATGTGCCTTCTCTCTGGAGTCCTGATAAGGATGTAGTCTTGTCGGACGCACGGTACCAGCCAGTGAGTGTGGCGCGGCTTGTCCTTGTTTGCTTTGATCGTCAACATCAGCAAAGCCAATCACATACATAAGTACTCACTATGCGCGCTCATCTCAAGATCGTTGGTGTGCCATGACGGGTGGCATTGGTCACTGGTCGGCAATACTAACGTTAACGCTTTTCATCCTGTCCAGTACGTTGCAATGCCCTTTGTCGTGTCCGTGCAGTACATCTACATGCTGTCGCTATGTTCACTCTAGATGCAGCTGTCGTCTTTCCGGTTCGATTACCCGTTCCGACTTGCCTCACATATCGTGCGCACAAACTCCTTGCTGCCTCAGGAACCGTAAACAACACTACATCCCCTGTGCACAGAACCTACCTGCATCTGAACTTCATTACGGTGCCCCTCATCTCCGTTCTCTTACTCCTAGCCTCTGGCGCCATTGACGGGCAGGTCGTGCGCGATGGCGTTGTCGGTGCGAACGGCGTGCAACCGTTGGATATAATGGCCCTGTTTATCTCCCTGGTGAGTCGGACAACACTTGGAATGCTACTATGGTTGTTGCTGATGCAAGACGTGGCACAGGCCTATCTGAGCATATCACTCGATGCCACCGGGCTTCTGCGCTTCCTCGCGTTCTGGGTCGTTCGCAGGGGTGGCCATTCAGGACGGAAGCTTTTCAGCTATCTGTATGCATTTTTTCTGATTTGCGGGGTGGTGGTAGGAAACGTACGTGAGCCGCTCTACTCGCGAGTGCTTCAAGGGTGTCTGATATTGGGTAGGACCCCGTCATACTTTCGGGAACTGCGTTCCTCGCATATCTCACGCGTGTTTCTGGGTGAGTATATCCACATATCTTCTGAGCCTTGTTCTACTCGAGAGATTGCCCCATCGTCCTAGGCGGTCGTTGATCGGCAGACATCGACGATACAGCTGTACAGACGCGTAAGCGCGCCATGATATGAGCTGAACAGTACCTGAGTTTATGCACCGTGAGAGTGTCACCTAACAGCAAATCTCGTCCGGGATATTCTGAATGATCCGCCTGCTGCCAAGCATAGGTATATCCGGCGCATGTAGAACTGATTCGTCCGTCCGTCTGCAGAGTCGCAAATCCGAAGGCATGGATATTTTCTCAATTCGCGGCAGCCAATATGGGTACGTGTTCACCTGTGCTTCAGCTTGCAACACGATTTTACGTGCACGGCCCCTCTTTCTGGACATGTGTGTGTGTTTCAGTATGTTATGTGTTGTGCTCCAGCTATGCACGTATGTACACCCTTCGTTGAGCAGTATGGAGTAGCGGCGCCTCGTCACCAGTGACTACTAGTGAATCCATAGCTTTTCCTACGTTGAACATTTTCAGACCTTGATACTCACCATTTCGTGACAGCGTCTGTTGTACTCGTCTCCTCAAATCCGACCAATCTCGTCCTCAGCGGTGCCTTCGCCTTGAAGTGGACGTCCTACATCGCACACGTTGTCCTGCCCTTCGTCGGCGCGGCAGTCACCGTGTACCCTCTCCTGCTCTACATGTTCCGTGCGCCAGAATTGATCCCTCCCTCACTTGACCTCGATCTTGCTGAAGTCGGCGACATTCGTGAGTACGTATCCCCGATTCACTATCTACACCAACCTTGTCTGAGTGCCATTGGACTTGAACCCGCAGGACGCTTGTGGATAAACGCGGCGCGATCTTTGGTAGCTGTCTCGTTTTGGTGACGCTTGGAGTCTTGGTCGGGACGAGCACAGTGGGCGTGCCCGTCTGGGAGGTCACTGTCCCTCCAGCGTGCATCATGCTGGCGCGTGACGTGTTATGGGACTGGTCGCGTCACCGCTCTCTGCGAGCTGACCGCGGTGGATCTACGGCAACTGTCAACGACCCTAGGACTTCCGATCATGGCGAGGAGCCTGCAACAAATGACGGCACAATAACCATCGGGGGAAAGAAGGACACTATTGAGTTGCAGGAATCGAGAGCACGCCGACCTGTACGCGATGTCACCCCTCCGGCCACAGACGAATACGTACAAACACCTCAGAGCCTCGCAGAACGTGCACAGCTTCATCTCGCGCGTCTTCGGAGAACGTTCCCGACGGTATCCGCGATAGCGTCTCGCCTCCCAGTTCCGCTCCTGCCCTTTGCATTCCTGACCTTCATCCTCGTCAACGCGCTTTCCACACAAGGCTGGGTAGCGCTCTTCGCAGAGTGGTGGGGCGCGTGGGTCCGCGTCACGGGCGTCCTGGGCGCCGTCGGGGGCATGGGCTTCCTCTCCTGTATCTTTTGCAATGTGCGTATGCTCCCCCTTTCCCTCCCATGCGAAACTGATCCCAATGGCCACCACAGATCTGCGGAACGAACATCGGCGCAACGATCCTCCTCGCGCGACTTATTCAGCTCTGGATCGACGCGGCGCACCCGTCGCAGCGCGAGCAATACGGTGCGGTGTACGCGCTTGCAGTCGGCTCGAACTTTGGCGCGTTCACCCTGACGTTCAGTGCATCGCTCGCGGGGCTCCTCTGGCGACGCATCCTCCGGCAGAAGGGCATACACGTGCGCGCGCGGGAGTTCTTGAGGATAAACTTACCAATCGCAGGGGTGGCGATGGCGGTGGGGTGCGCGGTACTTGTTGGTGAGGTCTACGTGATATATGAGTGAGCCATGAAACAAGATATGTGGGTACGCATGGTTCGAACATTACTATGGACGGGTGAGGCGCTTCTGGGCCGTCCACAGCTCAACCGGTCTTCCCAGTGTTTTACCTAATTGTGTCATAATGGGTGCCACCAAACCTTCGCTGTTGCTTAAGCTCCAGGCATGGTTCTTCTAAAGGCAGACCGCTTGATATCTTTCAATCGGACACTGCTGCGGTCTTCTAGCACGGTAAGCATCGAGGCACTTCTGAATAATGACCCGGACCATTCTCTAACCTGTCAGGGTCCTAGTTCTGTCGTAAATCAGTCCCAGGTGGGTCTTCAAGTATAGACACCGCATAGTGAATTGACGCTTGATAGGCTGAAGTTCTGACGTTAGCCTTGCGCGCTTCAATTGGAAGCAGCCTACAGATACCTGTCATATTCGGTTCGGTCACTGTCAGGGCCTTTGAATGCACAGCAACAGCCTCTTGAGCCCAGGGTCCATGGCGGTGAGCCTCGCGTCCCCCGGTTCCTCAACGAACATGTCGACCTCTTCCGGCCAACATACACGCATCCAGGTTCTTTCTCGAGCCGTTGCTCAACGTGCCAAACGTGTAATGTGCCATAGACAGCTCTCTGCAGATTATATACGCGACGGACTACACGTCGTCTATGTGCATGTTACTCTCGTCTATTGGCCACAAACCCTCTACGAGGGCTTCTACGAAGAGGCGAGACGTCACGCAGAAAGTCAAGACGAAGCAGACCATTTTGCCGGTGACTGGGCTACGTTTGTGACGAGATGTCAGGCCCGCTACAAGGCTTTCCTGGCGGGATGTACGATGTACCTCACGTAAGTGCACGCTGTCCGCCGCGCGCTGCTATCCCTCCGGTTGACATTGTGCCCAGAGTCACCCTCGGGCTGCCGTCTGCGTTTCCGGCAGGCACCGACCTATGTGGCTGTTGCTCCGTCGCCTGCGTGGTGACAAGCATGACCTGCTTTCTGATCAATCTACTGCTTCACCTACACCTGAAGGGTTATCAGCATGCTGACCGCGGTAAAGAGTGGCTTTTGGTGAGTGTGGTGATGATATGGCTGTCACAAAGATATATGGTGTATCTCACATTTATGGTAGTATACAAGCCAGCCTAGATCCTTATCTATGCCATTCATACTAGCTCTTCCGGACGCCTGGTTCATCTGGTACGTGAAGCACGCGAGTCTCCTCCAGCCAACACATCTTCATGGTCAACCAGGTCATCACTCATGGTCGCCATGTTCTGTACCGCATTCTGCTGGAACCGTCTTGCGGGTAGCTCTGACAGCAGTAGCGGACACGCAGCCATGAGCTCTCACTGCCGTACAGCTGCGGCCTCTCTACTCTGCATTTGCCTCGTGTCCGGAGTAGCTCATGTGGTGACTATCTTGAGGGCTTGCCGCCATATTGATAGGTGCATGCAGAAGGTAGCAACAGAGGTCTCGTCGTAACATTAAAAGACTCGGAGATGACTTGCAATGCCCGCCATAGTCAATGCCGCGGGAGCATCTGTATCCTGAGCGGATCCTTATCTAGATCACAATATAGGCACCCTCGATCGCAGATCCATGTGAGCTCGACGCTGTATTAAATCTCTCACTGCATTCTACTCAACCGACTCTCGCTTTTGTATGATAAATCAAAAATTCCAAAGTCAACCAGTCTAGCCTGACTTCTTGAGCATCGCACTAGGGAGCAGCTTCACTCGTTCGCTCCGAGTCCGATTGAATGCTTGATCGGGGACAGGTTTCACCTCGTCTTAGTCCCTATTTCACGGTTCTCTCTGACGCTCAGACAATGGCTTACACTCGCACGAGTGTTCCAATTTACTGAAAGCCTTCCGCCATGGACGGAGGCGGTCTTCCGAGGTCACCGCCTTGTCTGTTGTATGAGAGGTGATCGGGGTCTGCATGGAGCCCAATTGGGAACAATGGCTGATCGAATGGGACAACAAGGTCGACATGAGCGCGACCGCTGCATTGTTGTCCTCTCATCCCCCGTCCCCTACATCGACCGTCCCACCACATCCCAGCGAGGACTGTCGCCATGTCGATGTTCAAGCGTATGACTGACAAGCTAGGGCACCTGCAGGTGTCGTCGCCCAAGCCAGGCCACTCGCACGCGCAGTTCGCCTCCGCCTCCGCCACTCCCACCGCTATTCCCGTCTCGCCCGCGTCTTCCTACGCCTCCACCGCGCACACTCTTGCGACGTCTGTGTACCCATATGCGCAAGACTACGGCGCGTACCAGCGCGGCAGCATATCGACCGAGCGCACGTCGCTGAGCGGATACAGCAATAACAACTCGAACATCCCGAAGCCTGTCCCGGCGGCAGGCTTCGCCCCAGGCGGGAGCGGAGGCGTGAGTGCACCTGCCCAGAGAAGAGATTGGCGCGATCGTGAAGAGAGCATGCACCATGAAGACGAGCTCCCGCAGCGACTTCTCGCACTGCGGCCCAAGGGTTCATATCGACTATCGGACTTCATCATCCAGAGGACACTAGGGACTGGAAGTTTTGGTACAGTACACTTAGGTTCGTATCCACCTCATTTCCTGTTATTCCCACCAGTGCCCTGTATGGTGCCGACTACTTCTCTTTTCGCTCCACTCGACGCATCTCGGAGGCTGATTATGCCCGCATATAGTCCGCTCAAAACACAATCTGCGCTTCTATGCGATCAAAGTCATGAGCAAAGAGAAGATTGTGCGCACCAAACAGGTCTCGCACACGCGGAATGAACAGCGAATGCTCTGCGCAGTACAGGTACATGCTCTTCACTCCTTGCACTGCACATGGCGCACCTAATCACTGTCCCATCGACGTCCAGCATCCGTTCATCATCAATCTATGGGGGACGTTCCAGGACTCGACGAATCTATACATGGTCATGGATTTCGTACCTGGCGGGGAGTTGTTCACGCTTCTCCGCAGATCAAACGTGCGTTCCACTTCCTAACTCCCTTCCCCGCCCTGCGTTCCTGCACTGCGCTGTGCGGGCCGCGATCCGTAACCCCCTTCTTGCCCACGCCGCAGCTCGACTGACGTCCCAGCAGCGCTTCCCAGACCCGGTCGCGAAGTTCTACGCCGCGGAGGTCGCGCTCGCGCTCAACTACCTGCACTCGCTCGACATCATCTACCGCGACCTCAAGCCGGAGAACATCCTCCTCAACTTTGATGGCCACATCAAGATTGCGGACTTTGGCTTCGCGAAGTGGTGCGAGACCACTGTGTGGACGCTGTGCGGAACGCCAGATTATCTGGCCCCTGAGGTGAGTGCGCGGACTATGCGTCGATATGGAGAAGCCCACTGCTGTTAGCTGTTGTCTACGGCTGTGGTGCTCATTGTACGAGCCCACGCGGATTCGTAGTAGACCGCGACACCGGCCAAACGCCAAGTTGGCGTTGCGGGGTCTCGTGTGCACCATGTTGGTGTACTGACGGTGCGAGCCTACTCTAAGGCGGCGTTCGCTTCTCAGAGTGAATGGCAGCCGGCACGATTGCCTCATCTACCTCGCAGGCATGGTTCCGCTTCATATTCTCTCGCACCAACGCACGCGCAGTGTACACGAAGGGTCGGTGTCTTTACGAGACGTCGCATATGTCGCTGCAGTGTGGCCTAGAACACCTCACGCCAGCGCATCGCGCGGCGCATCGCGAGCATACAATGTGGTGGTATACATGACCTGTGCTTTTCTCCGCGCGTACTGTGCACTGTGGCGCGAGAGTACCGTTGACCCGTACGTGCAGCATCTGATCAGTCCTCATTACTAGATCATCGGCAACGCGCGGTACAACAAATCCGTCGACTGGTACGCGCTCGGCGTGCTCACCTTCGAGATGCTCTCCGGTCTCCCGCCGTTCCACGAGCCCGACATTACGCCCGTCAAGCTCTACGAAAAGATCACGATCGGCCCCGCATGCATCAAGTGGCCCGAGATACACCACAACGCGAAGGATCTCATCCTGAAGGTGCGTAGCTCCGTTCGACGAGAGCAATTGGTTGGCGCGAATCCTCACGCGTATATGTGAAGCTGATGGAGGCCGACCCGTCGAAACGCTACGGCAACCTGCACCATGGCGCCGGGGACGTGTTCGCGCACCGGTGGTTCTCCGAAGTCGACTGGGACAAGCTCCGGAGACGGGAGATCCAAGCCCCATACCTGCCCCGGATCGCTGGCGATGGCGATGCGAGCGCGTCAGTGTTCTCCAGCATCCTGTTGTTCGGTGCACTCATGGCTGTCAACTACAGATTCGAGCGGTACCCGGAAATCGATGCGGCCGTGCAGTACGGTGCGTTCGCGCCTGATCCCTACGGGGATCAATTTCCCGATTTCGAATACACCGCTCCGTAGGAATGCGAGTCGACATGTGTATAGTATTTGCCATGTACTATCTCATGTAGCAGTATCTGTACTGGTATGCATTGGAATCACTGGACATTGTATATATATCAGCACCGTGCTAAGTCTGGTCTGTAAACTAGCTTGCTCTAATATCCGGGATAGGTAGGTATGAAGGAAGAGGCATAAAACTCGGTGTGATTGGCTGGGGCTGTGGGTGGAAAGGATGGTACCGCCATGCGTGGTTCCTCCGAGTGGCTGGGAGTGTCAAAGGCTATGGAGGGTGCTGACACTGTCTGGATGTTGGGGATCTCATGTTGTAATGTGAGGCTGAGTCTGGATGGATTGACAGAGCACTGCTCACCAGGTCATCCAGCTGGGAGCATAGCCAGACTATGTCCACATCAAGCTCCTTAGCACATTCCCTCATCTGGCTGAATGTTGGATCTTGCACCATTGCGAGCCAATGTCTGAGGATGTCTACATAGACAAAGATATGAGACATATAAAAGAGGATTGATTTGTGGCCCACCAGTCTTCCTTCCCAGATCCATTGCTGCATGCTTCTTCTTTCTCTGCTTTTCCAGCCAATTGTGATGCCTCTTCCTTGTGTACCAAGACCCAGCCACCACTTGCAACTCATCAAAGAGTTTGTCACATGCTTCCTGTGGGGCATCCACAACCTCGTACTTCCTGAGAAAGTCTGGCAAAGATATATCAGATTCTCTGGAATGCACAGGACAGAAATTGATCCATATTGTATGGGATATGAGTGGCACCCAGCTATAAGATCCACCATACAGTTGGGACTAAGAGATGGGGTCAGTGCAAGGCTTACCTTCTCGCAATGCCCTCCCCTCAGGAGGCACATTGTTGCGAGCTTTGTAATTAGTCTCAGGCATACTATGATAGTAGTACAGCTGGCACAGCTGCTGCAGGGTGTGTAGGGGCATGCACCCTTGGCTATGCAGGTCCCATTTATATAACAGCTCCATGGGGCACTATTACACACACACTACACACAGTGTTCAGGGAGGGGATGAGAAAATTTTACCATGCCATCTCTGGCATATCCCGTCACTTGCTGATGGCTTCGCTGTCAGAGTGTGGGAAGATTCCCTTTTTGGGTCAAACATCGCAGCTTCCAGCATCCCATGCTGCCTTTGCATGTCACCCTGCAACCGAGGAAGCACTGTGGCTTCCTAGGGTGAAGATCATGGAACATCATGATTGCTGAGTCACCCTGGATACCAGGGTGAGTCTGGGGTTATGATGTTTCAGTTGGATCTTTCCTCTGGGAGTCCTAACTTGACTGCCTGTCAAGGAGCTGGTTAACTGGATCCTTCCAGAGTTGCGGTCTTGCTCCGGAGTTGCGGTCTTGCTCCGGAGTTGCAACCTTAGGCTCCGGTCCTCCGACGATGTCAAATCTTGATCTAAGGTTCAGTGATAGCTTGACATGATGCTCGGCATCCCACAGAATTTTCTGCCATTCAGATCATCTGGCTTGAACCCATGTTATCAGCACTCCATTGTTTTGTTTGAACACTCGATCACAAGGCATTGCAAGCTGGTGCTCACTCGGGCAGAGTGACTGTGCTACAGGGCAATACAACGGAGTAACACTGCAGACGACGCGACACTACGGACGACGCGACATCACAGACGACATCACAGACGGCAATCACAGACGACACGACATCTCAGACGTCACGGACAATGCGACACCAGACGCCACGGACGCCACTGCCAACGACCGCCACCACACAACGACCCGACAACATCCCAGTCCGTGCTCGTTTGCATCTACAACAGTCGAGTGCACCTGTATTCCAGAAAGAATGATAATAATACATCAACAGATCGCCGTCCTCCGACTGCCTGCCAGTGCACCGCTTGTCCATCTACCGCCGCTCACAACACCGCGATCTGCAGGGCGACGACAAGGCTGCTCCCCTCTATCTGCTCGCGATCGCCGATCTACTCCGCATACGGGTCCTCCTCCGAGCTGCCCTGCATCGTCTCGATCACCGAGCGCACGCGCTCGTACACCGCGAACACGATCGCCTGGCCGGGCGCGACGCGGAGCACGCGCGGGGTGATGCCCTTGTAGAACGAGCGGAAGCCCTCCTCGCGCCACATCTCGCGCGCGATCGCCGCCACGCGCTCGAACGCGCTCGTCCCCGGCGCCGCCGTCGCCTTCTGCAGGCCTGTGTGCGCGCACGCGGTCAGCCAGTGCCGGTATGGCGCGGAGGAGGGAGGGGGCACGCACGCGTCTTGATCGTGTCGATGGGCGCGTTGGAGAACGGGCCCATCGCGCCGGAGATGAGGCCGATGATCATGTGTTGATATGAGGGCAGTTCTTGCAGCTCGGGCTGTTGCCGCTGCGCGAACTTCTTCAGTTCCTGGTACGTCGTGAAGTTCGCGCCTGGGCGGACGCGCGGGGAAGGTGGGAGACGCGTCGGCGATTGGGCTTGTCGGCGGAGGGAGAGCGGGGCGTACCTTGGTTCGTCGCCTGCCGCAGCGCGGTGAGGGTGACGCCGCGGTAGAGGGCGCCGACTCCCTCTTCACGGATGATCTTGTACACCGCGTGCCCCGCGTTCCGGTAGACGGGCTGCTCGAGCGGGTCCGCAAGCGAGTGGTGTTGCGCCTGCAGCCGGATCTTCACTACTTCCATCGGGGTTACCACGAAGACCGCCTCCGTGGTACCCGCGCCGAGTCCAGCTGCCCAAGGCGACTCAGCGACGCCACTTCGGCGGTGGTGAGAGCGGAGAAGACGCACCGAGGAAGATATTGCCCACGCTCGTCTTCCCCGTCTCCTTATCCGCGAGCCAGCCCTTGTACGCTTCGAAGCTCGCGAAGCGGATCGCCATTTTCGGGACAATGCCGGAGAGGACGGCACCGAGACCTTTGTATAGCGCGAGCGGCGTTTCCCGCTTGACGATCATCACGCCCGTGGCGATGAAGCCTCGGGGTTTTGTCTACATTGCACATGATGAGTAAATTGACGATTGAACACGGCGCGTCGACCAGCGGGGCGCGCGACATGGCAAAGGAGAGCACACGCGTGTTTAGGATGACGTCATAGGATCGCCCGCCCATCGCGCGCAATCATGGGCATTCGCGCCTGCCGAATTTGGCTGCTGGGCGAAGATGGAAGAGAGAACTCACCCCCGGTAGTTTTCCTGAGCGGGACAGCTGCATTCGAACCTTGATGGTGTCGAGCGGTTGGCAGCATAGCTGGGCTACGTTCGTGAGCATTCACAGGGGCGCTGCGGGTGCACACTCACCGCTTCCATCGCGCCGGCCATACCGCCCGCTGTGAGCTGGATGGCGAACCCGACTGGTTTCTTCCCGTCTGCTTTGGACATGGTGGTATAGACTGATACGACTACAGGGTGCTATGGGTGGGGAACGGGCGGTCCAGGGTATCTGGGCTACGGCAGGGTCAGCGTGCGGTCCGCTGCGGCGATTGCGAGACAGCTAGTGCTCACCGACGCGAGACAGCGGCGGGGCGGAAAGGGGGGACAGTAGCGACACGCCGCGGGCGAGGAGGAGAGGCTTTTAGCAGATGCGCGCGGTGGTGCAGCGCAGGTCACGGAGTCATGGGTCGCTTGTGCTTGGATGCGGGGATAGGCATGTGAATGTTCCGCGCCCCTGGCGGTGCTCGCCTGGCCAGCGCGGGGGCGCACGCTGCCTGCTCGCTGCTCCCCCCGCTGCGCTGCTCCGAACGCGTCCGAGGCGACGCATCGGCCGCGCGGGCCCGCTGGTGGCCTCCCGCACCGTCTCCGTGCTGCACGCCGCCTCCCCGCACGGCCAGCAGCAGGCGGACTGCGTTCCTCCGCACCCGCCCCGCATCTTGGCCCGGCCCCTCCCGCTCTTACCCCGCGTTTTGGGGGTCAGCAGATCGCGCTCCCCGCCGGTAAACAAGCTCCCCGCATCCGGGGCAGGGGTGGGCGAGGCTCCGGTACGTTGGTAGCCGGACCTAACGGACTTCAGCGGGGGATCCAAGCATTACTTGCAGCGGACGTCGAGCGTCGGTTAGCGTTGAGGTGCGTCTTGACATCAGCTAGAAGCATCCATGAGTGCGATAAACCGCGCAGCGAGCGAGCAAGCCAGACATGCAGCAAGGAGGACTTTCGGGACGAGGAGGCCAGGCGGCCCAGGCGTCTGAGCGAGGACGTGGCTGGGCGTGGGACCTCCGCAAACACCGGAGTGGGCGCGCCCACACACTTTGGCCTCCACCACGACCGTGCGTCCGACCTGGACTGCGCCCCTCGCCGTACGCATTTTCTCCTCAATGACTAACCATTATTTGAGTCTCTTGTATGCTATGAAGATGTGGACTGGCCGGGTGAGCGAGCGGACCTCGACTGCGTAGATGACTGCATCCAAGGTCAGTTTGCCATGGCTGCAGTCGAGACTAGGGCGCATACATCCACCTTGGTTTCTGAGAAGACAGCAAACCAAGAAGCACCGAGGATCCTTTGACCAGACCAGGTCTCACGCAAGTCTCGCAGGGACGCGACCCGTTCATATACAGGCTCGGATGCTATGTGCGGCGGCCCCGAACCGCGAGAAGCTATGCATATACTTAGTCCGTCCTCCTCTTGGTCTGCGTCTGCGCTACTCACTGGCGGTCCGTGCAGGCCAATGTGACCTGCACTCAATGCGAGCTCCGACCATCTCGTATGTCATGGCGCGCGGTCGCGCACAGCCCTCGTCGTAGTGCTAGTGCATCCGCACGAGGCATTTTGAGGGGAACTATACGGAGTAACAGGCTGCTCAGTAGTGCATCCTGAATTTCCCTCTACCCCGCCAGGCTACAGCCGCATACTTCTCAACACAACGGCCTGCTACATTTGCGATTTGGTCTCCCCCACAGCACGGTCACATCGCCGACAGCGTCCCCAGAACCAGCCCCACCGCTATCGCCCACTTTGCAACCACAATACGCCCCAAGACCGCCCCGCTCTTGACATTTCTCGTCGGCGCCACTGGCAGCCTCGCCGTCGAGGTATGGACTGGTTCTGTAGATGCAGGCCCCGCGCCCGCCGTACCCGCCCTCGCCTCGAACGTCTGGTTTATCAGGAATTCGTGATCACGCCAAAGAAGCGCTACTACACAGTTCAGGCTACTGTACTGTTATCGCACGTTGGACTGCCGACATCGCAGAGGATGATTGAAGACCTCTGCAAGTGCGCAACTTATCAAGGAAGGTCACATGCAGAGATGAAGAAAGTCAGAGACATCTGTTCTGGGGGGAGATCTACTAGTAGTGAGCTTTATAGAGCTCAGAAGGTGAAGTCACATATGCATTGTCTCCCTGAGGACCGGAATATGTGGAAGGTGTACCATGGAAAAGTCCAAGCATTTCATCAGCTGTAATAAGATGTGATCTTACCCAATCAGGGTGTCTTGTTTGATGGTGGTTTGCTTATCTGCCAATATCCTTTCCCAACTAGTCCATCCTCTTGATTGGGTAGGTAGGAACCAATTGAGGAATGAGCACTGGTTAGGCCACTCTCCATGTATTCTAATCTGCTCCAGGCAATTGACTGAGGAAGTTGGCCATGAGGATATGGTACCATAGCAGGGACCAAGTTGGTCTGCCAGTGCATGCTCTCCCATTTGGTATGTCTTCAGAGTGGGCAGTATCTGCACATTTCCTTCTTGAATCACCATAAGAATATTCCTGTTGACCTTATTGGCAGTGGTATGCTTGTGGACATATGGATGGTGGAGAGAGACCAACCTTGGTCTTCAAGAAGCGATACTGTAGTGCTTCAGCCACGATCAAAAGTCTCGGCAAATACCGACATGACGCAAGCAGAATGAGACTCGAGATGAACGCGCGGCTGTTCGCCCGTCACTCGGTGCAACCAACTACATTGCAGACGACATATACTCTATATGAGCAGTCCAATGGACCACGACTTGATTTGGAAGATGAGTGGAGGTGGAATCTATAAGATGAGCGAGTAAGGTAAGTACTAAGTTGTGTCTATCATCTTCTATTGGCCAGGTCCCTGATTCAACTCTATAATCCACCTGTCCATGGATGCAACAGCAGTCTGCACGACCCAGTCTCAGGTCAATACCTGCCAAAACCACCGCCGCTGCACCTCCTACCCTCATGACCACCTGTGCTCCAGAGTGTAACAGTGTCCCGTACAGGTCTTCACCACACACAACAGCTTTGCGTGCGCCCCGCTCTCCAAGAATTGGAACAACCGTGTCTCCATCGCGCCGACCCACTCCGCCATCCGCACCGGGTCCTGCGCCGTCTCCACGCAGAAGTCGATCTCCAGGTCTGCGTCTTCCTGCGCGAGCTGCGGGAGCGCGTCGTCCAGGCGGCCCTCTACGTCCCAGTCCCAGCACGGACTGCTCGCGCCGAAGTGGAAGCGTACGTGTCGTGCGCGTAGGACTCCGATGTTGAAGAGGTCGACGACGCTGCGCGCGAAGTGCTCATCGCCGTCGCGCAAGTCGACGTCGAGGGCGTTCACACGGATGAAGGTCGATGGCACAGACGTCTCGCCGAACGTCCCTGAACAGCATTCTGGGGGTCAGTCATGCGCATATAGTCGTCGGGAAAGTGCTCACATGTAACCGGGGCCTGCGCGTCCGACAGGTCGAGCCGCCGCCTGAAGACCTCTTCGTACGTCCTGCTCAGGAACGCAACGGTCTCGTGGAGCATGAAGCGGCGCTGGCGATCGCCTGCAGCGAGCGTGAGCGTGTCGATGGACACCTCCATCTGCGTGTGTGCGAGCACGCTGCGGTAGACGGCCATGCAGAGCCCGACGTAGGATGCAGGGTCCGCGACGACGCGCCCGAGGCGTACCTCTCGCCCGGCGAACTCCGCGAGCGACGCGGCGGGTATGGAATGGCTGTCCGCACTGCACCACGAGAGGATGAGCGACGTGCGGGCGAGGCTGGGGGCGGAGAGGAGGACGCGCAGCATGTCGCCCATGTGCAGGAACGCAACGCTGGAGATGTGCAGGTGCTTCACCTGTGGGTCAACGGGACGATGGTCATGAGCACCCCTCTCCGTGTATGCGCGGGACCGTCACCTTGCGCGTGTAGGCGAGGAGAAGCTCGGCCATCTCCTGCGAGAGGAGCGACGGATCCCACCAGAGGTTCTCGAGGTGGAGCACCTCGAGCGATGTGAGCTCGCGGAGGAGGCGGATGAGCCCGAGGTCGTGCCAGACTGCACGCTGCAGCTTCGGCTCACAGACCGCGTTGTCCTGTGGGTCGACGCCGATGCGGAGTTCGCGGACGTAGCGGGTGAGGCCGTGCGAGTTGAGCAGCGCGGATTCCAGGAGCTCTTCGAAGCTGCTTCGCCGGTAGCAAGACTGCAGACAGAGGGTGTGGAACTTGTGCGAGCGGGCCGCTGGCAGCCATGCGCGTGCGACGAGACTACAGGCGCCGAGAGTCGGTTGGTCGTCCCATAGGAAGCTGATGATATTGTCGTGCAACTCTAGAGGAATTGCTGGGAGGTCGGCGTCCTGGCGTTGCTGCTGCATGAGAGTGGGAGGGGAAGGAGGAGTGGTGAGAGCAGACGTAGCGTCTCCAGCTCTACTTAGGCGGGCGCGGACATTCCCTGACCCGAGCTGGCTATCTTATCTGATAAGATTAGATTGCCTTTGGGGATCCCCACGGGCGTCAAGCGTGTCGCCGCGGCTCCGACCACCGACGCCTCGAAAGTCTATTTCCCCAGGTCCGAACCGCCACCACCGGCATGCGCATGCCACACCACGCTCCCTCGTTCGTCGTCTCTCTGCTTCCTCGCTACGCACATCCTTGTGTCCTCTTTTTGGCAATTTCGAGTCTGGCTGATGAATCGGCTATGCGTAGATGGGGCCTCGACATCAACGACGCCAAGACAGCCCCAGACTGGTCGGTGGTTCGACGCGACGGTCGAATTATGGATGATTCCGACACTTTTCACCTTGGATCATCGGAAAAAATGATGTATGACACCTGTTCGTTGACTCCTTGGTTTTCACTTCGCCTCCCGACAGACACAGTCGCCCGCTGGCACCGTGCGCGGCCAAATGTCTACTACTAACAGCAGCAGCGCCTGTCACCGTGGCGTAAGGCGTTAGTACGCCATCAGACGTGGGGCTTTTGTGGTCGCGAGGGCTATGACACGGCCACTCATGGCCGCGCATATAAATGAATCGTCTCTGTCTAGTGGCATCTTCTCCGCTGGTCTTCGCAACACCACCCCAGCACTCACGATATGCTACGACTCGCCCTTGTCACGACTATCCTCCAATTATTCGCCCTCCCTCTCCTGGTTTCCGCGGCGTCACCGCCGGACCAGGTCACCCTCGTCGAGCCCCCGAGTCAGGTGGAGGTTAACACGACGATATGCTTCGGCTGGTTGCAGCCCCAGGATGCGCCCCACTATTATGGTGCATATTGCTTACACTAGATCCAGGTCGTGTTAACTCAGATTTTGGCACTACAGGCTTCGTCCAAGCTGTGAACATCAGCGCCTACGCGCCCAATGGGACGAACATCGGTTCCGTCGGCATAGACACCAACTCGAGCGGACCCATGCTAGACTGTGGCTACTATCCCGGCGTCACCTACGCGGGCTGCACCGTCCTTCCCGAGACGGGGACGTACACCATCGTGTGGAACTTCACGTACCTGATGTCGGCAGAACCGCAGAAGGCGAACGCGTCCTCGTGCGGGCCCGCGCCGTTCTCGTCGCAGACGTTCGTGCTGAACAGGACCGTTGAGGCGACGGCGGTGAGCAGTGGAGATGCAGGCCCCGGCGTGTCGTACACGAATGCGGGGTCCACGGTGGCGACGACGCTCCCGGCGAAGCCGACTGGAGACCTGAAGCTCGCAGGGGCTGCTGATGTGCGAGTCCCGGCTGCTATTACGATGCTCGGCGTTGCTGCCGCTGTGGGTGGCATGATGTTAACGTTGTAATATTCATGTCTCGCGAAGAATGGTTCCAGATGGACTGAGCTCTTGACAGGCCATACAACGAGCCTATCACGCGGTGTAGGCCTAGGTACGTGGACGGCGTTTCTTGCATGTCTATGGTGTACTAGTTACCGATCAATGTCGCACTAACATGACGCGCGCTTCCCGTTGCAGTATAGCGTATGCGGCATCGCTACATGTCGACTACATGTAGGTGCTTTCGGTGCCCGATTGTTAGCGACAGGCACGAACTTTGACACCCTGTGAGACCTGAATCAAGCCTAGTGCAACAGTGGAAGAATCATGACCATACTATCGGCACTACGTGTATATGCACAAAGCGTGGAAGAGACAGAACCCGCACATATTCGTACATCCGAAGTTAAGGCGACAAGCCTCGCCCATATACGAGGCTCCCATCGATTACGTGCAGTAGGCACATCCCCCAGACGCCACTAAAGAATGACCGTATCCACCTAGGAGCATCTACAAGAGGTCATATTAAGCTTGACTGTGCGACAGCACCCAAATACTGTACCTTCTTTTGTTAGGCTACCACCATTTCTCAGCTGCAGCACCGTTCTCTCCATCTTGGCAGACGATACCGACTCGCGCTCCAGAGGCGATGAGCAATGGGAAGTACCTAGAGACGGTTTGCGTCCAGGCTACAAGCTGATCGACAGGCTGCGATGTTTCAAACACCACCTCCGGCCGGGGCTCCTCCGAGACGGCGTTGCTCAAGGCTCGGTCGAGGCGAGCGTATAACGGAACCTCGGCAGCGCTGACAGTGTCGTTCGGGCGCGTAGCAGGCAGGACGATGCAGATCTTGCAGGGGAAGATGAACATGCACTCCAGACACTCGACGAGGATCCCAATGAACTGCGTCTTGGTGTGCAGAAACACCGGGCTTTGGATGCGAACCGTCTGCACAACGAGATTGGGGAACCGCATGTACCGGCTGGGAGCGTCTATGCGGGGAATTAATTCAGCTGCGGTGTGCGTGAGAGACGAGCGCAGCGTACCTCCGAATAGAGGCATCCCCAGGTTAATTTGCTCCCTTAGCGAAACATTGTACATCTTGATGAACTCGATGAAGTCGTGGTACTCTTCATCGTCTATTGGCCCGCTTTCCATGGGGTCCCGGCACTCGCTGTCGTCATTGTCCACGAGGGAGACTTCTCCGATGTTGATGGAGAAAGGCCAGCCCGTTAGGTAGGCCCCGCGCACATACAAACACAACCTGGCATAGCCGTAGATATCTCCGGCAAGAGTGTCGACATGGATGTTGTTATGAATCGGCTTTATCTTCGTATCGAACTCCAGGCGGCAAGTTGTATTTCTGGTAAGGCACAGAAGGCTCCTGTGTGGTGCAGAGGACAAGAGATGCAGCATATCACTGATGGAATCAAAGTACACGTCGTGCACATGCAGGTGAGATATCTACCGCAAATGCATGCATTAGCCATAACGTCTATAGTAGTTAGCGTGAACTGCCTACGTACCCTCCGAGAAACATTGATGATTGCCTTTCTGACCGAGGAAGTCACATCGCGGACCTCGCGCCAAATCACGTACTGAATGCGAAGCGTCTCAAGGGACACGAAATGGTCCAGCAGTCCAACAAGCCTCTGATCTCTACACGCCTTCTCGCTCATCTTCGCATATAGTCGTTTCCCGAGAGTGAGCTCACGAACATAGCGAGGAATGAGACCGGCATCGAGGAGAGGAGAACTGATGACCGACAGGAAGGTGGTAATGGTGTCACGATGTTCGAAGATCGCCAAGTGGAAGATATGCATGCGGGCTCTGGGAAGCCAGTGTCGAGAGACCAATGCATAGGTAGTCAATACCCAGACATAGTCAGAGGCCATGTCGATGATCATGTCGCATATCTCTTGAGGAAGGATCGGTCGTCGTGCATGGTAGTGTATGTTGCCACCCCGAACTTGAACCGCGAGTGGTACCGTACGGACCATGCTGAGCTATCCACGACAATTAGGACAAAAGTGACCGTACTAGTGGAGGATGCCAGGAGCTCACTGACACTATTGCTTGAAGTCGTATCTGGACGTTGGAAATCGCAGTTGCTGTGAGGGTGCTTTGCGAACCCAGGGGGAAGCCATGCACTTTATATCCTTCCTGTCGTGCCCGCGAGCGCGACTTCTGTCCATCCTCGAGGAGCGACTTGTACTTTCCATGATGTATCTAGTGTACATCTATAAGGCGTGACACATTGAGCTCTCATTTCAAAGTTGCTAAGGAGACGTACGGGAAACCGGAGACTCAACGCAATCAGCTTGGACCGCACTGGCGGCTTCGCGTCGTGCGGAATACCGAGTACCGGCGCAATCGTTCACAATATGGGTTAAAAAAATTGTGCGGAACATGAGTAGCTTGACATCCTTCATTGAATGTAGTAGCTGAACTTGCGGGAGTGAAGTCGAAGTGTCCGCAAAGCCGCGGCAGCTAGACCGCAACGAACCTCTGCGTCACGTGCCCCGACATTGTCGACCAAGAGGCCAAAGCAAGCAAGTACATCAACTCAGGCCTCGTATAGCGGTAAATCTGATTGATGCAGTATAAGCCGAGTGCTGTGCGTGTACTATGGTGACCTTGTAATATACTTCGTGGTATGGCAAGAACAAGCCCGCTGCCCAAGAATGATTCTAGAGCACGACCGCAACATGCAGCTGCAGGAAGGTGACGATAATTGCGTAACAAGGTCTGGGTCAAGACAATGATTTCCGGGGGCAAAGAGTGAGAGAACACAGAGCGAGCATGCGAGAGGGAGTAATACTAGGGACAACGACACCTCCGACGAACTAGACGACTTCGGGCGCGAATCGATGGGGTGAAACCAGGCCGTGTACATGGTACAACATGCAGTAGTAGGACAGAAGAGGCGTATACAAGCCAGCGGTCGGAGTGCCGTACAGGGTGGCGTACTGTATACAATCTGATGATGACAGCAGCGGGATACAGTGGACATGATGATTAGGGAACGGAAGCCAAAAGAAACGGGGAGACGATGAGATGCAATGTGAAGAGATGCCTTGTTGCGTGAAGACGGCGAGGTGAGATGAAAGCAAGATCACAAATAATGTCAATAATATGGTAGCAGTGCCGGCCCTGCGGCCGTCTGTGTAATGTGGTGGATGTCAACGACGAACGCCTTTGGTGAGTGGAACGTCCTGGCCAGGGCGCGCCGATATCCAAGGGACGAACGCTCCATACGTGTGAGCGCACATACCACGAGGGTCAGTCGAGCACTCGCGGATGGCGGGGCGCACGGCAGACGGAAGCGTCACCGAAACAGGCCCACGACCCTCCGCGAGAAACTTTCCCCCCTCCTCGCGCGCCTGCCCTCCGCCGCGACCTCCTCCCTGCGCGGAAACGCGCCCACCGAATCCGCAGGGTTCGGCGGCTCGCGGCTCCACAGGAGGGGGTAGCCCGGCACGGGCGACGTCGGGCGCGTCAGGGCGTCCGCGAGCACGTCCTTCAACTTCTCCGCGCTCGCATCCCCGCGCGCGAGCTGCAGGTCGGGCGTTCCCCCGAAGTCGACGTGCAACGCGGTCACGCGCTCCTCGACGTCCGCCACGGGCAGCCACGCGGCCCACCCCAGCGGGCCGTTCTTGCGCGCGTCTGTGGTGGTCGGGCGCCGTGCGGGCGCGAGGTGGTGAGGTTCTTCAGGCTCGCCGCAGTCCGAGTCGGAGCCCGAGGAGTCGGAGGGGGTTGGCGGTGTCTGCGAGCGGATCGTCGCGAGGGAGAGGATACCACGCCGCGGACGGGGCGCTGCGAGCAGCGTTGGGCGCGATGTGCTAGGTGATGGCGAACGTGATGAAGATGGTGGCGGAGAGCGTGGGGAGAACAGCGGTGGGGAGCGCGACGCAGTAGGAGGCGGAGACCACAAGCCGCGAGAAGCTATTTTACATCCAACAGGAGAGAAGGGCACAGGTGGGTTCTCAACATCCGAAGAGCGGGAGACGGAAAGGTCGGACGTAGATGGTTTTCGACGGACCTGGCTGGTCGTCGTGCGGATACGCTGCGAGCTCGCGAAAGCATGCTGACTAGAGCGTGAACGTGGCCTGTCCTCTGCTTCCTCGTCGCTCTCAGCATCCGACTCACTCGACACTGAATCTGCATAGCACACGTCCGCCCACGCATCTAGCGGAGTGAGCAGGAGGTCTGCATCGAGCTTCGACAGGCATTCTGGGTCGACCGGCGAGAGCGTGCTGTCGAGCACCCGATTGGTGTGGAGATGCAGGGCGGGGCGCACCGCGAAATGAACCAGCGCATCGTCGTGCAGCGTTTCCTCCGAGTTTGACTCGACATCAGAATCCGGCTCTGAGTCGGAGTCCGATGGAACGAAGGAACAGTCATCATCAATGACCGTCGGTAAGACTGGGTCGGGAAGGTCGTCATTGTATGGTACAACCGGACTTGCTGACCGGGGGGACTGAGCCGGCGATAGGACCGCGACGGAGGCGACGGTCGATGTTGGGGGACGAGGCAGCGGGCGCGGGCTGTACGGCGGGGAGCAGACCGAGTGCGTGATCGTCAAGGCGTCGCCGCGCTCGGTGTACGCCGGCGGAAGGACAGATTCGAGCGACATGAACGGAGAGCAGTGCACCTGTGTACTAGCATGCGCGGGTTCATCATACGCCTGTAACGGATATCCATGGTCAGACAGCCGTTGAACGTGATCAACAGACAGTGCCAAAGTGGAGCGGGGGACACAGCGAGATGAAAGGGCGACACGAGATGATAACTCACATAGATGGATGGTATGTTCGTGAGGCAGGGCGTGGAGAACGACATCGCGATGGGCGTGACGGGGAGACCGAACAGCGAGCACGAAGCAGAGGTGCAAAGACTGAGGGCCCCAGGAAGGAAAACGTGAGCTGGCAGATCGTGAACTTCTTGAGGCTCGACCTGGCGGTCGTGGGCGGACACCGCCTCAGCCTGTTTGGGCCAAGATGAGTGTTGAGCCTGATGTGTGTGTGAGCGTGACGGATGGGCGCGTCCGCGTTCGGTGGTCTTCAGCGCTCGTTACGCGCTGCGCTAACTGAGTACTGGCAAAAGGCTGGATAGAACTAGAGATGGGGGCAGGAACGAGTAATCGCACTAGGCGACGATGAGCGTAAAGGGCACGAAGAGGAGGCACGGAAGGAGGAGGGCAGCATTCAGGGTGCGGGTGGAGGAGCCTGGTTTTGTGGGGTGCTGTAATTGTCTGGTACAGCGTCACGGGCATAAGAAGGCGACCATCGCCCCCGCCCGATCTCGCTCCGTCCACCGCCCCCATCTGAAGCCATCGCGAGCCCCCCAGAGCCACTGTTCCCGTTCACACCGCTCGATCCGACTGAGATTGTCCAGCCTCTCGAGGACACCATGGCCACGGTGACCTGCACAGTCCACGGCTCGACCTCTTCAAGCGAGTTGAATCATGAGTCGAGACGACAAATTGGAATATTAAATAGACGCCTTCTATCTTTATGGGCGTCTCCGTGTCACCGGGCCCGATCCTGCTGCAAGTGCAACGACTCGACCTGCTGCCGCGCTTGCGGTCTTGATCCCTCCTAGCCGTGCAGCCAATTGGGATGTAGCTCACCTCTGTAGCGCTGCGATACGGCGAGAATTGCGTGCACGAGCGCGAATAATAACGTGTCCATGGAGACGTCTCCTGATAGTCGCAACCATTGGCAACGAGGTCGCGCACTAGCATGGTGCTATGGCCGCCGGATCGTCGGTAAGGACACCTGTGGTACTGATCCTCGCCCACGGCGGTTCGCCCAAACGTCGCGGTTCGTAAGCCGGTTACTCCCTTTAGTCACGGCGAGCCACCTATGATGACCCACGTTCACGGCCAAGGCACCGCGTGGTATTATTTCCACAGGAGAACGCGGGCCAGTAGGGATGCAGAGGATAAGATAGGTGTTGTGAACTGCAGCCGGATAATCAGAAACGGACTACGCAACAGGCGGCTGGAGTTGACAGGTACGACGAGTTGCTAGACTTTCTTCTGATAGAGGGTGCGACCTCAGAGGAGGTCTGTCGAACGAGCAACTGCCGCGCGCATCGTTCCTGAGCAGCGGGGTTCGGAGGGAGAAGTGAAATACTGAGCAAGACGCCACCGCCTTTTATACCCACCACCAGGGTAGCTATTTGACGTCTGTTGAAGCAAGAAGTCTGCAAATCGTGTTCCAGAATACGAGTGCGATATGGCGGTTCGACAGCGAATGAACCACTGGTAGTAAACCAAAAGGGAAAGCAAGATACCTGAACAGGAAGTCTACGTCACGCTCATTATCAATGGAATGTCGGACTAGCTGTAACCCAGGGCCTATCGAGCAATCTCCCTCTTCTCAACGGCGACAATCCAAACTTCCTTCCCTTCTCAAACTACGACAAATGCTACTAAGGACTAACTACCACCAGTGTATGCTAAGTGTATCTTGATGACGGATCTCCGGTATCTGCGTATATATATAGAGTGCATCCGCACGAGGTGTATGTATGAACGAAGAGCTCTGTCCTGCAACGAGACGGTCGGCGCGAGAACGAGCGCGGAGAGGAGGCGGGAACGCGAACGGGTGAACGAACGGCAAAGTACGAGTGTAAGGGTGTATGGTAAGGGGCGCGGGCGCGGGAGTTATAGGGTGCATGTATAGTACTTTGGTTGTTGGCGGGCGAGCGAGCGTGGGGGGTTGAGATGAGCAGTGCAGGCAGAGACAGCGACGAAGCGAGATAAACCAAGCAGAGAGCGAGTGTGCGAGAGCGAGTCCGGTATACCACCACACGAAGAGCGCGGGTCACCGCGCGGCGCCGAGGGCGACCATGCTCTTGCGCTTGAGGCGCTTGGTAAAGTCTTTCGCGCGGACGAGCCACCGCCGCTCCGACTTGCCTGCCGCACCTGCGTCTGCCTTGTCGGGCATGTACGCGCGCGAGCCCTTGGCCTTGACCTTTGGCTCTGCGCTCTTGGCAGCGTCCGCTAGCGGGGGCTCGCTGGAGGTGCCGGGGCGCGAGGCGAGGGGCGTGCCAGGCGGTGGGCCCGTCCCTGCGTAGACGATGCTCCGACTGGCCGCCCGTGCGCGGCCAACCTTCTTCTGGCCGTCGCCGTCGCCGTCTGCCTTTGCGCTGTCGGGGGAGCCAGCGTCGACCGCGTGGGCAAAGGGGCCGTCGGCGTCGGGCTCGTCGTCGGAGTGGTGCTCGACGGTGGCCTCCTCGACGGAAACGCCGATGAGCATGCCGTTGAGGCCGGCGCGGGACGGGGTCTTTGCGCGGGAGAGGCGGCGGCCGAAGGCGCGGGAGAGGGACTGGCGGCCGGAGATGGTGGCCATCTGTACGACGGAGGCCTCGTCCTCTGGGGCGGGGACGTGTGCGTCGGCGCTGGAAGCGAGCGAGTCTGCGGAGCCGTGCTCGTGGTTTTGGACGGCGTAGAACGCGCCTGGGTTCACGGTGTATGCTGCTGCTGCTGCGGGGGTCTCTGCGCGCGGAGTATCGCCGGTGGTGGTCGCTCCGGGAGCCTGAATGGTGGACCAAAGGTTAGCGAGTTCAATACAAGGCTATAATGCCATTCCTGGTGATTGAGAGACCTCATCACAAGCTGGGATATCGGACGATGACAGGCCTGTTCCAGGGGATGCTGCAACCACATAGCATAGAGATATTTAAACAGGCCATACAACACACCAGGTGGCCTCAGGGTACGCTAGGCAGCGCGGGTTACGAGGCAAGCAAAGGCGACAGCACTGCACCAACGGTGTGACTTGGGTCAACACCGCAGGCGGTGTCGGTGTCACAGCCGAGCCACCTGGCAAAAACGCGCTTCTGAGGACCTCTCATGTACCCTCGGTCTCTCCGACTATGGTCGGATGACCGGTGCACGTTACGAACAACTCAACGTCCGGATGCGCATCAGGCCTGCACTTGCCCGGGACAAGGTCCAAAATCCCCCCTCACGCGGCATCCGCCCGGACGAGCACCAGGCGCCTCATCAACGAACAAGAGTCACTGAAATGTGAATACACACCTGACCAAACCGAGAGACAGACACACTCCCTCGCCTGCGCTCGCCGACGACGGGTCTTGCTGAGGTGGCGGGGCTTGGTGTCGCGCTGCCCGAGCCCGAGATGGACGGGGTCTCCTCCGGTATGACCTGCGAGAGACGCGAGGTTGTACGCGCCTCGGCCTCCTCCGCAGCGAGTGCGCGCCGTTTGCTCTCTTCCTCGACGCGCTGGAAGATCTGCGAGCGCGGTGCGTCAGAATGCGGCGGTGGGTGTGGGACAGAGCCACGCACCTGCTCGAGACGCTCCTCGGCGCCCTCTGCTACCTGTGCGTCGTGCTCGCTCATGCTGTCCGAGACCTGCCTACGACGAGCGTACGGTCGAAGGGGTCGAATTTAAGGGACCCGGTACACGTATGCGGACGCGCGAAAACGGGGGAGCCCCTTCTGGAAGACGTCGACGCGTTGCCGAGAGCTTCCTGGGAGGCAGCTGCCGAGGCCGGAGACGCTCGCCTCTTGCGACGGACACTGGAGAGGGAAGGAGAACGACGAGGACACTCGCTAGTCGAGCGAGGCAACGCCTGCAGCGCAGCGAGACGGCGACGAGGAAGAGTCGACTCTGAGTTGTTTTGAAACACTCGCCCTTCACGACGCATCTCGGCGCTTAGCAACTTTAAATCTTGTCGGCGATATCCAGTTGCGTCCAAGCGATGTCGACCCACATGAGTGATTGCCAGCAACTCAGCAAGGCGACTCAGATGAACGGATGGTTATGGTACAACCCCGGTGTAGACGCGACTGAAGTTATAAAGTTTGACAACATAACATGGGACTGCAAGGGCAGTATGCACCAGTCATCAATAATGACGTACTGGGCCACCACGGGACTCAGCACCATAAAGGCGTTGCAAAGTTAAAGCATGGCAAACGAGAAAAGCCGTACTCTCGTATGTGCCTGGGCCTGTTCACACCCTTTCTTACACGAACTGGTAGTAGAATGTAGCAATGCAGCGCATGATAGCATTTTATAGCAATTTTGGCACAGGATGGGAAAGCTACGGCTACATCGAGTACGGCGACAATCTGCGAGAAGACTATCAGTGACTGTTAGATTGGGACGGAACAACGAAGCCTCAGTCAAATGTAATGATTCCGGTTAGACTGTGTCCTCCGTGAACAGAGTTCTCGGTAGAGGGAGTCTGTTTGTCATCGCGGGAATGCCGCGCCCACAAGAAAGAACACTCACCGTTTACCGGTTCTTGAAGTAGTCGAGGAGGACGTTGAGACCCTCACTCTCAGTACCGAAGTCCTTGACGACGACGCAGGAGCAGCCAACGATCTTGCGGGGGTTGCCCTCGCGGTCGATCTTGCAGAGACCGGCCCAGGTGCCGAGGACCTTCGCGTCACCAACCTTGATGAGGTTGATCTTGTGCTCCGCGCAAAGAGCCTCGATGAGCTTGATGTACTCGGCCTCTGTGCAAGTCTCGACGAGCACACAGAGGTGGGCCTGCCGCTTGTCGAGCGCCTTGGCGCATTCGCGGAGACCGCGAGCGAGGCCGTCGTGCTTGAGCGCGTTCTTCAGAACTTGCTGTGCGGCAGTGAGAAAAAGTTTGGGGAGAACGGAACGGGTAACGCACCTGAAGAGCGTCCTCGACGGAAAGCTTGCCCTTGGGTGCATCAGAGGCGGGCTCGGCCTCGACGGCCACCTCCTCAACGGGAATGTCATCTCCAGCGTCAGACATCTTGGTTCTGGAGACAGGCGGTTAGACAGAGAGAAGTGCTTCAAATGGGCGAGAACGCACCTGGATAGATAGAGCGAGTGAGGTCGATGTCTTCGTCCGCTTTCGTTGATGTGAGGAAAAAGAGAGTTTACTGATCGAGCGGGTATATACAATCGCTTCGAAGTCCGCCGGGAGTAGCCGGTGGCGCGAAGATCGGGCGTCCCTGGAACGCACGCGCGCAAGAGTCGAGTCTACACTTACTCGTTCTTCATTAATTCAATTCTTTCCAACGCTGCTTGTTGTTCAGTACGATGGCGAGTTTTGCATAGGGCCTGATGGATGCAATGAGATCGTTAACACACTCTCCAGTCTCTCGCCTTTCTACACGCCCATGACTGCAGTGAACGTAAGTTGACCTTGCCTCATGGCGCGTAGACTCATACCTATGCATTCCTGCAGCCCATTCGGATGCGATCTGGGGAGTGGCATGGACGCAAACGGACACCGTCCTAACGGCCTCTGCGGACGGCACAATTAAACAATGGGACGCAGCATCCGGGCAACTCTCCCGCTCGCAACCGGCGCATACACACGGGCTCGTCTCCCTGGACGTCAACCCAGCGGGCACGCGGGCCCTGTACAACAGCCTCGAGGGCCTCACCACGCTATGGAACCTCGAGAGTGGGGAGACGGAGGGAACATTCGAGAGCTATGCACGGACGGGGGATGAGCACACCGAGCCATGTGAGTACGATGGATCCCCGCGCCCTCTCGACCTGCCGCGAACCGTATCCTTCTGCCTACCTGCAAGGATACTGACTGTTCGCCGTCTCAGCCTGGTCTGTCTCGCTGAGTCCCGACGCGCAGACGTACGCCTCCACCGGCGGCTCGGGTAATGTCACCATACACTCCGCCGCCCGCGAGTCGTTCGGCGAGCGTCGCGCCACGCTCGTCAGCGGGAGGAATAAGTTTGGCATGTTCTGCAAATACGTATGTCATCGCCCGTATTCCCTGTGTCTTCTCGTGTTTGTGTTTCATCCGTTCGACTCGAGACTGACCGTCTTGTCCCCCGTCCCCAGAGCCCGGATGGCAAACGTGTGGCCATGTCGTCTGAGACTGGCCAGATCTACATATTCGATGTCGCATCCTCGTCGCTGGCATCAACGTACACTAGCCACGCCATGGCTGTCCGCTCGCTCGCCTGGTCCCCGGATTGCAACGTACGTCGTCCCCTCCCCTTCCGCATGCAGACAGTCCAATCATTTACAGGTCCTCATCTCTGCATCGGAAGACAAGCGGTTGATTGTGCACGACGTGCGGCTATCTCCATCAGGCAAGCCGGGCTCAGGAGCCGTCGCGACGTTCTCCGGCCACTCTTCATGGGTACTCAGCGTGGACATCTCACCCGACTCCCGCTTCGCACTGTCAGGGTGAGCCACCTGCCTTACATATGTCTACCACTGCCGACCGCTCACGATACTGTCGCCGCGCCATAGATCTGCTGACAAGTCCGTCAAGGTGTGGGACCTCGGTGCGCGCGCAGCGGTCTCGACGACCCAGGAGACTGGCGAAGTATGGGGTGTGTCGTGGCGACCACGGCCTGCTGCAAACAATGGGGCAGGTGCATTTGTGACAGGCGGGGAGGATGGGGTTGCAAGGTGGTACCGTGCAGCAGGGGCAGCCTGAAGTTTGCATGTATGATAGTGTCTTTGTTTTTGCTAGCACCAGTGATTCACAGCACTCTGTAATCACCTGCATTCCAGACAACATAACTGGAAGTTCAGTTGCTTGTAGATCAGTATACCAGCAGCATTGAGCACATCAGATGTTGGACTTGAGAACTCAGTGGCATCTTCCCTGCCAACTTCACACTGCTATAACTCCATAACAGCTTGCATCAGGCAGACAACCCTGAGTTAACAGAAAGAGACATCAATTGAACTATGGAGGTGTGGTACAGCATTGCAACCCGAGCATATCCCTGTCATCTACTGGGGAGGTCTAAGATCCCTCAACAGTTGCATGCATGTGGGCATACAAGACGATTATATATCACATCCTAGCTTTCACAAGCGCAGGCATAGGCCAGAGGATGTGGAGCCCTCAATTCTTCGCCAACACGGGCAGCCTCTCGTCGCTCGACTCGTCGGTCATCACAGCCCTTGCTGGTCTGTGTGCAGTCCTGTCGGGTTTGCACAAGGAAGTTGTCGCGCTGAGCACTATAGCAGCGCCGCGGCCCTGGGGCGCAAGGCGTGCGCGTGTCCCACATCGCGCGTGAGCGGACTTCACAATGGGTAGACGGCCGGTTACAAGCCCAGGCGGGCCCGGATACACTGTGCACACAGCGCGCTGTGTATGTCCCCGGCGACGCTTGTTGTGGCCGTGCATTCGCTCGACGTCGTGCATCGTCCTCTTCGCAATCGAGATCAAACGATCGGCTCCTTTGTGAGCTGCGGTTGGGGCGCCGCGCTGCACCCGGTGGCTGTGCGGGGACGGCGGTGCGTTCGTGTACGACCCACCATCGGGAGCGGGGCGAGGATGTAGCGCCTTGCGCTTTCTCTGCATCCTTGTGAAGGCTGCGCAGCTTCCTCTATGTACCTCACTCCTGGATGATACGGTGAGCGGTACAGAGGGCGGTGGGGAGAAGAGGGACTCACACGTCTGTGGGCCGTTTGCTCCGGCTGCGTTTCTTGCGTCACGCGACGGGAGACATGCGAAGCGCCGCGGCGGTCCTAACCAGCGTCGAGGGGTGACGCATCTACAGCTCATGTTAGCACGGCGTGGAAGGGGGACGTGGATAGCGCGTACCAGGGCCGCCAAGATGCCCTTGCGGACGGGTCCGACGATTGAATCAGGAAGCGTGAAAACGAACGTATGCCCAAAAGCCGAGACTGCCTCGGAAAATGCCGGTGGCCTGCTTGCATGGTGATAGTGCTGCTGGTTGCTTAGAAGTGTGGAGGAGTGAATGTGTGCTGTACTTCTTCGTCGCTTTCGAGGGTTCTTATATGCGCCGAGGTATGGCCACCGAGGGACAGCGCTAAGTATCCGTATTGTGCTCATGACCTATTGTAAACAAAGCCGCAATGAAAGTCCCTTATGGCCACTGGTCAAAGCGTTGGCAAGCGGCAGGCCACTGGGTAGCAGACGGCATTCCGCATATAGTCCGATTTCTGCGAGGAGTCGACAGTCTCTTTCTAGGCGCCGCTTTGTCCTTGATCAAGATATCTCTTTGTTTCCTTGCTTCCGCCCTTGATGAACGACGGAGAAGCAATAGGCAGGGTGGACACACGATATGATACGCACCAGTCGCCACAGACGTCCTCACTTCTTTCTCGGTAGGACATAACGATGGGCATACAAAGCCCGAAGTACATCTCAATACCACGTACCTTTCCGAGCGTCGCAAAGATAGGCTGATAGCTAATCAAGTAAGCTGTCGGATGCCAGTGGTAAGGCAAAAGAGTGCGCTTTGACTCTGAGAGTCTGCGAATTGCACACCAAGGACCGCCCGGACATTCCAGGTCATGTAATGACCACTGCAGCCCAAGCGAGGGACTGAGAGAAAAGAAGCTCATTGAGGCTGGGTGCATGCCGACTCAAGCTGAACAACTTCGCCAGCCAGAGAGGGTGGTGCCAGTGAGTCGACGCTGAGTCCTGACGAGTTGCAGGGTGAGATTGGTTCCGTGAGGCTGAGATGGAATCGGAGATCCATAAGATTCAGATCGACGCGACCCCGAGTGGCACTGCATGCCGGGCCACTAAACGAACATGTTACCGAGTCCTACACATGCTTCTACCAAGGAACACAGGTGGACGGCTTACCTTGACTATGCACAAGATTGCTCGAGTATCAGGAGACACAGATGGGTGATTCACAATATCAATTGAATTAGTTACTATGGAGGTGTGGTACAACATCACTATATGGAGGAGGTGCCCTGGTCTAGTCACCGAGACCTGGAGCTCGTGTGCGGGTAGACATCCAGCTCCCGCCTTTCCTCGGAAGCATGCATAGCTTCCTTGATGATCGGCTCCTCCATGACCAACGTAGTCCCAGGGGCGCATCAAGCCTTGCGTAGGGCGGATGTCTCAATTGCCGACATGGTGTAACGCGAGTAATTGGAGAGTGTGTCATTGCCATTGTACGACGTCGGAAATTGACCAATCCAGCTCGAATGACCACAGACGGTAAGGGCTGGTGTTGTGCAGTGGGAGGGTGGCCCGATGCAAAGACGGGGAAAGGCGTACGGCGCGCCGCACAGGAGGGGGTCGTGAGCGGGCTGCGATAGGAGGCTTGCACATCGAGCACGTCGCCCACCGCCGACGCGGGGAGATCGACGAGTGACAGTACGTGCTCGATTCGTGCGCGCTCGAGCGTAGTCGCCAGCTCGTCATCGACCGTCTTCATGAGGTTGCTAGACCGCCTCTAGTCGCGCTGGCGCCGATGGTGGCCAGGGAGCCCGGTCGGTGGAGGACGCGCGCCGGATGCGCTCGCAGGGACTGCCGCGTGCCTTGCACCCACCGCGTCTTGGGGTTGTGCACGCGGGCATGAAGGCGGTGGGTAGCCTCGTGCCTCTCGGGTGCACTCGCTGGACGGACGGCTCATCCTCGCTATATGCAAGCGTTGGGCGTGGACGAGCTGGCTTTGAACATGGCGAGGTCAGCCTGGAGTGTGTGCGGTAGGTGGGTGAGTGCCGGGAAAACAAAGTGAGCAAAGAAGGTGGACTTACGTGCGCAGTTGTACCTCACTGCTGGGACTCCACACTGCTACTGAGGCCCGTGTGTGCCCAATTGATGGGCCGGAATTAGCAGCCTCAGTACGTGGGTGTGCATGCAGCGCTGGGCCTGCGCGGAGCATGTCAGGACAGTGGCCGGAAGTGTGGTACTGAGGACGTACGTGCAACGCGCTCGGCGCGGTGGCCCAGAGCACTGGATTGACGATTGATTCAGGAAACTTGATGAGGAGTGTATACTTGGAGCGAGTATTCGCGTGAAGCAATGGGAGAGGTACATGTTGACGTGTGTCTTGGGTAGACAGCCAGGAGAGAAGTAAGGGGAGAGTGTTGAGTCTTGCTGCGGTCCTCGACCCTCCTATTATACGCGAGGAAAGCGGATGCACCCTTCCAATAAAAACCATCCATGTCATCGTGAAACTCGGACAACAAAGCAGTGGAACCTCGTAGTAGCCACCCGACAAAGCGACAGGCCACATCGGAGAACTACCCGCGGCAATATGTTGTGCATATTCTTTGATGAGACTTTCATCTGGTAGCTATTGTCTTGACTGCAAAGCGTCCCGCGCCACTCAATCGTGAGGCCAAGCTGAGGGCGGGCATATCCGAAGGAACAGTTGTATAGAAGATCACAGGGCGGAAGCACCACTCACCACAAGAATGGCTTCGTGCGGCATTGTCTGTCAGCGACAGTAAGTTCACGGCTCCTTCGACAGGAGTATCCCTAACGATGGCACAGTTTGCGCGTCGTCCATGCACGAGCGGTGAAACTGCGTAGGAGTCCACATGCATCGAGACCACTGTAGCCTGGGGATCGTGCCGTCCGCACGACGTGTCGGGGCTTCATATTTGGCACATGTGTCTAAAGGCCTAAAGTCTGGGAGACTGCCACTATTGCTTGCACCCACGAGGCCACACCGTGACGCCAGCAGTTGAAAGTTCGGACCGCCAATGCGCAAGTCTCGAGAACGATGGAGCAATTGCGTCCCTGCAACTCGGATGCGAGCCCGTTTGAGAAGTAGGGCGCACCCAAGGTTGTTACAAGGAATATGGTGTGGATTTGTGCAGCGACGTCGACAATCGCACACTGAATATATGCGGTGGCCGTGGCCGCCACCGTGGATCGACGCTCGGAGCGAGTTCGCCGGAGTACGGCCCGGAGTCTGGCTATTGGTGGCTGGTGCAGTAGTAAGTATAATAGCTGAAGGCTCCGCAAGCCCCATTCGACACAACTCACTGAAACGCCGACCTTGACACCCAGAGCCACTTTGACTCTGGTATCGACCGAGCAAATCCTTGTAGAGGAGGCCGCCCGCCCAGAAGGGCTGATTCTGCCCCGAATGCTGCATCCAGACAGGCTTTCAGCACGAATCGATTCCTCCAACCAACGTTTTCATCGCATTCTGAGAAGCTTCAAGGACCGTCACTTTATAGTGATCACGCAGCAAAAGATTTTGAATGCAGCTGTGACCAGAGGCTGGCCTTCGTAAGACGACGAACAGCCTGAGTGGCAGTTGCTGAGTTCTTCAGCTGCGCTGCCAGCAGACCCCCAAATCCGTACCCATATCATCGTGTAGCTAGCACTGCGTCCGTGCGGTCCACGTAGTCATAATTTGAGGTGATGATATGTAGAGGTCACCCAGATGGACGTCGATAACCCAATTCGTAATGGCAAATTCATCAAGTCGTGAGCAAGCGTCAATAGTACTACTACATGACCTCCAGGGTCGAAACAACATTGCAAGTGCACCTAAACGAATCGGACACTCATGTCACCAAGATCGACAAGAGAAAACGGGGCCAATAGCCACACCGCAACTCCGCGCGCTGTACACTATACGCAGTACGATGCAAGTGACACTTGAGATGGACTGGGCATCTAATCGAATGGCCACCCGCCCACATCGGTCGTGCCAGCATCCCCAACATTTGCTGTAGACGCGTTCTTGGCCCCCGCTGCGATAGCAGCGAGCTCCGGCGGCTGGCTAGACTTGGTGGACCCACCCGCCGACGGAAGTGCCGCACCGCCGTCAGTGCTCTTGCCATCATTCCATGCGCCGGGAATCGACGACGAATCGTGCCCTGCATGTTCCACCTTCTTGCTCTCACTGGCACTCCCGGAACCTGTCACTCTGGCCAGGATGGATGAGAAGCGGCCAGGTGTCGGCACCTTCCCTGTGCTCGACACATCGGTATTGATGGGAGGTGGCTTGGGGCTTGATGAGCGGGCGGGCGACTCAGCAGCACCAGCAAGTGTCTTGTTCTTGGACCCCCAAGCGTTCTGCGGGGATATCGAAGCATTGGTGCCGGCGGGCGTGTCGGAAGCAGCGGGAACAGGGGTCTTATTCTTGTTCCAAGGACTCGCTGGCGCTGCGGAAGGACCAGTGGGTTTCTGGTCTGCTGACGGAGTTGCATTCTTGTTCCAGGGGCTTGAAGAGGGTACTACGGGGCTTGCGGGCTTGCTGTTTGCTGCAGACGCTTGATTCTTCGTCCAAGGGTTGAGGGGGGTGGATGGGCGCGTTGAAACTGTAGACGTGTCAGCCATTGCGATCCATCAATACTGCAGCACGGGAGGCTGACCGGGTGTATTCCCTGGCGTCTTCTTGCCCTTCTTGCCAGGCTTGGGAGTCTCGCTACGAGCCTGGGTAGTCCCCGCGCTGGCGCCGGTTAGCTCCTCGCTTGGCTGTGACGTCGAGGTGGAAGAATTACTAGCAGGGTCAGTGGTAGGTGATGCGGAGGGGCCAGCAGCTGAGGAAGTGGAATTCTCAGCAGTCAATGACGAGGACGAGTCGGTAGCATTCGATGCGGCAGACTCTGCACTGGCCGGGGCGTTGGGTGTAGGTTCAGACGTAGGAGCGGTGGCAGGCTCCGTGGTAGATGGCGCGGCAGGAGCTGTGGGGGCGTCTTCCGTAGTCGAGACAGGAGGGTCGGTAGAGGAGACGACGGGCTCCGTACCAGAGGACGTCTGAGGTGCTTCGCCCTCGGACAGCGCCTTTACAGCATTGGTGCCGGCTGCTTCACCTGAGGCTTCTGCCGCCTTGTCACCAAGAGCGGCATCGGTCGTGGTCGTGGTCGAAGTCTGAGAAGCACTCTCGATGGCCGCTTCAGTGGCAGCGGGTACCTCCACAGCGGGAGGGTCTGCCTTGCTGTCCTTTACGTCCGCGTTAGACACGTTACTCCCTTTTAAGTCACCCTTATCCTCCTTTCCGGATGTTTGCGTCTTATCGCCGCCCTCAGAAATCGGGTCTGGGCCACCTGCAGAAGTCGTGGTAGAGGCGCCTACGCTTGAAGTCTCGGCAAACTCATTGGGTGTCGTCCTCTCGGAGGTGGCTGTAGGAGCGCTCTGACCCGCTTTCGCAGCATCGTTAACCGACGATTGTACCAGAGTCTGAACGTCTTCTGAGGGATTCTGGGTCGTCACAGCAGTCACATCGATGTCAGTGACAGTAGATGTCGAAGGCACAGGGGCCGGAGGTTTCCCAGCCTCTACTTTATCCATACCCTCATTACGTTCGCCCTCTGCCGGCTGTCCCGGACCACTGCCCAAGGAACCGCTAGGCTCGCGTGAAGAGGTAGACTGCGTCTCTCCTACTACCGGATCACTGGAAGCCTCTTCGTTCGACTTGTCGCCGGGCGTCGTAGACTGGTCTGCAGTCTGAGGAGGGGTGACGGTAGGACCGGAAGAGAGATCAACAAGGGTGGGAGTATCGGATTGAGCATGCGATTGCGACTGAGAAGAAACAACATCCGGAGTACTGGTACTATGGCCCGTAGGCGCCGCCTCATCGTTTGGCTCCAGCACCTCCTTTGTTTTTCGACCTCCTACTACCGCTTGGGGTTCCGCGGCCGCTTTCTTCTGCGCCGCCTTCTTCTCCTGCTGCCGTTTCTTTTTCTGACCCTTTGACAACTTCGTTTCCAGCTCCGGCTTCTCCTGAGCTGGCGGCGTCTCCAGGACCGGCGTTTGGGCTGCTGATGTCTCGTCCACTGGCGTCGGTGCCGGTGGCAAGTCGACTGTTGACGCTTCCTCGACCATTGGTACCTGCACCACTGGCGAGGGAGCCCGTGGCGGCGGCTCCAGCGGAGGCGGGCGTGCCGTTCCCTGCATTGGAGCAAATACACAGTTCAGTCTTCCGCTGAGAATAGTAGGGGAGGAGGTGGAGGCGGATTGACCTGACGACTTGGCTGGGTCCTTTGCAGCCACGACGGTAGACGTTGGAGAAGCTAAGGTCGAGGTGACTGCAGTCGTCGCAGCATCGAGCGAGGGAGTTGATCCCTTATTAGGCGTCACGAGCTTCGTAGTACCGTTCATGCCGTTCGTAGCAGGGATCGTTGAGGCCGACGCGGTTCCAGTGTTCTCGAGCGGCGAGAGGGAAGGGGAGGGCGGGCTGGCAATGATGCCAAAAACATCGCGGATGATGGAGACCATATCCTCGGACTCGACGGTAACGGGTGACGAGCAGAGCTGGCCAGGGCTGCCTGATGGCCGCCCACGCGCGCTTTCTCGCGCTGTTGCCAGGAGTAATGCGGTCTCGAGGCCGAGCTGCCGGCCTTCCTTGATAGACAGTGGCTCGGCGCGCATGCACATCGCGACATACGAGGGGATGAGGAGCTTCTTGTCCAGCTCGTACGCCTGGTAGAGTTCGATCTTCTGTAGCGGAGGGATCTCGAACTTCTCGAGCTCGCGCACGCAGAGCTTCTTCACTTCGGCGAACCGCCAGTCAAATGCCAGCTTCAAGATGGCAGACCAGTCCTCGACCGTGGCGTCATAGATGGAATATTTCCTGTGATACTATGTTAGACAGTGAATTTGGCACCCGGCAACAACTCACGGGTTGTAGAATACCCATAAAAATCGTGAAAAGTCGTTTGCCAGCACGTCCTCCAGAGGAAACGCATTGGCGTCTGATGAGCCGCGAGGTTGCTGACCGGGTGGTGCAGCGACAGCGAACTTCTCGCGGAAGAACGCTGACTCGCGCTCGAAGAAGTAACGATGTACACGGAAAATGTAGTTCTCAACCTAGGGTAAACGAGTGAGCGATGCAAGCAGCATACGATGCCAGCGCATACGCAGCGGACAGCACGCACCAGGAAATGGACGTCACCGCCGGTGAGGTAGTACTTGGGATGCCGCTTTACCTTCTCCAGCGAGGTCTCGACATTGTAATTGTGTGCCATTGGAGGCTGAAGCATAGGGATGGGGAGCGGTCGTGATGATGGGCGAAGCCAAAGATACGAACGGCGAAATTGCGAGCTCTTCACCGCCGCCGCCGCACACGTGTTGGCCTCATGTAGGGAGCCGACAAATCAGAAGAGGCACAAAAGCCCTCGCCAAAGATCAGTACATTCATCGTGGAAGGCGGAAGACACGTTGCAGGGGCCGAGACAACGGTTTTACGTGGTTTACAGAGCCTGAACAATGAGTCTAGTAACGAGTCAATGAAGATCATAACGAAGACCGATGAACGATAACTGATCGGTGACAGAGAACAATAGCTTGTTTACCAAACAAGGGCGGCGGCCTCTTGCACTGGCACGGATCTGGCGGACCACTCGAATCACTGATATGACAATACCTGTAATAGCATCAATGGCCTGCTGAGGCGAAACCTTAGTATGTAGAATCTGTCGAGAAGCGGTTCATGACTGGTCGGGTCAAGGGGAAAAGTCGCACTGCCTTGAAGCAGATAACTCAGTCAGATCAGGCAGCCTGGCCTACGTAGCTACTAAAGACAACGAACTTATTACCGACACACAGTTCACGCTTCAAGCGAACTGTTATATGTAGTATCAGGACTGTGTGAGATATGTAGGCTTGATACCTAACCCCTCAAGACTTGCGGACAATTTCCAATTTTAGAAGAAACGCAAACGAGAATACGTAGTACGGATCATGATCAAGCTCAAGGGCAACGCACCTTGCGCTCGCATAAAGCATGAGTGATGGTACGAAATACTCTGCTAACCATCGCGAAGGCCCGGTACGTATACTGACTCACGAAAAAGTTGCAGAGTAGGGTAGGTAAGAGTCGATGAGTGACCATGCAATAGATTCGTTGTCAGTGAGTTCGTCTGGCTGCCATGACGGGAAGACTCCGACCGCAGAGTCCAAGCGACGTGGACCCTGAACGCGCAGTGCAGAAGAGTCACACATACCTGCTTTGAGTGCACAACGAGAACTTGATAACGCGCAAAGGTGACCCGTGAAGAAGTGAAGATAATTGACATCAACAGATATCCACACAGTGTGATACATGCCAGCCTTAGATCCATGCGCGGCTATGTCATCGGTATTGAGCCTCCTATGGGTTAGGTGGGGCGATGGGCATGGCCCCAGGGAACCCTCTACCACATCGCACTCTGAAGTACCCCTTCTGCATAACCATTCTGTCGAGCAACCCTGCGTTCCTTGCCACGGATGTGCCAAGAACTGGCAGCGCCTCAGATCGCGTCCTGGATAAGCACGAGGACCTGCCTCGATACAATCCGAGAACACCACCACTTCCTGAGCCACCGCCAGTCGGGAGTGGGAAATGGCACTCTTGAAGCCATATCCAATGAAGTGCCCGATGATGCTTCAGCCTTAGTCCAGGTGATCAAGATGTGTCGTCTCGTGATGGAGCAGTCGTTGAGATTCTACACGGCCATCCACACAATAATCAGTTGAGAGCCGGAAGCACACGCGTTCATTGGCTTACCATCCTCCTCATCCAGCATACGCAGCGCCCATCCCACCATTGATGAGTCGTCCTTGTCCCTGTCACGCATCACCCTCTCCTCAATCCCGACAGCCTCCACGCCCTCTAAGCGCATATCGAACCGCGCCCTTGCCCGCTCCGCAGGCAGCACCGCCTTCCACCACACCCACAGATACAGCATCGCAAAGTCCTGCGCCATGAACGTTCCGTCGATCCACCCACGCTCCATCAGCCAGCCGATGTGTGCGAGTGGGTCGGAGAAGAACACGCCCAGGACAGCCTCTTCGATAATGTACGTCCCCGCCCCAACGTAGGCGAGCTGGAACAGGAGCCAGGGGGTGTTCTTGAGCTCGCTGTGGACCTCATCGATGAGCCGGTTGACGAGGGGCAGCTTGTAGGCGAGCTTGCAGAGGAAGGGGATGATGCCCCAGAGGCAGTAGATCGAGACTACGCTGGAGACGAAGAAGAGGCCGTACGCCGGGGTATCGTCAACGTCGTCAACGTCGTCGAAACTAATGTCCTGGACGAGGGTGACGTTGAGCGCCGCTTCGGAAGCACCGCTGATAGCTTCGCTGACCTCCTCGAGCGTGAAGATAGGGAGGTCCATTTCCAGTAGGTCACCGGGACCACTGGTCACGTCCACCCCATCGAGCACGTCAAAGAAGACGAAGTCGAGGCTGTAAAAGTAGTCCGAGCTACGAAGATACTATGCTTCAGCACTGGTACAGCTTATCTGCCACGACGTGCACGTACCCGTAATAACCGATGTCGCTACGCGACGTATCCGAAAGCCAGATGAGACCGGGGGGAGCCAATACCGCCGAGTTACGGATGGTGTCGACAATGTCCTCGACGGCAGCGGTTGCACCGTCGATGATGTCGTCAATCACAGCCTTGGTGCCCTCGACAGCAGGGCTGGTGGATTCACAGTCAGCCATCATTCAGCATAAGAGGGAAGGATGGACCTAGTGGGAAGGTACAAGAGGAAGGCCTCCATGATGTCCGGCGTCATGAGGCTAGTACCAGGGAAGAGCCCGACGTTGGACGTCGGGGGGAGCTCGTGCAACACGCCCATGAGGGCCAGCGCGCCGCTGAGCAGAAGCAGGATGGGGAGCATGATGATTCACGATACGATGTTGAAAGTTCAAGTTCAAGTTGGTTGAGGGAGGAGCGTCGACCGAAGGCGGGCTTTATACGTCCAGAGGGAGGCTGACACCACCAAGTTGAACATGTCGATCGCCGTCAGCCCCGGCGATCGGTGCCGTCATCGTTGGGCAACAGCCATCGAGGTCTGTATAGGGTAAGTGAGCCACATCCGGTACAGCAGGACTTCGTCCCGGCCGTGTCATGGTTGCGGGTCTGACGCGATTGGGTCGAGGCGAGTATGTATTGCATGTGACCAGTGACTTTAAGTCCAGTCATGGCACATTGGGGAATCAGCTGAATATTGAATGCATAAGTGGGATAGCTGGAGTATGTGCGAATGCTACGCATCAGTGCCTTTTGCGACGACAGAGGACTGCGGCGACCGACAAACCGCCTTCGTCATCGACTCTTCCACTTTCCCTCGCCGAGCATACGCCTCCCGATCACCTCGCCATACCAACTGCGAAAAATCTCCTCCTTCGCAGGCTCTACCGGCAGTTGTCTACCCAGCACAGTGTTATTCTTCTCGTCCAGCTGGATGTAAAACCGCTTCTTGACACCTTCGACGTCAATGGCAAGCACCGTCGGGTTCGCAGTCAGGCTGAGCGCGCATTTCTCCATGGGTGCTTCCCAAGCGGTTGCGCGGAACGTAGTCAGGGTCTGGAGGGCGAGCCGCCTCGCTGGCGATTCTACTGGAGGAGGCACAGTGGGCGGGACGAGCCAGAGCTTGCGGATATGGCGTCCGCGGGTCCCGAGCAAAAAGCCGGCAATGAAGCCACCAAAAGCAAGTTGCATGAATGTTCCGAGGGCACGGTGATACCATGGACGGAGGATCCACTCTCCTGCTTTCTCGCCTTCATTCGCGTCTTTGGCCGGCTCCCAATACGTCCAGTAGTTCCAAATCAACTCGACGGAGCCCATTCTGGGATCAAGTATCTCTTAAGGCAGAGAATCTGAGAGTAGACTGGGGTAACGCACGTCGCGACTACGTCGAAAAACACCAGAAGGTATGTTCCCCGTTGATACCAACGCGGTTTCATTTCATACACTGGTTGCACGCCTGCAAGGGTTTGTTGCGCTTCCTGGGGTTTGGAGGACGCAAAGCGGCGAAAGGTTTGAAAGCGCCATGCTTTGTGAAACGAGCGAAGGAGTCGATGTGCACGTATCATGAGTGCAGGCAGTGTGCAGGCCTTCGCAAGTTCTGTTTACTGTGTGACACCACGGTCTGCCAGTGCGACAGGCGCTAAATGGCGAAGATTCAGATCTGCGCGTAGCGGCCCGCCGCTGCCGGTCGGAGGGTCCAGGCGATAGAGTTGCTTGTTGGCTACAACGGCGACCCGGCGGACATAAGCGCAAGCCGTTGGGTATCGGGTCACTTACTGCTCTGCATAACGCCACGATGTTGGACATTGAACACAGCATGGAGAAATTAGTGGTTATGCAGTAAGTCACACAGCATATCCCCTAGGGTAGGGCCGAGCTACACGATGGTGGCACACTGATGATAGTCTCCTTTAGCTTTATGGTTGGAAACACCTATGTGTGTCACCGATAAACTGCGAATCGTTCTACTTCAACATTGGTTGAAGCATTATTGGTGTAGCCCTACACACTAGGTAATTGGACTGCCGACATTATGCTCGCCAGTAAACACGGGATGTGAGTTCTAATCATACATTCGCGTCGCGGCCACGGTTGCATGCACATGTTCGACGTGTGACCAGGGACGCGCTCGCATTGAACATTGGGAAGGAAGAGTGGCAGATGTCACGCGTCGCTGATTGCTATAAGGCAGCTGCGCACGCAGACACTAGCCGTCCCTTCAAACTGTTTCTGAGCCTCGATATGACGTAGGTGACGGATGATATCCGAGCGTTCCGCACTATGGCTTGACATTTATGTTGTATCGCAGGTCCATTCCTGGGGAAACAGTTGAAGATGCATTCCTCATCCGGGACCGCGTTTTATCCGTCGCACGGCACGCGAATCAACTGCTGTATCACGGGAAGGTTTTGCTGTCTACGTTCTCGGGCCATGATTGTCTCTTCGGACAGCATGACATGAATAGTGCATGGGGTTTCGTGAAGCAAATCATTAGAAATGCGGGCGTTGACGTGCGTCATTCTCTTCAACTCCATATACCCCGTCAAGGTTGACGTATATAGCACTAGGTTCGTCTCGTCCCGGCATGGTTCATCGACCCAGCGCGATTTCAAGAAATGCATTCAATGGATGGCTGTTTCAATGTTAGCCTACTCTGCGTTGTCAGTTTCGCGGGCCCACGATACTGATGCACGGTCGCCCGCGCAGTGGAATGGAGGCTGGCCTACGCACCTGTCTCCTCAATCGCCACGCCGGGAGGTACGCATGCCAAGGCTAGACGGGGACATACCCTACCTTGCCCATCTTGGAGGGCGCACGTTCATGGCGGCGGTGTCGCTATGGTTCTTTACGGTGCGTTGATTCAGCCCCCTCGGTACAGGTGGCCGCATTTCAGATGCATGAGAAGCATTATGGTCCAGAATCCTGGAACAAGAATGTACGCAATCATAAGCCCTGACATAGGCGATGTTCGCGAACTCAACCGACTCTATGTCGCTACCAAACAGTGGATATACCGTGGCGACGACTGGCTCTTCGTGCGGAGGTGGGAACAGCTCGTCGCGCAGCGCGACGCGATCGATATCGTGCAAGTGATTTCATTCAATGGTACATAAATTCCCCTCCTGCCTGCATGCGTTGTTCATATCCGGTGCAGATTATGGAGAGTCGCACTACGTGGGCCCGATCAAGGGCGCCCAGCCCAATTCGCACGCGTGGGTCGACGGATACCCGCACGAGCCTTGGCTACGCCTCGCGGGATACTACGCATGCGCATTCAAGCACGGGATGTATCCATCCGTCGAGGCTGACACGATCTACATGTGGGCACGACCGCATCCCAAGAACGCTATTGCGGAGGATGCTGTGCCACGCCCGCGTAACTGGGAGCTGGTATGTTGCGATGGTCGTGCTATGCGGGCAAGGTGGCTGACGCACGACGTGTTAGGCGGATGATACGATCTGGGTGGTCGTATTCGCGGTTGCACCTGCGGAGGTGATGATCTCTTCGTCGGACAACGGGCAGGATTCCCAAGTCGTCAACGTGCCTGCAGGTGTTACGAAACTATCTCATCCTGTGGATCCAAATGGAAGCATGAGAGCTAGGATGGAGAGACTCGGTGTCATCGTCGCGGTGTGTACACCCGAGCGGGATGGGTTTCGGTTCCAGGCGCACCCGAAGACATACAATTTCAACGTGTATTGTGCGATGTCCGAGTCTAACACTGGATGAACTGGATGCGCTCGAGGTATTGGCGGCCTATATGTTCTCAATCAATATTCTCGTCGAGCAGGTAGACAAGGTGGGCACAGTTGCAAGGCGTGAGTGCGCCATCGCGTTTGTTTCAATCACTTATACAGCCTCGGCTTGCGGGGTACCAAGTATATAACTTCCTGTGTTGTGATTCCTGGTCAGGGTGCCCTCCCAATTCACAAGCATCCACTTCCCGGGACTTCTCTCGATTGTAGATAATACCACTTCGACGCTATCACAGCCTGAGAAACACACGCTGAAACTTCGACGTCACATGTAAACCTGGATGCGGGCTTTATGCAACCACAAACAGGGGAGGTCAAGCTGTCATCGCGGAATATTCGACGAGTAGTCGCGTCGACGCATCCTGAGCATACCCGAGGAGCACCGTGCCGCTCAAATCCGCTACTGACAGTGAAAGAGTAATTCAATATGTTCCCCAAGGGAGTCACCTGGGACTCCACCTTTTGACATACCTCGAAGACCAGAAGTTTAGCACAGCCGTCTCGTGGGCCATCCCGAGAGCCAATCGCCGTGACACGCACGTCAATGATCAAGGGCGCATCCATACACAGACTGAGCCACATTTCTCCACGTCTCCTTGTTCACCGCGTACTCTTCGGCATACTCCACTTCGAGGTGATGCAGCCGCTTCCCCACGATAACCAAGCTGTGCAGCGGCTCTCCGAAGACCTCCGCAGGCTGCGCGAGCAGTTCCTCAAGTGTACCGCAGACGATGCGCTGATCTTCTCCTCCGCCTACTCTCGAGAGCGCGACAGCTAGTGTGGCCTCTGGGAGGAGAATTCCTTCTCCACGGAGTGCCTCGATCTCAGCGATTTGAGCAGCCGCTTGAGGGATGGACATGTATCTTGGGGGCTCGTAAATCTTTCTGCCCCTGTGCGACGATGTCTCAGAGAAACCCCATGATACGATAGCTATCTCCTACCTCGCAAGGTTTTCTTCGCTCTGTTCCTTTACCTTGATGTCGAGCAGCACGAGCGTGTGCATGCCCAGGCCCATGTTTTCCTTGATTCGGTCATAGAAGCTATCGGGTTTCCATGTCTCCGTGAAGAACACCAGAGACACGGTCTGCCCGAAGTTGTACAGCTGAAGGCCGCAGGCCCCGACGGCGTTCATGATGGACGCATTGTGGATGACGCGCGTTGGTATCTTGAGCGACCGAGCCCGAATTATTATGTCCGTATGTGTCGTGGCCCTACCACCCGTCAGCTATAATCGGGGCAGCGATGCAGATGGGTACCCGAAGGGATCGCCGACGACGAGCAGCGAGACGTCTTCGGTGTCTGCGTTTCGTAAGATCTCGTCACTCTCGGTCTCGACCATATCTCGGTCAGCAAGTATCAGTTCTTTCCCATAGAACGCTTCCTTGCAAAAGCATTTGTCAGACAAGAAGACTGGTATAACTATCGAAAAACTCACCAGCCGCTCTTTTTGCACCATCAATATGCTTGTGTATGCCTCTAGGTAAACCCTTGTTGAGCGTTTGACTAACTAGAGTACCAGCGATCAGCAGGAGTACGAGTAGCTTCAACGGCGTGAGATCGGGTACCTCTAGTCCCCTTACTGTGATGTCTTTTTCATCACACAGACCGAGTCCAATGAGGTAGAACATCGCAGAAATTCCCGGGGTCTGTCAGGTTCATTCAAATGTGGAACAGTCAATCACAATGAGAGCCCAAGAAGAGACAGATTTTATAGTCTGTCACGTCTGTCACACTGCCTCCCTGTCACGACGAATGCCAGCAATGTTGTACATACATGCCTCAAGGCTTCGTATCACTAATCAAAAGTTACGGCGTGTATGTTTACGCAGATTGATTTCTGTCACGCGATCTGCGGCCCTTCGAAGTTGTCCGACTGGGGGTTTCTTCACGGCCTACTTCTTGTTAGCGCCACGACGTTAGCATGTCACATATATTTTCCATGGGTTCGGATTCATGATCAGTTCATTTTATTCTCATCCACCGTACAGTAGTGACATCTCCTCTGCATCAGGATACTCACTCGTGTACCTTGACGCGTTCAATACACCTAGGTCGATCATAGTTTTGTAAATGTGAGTCTGACGTTGTTCTCGTCTCAATGCATAAGTTCGCTCTGGAGATATCAGACTGGAGCAGCTACTGCGTCGTACGTTACTGGGACGGAACATACAGTATGTGTGAATGTGACTGCATCATGCACTCTTTGCCTCTGTGCGACGACTTACTGCATGGCCGGAAGACCCCGTTTATGTCACGATATTTGTCCATATCAGGATCAGACCTGAGGCCTCCCTACCAAACGCTAAGGGTCCTTCGTCCTAGAAAACCAACTTCGAGATCTTTCTATCTGGGACTAACTTCAATGTACCCTGTCCAGCGGACGAACGGGCTTCGCAAACTTTCGGGAGAGGGAGATATGGGTTGAGAAGCAGCAGCGTGACCTTGGCCAATGTCCTGAATTACCTGATTCGGATGCAGGGCCCTGGTCTAGCGGCTGAGCTGCCGCTAACGGCGAAGATCGAGGCCTTTGCAGACTCCCACTATGCGCTCGGACACAATGATAGTCTCGACCTCCCGCGCTGCTTGTCTTCACTCCCCCACCTCGTTGCTAGCATGTATGCGTAGATGTTAGCCTGAACCCAACCCTGGTGAGTCCCTCGCAGCGCGGTTGCCAATCGACTGCCCCCTTTGACGCAAACCGTCTCGCTAAACAACCACAGTACATAATTTCTCGTCTATAGTCGACTGCGCATGCCCATCTAGCGGGCATCTTTGTAGTACACGGAAGATTACCCAACAGATCCATAGGTGGGTCATATTGCTTCTGCGAGAATGGGATTTGTGTTCCTTGTCTGGTCGGCACGCCGAGAGCATTTGTGTGCAGTCGTTCCAGAGGGACTCATCTGCGCGCGTTATGCCCTCTCCGTCACTGTGTCACGACCATGCCACTGTTCGGCGAGGGCCTGAAGTCGCGCAGTCAGTACCGATGCTCTACCTCACAGCCTGCAATCACACCGCTAGGCCGTGATATGCAGTGTCCGGACTTCATACATTACGCTGTAGACTCAGCTTGCCCTAGCGCGGTGCATGCACGTCGTATCTTGCGCAGGGGTCGAGTGTTTCTGATGGGCGTCCACTTCAGTGGCTTAGAGGCCTCCACATATCTGCCCACATTTGCTTAGCATATTGGCAGCCGTTCCAATCGCCCATAGACGCGTTTCTCGCACTTCAAGTACCCTCATTCTGTTCTGCCGTAACGACACCTGCCGTTGGTCTGCACGTCGGGTACTACGGTCTATAGCGTGTTATGTGGGTGGGACAGTGCGGCATCGACGTCATGGGCTCACGTACCAATCGCTCTCTCTGCAGCCGGAGAGCAGAGTCCCGAACGTTGCGGCCGCATTGCACACTTCTAGGTTCGGGAGCTATTCGCATACGCATACGTATGGCCGCAAAATCCGGGGCGCACATACCTCGGGAACCCGAGTGGTTTCTGTCAGCGAACACATCATCGCCGTTGGCTTACGTATGATGGCGAGACCAAGAGACTGACTGGCGCTACATATATAGAGCACAATGAAACGCGCGCGCACGGACGCGAACGACGCAGTACACACTGCACGCAGTGGCAACATGAAGCAGGACCAGCCAGAACCTGCGTTCAACCCGCGGAAGATCCCCGTCGACATCCTTCCGCTTATCTTCGAGCACCTCGTAGATCGACGCGATCTACGCGTCTGCGCGCAGCTCCACAGCACGTTCCACGATGCGGCGACGCCCATTTTGTATCGGACGTTAGATTCTCGTATCAAGAAGACACGCCACGGAGTACGTATTGCTGCACCGTCTATCCATGGTTGATACGGATATACCGTGATAGCGCGAGGCGGTCTGCCATCCCGCTAGTACGCTACTGAAGAAGCCCGAATATGCGAAGTATGTGCGACATGTCAGGGAGACAGGTAAGGGTGCCCCGGCAGCCTATGCGCACTCCTGGCTCAGGACGACCTCACATGGCTCAGGGGCGATCGGCTTCAGTAAACCCGAGCTGCTGCACGACTGCCAGCAGGCATTGAAGCTCTGCACGAATATCCAAAGTTTCAGTTGGAGCGACGAGAGCCCGGACGCGTCGCACAACGACGAAGTGCTGCTCGCCTTCCTGAACATTCTGCAAGGCCTGAAGCTCCGACAACTCACCATCCGCACATACCTCGGACTGGGCGAAGAGGTATGGGAGAAGCTGCAACAGTTCCGCGGGCTGACCAAGGTATCGCTCTGGGTGATGGAGGGCCCGCCACGGGTACTGCAGGGTTGGTCAGAGCATCTGGGTCCGACGCTGACCCACCTTGAGCTGGGGGTCGGTGTTATCACAAGTTCAATAAGTCACCACCGATCTCACTCTCAGCTCTCCATGCAGCGCACGGCGGGCGTGCCCGCGTCGATCCTCATCTCCGTCTTCTCGCACCTCAAGAACCTCCGCGCGCTGCGCCTGAAGGGCGCGCCGACGAGCGCGATCGCGGAGATCCTGCACATCCTCCCCCGCCTCGAGACGCTCGATACGGAGTACTTCGGCTGTGCGGTCGTCCCGCACGTCGAGCCCGTCGCGCGCCTCCGCGAGCTCACCGTGCGCACGAGCTCCATCGACGTGCAGGGCCCGCAGCAACTGTGGGCGTGGATTCGCGGGCTGTTGCCCTTCCCGTCCCTCGAGTCGTTCACGCTCCACGCATTCTCGTACCAGGGTGAGGCGTCGCTCCCGCGCGCGTTCATGCTCGAGATGGCGCGCACGCATCGGACGACGCTCAAGCACGTCAATGTCTCGTCCGCGTTGCTGACGCCTGAGGATGTCGAATGCCTGTGCACGATCTTCCCGGCGCTCGAGACGCTCTCGTGCGCCATCGGCTTCTGCAACGAGGCGGTGAGTGGGGTTGCTACCCGATCGAGGGACGTGAGCTGAGGATATGCGATCCACAGAAACAGCTAGAGGCGGCCGTTGCGAATGGGCGAAACCTGCGTGAGCTGCGCTTCCACACGACCTGGGTGTCGTCCTGCTACGGGATCGAGCCGGTCAGGATACCCTTTGAAGTCGAGAATGCGAGGAATCTGATGCTCCGCGACAAATCACGCATCCGAGTAATCGGTGTCGGCCGCGCGCTGTATACGGTACGTCAACATACCGTTCGTGTCTGACCTTGTCATACTCACGATCAACTGATCCCCAGGGTCAATGGGTGCAAAATGTCGGCCAAGACGGGCTGATGTTCGAAGTCATTCGTGACTTCGTGTATGATGCTTGATCAATTATGGTGCCTCTTCTATGATCACCCAGATATTATGCTATTCACGTTATATGCCTCTCGGTTTACTGATGGCGGCCTCATGTCTGGCAGTGGGCCACTTCCTGTATCTTAGATTCACGTCCTTATGAGCCAAAGTGTACTATAGTATAGCAACAGGAATTCACTTGCTTGCGAGCCAGGAACAGAAAGATGAGGTTACTTGTAGATATATGAGCGGCTCACCCAGAGATTCCAATGCATAATAGTGGTACAGCGCGGATGCTACATACCCCGACCACGGCCTCTGCCCCCGCGTATTGGCCCACCACGAACCGCACCGCGCCCTCTTTGAGGCATTCCTCGACCTATAACATGGTCTGAGGGCCTCTGCGTGATATGCCCCATGCCAACACGCACCTCTGTTGCCTGCACCACTGACGTGCGCCCCGCGTGCGCTCCTCCCCGCCTCTCTCGCCCGGTTCTGCTCTTCCTTCACTGCATCCAATAGTGTGTCTGGTACGCGCAGGTACTTGATCTACAAGGCCGCGTGCATAACGACAATGAGTGCGAGGCTGAGAGCAGACGCAGAGAGCGTACCGTGCTGCCGCGAATGTAGCACTCTTTCAGTTTCCAGAACCTGTCACCCTCTGCATTCGTTTGGTACACCTCCCTCAATGTGATGTTCATGAAGTTGTCGCAGTTGACGAGATGCCCGTTGAATGTCTCCCCGTTTTTCAATTCAACTAACTGCGATTCGCGAGGGGTTGAGTGGCCACCATGTGTGCACCCTGAATGGACGCTTACCATGGGTTTATTCTGCGCTGCATTAAGTAGGGACAGAGGTAACTACAACCGCACCATAAGTTCGTAGGTTTTCCAGCCATACGAGATCAGCTTACCATGATTGTACAGGAAACTCAGCAGCGACGAATATGTAGAAATTAGGGAGGATGCGGTAGGAAAGAAGTGGCGGCTCGAGACAAACACGGTCACGCTCAGCGTCACTCTCCAAGTTGTTCACCTTTTCCGAGCTTCACAAAGTCATTCTCCCTCTTACCTTCATCTCCACTACAAGCCATTCAGTCCGCCAGGCCTGCACGACCGCTCAATTGCCTTGCGTCGCCCGCTGCTGGCAACGCTCGCAGTCTTCTTGGCGCGCACAGGCTCATAACGAGCTACGTATACGAGAACTATGACCTCCCACGGGCCTTCGCAACATGCCTTGCTTCGCACTCAATATGAGGCCCGTTTGCTGGCAATGAGTTCATCCGGCGTTCACCTTGTCGTACCTCGTCCAGGATTGCGCAGCACACCGCAGCGCAGCACCGAGCGATCGCACTGCGATTGCGCTGACTCGTCGGCTATATGAACGCGATGAGCGCCAATGGATGCGCTCAAAGGCTGGCTATCTCGCAGCTCGCAGCTAGGGCCGCAGAGTTCGACCGCACCTCGCAGCTTTCGACGCTTCCGTCATGATCATCGACGACGAGGATCCCAGTTCCCCCACCAAACTCGACCAGCCTCAGCCTCTACCAACCGCGCGTAGGGAGGTTCCCGAGGACGTTCCACCACCCGCATACACCGGGCCAAGCACCCCTCATCCAGCACCCCTTCACGACGCGCACGCTGGACCAAGCACTCCATTACTTGATACAGAGGCTCAGGTGCCGAAGGAAGAACCAGCTGGCAGACGGTTCTTCAAAGCTTTCGGCATTGCTTTCGCTATTTGGCTCACTATTGCCATTCTTTCTGGAGGCACTATCCGTTCAACATACCCGACCATCAGAGCAGGAGTGGTGAGTGCCCGTTCCATTCCATGCTTTCCAGCGCCCAGGCCAATTGCCTACCCACGCCGGCTTGAGCCAAATCTGACCGCTTTTGTTAGCCCCTGCCGAAAAAGCGACCTTCAAATCTGCAACAACAGGATGGGAAAGTCCTTGAATGCCATACAGGGCAAAGGCATTGGTCCCCAACCACCGGCGCAGCTTACTCGATGTCCCTCGAGATGGCGCTGCCTTCAGAAGCCTTCTATCTCTTCGCTCGCGGTGCCTACACGAAAGGGCGTCTTCTGGTCGTTCACGACGCCGACTGGACACATCGCAGTACCATCATGATCGACATTCAAGCTGTGACTGCGCATAATGATCTGCTTAACGACATCAGCATCTGTCGGATGGAGCGGAAGAAGAACGAGAGGGGAATCGGGCTTCTGGTATGTGTGTATTGTCTTCTCGTGTCTCCTGTGCTGACGGTGTAGACTCCAGGTCCCTAATGCGAAGTCTCCTGGCGCGAAAGAGCCAAGCGTTACGTGGCATCTAACAGTGCATTTACCAGCATCTTTTGACTATGCGCCTCTGATTGTCCCTGCATTTGAAACGGTTCTTCCACGGTTTGCAATCACCATGGAAGATATGCACGACGACGTAGTGTTTGGCTTCCTTGGACTTGCAGCAACGGACGGCGAGATCTCGATGGGGGTGAGTAGGCTGCCTCGCTGAAACGATTTCCGAGTGCTCATCCATCTTGGCACAAAGTGGACATATTCAGAGACGGCACAGCTCCTCACCAGCAATGGCGGCATACACGGTACTATTGCTGCCACAGAGCTCGAGGTTGTAGCTTCGAAGCGACCCGTCAACATGAACATAACCGTGTTCAAGGACGGCAATAACGACGGCAAGCTCCTCCTCAAGACCTCGAATGCGTGTGTGCTTGTCTTCCTCCGTGCATACCCTTCCTAACACCTACCAGGCCTGCGTACGCAAACATCGGCCTCATGGACTCGATACCCTCTAGAGAGAGTGGCGACGGCGCCTTCCACGTCGTCACGCGCACGGGCAACGCGCCGCTCGACGTCACCGTCGTCGACCTCCCGCTCGACGCGGAGGCGCACTTCGCCGCGTCCGGCAGCAGCGCGACGCTGCGCCTACCGCACACCTTCGAGGGTGGCTTCCAGCTGAACACGATGAACGCGCAGCCGGAAGTGCAGTTCGACGGGGGCGTGCGCGACCCGGGTTACCGCGGCCGTGAACGACGCATGGTCGAGCGGCAGGTCGCTAACAAGAAATTCGTAGGGGCGGTAGGCTGGGTCGAGCAGAAGCACGAGCGGAAGTCGAGGAGCGAGTGGGGTTCTTGGGTTGAAGAGCGGAGACGGCCGGGTGGTCCCCGTGCAGCGCGCTTGAGGGGTAGCCATCACTGGCAGGAGCGCCACCGGCGATTCCGGGAACAGTTCGAGGCACTGGAGGCGGAGCGGGGGGACGTGGGTGTGCAGTCGACGCCTGAAGTCGAGCCTTTGGACTGGCGAGATTGGACTCCGCCGATTTACGGCAACTACAGCGGTTCCGCACTGGTGGTGAGCATAGACGGGCCTGCCGTGCTGGACCTGACATAGAAGTAGCTCTTCCGATGTACCCTTCCTGCCCTGGACTCCGTGCGTAGCGGTGAGCCGTGTGTGTATTATCTACCTATGTTGTACAGTAAACTGCTTCCTATTTCACTGGCTCTTGAGGCACAACCGAGTCTGGATCAGCGACGGCGGGTCGATGTCGTGCATGACGGGCGGAGCGCTTGCTCTGGCTATTGCGATGTCCGACGGCGTTCGCAAGCATTCATGATAGCATGAGAGTCCGCTGGGAAAGACTGTTCGCTCGGTAGCAAGACTGCAGCAGCTGACATGAAGAGGTTGGATTCTCGCCAGTGAGACGTATCGGATGGTGGCATCGAAAATGCATGTGCGTTGCTGTCAGCGCGACAGACCTTGCCGTTGTCACTCCCAAGGTCGGAGGTCGGAGATGAGGAAATTGTCATTATGCGCACGTCTATGCGATGTACTCAAGGTTTTAGCCAGATCTGGGTGAGCACATGAGGCAACTTGTACGCGGCGTGTTGATTCGTGTGGCTTCAGCCCAAATTCGTGGAATCCCTAAATTTACAACAGTTGATCCTACAGACAACAGAAGACCGGTCCATGTACACCATGCGTCTAGCGAGTTAATCATGAGTTTCGTCGAGAAAGTGAGAATTACAGCCAAGCGGTCAACGACCCGAACAGGCCTGACGAGCTATCCTTGTGCACAATGGAAGCAATGAGCTCGTTCATGGCCTTGCGCGACGATCCGTTCTCGCTCCACGCTTGGGCGATCTGCTGCTGGAGGCGCTCCGCGTTTGCGAGCTTGCGCATCCCATCGTCCCCGAACGCCTTGGAGAGCACTTGTTGTGCCTCCGCGATGAACGCTTCCAGAGTGCCTTCGGGAGCCTTGCCTAAGCGGTAGGACGGCTGGAGACCGGGTCCGCTGCGGGCTTGGAATAGCTCATAGCCAGTCTGCAACTTGTCGCTGATTCGCGCGGCGTTCGTGACCTGGTCCAGAATGAACGGCCAACATATCCTGAGAACCTAGTGAGATGATGCACGCAGTTCGAGTGTGGACACGCGTACAGCAACACGCCTTCAGATGTCGATTCGGTGATACTGTTCTGACCGCCATGTGTAACGAAGACTCCTGTTGCCTATGTAGAAGCGTGCAATCAGCCAGCTGGGTTCATTGCATTGTACCCGATCTTACACGATGCCCAAGGACCAGTTGCTGAGGACACCACTTTGTCACCATACAATTCGAGTAGCCGCTGAGCTTCTCGGTGAGAGCGTCCGGAAGAGGGATGTACGGCGATGAGTGATTGAGGATCTAGCCCGCCGCGTTGGTCAATGCCTTGACAGAGGACTCTATGGCTTACAAACGGGATATTCTTCTTCATCGCAATCTCAAGGAAAGCAGCAAGTTTCTGAGGTTCCATCGGGAAGAAGATCGTTCCGAAAGACACCTGGCAGAAAAAGATTTGGTCAGGGAGAATTAACTTCACGAGAAAGGCACGAAACCCACGTAGATTACGGAATGGTCACCATGACTTGCCAGCTTCGCGTCCAGGAAGCTCTCAACCTTGGAGGCCTCGGGACTTTGGGCCTTCTCGAATGCAGCAGCCTGTGGTCCGTGAGGTATCAAGGGACCACAAGCATAGACTGGGCGAGACGTCTCTGCAAACCACTCGCGGAGAGCAGCGATTGCTTCCGGCTCGAAACACTCTGGTCCAGCGAAGACCAGGCCGTCGCATGCAGCAATCGTGCTATTGAACATATGACTTTGCCGTATTCACTGAAGCTCGGGCACGACTCACTCGTAAGTTCTCAGGTTGACACTTCCGAGCAGTGCGACTGGAGCGAGAGGCTGAAGATATGAACTGAGTAACGGCGTTCCTCATGCGTGTGGACGAGAATCTCACCCGCTGCGGTTGAACCTCGTAGTCATACATCGGCGGTAAACCCGGCATTCGAACAAGACTTCCTTTGCCTGTCAACGAGATCTAAGGCACGGTTCACGTCATCTCCACGGAGCGCATAATCAAAGGTACAGAATCACAAACCTGCCCTGCAGCTTCTTCAATACTGACACCCGTGAGCTTGGCCATCTCTTGACTCTTCGCGCGCAGGTCGCCCTTTCCGCCATGCCGCTCGGGGCCTGCGACGCAGAACAGGGATGTAGCTGAACCACCAAACCAGAAATACACCCGGACTGGCTTCTTGCTGGCCTTTCGGACGGCATCGATGGGCCCACTGCCAAAGAACTACGGCATCGTGAATGAAAGATAGCTCATTCGCGATTCACGATCACCTACGTCTACGAGCACCAGATCCGGATGGCATGCTGGCGCAGTCTCTGCTCCGCTCTTGACGCATTTGATAGGCTGTTGATTAACGAGCTTCTCGTAGGCTTCGGAGAAGGCGTTCACGAGCGGGTTGTAGTCCAATGAAGCTGTACCGTCCCGCTGGAGTGCGACTGCCCTATCTCAGACGTCAGGACACCGTTCCCAAGGTCCCGCCATTGCAAATGTAGGTGTACCGAATGCGCTCTAGAAGCCCCTTCTCCTGATCTTCAAAATTCCTTCTTAACTCCGTCTGCACCTTATCGTAGAACGTGGGTGTCGTAAACAATGTTATGATGATGGTTGGCTCCATTTTCACCATCCGAGCTGCGAGGTTGCATAGGGGACGCAGATGGCCTGCAATGTGGACAACATGTTTCAGTCTCGACTCCCGAGCCCGACGAAGAAACATATTACGCACCCCACGCTTCGTATGCGAAGCAAACCAGGTGATGTTGCTGAGCAGTCGCGCTCCAGGTGACGCCCATGTTGCTGACAGCTACAAGAGAAGCCTCGAGAGGGAACAAAGGGAAGTGGGTACGGGCGATGGAGCTGTAACAGTCCTGCCGTATATGTAGGAAATGGGAGGTGGGACCATTTATTGAGCGGATGTGCCGACAACCCTCCCGCTTACGGGCAAATGCTGAGTGTCTGCCGCACAACCGGAATGACATGACCACCTATCCGCTCCATATCGCCTAGAAGAGCGTGCTTGAGCTTGAGGTAGTCAGCCAGGGCCCCATTGGGATATGTGTACTCATCAAAAGGCGGCTCTATTGAGCCTAAAGGACGAGAATGGTGAGTTTAAAGGACGATGGCGCACAACTGTGCACGAGAGAGCGGGGCATCACAGACGTCCGTGTCCGATAGGGTCTGTTCCCTCAACTTCTCTTCACATCGGCACCACCGGACGGAGTGTATTCAATCGATCCGCCCGTGAGGCACAAGGTCTTTCGTCCATCCCGCCGCTTGGGCGGAGTGCACAACGGAAAAGAAGGTGTGTGCAGCGGCCAAGGCCAGCCTGAGCTCGTGGCCCGTGTCGCAATGCGTGCTTCCGAGTCATCGCGGGTATAAGGCGGCCACGCACCAGAATTATCTCACGATCAGGCTTAGCATGCCGGGATATCGACGGCAACCTTCTCAAAACCTTCTGCTCCAAAAGCTGATCTTGAGCTCACCGCAGAGAATAACCGAGCACGTCTCCTATTGGTGGACAGACCTGTACTCGCAGGTATGTCATAGAGTTTGTCTGAAGACCTTCATTTAACCTCAGTCTGCATATTGCGGGACCATTACCACATAGACACGATGACTAAATCTAATTGCTTACCAGAAGCGCACAGAATGCTACATGGTGCTTGCAATCATAGCTCAGTGACCTCAACGAGCAACTTAACCGAGCCCGCCAGCGATCATCGACGCTGCGTTGAAACCCCCCAGAATTTTCAGGCGTTGCCATTGGTTGTACGACACATGAACGCAGCATAGTCAGCCCAACGAACGTATTGCGATCGGGTGCGTCTCGTATGATGCCCCATATGATTGCGTCCTTTCTCTCGCCATGCGCACGGCCGTCCAACGCCCTACACAGCCGCACCATGCAACATTCAACACTGTCAGAATAATGCATGATAGATAGACTCACCCCATATAACACGCTTTCCGTATTAAGCAGAATGACGCACTACTCAATCAGACAGCAGTTATTTCCCGCCAACTCCGCGGCAGCCTGCAGAATAAGTAGCGCACTGCGCATACTTTACACCATAAGTAAGATTCGATACTCGCACGATGCACATATCACTCAGGCTGACAGGCCCTGCCTTGCCCTGTTTTCACCGAAGACATCAATGACTAGACGATAGACGTCGGAAGTGACCCTGTCCAACGGCTTCCGTGGGTTCTTCGTCCCTGAGAGCAACGGCTTGCCAGGACGTGCGTTCGCCGGCTGATCGGGCTCGCAGGGCTTACGGCTCGAGAATGACGAGACGGGGTCAGCAGCGCGACGGCTGGCAGCACTGGTGGGGGCCTGATAACGAGGCTTCGACCGCCCAGGGACTCCGCGCTGGACACGTTCCCGCAGCTGGGCGATCCGCACCGTGGTCTCGAGGCCCAGGCGCCCTGCCTCTTCGAGCGTGAGCGCGTCCACGCGTTGGCAGAGGGCTGCATAAGCCGCAAGGGTCCACCGGCCAGCAATGTCGTACTTTCGTGAGAGCACGATGGCATCGACGGGGCTGACTTCTAGCTTTTGAAGCTCGCGGATGGCAAGCGCGCGAATGCCGTTGAACTCCCATCGTGTAGCCAAATCCAGGATGGAAGTCCAATCGTCCTGCGTTTGCGCCCTGCAGGCGCCAAAGTCGCTGACGAGTCAAGTAAGCGTCCGTTCGCGGAATGCTGTAGCACAACCTACGAAGGGTATATGACCCATAGCAGGCGTTCAAACTCGTGTTTGCTGATTCCGTAGAGTACCAAAGGGTGATCGTCATCGGACCCTTCCAATGGTATGCCTATCGGGTGGGGGACCTCATAGAGCTCTCTCCACACAGGCGAATGCCTCGTAAAGGAAGAGCGAAATACTCTGTAGAGCGTGTCCTCGACCTGACAAACCCACGCTCAGCACTGTCATAGCAAGTATCGAGTGGCACTCACAAGTAGTGTAAGGTTTCCGTCCTCGAAGTAGAATTCCTCGTGGTACGGCGGCAGTAGAGGAGCATCCGGCGGGATCGTAGACAGTGACATTGCGACGCCGCAATAGGGTAGCGAGGAAGTGATGAGAAGTCCGGGTATTAGGATAGTTTTAGTGGGAAGGGTGCACACCCACAACAACGGAGTGCGGTATTTAGATACCAACGCAGTTACATGGGAGGAGACACGGGAGTGTACGTGCCACAATACAGAGCCAGACATCACCTTGCATAGAAACGCGAGTCTGTGAAGAGAACGACCAAGTGCCCAAATCAGCTAACACGCGTATTCCTGCGCCTCACTGCACACAGACTGAAGGCTAGAGGCAGAGGGGAAGAACGACATACCAAGCTGAGTAGAACTACATTGTAATGACGATTTCTCGCATTCCGTTGTTACATAGATGCCTTTGTAGCTTTCCTAAGTTCAAAAACTGACTCGAACACCTGGAAGGTTGCCCTGCCGAGGATAGCAAAAGTGACATGGGCAAAGGACGTTTTGAATCTTGCATTTGGCTCCACCAAGAGATCTGCCCATATGTTCGCCACGAGGTTCACGTTATTCCTGAACACGCCGGTCCCGAAGCTCCCCAGCACGACGTCCTTCACTCCCTGCTTCTCGAAGAGATACAAGATCCGTGCCATCCGCTCGCGCATGACCGCCTCGATCTTGTCCTCGATTTCAGCGTCATTGTGTTGGCCTTTCAGCTTCTCGCGCACCACACCCGCGTTGACGGCCGCGCTCGTAAGCACGTCGATGTCGAGGGGCTCGACCCAACGGCCGTCGTCGTCACGGAAGACGATGACGCCCGGGGAGTAGATCATCGCATGCGCGTAGAAACAGTCCTTGCGATCGCGGGAGTGCATGGTATAAAACGTTTGGGACAAAGTGGTAGTGAGGGTAGGATAGAGCGTGGACGAACGCGCGATGGACTCCTCCTGCGCCTGCGCACCCGACCTGAAGCCGCCTCCTGGCTTCGTTGCAGATGCAAAATTCAGGACCCCCACTCTCGATGGTGGGGCACCGGGTTGACCTGCTTGCTGGACGGTAGACAGTATGCGGGCCCCCTCCAGCGTGGAGACCTCGAGGATTGAAATCTCTGTGTCACCGGATCCTGATGGTATGGGACTGGGGGAGGCCGACCACCCAGAGAGGAGCGAATCGGGAGAGTAGTACTGTGTTTTTCGCTTGGCTAACTCCACAGAGGTACGCAGGTCGTGCCGTATGCCATTGAGAACATACGAGCCCTCATCAAGTGCATCCAACGTTTCGTCTGCGATCTTCTTCAGCCGGTTCCGTCGGTCCACCGGTTTCGCAGCCTAGATGCATGCGAGCTCGGTCATGGTCAACGTGGCGCACTCCCAAAGCGTACACGCACCCTGGTGAAGTACTTCTCAATCGACATACCAGCTGTGAAGACCGGAGTGATTGCAGTCCTCTCGGCATGTAATACTGAACGGACTGCCAGCGAGCGACAACTGGAAGCGTCAATGCGTTCTGCGCCCACGCGTTCGCACCCTGACTCGGACTCTCATGCACAACGCCTGTCTCGTGCGTCTATTCACTTTGACTGCGACATATCGACGATGGGGTGAAGTCCAACGGTAGATCTCATACTAGTGGAGGTTTGAGAGAAGGGCGAGGTCGCCTCAAGAAGTTCCGGGATACCGGAGGTTGCAGCCGTTGCATAGCGGTTGGCAACTTATCGGCCACAATCTACCGTACTTACTTGTCACAACCCGCGCGATATGGGGGTCGAAGACTTGGACGATTCAAGAGCGCGGTGTCCGACCGACGTCGCAATCTATCCGAGAGTATGTAACAAGGTCCGATGAAGTAAGTAACCCTCATGCGGTTACTGAACGCCGACGATATGCAAGCACTGTGCAGGCACGGGCACCTTAGTCTGATTACCCTCCCTTTCTTGCACGATAGTGTCTTGCATTCACCATTGCGGTTTACTTTGTCCGATGAAGGAGGCCTTAAGTCGACGTGCACAGTCGACCAGAAGCGCTGCGCAGGGGTCACAGATCCAGGCCATGCTACGCACAGCAGCGCCGCAGCTTCATGTGCACCAGCTGCGGCCTAGTGCGCGCGGTGCTGCGAACTACTTATGGCAAACAACCGCCATATGACGCGACTGAGGCGCTCCCGGATGCATCCTAGACCTGTTATATAGCTGACATTCGCCATCTCGTTCTCCTGCAGCTGCCATGGCCTACCAAAACACCCAACCACCCGTAGCTCCCGTAGAGAAAGGGAGGACCTCGCCGGCCCTTCTCGTCCCTTGTCCAGACTACCAGGCAACGTATACAGTAGCGGGATCTGCGCCCCCGGAGAGGCAAGTACGCAGGCGAGCAAGGTTCAGGGCCCTTACAAGGTTCCTGCATGCCTTCCTCTTCACATGCCTGCTTGTCTTCCTTGCTCACCGGTTTGTGCCGCGCCTTGTAAGTAGTTCACTCGCCCATGCTGCCCGTATCAGAACACTCACGGCCATGTTTGTTCAGATCCACGCTTTCGGAGGCCGGGGCGGCGGTTTCGAGATGCACCACCACCCCGTCGATGTCCCCAGCGACTGTACTCTCGCAGACTGGGAGTTTGACCCTGACGGAGTTCCTCTCGTCCACCACTTCGAGCATGTCGCCCAGACATCCTTCCACCTGCCGCTTGACTCCGCCGAACTGTTCTTCGTATCCCATGGAGCGGGCAACTTCGCGAACGGCATCATCGACATTACAGACGATGGCGAGCCCGGCTCGGACACCGTGAAGGTTGATATCCTTGGATACTACAACAGCCAACATCATTTCCAGGAGCTCACCAAGGTGTGCAAGCTGAATCCTGTGGATGGCAAGAGTGGCGTTGGGATCTTTGTGAGTGACCGCTGGAAGTCCCCTGTTGCGCCGAGCTAATGCCCATGTTGTGAAGGCACCTCATCGCTGGTCTGGTCATCATGATCATCGTCATCGTACGCAGTTCAGAATAGCTGTGCGGGTCCCGCGATCCACAGATGGTTCGAAGACCACCATTCGGAAATTGACTACGGATCTCTCCATTTTTGTACACAACGTCGGGGATTTGAAGCACACAGTGCTCTTCAACGAGCTCTCGTTGTCGACAACGAACACCCCTATACATGTTGACGTATGTCCCCGCCTTCCCACGTATCACGACCAGGAGCTGATCGATTTCCAGTCAGTTGTTGCCAACGCGGCCTTTGCTCATTCGACAAACGGCGTAATCAGTGGACACTTCAACACTTCGGACTCCCTGGTCCTCGAGACCACCAACGGCCCCATCACAGCCGTCGTTGGTCTCTTCAACGACAATTCTGGCGAAGCAACCAAGGCGCGGCTGCACACCACAAACGGGTAAGTCCATGCATCTCATACCACCTGGCGTCCACAAACATGTTCCCCCAGCCCCATTAGCGCGAACATCAGCCTCTTTGCAACGACCAACTCCAACACGGGCGGTCTCTTCGACGTCGCCACCGTGAGCACGAACAGCCCCGTACGCGTCACCTTCCCCTACGCACCGGCCGACCACGTCCTCACGCTCGCTGCGCGCACGACAAACTCCCCCCTCGACCTCGTGCTCCACCCTGCGTTCGAGGGCACGTTCGCGCTGCATGGCGCACGCTGGTTCGCTCCGCGCGTCCAGGTCAGTGAGGGCGTGCCCGACCCCGCGGGCCGCGGTCGCCGGCGCGACGTGAGCTTCCGCCAGGTGCAGCGGGGCGATGTAAGCGGGCTTGTGCGCTGGCTGCCCGCGGAAGAAAGGGAGCTCGGCTTGGTGACGGCAGAGACATCGAACATGGTGATCTCTTTGTATCTGTAGTCGGTTTGGCGTTTCGATTGCGTTTGGGCGGTGACGTACACCCTAGTTGTAAAGTAGAGTACTGTGAAGGTAACATTCGCCTTTGCGCGGCGTTGATGCTATGTAATGGATTGAGCGTACTTGTACACGGAGGAGCGTCATGTGGGTGACATCACTTGTAGAGTGGCCCCCATAATCGGTAGTAGTATGATGCAAAGGTATGAAGGGCAATAGCTGGATTCTGATAGTCCACGAGGAGTGTACATTCGTGTCATGTACGTGTCTAGTTTCTTCCAAAAGTACAAACACATGCATCCCATGGAGAGGTACGTTTATCGGGTCTAGCGGACTACGACTTCATCAAGCTGGTGTGGTGGCCGCTTGTGGCGACTCGCTAGCATCCGGCTTGGAGTCAGCCTCCCCTGCCTTCGCCTCCCATTGCTTTAGACGTGCTTCATACCACTCCCAAACGACTCTTCCCACCGCCTCTCCACCGAGCTCCCCGTCATCCGGGAAGCTCGGCTCCGCGGGGCTACTCTTCTTTGCTTTTGTACTCTCCTTCTCTTGCGCACCAGCGTCACCAGGGGGGAGACCAGGTACGACCTGCTGCACAACAGCACACTCGCGGTAGAGTGCGCCGGGCTTGAGCACCTCCTCGTCGACTATCCTGACGAGGGGTGGCTTGGCGCTCTGAGATGCGTCTCCGTCTTTTCCTTTGGCTTCGGAATCTGCGGTGGGTGCGGCGTTGTCAGGGTTGAGCGCTGCGTTTAGCACGGCACGGGCGCGCTTGAGGGGAGAGGGCAAGAAAAGTACGTGCAGGACAGTCTGCAGAGACGAGCTAGGTGATTTGGTGAGGAGGAATAGGAAAGGGAACAGTAGAAGGTAACTAGATAGACAGTCAGGAAAGAACACAGACAAGAACAGGGCTAAAGTACTCACATGAACGTCCCGAGCTTTGAGGCGCCATCCTGCGAGTCTTTGTCGGCGCTCAGCAGCGGTGCGATAGTGTCTTTGCGACTGATGCCGGGGCACGCAGATACAGTGAGGATATTGGAGGGTTGCGGAGCCGCTTTCTCAGAAGCCTCCTGATTAGTGCCTTTCTTGCCCTTCTGTGCGTCCGGCGATTGGTTTGGTAGCGAGTCGAGGACACGTTGGAGGTGGCGGGTCAGGATCGCCGTGCGCAGAGCACGCTGCCCTTCAGAGAGGAGAACAGGAGACGAGGTTGTGGATTCCGACGACGAGGAAGTGAGCTGCTTCACGAAACTGGGAGCGGCCGCTGCGTAGAACGGATTGATCACGCTGACGATGCGGATATCGCGTTCGGCGGGCTCAACGAGGAGCGCAGGTAAGAGCAGAGTAATCATGAGGAACGTCGCCAGCGATGCTGTCTCCCTGAATTGCGCATCCCGCTCTGTACGCCCGCGGCGTAACCATGAACCAATGCCATGGTACTCATGAGCGAATACCAGCGCGTCGAGACGAGTGTCTTGGCCAGTAAGGAACTTGGTACAGAAATCCCGGATGGACTTCGGGTCAGTGAGGTCTGCATGGTCCGCGTAGATGTGCTCGTTGTTGGTTGACGACCGTAATAGAGGGATCAACACAGACGGGTAGGCGTGATCGAGTGGGTACGGCGACAGCGCGATGACATGCGCGCCGCGAGATGCTAGCTCGGTGAGTAGTGCAAGGCCCAATGGCGTAAAGCCCCCCTACTAGACACTCGTTCTCAGTCGATCCCGATGTCCAGGAGGAAGACGAGATACGCAACTGTTAATATGACCACTCTCGCATGGAGGTCTCGCTCGCGACTTGTGGTACGTCCCTGCGAGAACGCGTACAGCACCACAAGCGCGACGGTGGTGAGGACTACGTGGGCATAGTACTTGGTCGGAACAGCAGCTACGAGTCCGAAAATGACCTGAACGACCATACGCCTTGCCTAGTGACGAGTGGACACACAAAGGACCTAAGCTGCAGGCGGCTACTGAAGAGTTGGGAAGCCAAGTGACTAGAATCGATTTCCAGTCAAATCAAACGCGTGCCTGCAGAATGCACCAGTCCACTGGTTGTAACACGCTCAGACAGTGTGAGGAGAGTTATAGGGAGCACGGCAAGACGAGGACGACGGAGCGACCGTACAATTTCCCATGAATATAACAGTGATACTTCCAAAACAAGGTTTCGTGACGTTTCTCGTGACGACTTATCCGAGCGGTAATAGCCTCGGTGCTCTTGACCATCGACGCTGTCCTGCTCGACGTCCACATCCACGTCCACGACCTCCCCTAATGCTGGCCGCAACTCTAACCCGCTCCCTTGCATCTCGACGCATTGCCATTCAGTCCGCACGATGTCTTGCCTCCAAGGCACCCCCGCCAAAGCAGCCAGCGAATGACACGCCTCCGCCTCCGCCGCCAGCACCGCAAACACAGTCCCAACCTTCCTCGTCTGTCCCTAGTCTGGACTTCTCACCGACTATCGAAGAAGAGGAGGGTCCGCGCGAGCGTACTGGTGCGCGATCTTCGAAGAACACGCTCTCGAGCAGCGAGCGGAGAAGACGCATGCTCGCCCGCGGAGCGATGGCAGCCTTCCTAGTTGGTGCTGGTGTACAGACCTGGCTCATGGGTAGGGAGTGGGAAGAGTGGGAGCTTAAGGAGAAGAGGATGGTACGTTATCCCCGTTGTCGTGTAGTGTATATGACTTACATCTGCCGGCAGAAAATAGAGGATGCGCCGTCGACGAGGTGGGGCAGGACAAAAGCTCGGTTCACCAACATGTTTGACGTAAGTTGCAATGTTAGACTATGGTATAGTCATCTGAGCAACACCCCGTCCAGTTCTTCACCGAGCCTCTTTGGCCCGAACTTCTGCCTGGCCCGCATCCTTCCATTCCTCAAAAGCCTTACACCTTGCTGGTGTCCATAGATGACTTACTTGTGACGTCTACATGGGACGTGAGTTGCTCATACCTCTGCCAGGGCTTCACGGCCATTGACCCGCGTTTAGCGTCAACACGGCTGGCGAACCGCCAAGCGTCCTGGAGTGGACTACTTCCTCGCATATTTGTCTCAGTTCTACGAGGTCGTCATATTTACTACTCAATATAATTATGTGAGTGTGCCTGCATGTACCTGATTTCTCCGCTCATCCGAAACAGACAGCAGCACCTATTCTAGACAAACTGGACCCGTACCAGTTCTTCATCTCATACAGGCTATACCGTGATGCATGCCGATCGGTCAAGGGACAGCCTGTAAAGGTAAGGCCCTTCTACGAGTAGCAAACTGTGGGTGCTGATGGAGTGTAGGACCTGTCATATCTCAATCGAGATCTGTCGAAGGTCGTCATTCTTGATGTTCACCCGGAACATGTCTCCGCTCAGCCTGAGAATGCTATTATCATGCCAAAGTGGACTGGTGACCCGAAAGACAGAGGTCTCATTGCCATGATTCCCTTCTTAGAATGTGTGTTGAGTATTGGGCCATCTTGCGTTCAAGTCTGATGGATCGTCACGACAGCTATCGGGATTTTCAAGCCCCCAGACGTTCGACCCATTCTTGAGGCATATCACGGAAAAGATATCCCAATCGAGTATGCTAAGAAGGAGGCTGAGATGAAGCAAAAACATATCGAGGAATGGCAGCACAGTCGCAAAGGTCTATCCACAAACTCCTTCACTCTGAGCAGCCTGTTCGGCGGGTCCTCCCAGGTTTGTTTCGTCTCGTACCATCCATCGCTCTTCTCATCACCACCCCAGGCTCAGGCATCTCCGATCCCTCCCACGTATCTGGAGCAGAAGCGTCGCGAGGCGCAGTTGCAATATCAGGAGGAGCAAGCGTACATTCGTGCGAACAAGGAGAACTTCGAGCGAATGCTCAAGGAGGAGCAGGAGGCGATGGAGCGCGAGATGCGCGGAGGGACCGTGTGGAGCACGATGCAGACCATGCTCGCGGGCGGCCCGCCGCCCCAGCCTGGCCAAGGCCAGCAGCAGCCAGCGAGCGCACAACAGCCAACCCCACAGACTACGTCGTAAATTGGTATTGGTATCACACACCCCCACTCTCTATGGTGCCAATGCATACACACCGCCTGTAGGGCACTCCGATTCCTTTCGCTGGTGTCCGTCAACCACATGCACGGACATCTCCAACATTGGGCCACATTGTTGATGCCACAGCGGACATACTTAGTTTTGAGTAGCGGTGTACACAAGGCGTTCGCCGTCATGTTCAGTGCTGCGTAACGGTGCTTTCCGTAGAGCTATCCGGCCACCACAATTGGCGACTGACATCTCCAGGAAAAGTGACCATAGCGCATACTCGCGCTCCACTCTCTAGAAGGGTGGAGAGGTTATGGCTGAATGAGCTTTCGACGTCCGCCATGCACGCCTCGTAGTCCGTGCGCTCGTCGCCGAAGTCGACGTGCAGCCGGAATAACGGCAAGAGGTATGGTTGAGCCGCAAGCAGGCCGGTGAGGTAGCGGTCGAGGAACATCCACGCAAGCCGCCCGCCGAGCTCGGTGAAGATGCTCGAGGCGTGGACGGTGCCGAGCGTGTAGCGGATCTCACGGACGCCGAGCGTGTATAAAGGGATGACGCGCACGCTCGTCCAGGCCTGTGGGTTCGGCATGGTTGTGATGTCGATGTGCAGGGAGTGGATACGAGAGATGAAGGAGGGTCGCGATTCTAACAGGCCTATGTATGTCCGACATTAACTAATCATGTCCACAAAGCGTACAGAGTGGTGTGCTCACCGTGCCCATCTACGGCGAAGAGATGCGCCGTGATTTCAGACAAGGGGCTGATAAAAGCGGTGCTCTGCTCGTATGCGCGCGCGAGAGCCCAATCGCTTGCGAACTTCTCGTGGCCGACCCACACCAGCTCGTCCAAGGCAATCTGCCATATTCCCCTGGAGACGGATGCGGCGGAGTAAATGGCGATCCATGACGTCGGGTCCGTACGCAGGTGCTTGAGTGACAAGAGGGTGGGATCGACGGACTGCTTGTGCGGCCGATGGGGGGAGGTCGTCCACAGGGTGACTAGTTCATTGTCAAGCCAGCTGACGAAAGCCATGGTAACAGAGGTCAGACGGGGGAATGACGATAGCAAGAGTAGCAGGTCCTCCGGCGAGTGGAAGACCGCCACCTTCAGCGTCAGAGATCTGAGCTGGGGAAATGCAGACGTGAAGAGCTTCACAGTCGCGGGAGGGAAGGAGCGCTGAGTCCACTTCAGGTTGTCCAGCTGCAGTGTCTCCACGTTTGAGAACCTGCATAGAAGCGGCACAAGGCCCACGTTTTCCCAGAAAGCATCCATATTGTCGGCGCCGTCATACTTGGTGTCGTCCGGATTCGCCCCGAGACGTAGTTCGCGTGCATACCGCGGGATACTACTCGACACTGTTAGAGGCGAGTCTAGGATTGACCGCAGCAGCGCGTAGCGTTCGGGGGTCCGTAGCGCGACTGAACGCAGATTGTACGACCGACACAACGCTACCCACGCTGAACAGACCAGGCTGCAAGCTCGTATCGTGGGCAAGTCATCCGCAAGGCAATCGAGAATCAAGTAGCACAGTTCAGTTGGCAGTCTTGCCCCCTGTTCCCTGATGTCGGTCATGTCGTAAAGAGAGAATTGTGTCATTGAGGTTTTACTGAGGTAAGGGCCGGAAATGGGTTTGCGGGAGTTTGCGAGATCAGCTGTATCAGTTGATGCTAGACGGCATCAAGGTAACCTTCGAGTGACTCGTCTAGATCGAACACCTTAGGGAGGGTCTTGATTTAAGAGTAAACCACTGCTCACAATTCCTTGTAGGATATGGAGGGATTGCACGTTCACTTCTCTACAGACCATGAGCTGGTATCAGTCTAACGACTCATGTACAGATAATATACATGAATGACTTACTTTCGGGGTTAACGTTCAGTAGAGCGACTCAGGTCACTATGAAGGATACAGAGGAAAGAGGATGATACATACGCTTCGACTCGGAGCAACGGGCCTCGGTCTAAACTCGGTATCGGGGGCTACATAGTACCGGGCCGTTACATCCGGATATGCATATGCCCGCGGCGAGCCTCGCATGAGCACTGTTCGGACTAGCCTCTCGCTAACCAGGGTCACGGTACAATCAACTCACTTGCCGGCTGACAACACTACACTGTTTCCCCATCTAGCAGTTCCGACCTATCTGTAACCTCTGGGTCTATGAATGTACGTATACGACAAGCGACCTCTGACTCTACATGCTACCTGAGCTTCATCGTCAATGGAAGAACCGTTGGGACTTCAAGTGGGAGCTAGTCCCATAACAGGATAGTAAAGGTATGGTGCCGGCCATGACAGGCGTTGCGTTGCCCGGAGTGTAGTGCCGGATGAGCGAACCCACATGAGAATAGGCCATATCTCGAGGACAGTGATGGCTGGCCACGACGCTTCCATCCGCGCGACGTCATCGTCCCTCATTTGATAGTCGATGTGAAGGTAGACTTCGAGCAGGCGCAAGCATGTCAATGATAGTATGGGAGCAAGGACAAACTCGGCGCCATTTCGCACCACAGCATGCATCTCGTCAGGCGAAGCAGCTGGGTGGGTTCTCCCGTGAAGCTTGAGAGAGTGGAAGATGGCGGGCGAGGCCACGGAACAGAGTGCGGTGCATAACTTAGAGAGTGAGGATGGATCAGGAATGTCCTTGACGTGTACAGATAACGCTTCCAGGCAGGGAGTTTGTAGGAGCTCGAGAAGTGCCGTGGCGATGTCGAAGGAGCGGACCTGCAATTCGAGCACAGATAGAGAACCGAACGCGACAATATCCTGCATCTGGGACGGCGAAGGAACTTTGGTGATGTCGCAAGCACAGAAACTGACACGATGTAACCGGGGGATGGCCGCAAGACGGATGATCTCTTCCATGAGTAAGCTTGTAGGAGACTGGTGCCTTGGTAGCAGATGTTCAATCTCGGGCTCAGGGGGACCTTCGCAGTTTGTGGTCGTCCCCTCTACCAAGAATTCCCGGAGATTCGGACAGTGTGTTTCAGTCGCTGTGAGGACCGCTGCGATGAGCTCGTGCTCTGAGCGGATGGTCCAACACAGCCCGAAATATACGGAGATAGAGGCGAGAGATGGAACGAGAAGCAGGTCGAGGAAGTTCTGGTAGGAGGTGATCACACGGAGGCGTTGCAGCCTGGGTAGTAGGGCAGAACCTGGATGGTGGGTGCGGAACGCTTTGAGAATGGAGAAGTTGACAGGATGCCGCACACCATGCCCAGGCGGCGCATGCATATGCTGATAGCCAAGATCCCGGATGCGTAAGGCATAGGTCTCAAATCGTTGCCAGTCTTCGGGGACGAGAGGTCGCGTTAAAGTCTGTGAACAATATTTTGTCAGTCAGACGGGGCATATTGGGCAAAATATGCATCGAGAATGTCTTGCTTACCACGATATCCTTCCCAAAGTATGTCCACGAATCGCTGGGCAATACCCGCACGAGCGGGCAAAGGTTTGTTTGTATCTTCCACATTCGATCCAAAGCCGGTTCGAGCAGTACGTGGCACGACAACCCGAAAGCAAGCAGCGACGGAAGGCCATCCTTGAGCAGAAAGATGTGCTCGCATACGGCTTCCGCAACCTCCAGGATGTATAAGCAACGATGCATTGCGTCGAAGAAGCGTTCCCACAATATTTCCGAAGGCGTGGATCTGTACAAGATGAGTAGTGAGCACTGCGCATGCAAGCAGACCATTCCATTCCGGCGGCGTGTGTGAGGGTTGGATGACAGGGTCATGGTCACGCAGCTTACCTGTCTTGCTAGGTAGTACGTAGTACGAGTCGCTGGCCGCTGGTGGTGAGTAAGGCGCTCGAGGTGAGTGTCTCGGATAAGACAAGTGTTGCCAGCAACGAATGCCTCAATGAACAAGTTATATTAAGTGTCGTATTCCTGGTCATCTATATGTCTGAGAACCTTGGCCCAAGTTAGACTGTGACCACATACGCGAAATTGTCAGTGTTCTAACTCGGCGAGCCACTCGTAGATACGCACCAGTGTTATTGACACTTCTCATTGAGCGGCTTATATCAGGTATGCCTTGAGGGAGGCTTATGGTGGAAGTCACGGATCATGAGGATTACTGGCATGCGACCGTGGCGGTCATTGCGGCAGACATTCTGGTTGACCACGGCTCCTCGGGCCGGTATCCCCGCGCCACCCCACCGTGCGGCGAGGGCCGACTGAGAATTTCTAACTTCCTAGAAACGTTCGTACAACGTCATTCATACATTAATGATGGCAAAGGTGAGGAACAGCGGCACTTCAGTCCGAACCAACTGTTTATTTGCCTGCTACACCAGCCAAACGATCCTCCGTGCCAAGCCGAAGGTAGCGTATTGCTCTGACGTCACGGCGACACGGCGTTGAAACAGTGTCCATAGCATGCGAGCTGCAAGCCTGTCTCAACAAGAACACGTATAAGCCGGAGAAGTGTGATGCTCAGATGCGCAAGCTGTACCGGTGCTGTCAGACTCTGTATGAGCAGACGGACGAGAAAGGAGAATCCACGGCTTGCCCCATGCCGAGCGTGGTGCGCCGATGGCTGAAGAACCACGGAGAGGACGACATCTCTTAATTTCACCACTACCACCCCGTTCGATTGTACAGGGCAACTATAGCCACTTACACTACTGTAATATGCACAATATGCTGTAATACGACATTCGCTCGCTGCAACTTGCAGTGAACGACTGCTAGCAAAGCGCTAAGAGTTGGAAATCATCAGTACGTACTCTAGAAAAACACTACACTGAACTCTACGATGGGGGCTAACTCTCTAATCTGCGGTCCACCAAACTTCTTTCCACACCGGATGTGGAGCAAGGGAACCATCGGGGTCGAAGAACGAAATAACAATCCCTACGCGTGTCCTTAGCGCCAACAGCTTCGGCACGCTGGACGAGAACTGCGTCGCAATGTGATCCATGACCGCCTCCGCGTCCGCCCACCACGAGTTAAACTCTGCGAGCTGGATGCGGACCCGGAACGTCACGACTATCTCACGACGACGCGCGACAAGGCGCGAGAGCGCGTCGTCGAGGTCATTCGAACTGAGTTTGACGTCGAGCTGGAACGAGTCGGAGAGGAAGGTTCCGAGATCGTACTCGAAGTCGTGCATGCTTATGTCGTGCACGAGAGCGGGAACCTGGATGGCAAACGAGTTATAACTCCTGTCGGGGGCTGGAGTGGAAATGTCGACGCGTATCGTTCTGGTAGATGAGATCCATGCATCCGTGCGTTCCATGGGTATAGGCACTGAATCACGCTACATCAGAATACGGTAGGGGATAAACTGAATAGAAGGGAAACAACATACCATCATTCTCATCCCCGAATGTATCCTGCGATAGAATTCTGCGGTAGACGTCGATAGCTTCAGCTTCTCGCATGGCCCTAATTGCCACGTTCCTGGGTCGCTCCGACGTAGCCCATTCCAGGGTCTCCGCCGACACATATATCGATCTTGTGTATAATGCCGCAGCGGAGAACAATGCAGAGTACGAGGAAGGCTCTAAAGTGATACGCTCAAATGTGAGCGTTATTTTTGCGGTGTCTCGTTGTGCGGCGTCCGCTTCGCCAACTGTGCGTGAACGGCACAGCCAGGAGACGTACGACATCCGGAGTGTGTGCAGCGTAGAGCATGCCAGCAGGAGTCGGATGATGCTGTCCGATTCAAGAAAGACGACGCGGATCAAGTGCAGGCACGTCAGCTTCGGAGCCGCGGCGAAGATCGCGTCCGTTGCCCCGCGCGGGAGTTCCGCCCACCTCACGTTCTCCAGTTGCAGCGAGCGTAGTCTTGTGAACCGCAGGAGCAGCTGTTCGAGATGTGGGTCGTCCTGCCATATGTTCTGGAAGGTCACATCCTCGGCAGACGTGTCATGGGAGTCGACGCCGAACCACACGTCCCGGACGTTGCGCGCAATGCTGCCCGAGTCGAGAAGCGGCGCGTTGAGGAGGCGCTCGAGGCGCGCGCAGTGCTCCGGGGAGCGGAGGCGGACCGTGCGGAACTTGTGGACGCGTGCGGTCGCGAGCCACGAGCGCGATACGAAGCTGCAGGCTGCAAGGGCTCGCGGGTCCGAGCGCAGTGCGTCGATGACGAGGTCGCAGATCTCCTGAGGGAAGCTGGGCGCGGACATCACGGGAGACAAGCCCGAGACGTTCTGGTGAAGAGGGCTTCGCGTATGGAATCGACGAAGCTCCACTGCAGTTTAAATGCAGCCTCGCGTGCTGGCCATGGCATGCCGCATTACAACCGCGAGGCGCATGATATTGATCATTGACATACCACTTCTCACGCATCGGGGTGCCGCAATCGGCACGTCTCGTGGACGGGATGAGCCTCAGTCCAAGCTATGCTATGGCTGATGAACGGGCAATAACTCACCTGAATGGGCGAGAGCTTCCCACCGCGATAGGCGGTGTGCATAGCATGAGCACAAAATATCGGTAAGTAGAGGTGCTCGTGACTAGGGAACATACTCAAGCAACCTGTTGCATACCAAGGACTGTCCTGACGTCCTCCCGGGTCGGAAGGCATTGGCCTCGCATCGTTCCCGAATTGAAAGCGCGGGTGTCAGCCAGAAGAAATAAGCAAAGAATACATAATACAATGAGCGATCCAGAGCACGACACATTACCCGACTAATCACAAAAGGAGCACACGCGAGAGCTGAGCCTCCGTTGCTGCCTCGCTACCTGCCGCCCTTGATCATGCCAACGCCCGTTATCTCGTCCTTGCCGAGGTCGCGCTCGAGGTCCATGGGGTCGCTCTGGCCCGCGCCGGAGGGTTCGTCTCCGCAACCACAGTCGTACGTCGCGTCGAGGTTCGCGCAATCGAACTCGGGTTTGCCGAGACGTTCATTGACGAGGTTGTGCACAAAGCAGAGCCATGTTGCCGCTGCTCGCCTTGAGGATGTCTGCGGGGGCGCGAATCAACACTTGGGGCGCACGCGCAGGCCGGCGGCGAATGCGACGTACCTGTGGAGGGTATTTGCGGAGCAGTTGCTGAAACTCCGTGGCACACTCGCCACATGGGTATAAGCGAGAGAAGAGGTGGAAGTAGCTATCCAGTGCGTTTCGTTGGTCAGGCGTCGGTTCCTGAGCAAGGCGTAAGGCAGGCACTTCGCACACAGAAAAGCTGAATCCCATACCTCTGGGAACCGTAATGTCATCGTGTGCCTTTGGGAGGTGTGTCAGTATCACATGTGCATGCGTATATAATATCGTGCTCACAGCAACTTCCAGGTCGCCCTCCCCAGCTCTGCTTTGGCAGTCGCATTTCCGAGCTTGGCCATGATGACCCCACCGTGTACAGACTCGCCGTGGACCGCAGGCAGGTCATGGAGTTGCTTCTCGACGCCGCCTTCGCCAAAGAATTCCCCGGTCCATGGGTCGATGTAAGAGCGTGCGGGTGGGTGTATGAGGGCAATAGACCCTATGAAGAGCTGCAGCAAGTATCATGAGATTTAAGACGATATGACAGCGGCACGTAGTACACACCAGGAAGATGGCTATCGCGATGAACGCCCTGCTGAAGCGCGAGATCATTCTCTTCGACAACGACGGCCGGCGTGCGTGCTTGAAGCTGGCATAGTGGGGGCTCAGCGAGTTCATGGTGGTCATAAACAGAGAGGGTGCACTTACGTTCAGCGCTGATGCACGAGCAGTGCGGGAAGAGGGAGAGTCGATGGGACGAAAGCTCGAGCAGGCCGAGCGCGCGAGAGCCAAGAAGCGACGGTACGTGCGATCGTGTCGCTTATGTAAGCGTTCTCGATGGGCGCCAGTGCCCTCCAGCCTTCACCTCGGTCTATCGAGATCCTGTCAATGTGTTACGCCAGGTGCACAAGTCCTCGTAGTTGCCCATAGCAACAGCCTCGTGACTCTCATTAACGATGTACGACATTAAAACGGGATTCAAATCGAAATGGGTGGTCAATGAAACAAGAGGGACGGGGATTCACCATTCTCGGCTGGAATTCGAAACTCGGACATCCTACATACCGATTCTGCACTAGAGGGAGTACTAAAGATCTAGGTCACAACTTCTTTTCTTCTCCAACAATTAAAGATTACGGGGTCGCACGACCGGGCCACCTGAACCAGAGGTCAATAACAGGACTACCAGAGGAGAGCACCATGGACTGACCGAGGGTAGAGAGAGCATTCCCTGACCGTATACCTGTTGGCAAGCCAGGCGAGGAAGCGCTGCGAAACGCGTGAGCACACACAGACTGCCATCGACGTGATTCGACGCCTCACCTCAACTCCAAGCCCATACCCGCCATGCTCGCACGTCCCGTACTTGCGCTGGTCCGTGAACCAGTAATACGGCGCGGGGTCGATGCCCTCGCGCTTGTACGCCGCGAGCAGCTCGTCGATATCCGAGATCCTCATCGAGCCGCCGACGATCTCGCCGACGCCGGGCATGAGCAAGTCGCAGCTCTCCGTGAGGACGGGCCCGCCGTCCGCGCCAGAGCCGTCGACGCGCTTCATGTAGAACGCCTTGAGCTCGAGCGGGAAGCTGTGCAGGAAGACGGGAACGCCTAGGATGTCCGTCATCCTGCGCTCCGCCGCCTCCGCGATGTCGTCGCCGACCTGGTGATCGACCATCTTCGGGTTGCCTGCCTCGTCCTTGATCACGTTCCCGTCGGCGTCCTCGGCCTCGTGCTGGATGCCGTGCTCGTTCAGCCATGCGATCGCTTCGATGTAGGAGATGCGCTTGAAGGGCCGCGCGGGGGCTGTGAAGTTGGGGTTCAGCTGTTTGATGAGTGCTGCGCTCGTCGGATCGGCCAATAGGTGGTCGACAGTGCCGCAGATCTCGCAGGGCATCAGCACCCAGTGATATCATATATCAGGACAGGAAGAGGCTCACGAAGTCTTCGAGGTGGTTCATGAGATCATCGAAAGTGATGAATGCGAGCTCGCTTTCAAGGTGAGTGTATTCACTCAGATGGCGACGGGTATGACTAGACGGACGGTCAGACTAGGTGGTCACACGACACATGTATCACCCACCTGTTCTCTGCACGGAAACTCTCCTGTACACAGAAAACGTCGCCGAGAGCAGGCAGACACGTCTCGAGATAGAGCTGCGAGCTCTGCGTCAAGAAGGCCGGCTGGCCGTAGTAGTCAAACTTGAAGAGCGTCGCTCCGCCCTCGACCTGCGTCTGCACCATGCAGGGAGGGGTGACCTCGGTCAAGTGACGTGACTCCAGAGACTGCCTGAATGCGCGTAGCAGTGACGCTCGCAGCTTGAGTACTGCAGAGGCTGTCTCGCCGCGGATGACGAGATGCCTGAGATCGGCGAGGATCGAGGGATCTGATTTCTGCTCGACAGATTAGAGTATGAAGTATCCGCGGCGATCCCCTGCGCACCTCGTTCAGTCGGTTGGTAAAAGCATCCTCTCCACCAGGTGCGGCTCCGAGAACCCTCCAGTAGTCGACAATCAGTTCATGTCCACCCGGCGCTGTTTTGCCTTCTGGCACGGGCTGTAGCGCGCCGACAAGCTCGACGGTCGATTCGAGGGTGAGGGTGAGGGCATCGTATGTTTGAGCCACCTTTCCTGACAACACGCATTGCAGATAGCCTGTACCGTCTCGGAGTACAATGAACATGATCTTGTTCTGATCACGTAGACGGTGGACCCATCCGGACACCCGCACGCGTTTTGACCGCAAGGGCGCGAGATTGCCGATTTTCGCCTACAAGGCTGTTGTCAGACAATTGCCACATATCAATGCATGTGTGGTACAGCATTGTACCTTAATCGCAGCAGGGAGGGCAGGGTCTTCCTCCAGCGCTATCTTCTTGCTCTCCTCGAGCAACTTCTGCCTCCGTTCCCGCTCCTCGGATTTCGCCTTGGCTTCACGCTCCGCAGTTTCTTCTGCCTTCTTCCGCTTCTTCTCCAGTCCCTCTGCTCCCTTCTTTGCCTTCTTCAACGCCGACTGGGTAGGCTCCTCGTAGGGCGTGTTGGGATCCTTGCGGGCGAGGAGCTTCGCGTCCGGACCGTGAGTGAAGATCGCGAATGCCAGTGATTGATATGGGGCGTCTGCTGTTCCCTTGCCTGCCTCATCTGAGCCGGAGGTATCGTCGATGTATATCGTGGACATTGTGAGGCGAATGCGGTGGTACGGAGTCAGGAATGAATCTGGTCGAGCTCGCGCGACTCACTTCCGAGTCAAAAGCGATCGAGATCTGGAGATGCGATATATGTCCGGTGCACGTGATCGCGTCCACACCTTCATCGAGATTTGGTGAAGTTGTGCTTTCCGTCTTTACCAGCTGTCCTCAGTTGACCTTCCTAGGCCTGATCCTTCTATGCATCCTTTCGCTGCGAAGCTCAAATACAACATATGTGGATAGTTCATCATCATCGCTCATACACACACTGAGGTGTGCGTCGCAGCTACTCCTCTAGATCCGTTGCCACCTGGACGGGTACCGAACCCTGTTGCACCATCGAAAGATGTATACAACAACACCACTACTAGTACTTCGATGACGTGTTGACGGTATGTCCACACACACAGCATGGCCAGGCCACGCGAGGGATCAGTCTCATGGAACACGACGCCATCGCACAACTCTGCAACGCATTCCATCACTAGTAGGCCTAGGATTGCAGCTGTCGCCCTCCTGTACCACACACCATTCACAGCCTGTACAGGAAGTACCAGCATCCCGCTCATGAACACCGGAAACCCCTCATCCTCCTGTGAGAGGCCAATCACATCCCCGGCTGCGTTCGGCGCTCCACAATACCCGCCGCAGCGCCGTACACGCTCGGGCTGTGTCTCGGCTGTGTTCATATAGCTTTCTTCAACTCATCTTCACCCATGTTCTCGTTCTGTTTATTTCCCCTACACTAGAGCCACCCGCCCAACCGCCAAGCTACCGCGGCCATAATAACAGACTAGCTCTCATAATTTGCAAGTTTCACGATCTCAAACTCATGAAGGATGGCAGCTACTGCCACTGTCAACGTCAGTACCATCCGACGTGGCTACGTCATAGAATAGTACTCATCCTGTATTTCATGCTACAGCAATCGACTGCTTGGGTAACCATCGCGATCGCTCTACCAATCATCGCGTTCGTCGCCCTGCTCGTTCTCGCCTTCGTTATCCTCCATCGACGACGCCACAAGCGACAGCAGCGCACAGAAGAGGGTAATGTATGGGAACACGGCCCCTTGATCATGGTGAGCCAGACCACCATCGTACATACCGATGCACGATGGAGTATGCTGCGCAAACCGACATTCCGAGTACCTCTCCCATGGCGTGGTAGCCGTGACACAGCCGTGCCAGAAACGTGCGCCAGAGGTATACCTTCTGCTCGATCTTCCGACGAGTCTTTCGTTTCTATTCACAACGATCGTGCAACGACCGACACGCACGCCGATCTCGAGTCTCGTGGGCATGAGCACGATACTGTCTCAAGCTACCACACTCCCCAATCTCCGCCCGACTCGGGGCCCAAAGAAAGCTCCGACGAGTACCTGTCGCATTCGAGCCATGATGCAGAGAGAGCAGTACCCCGCCTTGCTGTCCGGATTCCTCAATGGCCCGCATGGCTCCCGCGCTGGCCATCTCCGGCTCTCAGCCGGAAAGAGAGTTCTTCTTTGGGGCACAACCCATCCACCAAGTCCAACGAACCCTATCCGCATCTCAAGTTCCAGCCCCCGCGTGTCGTTCGTCTTGAACCGAGCTTCCTTCGCGAATATCGGCCCCTCAACACGCATGCACACAGCGATAGTACGGCATCCCTCATGGCATCTGCTGCGCCTCCAGGAACGAGTGAGGCATCGATCCCAGCTGCAGTTCAACGGCCCACATCCCCTGAAGCACCCTCGTTGTCTCGAGTCGACGGCGTTCAGCCGCAAGCAGATACCGTTCCTAGTGCGCCGCCGAGTCGTATGCCCAGCGTCCCCGGAAGCCTTCGCCCAGGCTCACGACCGCCCAGTCTTGCGCCCACGCCCTCGGTGTCATCCTCGGTCCTCGCACGGTTCCCCAGATTCGACAGCGACAGTCAACCGACGACGTCGGGCTCGGAGTCGCTCTCGCGCACCTCGACCGCGCCCTCGGAGTTCGCAGAAAACGGCCGCCTGCCCAATCCGTTCGCGAGCAGCGCATCGCCGTGGCGCGCCGTGCTCTCCGCCGTTGGCGAGGCAAGCACCGGAGACGAGGGCGTTCCGCCAGTGGCTGGAGTGGCCAGTGCCGGAGGCAGTCGGCCGACCACCCCTGGGTCGCCGCTTCCGCGATTGCGCTCGCAGCGTGCATTCCGCGCGATGCCTATGTATTTGGAGCCGGCTCCGGGGGAGAGACCGGCGTCGGCGGCGGCTAGCGCGCATGGGCGGACGTTATCGTCGACGACGGTGCCGACGTTGTCGTCGAAGCCGTCATACTCTGCATCGACGGCGTTGTCAACCCCGCACTCTTCGTACTCGGCGGGAGGCCCTGCTCAACGAGCGCGGACTTGAGAGTTTTGTCTTGATTGCCTTTGGACATCCGTTCGCTTTGTTTTGTCGCATCATTACCTACGTACAGGACACTTGGACAGTCATGAAGGACATTGCATATGTATAGAAACGCATTTGAGACACCTACAGTGGCACATCCTGCAATCGGTTATCGGACTGTGCTGTAGCTAGTAACACTGGCATTGATGGCCGTTTACTTGGATGTTCAATAGATCTATCAGTATACTTCATGTGGGTGTACAGAAAGTGAGGTGACTGAGTAACATGGACTGACTTACTCTTTTGTGATCGTGGGATGAAGTGACTTACGAATCTACTGTGCTGCCGGACATTGAATTTCGTGCTTGGACCTGATCCTCCACCTCTTCGGACTCTTGTCAGTTGCAGCCGGACGGAGTGCTGCTTTTCTCTACATTCCTTCTCAAGATACCCAGAACTCATATCAGAGCGGACCTCGCCCGGAACTCCCAGATCCTTGCTTGTCGTGCTCGAATGTCACTCAGCACGTCCGACGAAACCACCGACACTCAACAAGAGAACATGTCGCTCAATACGCTCCCTTACGACCTCCTGCTGAACGTCGCTCAACATTTGGATCTCCGGGATATCCACGCTCTGCAGCTGGTGAGTCCGGGACGCGTAACGCGGGAGCCACGACGCAGAGCCGTTGACAATGCAACCCCCAGACCTGCCGGTCTCTGCACGACTTTGCTAACACCAGACCCGTGTTTCGGAATCTCGCCGTCGCGCTCCTGCGCCGATGTCGTGCCCTCCCTCTCACCGGGTTCCAGCGCTTTTCGGACCTCACGACGGAGCAGTTGATCGCCGTCGTTACAAAAGCGACGCGCCTCGAGACGGCGTGGCTCACTCGAGCACCGAGACCAGCGAGGAACCGGCCCTTCATTCACGATCCCGGAGAGGCGGGCCATAGCGAGGACGCGTTGCCTGACGCGCATGAGGGCAGCTGGTACAAGGTCATCAGTGCGCCACCGAAAGAAGAGGTGGATTGGCTCTCGCCCATCACGTCAAGCTATAGCCTATGTGCCACGAAGAGCGGGAAGGTTGTTTGCTGGGACGTGCACAGGGATAGGTGTTTGGCGGAGTGGGACCCGAAGGAGCGATGGGAGCTGTGGAAGTGTCGAGTCGAGTTCGAGATTCGCACCGTCTTCTTCACCATGGCGAAAGTCCTCTACAGATCGTGCGTCTCTCCCTGCTTCCTGTGACAGTGCCTCCCCTAACGCTCGGTCTTGGGCAGCTACGAAGATCGCCTCATGGAGTTCGTGCTCATGAAATTGCAGTTCCCGGACGCCGATTACGGCGCTGATACGGCCCCAACGCCCACATTCACGATGCTAGCCCGATTCAAGACGATCGGCGTAGTCATGAACGTTTTCCTACTCGATCCATCATCTAGACTATTGTCTGCTTTTATCTGGGTCTCGACGGCAAACACTATCGGATTATACGCTTTGCTGGACTGGGACAAACAAGAATATGTATTCATAGACACAGGCATCGATTGCGTGAGTCGAATATCTTGTTACATCTCGAGGCTCTGTCGCTGATCCTCCATGCAGTCGATGTCTTCTAACTGGTCATGTATCCTGTATCAAGAGCAGATTGTGATACACTCCGAGGAATCCGACTACGCCCACCAGTATTTCTACCCCATCGCACTACTGCGACAACACAGCAAACCATCCTCTCCGGACCCGTCCTTCGTGCCTGCACTCGCTGGGCGCGTCAGCCCGGCGTCAACGATGACGGCACCGTTCATATTTCCACCGGGTCCGCCGAGAGGCTCCCTGTCCTCGTCCTCGTCTTCCTCCTCTGACGACGACGAAGCGCACGACGAGCCCGCACCTGCTCCAGCTGTTGAGGCCGAAGCTGCCGAAGTGGCCGAACCGGACGTTCGTTCGCCTCCTACCAACCCCAATCCATTTCCCTTTCCTCCTTGGTACGCGGAGAGCGCGCATTTCGTGCGGCAATGGTGGCCGACCATGCCTACTATCCCGCGGCTGAGCTGCACAGTGGTCTTGCTTGCTGACCACGATCTTGAATCCCACCGCACACGTTACGTTTTGGCGCAGCACTACTTCAAGGTACCGCTCTTTGACAAGAACGACGATACGAAGGACGAGGCTCGCCTGATCCCCGAAGATACCTCTGCAGGGTCTAGCTCTTCGTCTGGCTCCAGCTCCGCTTCTGGCTCGGGCACGGCGGCAGGCTCTGCGGGTGGCTCTGCTTCTAGCTCTACGTCAGGGCACTCAACAACTGAAGCAACTGCGATTAGCGTCGCACCACACACGGAAGAGGGCTCGGATCCGCTGATGAAGATATGGTACGTGAGCCAACCGTTCGAGGTTGTTTGTGTGCTCGACGGCGTGGACGACGAAGGGGAGGATGGCGGCGGACAGACGGAGCGTCCGCGTCCGCTTATGGCGGTTGACTTTGGGCATGCGGTGTGGGTCGAGTACGTCGACATGGAGGCGAAGGAGGGCGACGAGTCCGACCCAAAGCGCCTCCGCTTCGTGTCGTTCCCGCCTGTCGCTGGGGAGCGCGACGGGCTGTACGACGCGGAGGGAAGCCGCTGGGAGAAACAGGCCGAGAGAGACGTGGACGGTATCGTCAGGACCCTGGAAATCCCCGAGGACTTGGACCTGGACTGTGTGGAGACGATCAACATAGATCAGTCCCAGGGCGCTGTAATCATTTCGGTGCGGGAAGGGAAGATATTCATCTTATGCTATGAGTAGCGGGGATGGATCTGCAGGTGTGCTGGCGTGCAGTTGTTTGGCTAACTGTACATTGGCAACACTTTGTTTTGTAGCTTGGACTAATTCGTATCATCTAGTTGCGCTCGCACTCTCATGTGTCATACCTACTCTCAGGATCAAATATATTCGCATCACATTCATGGACACCTTGTGGCTACTTGACATGTTTATATAGCAGCGAGTGAGAAACCACTGGCCGAGCGTGCATATGCTACCTTCCCACTGCCAATGTGTGTGTCTCATCAAGTCAAGCATACGTAGACCAATGGTAACGAGGCCACTGATCGCACGGAACCCGAGCACGGTCGTCTCCCGGAGAATCGCCCTTGAACGGGTACCATACAATTTCATATATGAAGCAACGTTGATAGGAGGATATGCCCCAGTCATGCTGCCAGACGTCCTCTCCCTCAGATGTACAAGGCCTTGCTCAATTGTCTCTACTATAACGGCCCTGCAAACCCAGATGGCCGGCACGAATGTGAATACTACGATTGCTATATTGGGACGCAGGCGTGCGGGAAAATACTGATTACCGGAAAAGGCTAGAGTGGGTATTGCGCTGCGTACGCGAGCTGCGTGGTTCTGCGACTGTCCTCCGCCTTTCCTGGTTCGCGTCGACGTTGACGGGACTTGTTCGCCTCATCCTCCCTTGCCTGTAATTGCTGACACAAGACCTGGGGTCTGGCTAGAACAGAACGCGTCAGGTGCGTGTACCGACTCCTTGGGTAGCGGTCATAGTGGTCATGCTCAACGGTGCATATCAAGCGTAGAACCTATACCTTACCGAGGTCTGAACATTTCAATCAATCACCTTCTTTTGCTACGACGCTCTTTCTTGTGACCAACCACCATGGCCCCGCGTCGGGGGGCATCGTCAAACTCGCTCAGCCCGCCTGAGATCGCATTCCCGACGGGCGCTAGCACCTCTGGACCGCCTTCGCGCTCTGTCTCGCCTTCGAGCGGGATTACACAGTTCCTCTCAAGGCCCACGAAATGGTTCAATCGTTCGACCTCTGAAAAGGCGGGACGTAACTCGACAAGCTCTAATGAGCCCAGGTCCAGCACAAGCTCTTCTGGTCGGAAGCACAAGATCTCGCACCCCACTGACCCCCGACCGATCGTAGAGAGCTTGGCTCTGTCTCCGGAGAAGAGAGGATTGGCAAGCAAGTGAGTACTCCACTCCATACACACACTCTTTATCTTGCATCGTCCTCTACGCTGTCTATGCGTGGCCAGCATGCCCCTTCCACATGAACTTTTTCTCCGAGCTCGTTACGGTTCGCAGCTCTTGCTATGCACGCCTTTTTATGAGGAGAGGCGGTGAAATGTCACGTCTGAGCACTGCGAAGAGAGGCTCTTGTTATCTCAGTACGCCGCTACATGTGCGCTGTGACAGGCCTGCGGATCTGTCCTGCTCAGACGCCCTCACCTACGTTTCCTTACCTGTCTCTGCCCCCACCCATTGATGCGTCCTCTCGCGTGTGCAGCGGCCGCGCGTCGTGCAGCCCGCGTGGTATTTATTTTTTGTCAATGGCCTGCTGAACGCGTCGCCTTGGCTATAGCGGGGCTCGCGTTCAATGGAAGGTCGTGTATGCGTCAGTGCAGCATTCGTTATACAACAGTTGTTACTCAACAATGCGATTTCTGCGCTGTCGATTTATTCAATAAGGGATTATGATGATAAAACCATGCGCTCCTCCACTGGCCCGGTGCGAGGCGTCGACTGCGAGATATGATTATTTCCCTCCTTACCTGTACTAACGTGAGACTTCCTGTAGGTCCGTCCTTGATTTGTCCCGCACGGCGACTGGATTCGATGACCACCCGAAGCCACCCTCCCCACGAATCCCTCCATCACCAACCCAGCCGGCTATGTCTCGTGGGCTGGGAGACCTACGGAACCTATCACGCAAGCCTTGGTCGAAATCTGCAGATGATCTCAGCAAACTGTCTTCCCATATGCCCGCACCAATTCTGACGCCTATTGACACGACCATTCACGACAAGATTGAACTGTACAGGAATAATCGCGGTGGTAGCATGGGTAGCATGAATAACTCGTCGCCCTCCGTGGCTTCCACTGTGTCTGCGCAGCAGAAGAACTTACCATTTCCTACGATCTGCACGTCTCCATCCGACCCACTATCATCTTCTCCTCCCGGGCGTCCGAGCATACAACTCTCCGCTCCCTCTCCGACGCTCACTGACGGAGCGGCCCTTGGCCCTTCCCTTTCCAATTCTAGCACGCATGTTCATACGCGTTCGCATTCCTTCACACCTCGCTTGCCGTCAAAGCTGGCCTCTCCCAAAGGTGTTTTGCAGCCACCTGTTAGCCCCAAGCGGAAAGGATCTGGAGGTTCTGTCACTGAGCGGACTCCCGAGAGGGACAGAGAGAAGAACCTTTCGAGTGGGAGTGGAGGGCATGGCCCATCCGCTCGTTCACCCTTTCCATTCAGCCTCGGTGGGGGGCGATCCCCAGCGAACCCTTCGAGTCCAACCGACGCGCCATCATCACCGACTTCCCTCGTCCCTCCCAAGATCGTGGAACCATCTTCCGAAGCCTCTGGATCTAAAACGGACAAACGCCTGTCGCAGATGGTACTTCACTCCGGCTTCATCAACCGCCTCGTCGATTTTTCCCCCACCGCCCTGAACGTACGCGCTACTCATGCGTATATGAGCGGCAGCTCCGCGCCAACCTTGTCCAAAGGATGGAAGCCCTACAAGCTCGTTCTGAAGGGCTCCAAGCTCTACTTCTATAAGCCACCGAGTGACCGGAGTACCGCTGTCAAGGAGCTATTCCCTACAGAGCTAGTGACTGTACTTGAGGACGAGGGCCTCACCGACGGCGAATTCGACGCTGGAGAAGGCGATGAAGAGACTACCAGGGGCAGTCGGATGAGAGATAGGAAGCGAGCGTATTGGGGGCGGGGTACCCATCCCTCTCTTGTGATCGTCGATGGCAAGATCGAGCGTGGCGCGTTTGAAGCACTTGTGCATGAAGCCGTCTTTGCGACGACCTTTGTCAAGGATTCCGCAGCGTCAACAGAGGTCGACCAGAAGCACTCGGATGTGGAGGATCCATCGCCTGCCAATGAGGAAAGTGTTCTGCAACCGAACGAGATACCAGCTGGATCTACTCGGCATGTAGTTGCGTGGCGGGATTTCGCAGCAAGCGTTCTATTCAGCCTGCCGTTCGCTGTCGGACGAGGCAAGTTTGAGAGCGAGTTCTTGCGATGTTCTTCATACTTGCTCAGCGGTGCGGAGGACGCTGTGAAAGGAGAGGAGACTGAGAGGGTTCGCTGGCTTGCTGCTCAATATCTAGGCTATCATGGCGCTCCGGTGGATCGCGATGCTTGGGAACAGTGGCGCAAGGACAACATTCCTGATTTTCCTGTCGATTTCTCTACCTCCGCGAAGCCTGCAGGCTTGCCTCAATCGACATCCATGCAGGCCTTGTACACAACATCGCCTCAGATCGGCTCATCAATACCCGGGCAACTGGAAGCTTCACCCGACCTTGGCGCATTCTCTCCACGGCCCGATGTCAATAGTAAGATGATGTCGATCGTGGATGCGCTCGGTGTGCTTCCTCCTTCCAACCCACCATCTATTTCAGCTGGTCCCTCGTCTTCGTCTCGGGCGCCGAGAGACGCCATGCTGGCAGCATTAGTGCGCGATGGGTTAACGCGGGATGCCTTGGTAGGACTCGATTCCCAACTGCTTGCGCATAGCTTGTCCGTCTTCAACCGTGACTTGCTCCTGCGCGTTCCGGACAACTTTACTGCAGACCTGTGCCTTGGTTCAGACGCGGTTGAGGCAGAGGGTACTAGTGGCGCTACTTCCTCGGCTCTTGCGCCATTCCTTGGAAGTGACGATCAGCCTCACTGGCTCACGCGCATGATCCTCATCCAGATCTTAGTGCCCGAGTCTTCCTCCGGAACGGTGTCATCACCCCCAATTGGTTATCCACTAATCGCGTCCGAGGAACGACACGTCCCAACATCCCGAACGCATACGCGGTCTGAAGTAATTTCAGCTTGGGCAAAGATCGGTGAACTGTGTCGAAGAACGGGGGATGAGTGCTCCTGGCGGGCCATCTTCGCCGCCCTCTGCTCGCGCCCTGTCGCCCGACTGGAGAAAGTGTGGAAGAGAGTGGATGCCGAGGCTGTCGCCATTGTGCAGTCCTGGGTTCAGTCTCAGGAGGAGAGTGGAGACCGCGCTTCTGCTGCTTCCCCCGTGATTATTCCTTGGGCCGGAAACATAAAAGAGCAGATTCGTTCTGCGCTGGAGAGAGCACGCTTCGGAGCTGGGGATGAATGGCAGATGGCACCACTTGACGAAGCCAGGCAGCTATTTGAAGGTTTGCGGGTGGCTTTCGCCCTGCGTACGATTCGGGGACAGAGCGAGGAGCCGATCGAGTCTAGCGACGTTGAGGTGTTGGTTAAGCTCTGGCGCCAGTCATCAGAAGGAAAGAGCGGTCATGGTGTGGCTTCGAAGTTCACTCGGTGAGTGACATATCCGGCTTCCCTCACGTAACGTCGTCACTCACGTCCCCCAGAATCGAGCAGTTCATGTCCTTGTCTCTGGCTGCGGAGCCTCGTCGAAAGGGCCTCTTCGAGCCGTATTATTGGACTCGAGCCGCTACACAACAGTCCGCGCCGTCTCTTGCGGGCATACTCTTCCCAGAGCCGTTACCGACAGTGTCCCTGATCAACAGGGGATTACTGATGCGTGGCCGTTTAGAGAGTAGTGTGAGCTTGAATACGCAAGATCTACAACACCTTCGTCAGCTCCCGCAAAGAACAAGCAGAGAGTCGCCGACTGCTACGCGACCGACGCCCGGCAACGAACTGGGCGGTACCATTCTTTCGGTCTTTGACGGCGAGCTGCTCCTTCTTGTTCCAGCGGCGGACTCATCAGCGCCGTCACGCCCTACGTCTCGTACGCCTTCTCGGCCTCCGAGTTCTACGGCAGACGGTCCTGTGTCGTCAGGGACCGTCTCTCGCACGTCATCCATTCGCGTCTCTCCCGGAGTATCTCATACGCTCGATAGGAAACCTAGCATGATCAGGCGCAACTCCTTACCGTCCATATCGCAGCGTACCAGCCTTCTTATGCCCGAGTCGTCATCGGATAAGTCGCTCCGGGTCGTTGTTCAAGCTGGGACCTTGGAGAGGCTTGTAGACATCTTGGTTCATGGGCTACAAGGAGTCTCTGTATCAGTGTCAGACGACAATGGCGAAATGCCTCTGACAGCCTCCAAGACGCGCGAAGTCAAACTTGACATGGATGAATTCTCCGATGTCTGGTGGAACACCTACCGCAGTTTCATGACTCCACAAATACTGTTTGAGGTATGACTACCACTAGCTGATCAGTCCTGCCATACTGAGTTCTACTCCAGTTTCTGCGAAAACGATACAACGCTGCGCGCCTCTCGCAGTCTCCTTCTCAAACTGCGATCACGGATGTGGTGCGCAGGCGATCAGAGGTGTTGGAGACGATGAATGAGTGGGTGAACCGAGGAGGTGGTGCACAAGATATCCTCGACGACGCACAACTGCACACGACCTTCCGCTCGTTCCTCGAAAGCCGGGCGGAGCATGAGCTACCGGAGGTAACAGATGAAACGCGTCAACAATTCGCTGTGCTGGATCAGCTGCGCAAGACTTTGCGTATGACGTTCTTCTCTCAGACCTTGCGACCTGCTCGTAGCGACACACTGTCCGACGGAGCGGCAGGTGTGACAGGGAATCATAACTACGGTTCCGATATACCCAATATCGACGAACTAGATGCAGAGCAACTAGTAGACAACCTGGACGCCATGATGTCTGCAGCGCTTCGCAATGTCAGCCAGGAGGTACGATGAACAGACTCCAGTTAGCTGCACCTACTAAGCACTTCTCATACTAGGATTTGTTCGTGGCAGCAGATATTCTGGAGGTACAATCGGCGGATCGCACCGGGTGGTTCCTTTCCCGTGACCCAAGCTCGCTGCTTGACGAAGTAGAGATCCAAGTGATGAACATCTATATCACGGAGATTGAACCTTCGTCGCTCATATCCGAACTCGGACAAGACTCGTTGTACCGCTTGCTCCCGCCGTCCATTCGAGGCTGTATCCGGGCATCCAACATCTTGCGCAAGTGGCTCATCTGCCAGCTGATCACTCCAAGACTTGGTCTCCGTGCCCGCCAAGCCAGGATGGAGAAGCTCCTCAAAGCCATCGAGGTGACTCGCCTCCGTAGTACCACCGACGCAAGTGGCCCAGAAAGGCCAATGACGGAGCGGCCATGCATTCGTTCAGCTGTGGAGGCAATTCTGACCTCAGCAGTCGTCAGCGTAGAGAGCCGCACACACTATCGCGCGTGGCAAAATGTTGCATTGAGTCGAGGAACATCTTGCGACAGTCTGGCCTCACTTCTCAGCAAGTCCACAATCTCTGTCACGTCGAGAGCTGCGCTGGCTGTCGATATTGGATGGGTCATCGAGAAGATGCTGGAGATTATCAGTACGCCGGATGTGTTGGAGGCCTCCAGTGAGACAAGTTCGGGACTGGTTAACGTTGACAAACGACGGTCCGTATTCTGTGATCATCAGTTGCCATATAGACTGAATTTGCTTGCAGGCATTTGAGGACACTCGTATCTTCTACCACGAGCACTGGCAATTCCCGTAGGCGTCGTCAACGTCGGCATGTGGACAGACGCGACTTTGAACGGCTCAACAACATTGAGCGGCAGATGTCGTCTACACACTTCGACATCCGCGGCATAAGAGAGGAAGCACATCGCGAAGCCACGCAAGCAGGACCGCTGGGAGCCAAGAAGATCCACAGACCGTTCCAAACTTTGGTCGTCTACCAGCAGGAGAAGAACAAGCGAGACCGACATCTGCGAGATCGTCTCAGCAAGGAAAAGAGGTACGAGCAACACCTATACGAGAAGAAGAACGAGTCTCTCGACAAGGCGATGCAACCTCGGCGACAACCTATGATGTCCCAGAAGCAACACCGGAATAAGAAGAGCATGTCGTCTGCGTTCTTCCAATTCATGCGCCCCATCTCCAGCGCATTCTCTTCCGATACACTGTCGACTGTACTGTCGAAGCGAACACCTGCGGAACTTGACTTTACGCCTACGGGCAAGCCCTCACTGGTACTGAGCGTCGTCGATGCGCGGGTGGCGCAGTTCGTGAACAATGAGCGCTCCTTCACCTTCCAGCTGGACACCGAAGATGGTGGCCACTACCTCCTGCAAGCGATTGGCAAGTCGGAGATGAAGAAGTGGATGGACACCATCCAGCATGTATCGACGATCGCCGCGAAGCGTCGACTGACGTATCTTGGGCAGAACGCCAAAATGCAGCTTTCCGATCATCTGCTCAGCCAGCCGGTGGCGCCGTCAAGGGATCCTCGTGCATGTGAGTAGCATTATCTGGAACGTGGAGGAATGCCTACTTATATTCCCTCAGTTTTCGGCGTGGACCTCGAGGTCATCCTCAAGAGGGAGTCGCCCGACGGCGAAATGCACTCCGGTTCTATCCCCTCTGTATTGGAGCAGCTGATTTCTGAAGTTGAATCTCGCGGTTTGACGGAGGTCGGAATATGTACGTCGGTGCTCCCATCATATCCCACTAGCGGCACTGACGCATACCAGATCGCATCGCTGGTGCACATTCTGAGGTCAATTCGTATAAGGATGCTCTCAATCGAGGTAAGAAAGCCGACGATGTGGTGTATATGCGTTTTCACCAAGCCTTACTAGGCGAATGGCCGATTACCTCTACGACTGATATCTATGCCGTCTGCGACCTGATCAAGTCGTGGTTCCGTGTGCTCCCAGGCGGGGTGTTCTCGTCTGCTGCGTATGAAGATATCCTGAGGACAGTTAGTGAGTACCCAAACGCCTCCCCGCCACCTTCCTCCACATGCTGAACGCACAACACTAGCCCTTGATGGAGCGGATCTTGATACCAAAGTCTCCGGCATACGCCGCGTCGTGCACACGCTTCCGCCTTCGCGCTTTGACCTCCTCAAGCGCATCATAGAGCATCTCGACAAGTGCGTACACACCCATTGTTTCTCCCCACGTGTTCTGACCTCGCCGCAGAGTGACGGACTTTGAGGAGAACAACCAGATGACGTCTGAATCCCTCGCCACGGTCTTCGGGCCCAACATCCTGCGGTCGCCGACGAACGACATCGCGGGGTTCCTCGCCAACATGGGTCCATGCAACAGGGCCATGAGGTTGCTCATCTCTCACGTACGTCGCTCCATACTCCTACGTGCATGTCGCTGACACAGGACGCCCAGTCTCACACCATCTTCGACGACGCTCTCGAACAAGAAGCGGAGGCCGAGCTCGAGCAAGAACAGGAAGAGTTCGAGCAGGAGGAGTTCGAGTTCGATGAGCCCATCCCAGAGGAGGACGAGGACGAGGAGCTGCTCTGCAACGCCGACGAAGGCGCAGAGGCCGACGGTGCGGAGGCGGACGAGGGCCCGAACACGCCAGAGGATGACGACGACGACGAAAAGAACGCCACGCTCGTATCCGTCGCGGCGGGCCCGCCCGTGCTCGACCTGAACCTCGGCAGCCCGCAGTCGCTCTCCTTCTCGGTCGCAGCCTGACCGGCCCCACCGTGTACACTTGCCGCCCCGTTCCCGTGTATTACATATGACCGCCGCTGTACAGTGTGTACAACCACCCACACACGGACTTCGCGCACTCTCTCGGACTTTTACGCACTCTCTGCGCACGCGCAGCCTCCCCTCGCTCCCTCCCCCGCTCCCACTCTCACTCACTCTCACTCTCACTCACTCTCGCTCTCTGCTCGCCCACGCAACGACGGACGCTTGCTCTCCTGTTTGTCCCTGGCTACTGTATGGTATGATATGGTACACGTACGCGAGATACCCGCACGACGGACTCCTTGGCTGCCCGTCGTCGTCTCCGCCTGGTAGATATCGTATTAGTATCTATAATCACAGAGACCCCTGTCCTTCTCCCCTCTCGCTGTCTCGGACTGCCGTCTGCATCCTGCCACTGGCCCGTGGGCCACGGGCCACCTGTCACATACATCGCATGCATGTTCCAGCACATACATACAGTTTTGATACCACGCTCTGCGCCCAACAACGCCTGGTGAGCACGCACGGGCTGCCGCGGAGACTCTCCAATGAGTCCGTCCGAGAGGGCGAAACGAGGTAGAGCATACGGTGAATTGCACTTGCGCTACTGTCATTGGCTCGGATAGAACGCCTGCGTCTGTAGCTGCAGCGGCGGATACGACGTCTCCGTTTCCGTCTGCTGCGTCTGCGGCGGTGTGTTGGAACCCGCGTCGACATCCATCGCGTCGACGCCCTCCGGAGGCTCCGAGTCCATGCGCAGGGAGAGCCTGCCCGAGCTGAACTGCATTGTGAAGCTCGGTTGCGGCTCCGGCTCTGCCTGCGTGGACGGTGCGTCGCCCGACACGGGGCTCTCTTGGGTGGCCGCGGAGGGGCTGGGCTCTGGGCGCGGTCCTAGCGGGGCACGAATCAGGGTGAGCGAGAATGTTAGTGTGCCGAAAGGGTCAAGAGTCACCTTGACTGTCGTACGCGGCCTGCGTACGGAGCTGCGGGTACGGGTCTTCGGGGTAAGCCAGCGAGGGCACGTATGCCTCCACGTCCACGTCCATTTCCGCACCCACCTGCGGATCCTCCCCCGCGCCTTCGCGAGGTACCGGGGGCGACGGCGTCGCGCTCGGGACGTCCTCCGGGAGCGTGAGCTGCGTCTCGACGTCGCGCGCAGATGCTGCCGAGTCCGTGCTGGCGTTCACGGCACTCACGCGTGCGTGTGCGCGCCCGAAGGCGGGGGCACGCGCGCCGCGGCGTGGTAGCGGGAGGGGGTGAGCTGGGGAGCGGGAGGGGCAGGCGAGGGGCGCGGGGGAGAGGGGGAGCCGCGCGGGTGTGCGCCGCGGGAGGGGCGGGGGCAGGGCGCGCGCCGCGGCGGCGTTGATGGCGTCGGCGATGCGCGCGTGGAGCGGCGGGGTTGGCGGGAGCGGCGAGGGCTGGGGCGTGGTGATGGGCGAGGAGGCGGCGTCGCAGGCGGCGAAGCTGCGTGCGCGGGCGTGTGGCGGTGGGTTGGGCGGCGTCGTCCAGGCGGAGGGGGAGGGCCGGGATATCTGGGAGGGAGAAGCGCGAGGAGGCTCTGCGGGGGAGCAGACGGCTGAGCGGGAGGAGTGGGTTGAGGGGGTTGGTGTTCTGCGCTCTTGCGTAGCGTCGTCTCGCGGCGGTGAGGGTTGCGTGGATATCCTGGAGTTCGACACCTGCATCCGTTCTTCTGTGGGCTCTGGCTCAGCATGCACTGCAGTCCCATCGTGGCCTACTTCTTGCGAAGGCTCCGTGGACTGGGTTGGGAGGGCCTGAAGCAAGCTGTCTGCAGTCCACCGGAGCTCCTTCACTAGTTCGTTTAGACGTGCTGTTGCACATACCTGTCATCCCGCTCCGCCCCTCATTGCAGCGCAGGTACTCATCCAGCTCGCCTTTTTCGACCCTCAGAATGCTGCGGAAATGCTCGCTCTTCAGGTGGCTCAGCAGGTCGGACGGAAGTTCGAAGGTCCGCGCACACCAGTTCCAGCGGCAGTGTAGTAGCTGACGGTCGTTGTTTGAGGACATATTTCATCAATATATTATAAAGTGTCTTTATTGACTCATCAAGCTAGGGTGTTGTAGCGTTCTGGGACTGCGAGGAAGGTGTGGGTTGAGGTGCAAGTCGAGGAAGCGCCCATGCACGCCACAATCGCGTTCTTCACGATCACATGACACTGGTCCTCCCCGTTTCCTTGTCCCTCCTTGTCTGCGAGTAGACAACTTCTGACGTTTTGAACAAACACGTATTCGCAAGAAATCAATATTATCAACGACGGTATATACAGCTCAACCGAAAAATCTCCCAAATACGGCTCAGACCAAATTGCATGGCGGGCGGAAGCATATCTCACTCACCTCTCATACTCTGACCTGCATGCGCATTATACTCGCCAAGCACAATGAATGCCCACAATCGCTTTGTTGCGGCTCTTCACAGCTACAAAGCGGCTTGTTTTGAGCGGCTTGCCCACTCGTTGTCGCCCCCATTGATGGCATGCCGTAAGCGGCGACCACGCGCGGGACTCGAGGCCGACCAGTCAAAGCAAACTTGGATTGTGCGCTTCTTCGAGTGAACCTTGTCTGAACCCATCCACGCCCGCGCCCTGGCATGAATGGTTGCAGATAAATAGCCCGTCGCTTCGCTTTTCCGGTAGCAACATTGACAACCTCCTTCGTCTCTACACCACTACACACTACCATCTAACGTCACCATGGGCAAGGGCAAGGGTCGCAAGGTCACATACTGGAATGAGCGCGAGAGCCCCCACTACCTGACGATCTACCGGCCATACCCCATGAACGCATCAATGGACATCGAGGCCGATCGTATGGCGTTTTCGTACTGGATTGCCAGCTGCATCGGCAGAGAGAACCTGCTCGCCTTCTTCCACAAACCCAAGGTATGTGGTCTTCACCATCACCTCACGCAGTGCGCGATCTTTGAGGCCACGCATGCCCCACGGAGGGCTGTGTCGCCACGGCGTGAGATGGGTGTGAAGATGTCGTGGGTCAGGCCGAGAGACATTCGCGGGCGTGGTGGCGTCGCCGCCATGAGCGGTGTCCGCCCCGATCGTCGCCGCTGATGAGCACGATCTACAGCTTCAATCCTGCTTGGGTCCATGGTAGCTGACAATCACGCTTTCCGGACAGTCTCCCAGCATGCTGATCATCGAACTCTCGCCGACCTTCACTGACTTCAAGACCATCCTCGGCGAGCACAGCTGGGCCAAGTTCCTGCGCAAGCCGTCTGCGCAAGAGAAGACGATGTCCTCGCAGGTGTTCCACTGCACCTACTCGACGACGCGCGATGTCGAGAAGTACGGTGAGAGACGCGTGCATGTATGCGCCGCCGTATGGGGCTCACGCGTCATTCGCGCGCAGGGTGGAAGCGCATAGACCTCAAGGACGAGTGGTTCATCTCCAAGGAAAGCATCGCAAAGTGGCATCGTATCAACAAGTGAGTCGTGTCCGCTCCTGCTCGCCGCCGTTCGCTGACGACTTCGCCCAGCGTCATCACATACCCGTACCCGCCGACCTCGTGGTGCGAGCCTCTTAAGGAAGACCCGACGCGGGAGAATCTCTGCCGCCCTCTCCCAGTAAAAGATTTCCCCCCGCCACCGCCTAAACGTCCTCCTCCAGGTAAGCCGGACGCCCCATCCACCCCCCAGTGCCCTATCTCCCCTCCCTCGCGCATATACTCACCGCCCCTGCAGTGGGCTCGCCCGCATGGCAGAGACAGCGCGAACTCGACGAGCTCATGAAGCGTGCCGGCGGGCGCACGGGCGAGCGCACTCCTTCCTCGCCTGCGTTGTCTGCACCAACACCCTCGGACCTTCCGCGCAACCTAGCAGGATGTACGTCTTCCCACCGGCTCTATTCCTCCAACGTGCTCACGGATCTGCAGGGGCTCTGGACCGCGCGCCCAACCAGGGCACTCTTCCTCGGGGGCTTGTGCCGTCCCCGTCCCCCTCCCCCTCCCCAGCCTCACCGGCGCCGTCCAAGTGGAACACAGGCCCGCCGGGGCTCGCGCGTTCTTCCAGCGGGACGCCGCCGCAATCGAGTGGGAGCAAGAGCGGGAGTGGGAGCGACAGCGGGCGCTCGTCCGGTCCACCCGTCACACCCATCGACGCGCCTGCACGCACGGCGAGCGTGGCGACAAGCGCGCGCGGCGGCGGCTACGACGAGTTCGACTCCGATTCCGACGACGTGGAGTTCATCGGCGTGCCGACGGCGGGGAACATCCTGCAGGAGGCCCCGCCGGAGACGGAGCCCAAGGAGGCCGAGCCGGAGTGGGTCGTCGCGGACTGGGTCGTCCCGCAGGAGGCGCCGGCGCAGACGGGCCCCGTGTTCAAGTGCACGACGCACCTGCACGGGCGGTGCAAGCCCGCGATCTGCGAGGAGCACCGCGAGTGGGAGCGCAAGAACAGGTTCAAGATCGGGGGCCACGCCGGCGGGTGGGGCAGCCGGAGGGGGAACCCGCGTGCTGGTGAGTGCGGTTCGGCTGGTCTGGGGAGGACAACGCGTTGACGAGGGTTGTGCGCTGTTTGTAGAGTCGGCAGCGGCAGATGGTGGGCGCACGACGGGGAATGCGAGCGCGAACGGGAGCCAGCGCGGGCGCACGCGCGACAGCCCCCCGCATCTCGCGGACAAGCACTCAGGCTCAGGCTCAGGTTCGGACTCGAACTCAGATTCAGACTCGGACGACGCCTCCTCGGAGCAATCATCGAGACGACGGCCGCGGCGACGCAACCGCAAGTCGCCTCCCGCGTCCAGCTTGAAGGCGAAGCCGAACTTCGAGCCCGCCGAACAGAGGCCCGCGCACCTGCTCAACCGCGGGGCGCCGAGGCCTGCGCCCCCAGCTGCGCCCCAGCCCAAGTTCACGCCGAAGCCATCCACGCCGGACTCGGGCAGCGTGAGCAGCGCACCGGCGCGCCCGGCGTCGTTGCAGAAACCGGCGCCTGCGCCGCCCGCGCATCTACGCAAGGGACCACCAGCTGCGAGCGCTAGCGAGTCTGCGCCGCCGCCGCCGAAGCCGGTCTCGCTGTCGACTGCGGTCTCCCAGTGGCGAGATGGTGTGCGGAGCGGCGCACCGTCTGAGGCGGGCGGGGACGACGGGCCGGCTGAGGATAGTTGGGAGTGCGCGTCGACGGGGTCGTCGATGTGGCCCGGGCGGGATGATAGTGCGAAGACTCACGAGAAAGACAACGCTTGGGCTGCGGAGGAGAACGCGGGGGCGACCAAGGATGTTGGCCAAGAGCCTCCCGTGGTGTGGGGACAGACCCCGACGCCGTCCGAGCACGGTGACGACGCGCAGTCCGCGAACGGCTGGGACAACGCGTCGATGGGCGAGAGCCAGTGGGGGGCGGTCAATGCCCCGGCTCCCAAGCGCAACCAGGTGACGCCGTCGTGGCCCGCCGCCGCATGGGGCCGCAGCGACGCCGCGTCGGTGTCGGGCTGGAGCGCCGTGTCCAAGGGCGAGGGCCAGTGGCCTGGCATCGAGCCGGCGGAGAAGGACGACGATGCGGTGTCCGTCGCGAGCACGATCGGCCCCGGGAACGCGCAGAGGCGCGCAGCCGCTGCGGGCGACGCACAGGGCAAGGGAAAGGGAAAAGGAAAGAACAAGAACAAGAACAAGAACAAGAATCAGAACCAGAACCAGAACCAGAACAAACCTCAGGCCCCGGTGCACGCACCCTTGCAGAACGCGAACGGCGGCAGGGCCAATGGGTCCGGGGCGAATCGCCCGCCGTGGAACGCTCAGGGTACGAAGGCGAAAGGCCCTGCTGCGAAGGCCGCCTGGACTGCCCAGAAACCCGGCACGCAGGCTAAGAACGTGACGTCCCCCGCGCAGGGGAAGATGTCGTGGGCCGACCAGATGGACGCTGAGGACGATTCGCGTTCCGTTGCGAGCCAGGGCTGGAGTAAGGTGGCCTGGAATTGAAGCAATGCCCGGGATGCGGATGATACCACAATGGTGGCGGCTATCTAGAGTTGGAAGGATACAGAGACGTCGCGGACGCGCTGATTGATCTGTCGAAGTGTATGTTTTGTCGAAGGAAAGTCGCTCTCGCTGCTCGCTGTTTTTTGTGTAGTACTCAAGACTCGAATGAAGTCGTGCTGTGTGCCCCCCTAGCTTTCTCGCTGTAATATATCCTTGCTATCAATGTACATATCCGCAGAATCAAAATGTTGTTAGGATCAGTGTGGCTCAGGACACAATCACTGAGCAGAGTGGTGGTTTTTTCACTTTGATACATTTGCAGGCGTTTGTACGGAGTCTGCAGAGTCTTCGCCGGGTACGCAGGTTAAACTCTTAGAGAAAAAAAGAGTTTTCACCGGCCGCGTAGCAGACATAGAAATCTAGAGTATGAAGAGTAGGATTTGGATTCGCACTCTGGAGATCATGATCCGGGGGATCGATGCGTCCTGGGGAGGGCTACTGCGCCCGGGCCGGCGCCATTCTGTTCAGCTGTAGCCATCATGAGCTTTCGCTGTATGTTCAACCACTACTTAACAGTTCGAACGTCCAACAGTCGAGCACCTAGGCCTACAACAATTGACACGTGTACAGTGTGAATGGCTTCCCAGAGGACAGCACAATTCAGATCGCAATGCATGGCGGTGTTGCCTCGGGGTTGAATCAGATTGATAGACCTGCCCTCATGATCACTGGCATGCACAGAACTGCACAACTCGCATTGCGGTGTATCATATAACCAGCTGGGCACCTCTTCACTGTACTCCCCCGGCCAGTGAGCTCAAACTTCCATTTTTCTTCACCGAGATTCTCGTCATGCAGGGGGCCAGCCCCACTTTCACGACAGGACTCCAGTCGTCGAGGTCGCGCGAAGAATATGAATACGAGTCAGTCATATATCCGAGCGACTGGAGATGGGGCAATGAACCTGCGCTGCATACACCGGGCAACTTGAACATGACCGCACAATCAAACGAGGTCAGCAAACCCACTACGTCTGTGACTAGGACTTACGATATAGGAGGCAGATCGGCCCCGTTGACTCCCATTCTAGCCTCGGAAGTTCGTATGGAGAAGACGTCCCCTTCCGTATCTGGCGACCAGCGCGGTTCTCGCTTGAGTTGATGCATCATGTCATTGATCATGCAAAGACGGACCAGAATTCTCTAGTCGCCTGCTTGCAGGTGTCTCGCGCTTGGTACACCTACGCCGTCGGATTCTCATATGAGCCAATATACATCCGCACCCGCACACAACTCACCAAGCTAGCCAGTACAGCGCGTACAATTCATGCTGTCCGACGCTGCCTCACGAAGACTCGCACCGTCTACCTTACCCAACCGCAGCAGACACCAGGTCTCGGCTTTGTGCACATCTTTCCTCTCATGCTGGGAAAGTTTTTCCCTAATCTGCAGAACGTAACTATGCTGAATTGCCTCTCGGGACTCTATCACCGGAGCTTTCACACCGCCCTCCCACAATTTACGGCTGTGACCCATCTTCTGCTCTTCCGATTCTCGTTCCCCAGCTTCGGGGCCTTTCGACGGATGATCTGTGCATTCACGCGTTTGGACAGACTTGAACTGTGGGAAGGCGGGATCCATCCATGTACATCTGAGACGTCTGCCGGAATTTACAGCTTCCCCAGTTCAGGACAGCATTCCCTCTCCTCCCCTTCATTCACTCAACTGGTTTTGAATGGCGTCAGTTGCAGATTCACGGAAGTCCTCGTAAGATGGATGGAATTACAGGGCGGCCACTGTTCCATTGAGACGCTGGATATCTCACACGACTTCTATTACCGGACTTCCTATATCAAACTGGAGATCGCCTTGCTCATCATCATCGATTTTCTTTTCCTTGCTGCAACCACAGTAAAGCACGTACGCCTGAGAGACCTTGGAGACGGTGAGTGAAGTTACCCTTGGTAGGCTTTGGGGTGACACTGAGGCCTGAAAAGGTACGGGTGGAGGATGCCCATACCGCTTCAACGACTGCACATGCCTTCGCAGTCTAGATATCGGCTACAAGAGTGCAATGTCAGAACACTCCATATCAGAATACATCTGGGTCATGGACAACATCCTGTCATCCATCCAGTCCCCCGACATCGAGCACCTCATGTTCTATCCCGACCTCACAGGCTTTGTCCGTGCTTGTCAACATGACATGTCACGGGTCCAGCCACCACTTGTTGAAGTCGACCAGGGAATTCACGCTGGAGGTATCCAGCATATGAAGGTGACCACTGCGAGACCAGTCTTCGCTAAATTGGCATATGTCAAGATCGGGCTTCTTCTCAGGTGCGACCCGCGTCGCTGGGATATGGATACTGCCAGGAATGTTGCCGAGACCCTCCTTCACCATTTTCGACTCTTCTTCATTGTCTGGTAAACTCGTGGCATTCTTGACCTGTGGTGCGAAACACCATACGGACACTATACCCTACCTACTGTCAGGGTACTAGCGCAGGCGCCAGGTGAACATCGCACAAACGTCGGTGGCCCACCTTCGTCAATCTGATTCGTCGAGGCCTCACGACCTCGACACATGGTATATCTCGCATGCTTTCCTGGCCTTGTCTCTATCACACATGCTGTCCTAGTATGCTTACTCCCTTCTACACCGCCCGGCAACTCATCTGTAGCACAATGCCTCATGACTCAATACGACTACGACTTCATCGCGGAACTACTACATATACGGGTGGTGCCCGTGTCGTCTACCTATACTTATGATGGGCTACGGGCCCGATCTTGATCCAAGTTCTTTCCAATACCCCGCCCCGTCCAACGTATCGTCCTCTCATGTGCTACTGACCACGACGCTTCTCGAGGCTACCCACATCAAACGTTAGCTTCGCAAGGCACTCGCCGATCTGCTCGAAGATAATGGTAGGTTTCACTGATTCAAGTCGAACGCAGTCCTAGTGTCCGCATAGAACGTACATTATATGCTCGCGGCCAAGATGTAGTCAAATCGACTAAGTAAGCGTGCTATCATATCCTGTATGGTACTATATTGCTGGGCGCTACTAGTGCCTTGGAGCCCAAACAGTATCAGGGCTTCTTCACGAGTCGTAGGTGCGACTATTGCGGTGCTTGGGCACGCCTTATTTACGATGTATTGCAAATCACTACGAAGTTTAGAATTGATGTTGTGCGCCACATCCTGTATTGAAGATAGATGGGGGATTGCCAAGCACAGCGTGGAGAGGGTAAGGTTTTTCACACTGCTGAGGAAGACACATAACAGATCGTGTTGTCCCATCGTGCCTTCGCGCCACTGTTGCTGCTATTAATAGCAGCTTTCGACAAGTGTATCTTCAACGTTCGCAAATTTTGGTTAGTGACGATGCTTAGATGACTATGTAATCTGTCCGAGTCAATGCCTGTGCCGACGTAGTCAATGTCTGCTCACGGTGGAATTGATAGCAACGACACACACCCGGTCTGATGGGAAACCCGACGACAGTAAGCTCAGAGAGCCAGAGATTGGTGGCGCATAGCAGCCTATTGGTTGTGTCCACGCATATTTGTGCATATATATCGCCCTGTTCGCCGGGAGGGATTTGCACCTTAAGACTGCTCAAGCGCGCGCATGATGAGCCAAGCGACAAGGGTCGCACTTGGCATTTGGCCCGATGGTTCAATGCAATGGAGGTATCCTCCGTACCTTCCCTGCTCCAGAACGTACAGGACTTGCGCGACTGCGACAGTGTGTCATGTGACATCTTCGATGTGCATAGCATGAAAACTAGACTTTCAAAATATGTTTCTGAGAGGCAAGGGCCTCGATATACCGGTATCGGTGGCATGAAGGCGTTCAGCTCGAGGTTGGGGAGGGGGGGACTGCTCCGAGTCTCAGTGGCGTGTCAGGAAAGCTAGGAGGGGGATCCTGATGTGCCGTCGCAAAATGGACGCACTTATATGCCTGACCAGTAGATCGATAGAAGCCACAGACCGATCCCCTCTGAACGTCTATCTGCTGCCTGGTGCTCTGGTTGGCCGCGCCCAGGCTGTGTTGTGACTCCTAAACAGAATATCCATTTGTGGACGCAGTAGTACGATTCGCCACACGGCACCGTGCCTTATGTCCTGTTTGGGCCGCACTGAACAAAAAAATGTCCGATTTGTCTCATACCTGTTGGTGCGATGATATGACGACCTTCGGATCCGGCGAGGCACAGGCAAGTCGAGTCCTGTTGTGCACGCCACGCCTGCCGCCACCTCGACGCTTTCATGTGTGGTTTTGTTGCATAGTATAGAGTGATAGTATAGCCTCGATTGCATCGGCCTGGTCACAAAAGCTAATGTCACCGAACGTCCGCTACCGATGAGTCCGTCAGCTTGCTGAAACGGCGAAGGACAGGGGCGCACAGACTGACCTAAACAGTTTCCTCCCATGATCTTGTATCACTGACACCTCCCTACACGGATGTACCGTCTACATAGGGCTTCGCCCTCAGCGACGTTAAATGGATTAAACAAACAAACAAACTGACACCTCCCTTGTTCTGAAATAGGTAGACCTAGACGGTCCCCTCGCCCCGAACACCGCTTGCAGTGGCGCACCCACAGACGCATACAGAGGCGCAGAGCACTACCTTCACTGCGGTGGTGGCTACGCCGGATGCGGCTGTCCCCAGTGGGCCTACGGCGCAGAGACCGCGGCATATACTATACGCCGCTCGCCCAATTTCATACAACCAGCGTCGATATGCGCTTGTATGCACAGCGGAGGCTGTGCCACTCTGCAGCTGAATAAGATGCATCGGAAGCGGGCCACCTCTGATGACTCCCCCCGGATAATGCTCTCAAAGGTGCGTCAATCTTCCTGGGACCTATGCCGAGTCAGATAGAGTACTTGGGACGGTGGGCGTAGGGGTGGGACGATCCAAAACCCTCACCCGGCACCTTCGATATGATGCGAGGCATCCGTTCTCCTACCTGAACTGGCACAGACGTTGGACTATGTCAAGAGCAGGGCAGACACAACGATGAGCCCCCGCAACCTCCTCCATACGACGTGTTCAATCGAGCGAATACAATGAGCCCTTGGCGTAGCGTATACCCTGAAGCAAGACAGCACCAGCTTACTAGCGCCCGCTCGTACGTCGAGCGTGCTCCGACGATGGTCGGTGCATGCACTAAGGTTTCTTGCAGATAGAAAGACCTGTACTTCACCGCGCGAATCGCCCATGCGAGCTAATTCAGCACCAATCGATAGCTGGGGCATCTGTCATGATACACACGCACCGTGGACTGACACCTGGCGGGGTCGAGATGTCATGCTTATCCGGTGCCGGCTGTATGCACCCAGTATCAACTGCCGACGCATATAGGGGGCGTGGAGAGAGCGTTAGCCTCATAGGCTAATAGTCTGAATAATCAGACTTACCCCGCGTGCGGATTGACGTTGCGGGTGCGGGAGAACCGCTTTGAGGCCAACACGTCGACCTAAGTTGTCTGTTTGGGGTTCCGATGTTCTACCGGACAGACTTCGTGCGGTGATCTCGTAGAGCTAAATTATCGGGTCCACATGCATAAACAAGGAAGCGGAAAATAGAAGATGGCTGTCTGAGAGGTGATAGCAACAGACCCGCGTAGAACAGACTGTTCAGCGAGCTTGCCAGCATCCTTCGACCACGGACCATGGCTCCCGAAACAGGGAACAGTGATACCATATGCAGCTGTTTTTGACAAGCATCATGGTCATCGTCCCTGGCGCAGAACAGACTGTCGCCTGCAGCTGTGGATTTACGAAAGGCATCTCTCATCAGTGGCCTGCCGAGAAGAGGGATGTGGTGCTCTCCTACGGATGACGTTCAACTTCGGCCTACATTCTGAGCATGCGGGGCCAAAGGTCCACGCTAGGTGTGCAGCAATGGAGGCGCCACGGCATGGTGCGAGTAGCGTAGCGGCTGGCTCGTCGCGTCTGGTTTCTGATCACCGACGTTGAGGGCCGCTCTGGATACTCCGTACGCGGGACGCTTCCTGCATCAGGCCGAGCACCGCCCGGGTGGTATCGCAGGGCGCCGCCGGCGTCTTCATTGACCTATATAGTGCGTGTTCAGCCCCGGCGAGCTAGGGAGTTCGATTGAATATATCCGTACCTTCCCTGCCCCCTGCATATAGCCTGCACGAATGCGTCAGTCTGTCATGTGGCGCATTCGACGCGCATGGCATGATAACAAGGATTTCGGGGCGTGTTTCTGGATGGCGCAGACATCGATGTACCACAGGTGTCGGTGGCATTGAGATCGAGGTTCGAGAGGTACTCTGAGTCTCAGTGGTGGACGAGAAGTGGAGGGCCGTTGCGAGATGGGCGCACTTATATGTCTGAAATGTAGATTGATAGAGATTACAGGACGATTTGCTGTGGGTGTGTATTTGCTGCCCAGTGTTCTCCATGGCCGTGCTCAGGCGGTGTCTGCCTCCGAGTCAGTATATGCGTGTGTGGACTTGGTCGTTGTTTCGCCACCATGTACCGCGTCTCATGTGCTGTTCAAGTTTGGGCTACACTAAGCAACAACCGCGTTCGATGTATCGCATACCTGAAAAGCGACGATATGGCTCTGTGCAACACAGGAAACTCGATGTGTGCTTCACACGCCACGCCCGCCGCCACCTCAACGCTTCCGTCGATGACTCTGCCCTGATGTGTTGCGCAGTAGAACATGTTTCGAATACGTTAGGCCACATCAGTTCAATGACAAAAGCCTGTGTGGTGGAAGGCTATCTGCTAACGCGTCTGTCAACAAACGGCAAGACACAGCAACTCACAGCCTGACCTGAATGGTTTCTCCGCAATCACTTCCTTGCTTCACAGGAACCTCCGGTGGCGAGGACACCATCGCACACAGACGCATACAGCTGAGGCGCGGAGGCTTCACCTTAGCTGCGGTAGTGGCAACGCTTGTGCGCATGTACAGTGGTCGTCACATAGTGTGCGCCACCCGATCGACTACATCCGACAATATGCGCTTGCATGCGCACCGGTGTCAACTAGTCATTACTGTCACTGCTCCCGTGAATCCGTACACTCTCAGGGTGTCAGGCTTCGTCACTGAGCCAGATGGAATGCTTAAACTCGTAGGGCATAGCCCGGACCTACGCTCGGCACTCCCGACATGGTGTGGGGTATCAGTGGACTCCGGGGTGTTCGAATCCAACGATGACATCTCTTGTCATGCAAGCCTACGGCGCGCATAGCGAGCACCCTCTGCAGCTTGTGCCAGAGAATGCATGAACCAAGCGGATACAAGGGACCGTTGGCGTGGCGTACATCCGAGTCGGCTTGCATGGGCCAGTTCACAAGCCCCCCGCTCACACGTCGAGCCTGTTGCGAAGGTGATTAGTGCGCGCAGTCGACTTGTAACAACGCCACAGTAGCATGGCGGGAGCGGCGCGAGTTCAACGAGCTCATGAAACGAACTGGCAGGCGCGCCTACCTCGCCTGCCTCCCTTACGCCCTCGCCCACGAGCCTCGCAGGCCGTACGCCGCCCTCACTGCACTATCGTGCCCACGCAGGGCAGCCTCCAGCCAGGGCTCGTGGTATTCCCATTCCCGTCCCTGTCCCCGGCCTCGTCAGCGCCGTCCAAGCGGGACACGGCCCCCTCGTGCGCGTCGAGTGGGACACCATCGCGATACGAGTGACAGCCGGCGCGTTTTCGGTCCTCGTCGCCGGGCAGCAAGAGGGGACGCCCGCTTGCTGGCGAGTGCAGCTGGGTGAGTTCAGGAGACGGGGCGTTGTTGATGGTAGTGTGATGCTTGTAGAGTCGACAACGGCGGCGGATGGTGGGCACGCGACAGAGGAAGCCGGAGCGCGAACGGGAGCAGCCGATGCGCGTCAATGCTCGAGGCTCGGCGGTTCAGCCAGCACGTCCTCGGATTCATAGTTCAACAACATGCGGTCTTTGGCTCACGGAGAGATGTGGACGACGTGCGGGCTAAGGATACTTGGGAGAGCTTGTCGACGGGGTCGCCAATGTAGCCTAGGAGGGGCTGCAGTATCAAGCCGGTAGAACGCGCGTATGAGAAGCTAAGTGCTTTGTGCCTTGGAATACAACTGTGGCATTCTTGACGCATTGTACAACGTTCCTAGGAAACAATCGGTATGGCCTTGTGTCTTGAACGTAGTCATACTACAAATCATCATCTCTCTGCCTACTGAATGCCCTTCAAATACCTGTCGGACCAATGTCGGACGAAGTAGCACCGGATGGTCTCGTCCCCATCCAATCGAGGCAGTCACACGGAGAGTCGGAGACCATTGGTATGCAGCACTGCATCAAGATCGTAGATGTCTCCGATGGCTGCACTGATTACTGCCAACAACCAACGACGCATTCGTGCCAACCTTCGCCCCAAGTAGCAACGTGCGACCACCCCTCTTGCTAGTCAAAGTCTCGAGACATCCGCCCCCTTCCATATATCCTCCATGCTGGATCCCGTAGGCCAATACCTTTGGGACAACCCCCCTAAGGAAGATCCCGTTACAGGTCGTTTCATTATCACGACCCCTCCAGGGGCTTGTCGTCTGTTCTTGAACCATGAGACCGGTGGCTTCGATTCAGACGATCAAACAGGCGAAGGCTTGGTGATATCGTCCCGTCCCTTAGAATGGCATGTGAAGCGTGTGGCAGATCCAGAGCCTGATATATTGGCTTATGCTCATAGACACTGTCATCAGGTGCGGGTTTTGTCTTAGCATTTGCTGTTGTACTCTAACAGTAAGCTCGCGGTGGCAGGCGGGTGCTCTTCACCATGACCTCAGGCCCCTTCCCTTCAGCATCACAAGTCGCGTTCCTCTCGAGCTTCGTCGTCAGATCATCGACGATGCTGGGAATGGAGACCGTACCACCTTGCTCGCGTGCTTGCTGGTATGCAAGTCATGGTACCATTACGCCATCCGCCGCCTATATAATCCTATATACCTCTCGAGTAGCTTGCAGCTCTTCCGGTTGGCACATGCCGCGCGCAAATGGCCAACCGTTCGTAATAGTCTCGCGAAAACGCTGACCGTTTGCCTCGCTCGGTCCCAGCAGATACCCGTGTTCGCGCACGTTCTCCCACTCTTACTCAAAAAGTACCTCTTGAATGTGAAACACCTGTCTTTCCTCCATCATGGGCGCGTCGGGGGGCCCCTTCGGCTTACATCCTTCACTGCACTTCTTCAGTTCACGACCGTGACACATCTCTCACTGTTCTGCTTTCTGGGTACCTTCGACGACTTCCAGCACCTAACGTGCGCCCTCCCACAGCTCCGACGGCTAGAAATGGCGGAGCCTGACCCCACCCAGCCCAGCGGACCCTTTGACTGGCGAACTTCGGTAGCCTCTACTCAGCCCGTGCTTCCAGCACGCTACCAGACTCCGTCCACATTCCAGTTGGTGGAGTTGATTCTCAGGAGAATTGATTCGAAGTTCTTCCTGACCCTCGCTCAATGGTTGGCTTTAGATCCGAGGACATTGCAGACTCTCCAGATACTGGATCTCACTCAGGGCTTCTTCGAGGACCGTGAAGCATTCGAGACGTTGTTTGCTTCTTCACCCTCAGTACAGCGGTTGCGTCTGAGGAATTCAGGAAGGGGTACGTTAACTGTTCCTTGACCCTTTTCAAGTATGGTGACACGACGACTGATATGTTGCACCCAGAACAAGGGTTCTCCTTCGCGCTGCATAATCTACGATCGCTGCGGGTGTTGGACGTGACCTGCACGAGTCGACACCCGTCTCAACTGACACAGCCCATTGCTAAGACCATCTACGAGGTCTTGACGACCGTGACAAGCCCAAACATCCAGGAGGTCTATGTGGATGTGGACATCACGCGGGCGATTGCAGCGTCTGGCCACGATGTCATGGACATGATCAGGCCAGGGAGGTACCCCGAGTATAGTGCATTTCGTGAATATAACATATTGCAGCTGACGATGCGACCGGTCTTCGCGAACATCGTCCGGGTCAAAGTCGTCTTGTACTTCTGCTATGATCGGCAGATCTGGGATGCCGGCGACGCACAGCGTGCATCGGTCGATATCATCAAACGCATGCAGCTGTACTTCACCTTCTGGGTCAGTAGGTCCGTACTCGACATGTCTTGTAGCACTCCGTATGGACATTATACTCTACCCAAGACACCAAACACCAGTTCGTGATGGACTTGGCGATTGTCTGCGTTCTGTCACTAGTCTCCTAGTATTCTCGATTATCTCTACGCAAATGTAAAGTGACTGCTTTACGTTACTAGTATACCGGTTTATAGTATACCACTATGGAGTGTGGCCCATGCTAATGGGCAACGATAAACAGTGACACATATCAACATAGCTATGTGTGCATCTGCCGCGCTGAGGTTAACAGTAAACCCCATTCCAGTATAACCCTACTTTGTCATAGGGTTGAGAATAATTCGTGGTTTCCTTCTTTCATTGTGGGCGCGCCCACCTCCGAGTCGCGCGATATGGGTGGCGAGAGAACGATTTGCACGTCCCGGAACTCACGAGATAGTCGACGAAAGTGTTGACCGATAATATAGTGGCTTTCGTGTTCTCCGTTGCGTACAGCGTGTGGCGTACGCTGACAGCGTGAGGGCGGGATGGGGTGCGTCAATACCACTGCCACTTCGTGTGGAGTTGGAACGCTGAGAAGAAATGTGCACACCGAGCGAGCGAGCTGATCCCAGCTCGCCGCATCGCGCTCGCTATCCAGTTCATGTGCGAAGTGGACGTGCAGAAAGCGCAGGCGGACTAGTCGTGACAGACTAGTATGACCGTAGACCGGATGAGGCACTGCCAGCGAGATATGTTTTGCATTAGCAGTACCCGGGCCTTCACGCGACATCAAGATTGCAACTCACCAAAAGGATAATTGAATAACTCCAAATATCTCAGGCAAGAGCCTGCGGCAGCCAATAGGTCCCTCATGACCTCAGAGTTTATCTGGGGGACATAACTCTGGTTTGTGCTAGACGGTGGAGCAACATCAATCTTCAATGTATGCAATGCCCGGCACGACCCTGAATCGACGAGCACCTTGGTCAGTGCCAAGTTTGAGTGATCTTGAGGGCCCAACTTGCACGAGAGTGTTCGTATAGGTGGTTGTAGCGATACCGTAGGAAGACTGGCGATGAATAGCTCCCTATGCGATAAGCTATCCATAGGCGACGACACGCCGCTTGGGAGCGACTGTCCGGCAAGCTCCAGATGAAGGGTACATACGGTTTCCTGAAGTGCACGGACGACGTTGCACAGCGCGTTGATGTTAGAACATGAACCACGAAGTATCAATGCTGAAACACCTCGTAGCTGCCTCAACCTCGCCACAATGGGGGTCAAAGTGGAATGGACGAGGTAGACACGCCATGCAAGGTGTCCGGGGCGGCTGCCATCGAGAGGCACGATGGTAGCTGACGTGTTCTGTGATCGACAATATCCTGTGTCGAGGATCTCGGTGAACACAAGCTCCAGAGTCTCCTGCGGGAGCGCAGCGGCACTGTCTGCGCCACCGGTGGCGAAAGGGACGGGATGATAGGTGGTGTTTCTGGGCATGGGCAGGTGTCGTCAGCGTGTATAAGGGTACAGACACAGGCGATGTGTCGTACAGGAATCGGACTTCTCAGTTGAGAAACCCCAGTGGGGTAGACCACCTTTAATACCTAGGCCGCACAAGCGGACGATGTAAGCGTTGACGGCGAAGGAGCAAAAGCTTGCACTTACCGATCTTTTTCGATGGACCAACCATGATCACGGTAGTTCGGCATAGTACACCTGCTTACGCCGACCTGACCACCGCCTGTAACGTGCGCTGGGTGTTGAGCGTTTCGGACGTCGCATCTTTTGCTGAATTGCAGGCTCACTCATCTCTGTGCTGCGCGAACGCAAACAAACTTGCCATGTGCCAATCGAATTCTCGTTGACCTATATGGTGCGTCATCAGCCTGCAGCGAGCTAGCGAGAGGAGCTGGCCTACCCCACGCACGATATACATCTCAAATGGGATGGACCTTACCTCCGATCAATCGAGACAACCTACGGGTGCTAGGCCTTGGACGATTGAATTTCGCTTCGCGCGCTCCGGCGTACTTCGAGAGATAGAGCGTTCCTGCGCCCCTCCGTTCATCTCCACATTCGGTCGTGACATCAAGGACGCTAACCATATAGGTCGTTGTGCGCAGGCTGATTCGTTATTTCAGAAGGGTTGTCTGAGGTGCACCAATATGTACGCACCACCACAGTGATCGACTTGCCTCGGCGGCGTCGTGCCTTGCATACCCTTCCTAGGCGATCGTTCCGACTCAGGCTGTGGTCTCGATCACTCACGAGATCACCTGCTTCACAGAAGCTCAAGAGATGACCTCTAGACACGCCTTCAGTGATAGAGGCACGCCACCACTGACTTGTGAGGCGAGGGAGCCCATTATTCCATCCTTGCTGACGTGGCGTGGATGAGCGACAGAAGTCGTCAATTAGCATCACAGGATTTTGTCTGATGAGAGCTCGCCGAACTAAGAATATCGCAGAGACTCACAGCTTGGCGAGCGCGCACGCTCTAGTCACCATCCTTCAGCTTGCCGTCGAATAGTCGTCGGAATCACTAGACGCCAACGGCAGCACGGCAACCAGTTGGACAAGCTGGGATATCGATTCAGTACTGAACGGACATCAACGGAGATGAATATCCGGTGCTAACCTTTCTGGGAATTGAGAGCAGTGCATTAAGAGGCTATGGTTCAGCAGGTGCGTAGCTGACGCCGCCAAATTCACTCACCCGTCAAGAGCGCGTTCCGTTCATACATACGCGGCATTGACGGGCCGAGTGTTCTGCCTGGAAACACCGAAATCAACATCAATATGAGGAAGATGCAATACGTGTAGTTCCCATGTACGACGAACGTGATCCATACCTGGAACCCCGAATCATCGGGCAGTGATGAGGGTTCGTGCGGATACGCTGCGCCCGACACGTTCAGCGTGCGGCAACCGACACGTATGAGTTGCGCTGCGGGTTCCTGGCTGGAAGGCCGGGAGAAGAGGTCAGTCTAGATCCGTTATTGTATACGGATCGTGTATCGTTCGTTCGTGTACTCAACGCGGTTTGGGCGGCATATGGACCGCCATCGTTCCCTACGCCACACAAGATAAGCCTTCCAGATCATCTACACGTACTGCGGAATGCTTGGGCGAACCGTGTCGAAACTTGAGACAACCTCAAATGGGTCGCACGCCTCTATCGACCGCCATCGTCAATACATCGAGCGTAGGTCATCAGGTCTCGCCACCTACCACATACAACCCACGCCGCCAATGCCTTGGTGCCTGAGGCCGTGCGTACGGATTGGGTTCTATTCACACGCACTTGCTCTTGAAAGTTCGAGTATGTTTGACTGAATCATCGCAAGGTCAGAGACACCGGCACTCACGTGCTGGAGGTTGCACTTCGTAAGACGTGGCGCACAGATCGCGATCTGAGTGCATCAGAACGCAACCGGCGAGTGCCGAACTCGCCACCGCTGCCGTCAGCGCCATGACTGTTACCATAGAACAAACGCTCGAATGAGCACAATGAGCAACGCACCAATTGAAGCGTGTTGCTGTATTCTCCAGCTGGTATGGACGAGAGTTAGCACTGAATGATGACCCCTAGTGAAGTCTCGAAATACCTACCGTATGGAGCTTACTACGCACGATAGGGAGAGGCGGCACTCTCCTCCTCGCGCGTCGTCCAATTCAGGGCCAGCGAGCACCCTGCACCGATGTATGAATTCAAGGTGAGAATAGCCAGCTCTGTGCGTAGTAGATATCATCATAACGCACCAAAATGCGTCTTGCTCAGTCGTTGCATGCCCTTCGGTGCGATGCCGGCCACGGGCGCGGCGACCGCAGTCCGCCACTGGGCCGGGCGGATCGTCCTTGTCTGCGTTCGCGCAAGGAGTCCCCTTATTGTCTTCCGACGAAGGCGTCCTTGGCAACAAGCAAGCCCAGTTCGACGGCGCCCCTACATCGTCCGAGTCGTCAGCGCTACGGTAGACTAGACGAGTTAGACGGCCCGCCATACCTTCAGTCTGGCATAGTAGGGTACATCGCACTGAGGGAGATGATGACCTTTGTGCATGAGTCAACGCAATGGACGATTGGATATATCGTAGTGCAATTCGTACCTTCCCTGCTCCAGAACGTACAGGACTTGCGCGACTGCGCCAGGGTGTCATGTGGCGTCTTCGATGCGCATGGCATAAAAGCCAGGATTTCGGAGTATGTTTCTGGGAGGCAAGGGCCTCGATATACTGGTATCGGTGGCATGAAGGCGTTCAGCTCGAGGTTGAGGAGGGGGGGCTGCTCCGAGTCGCAGTGGCGTGTTAGGAAAGCTAGGAGGGGGATCCTGATGGGCCATCGCAAAATGGACGCACTTATATACCGGACCAGTAGATCGATAGAAGCCACAGGCCGATCGCCTCTGAACGTCTATCTGCTGCCTGGTGCTCTGGTTGGCCGTGCCCAGGCTGTGTTGTGACTCCGAAACAGAATATCCGTTTGTGGACGCAGTAGTACGATTCGCCACACGGCACCGTGCCTTATGTCCTGTTTTGGGCGCACTGAGCAACAATAACGCCCGATGTGTCTCATACCTGTTGGTGCGATGATATGACGATCTTCGGACCTGGCCAGACACAGGCAATTCGAGTCGTGTTGTACACGCCACGCCCGCCGCCACCTCGACACTTTCATGTGTGGTTTCGTTGCATACTAGTAGTATCAAATGGTAGGATAGCCTCAATTGCATCGGCCTGGTTACAACAGCTAATGTCACAGAACGTCCGCTATCGATGAGTCCGTCAGCTTGCTGAAACGGCGAAGGTCAGGGCGCACAGACTGACCTAAACGGTTTCCTCCCATGATCTTGTATCACTGGCACCTCCCTTGTTCTAAAACAGGTAGACCTAGACGGTTCCCTTGCCTCGAACACCGCTTGCAGTGGCGCACCCACAGACGCATACAGAGGCGCAGAGCACTACCTTCACTGCGGCGGTGGCTACGCCGAATGCGGTTATCCCCAGTGGGCCTACGGCGCAGAGACCGCAACATATACTATACGCCGCTCGCCCATTTCCATACGACCAGAGTTGATATGCGCTTGTATGCACAGCGGAGGCTGTGCCACTCTGCAGCTGAATAAGAAGCATCGGAAGCGGGGCACTTTTGATGACTCCCCCGGGATAATGCTCTCAAAGGTGCGTCAATCTTCCTGGGACCTATGCCGAGTCAGATAGAGTACTTGAGACGGTGGGCGTAGGGGCGGGACCATCCAAAACCCTCACCCGGCACCTTCGATATGGTGCGAGGCATCCGTTCTCCTACCTGAACTGGCACAGACGTTGGACTATGTCAAGAGCACGGCGGACACAACGATGAGCCCCCGCAACCTCCTCCATACGACGTGTTCAATCGAGCAAATACAATGAGCCCTTGGCGTAGCGTATACCCTGAAGCAAGACAGCACCAGCTTACTAGCGCCCGCTCGTACGTCGAGCGTGCTCCGATGGTGGTTGGTGCGTGCACTAAGGTTTCTTGCGGATAGAAAGACCTGTACTTCGCCGCGCGAATCGCCCATGCGAGCTAATTCAGCACCAATCGATAGCTGGGGCATCTGTCATGATACACACGCACCCTGACGTCCATCCGAGGCCCTGCGGGCTGACACCTGGCGGGGTCGAGATGTCGTGCTTACCCGGTGCCGGCTGTGTGCACCTAGTATCAACTGCCGACGCATATAGGGAGCGTGGAGAGAGCGTTAGCCTCATAGGCTAATAGTCTGAATGATTAGACTTACCCCGCGTGCGGATTGACGTTGCGGGGGCGGGAGAACCGCGCTGGGGTCAACACGTCGACCTAAGTTGTCTGTTTGGGGTTCCGATGTTCTACCGGACAGACTTCGTGCGGTGATCTCGTAGAGCTATCGGGTCCACATGTATCAACAGGGAAGCGTACGCTGGAAGATGGCTATCTGAGAGGTAAGAGCAACAGACCCGCGTAGAACAGACTGTTCAACGGGTTTGCCAGCATCCTTCGACCACGGACCATGGCTCCCAAAACAGGGAACAGCGATACCATATACAGCTGTTCTTGACAAGTATCATGATTACCGTCGCCCGCAGCTGTGGATTTACGAAGTGCATATCTCATCAGCGGATGCTTACTCCTCCCTGCCGAGATGGATGGACTTTGTCAGATTCTTACATGTCAGACCCAAGGCAGACCAGAAGAGGGGAACGTGGTCTGTGCGTGCGCGCTTGGGCGAGGGTCTGAGCGTATACCGTCAGTTATCGCGTTTGTTCTTGCGTAAGAAAAAGCCGGCTTGCCGGCTGGACGATGCACGCGCCTTCCCCCAAACATGCCTGGCTTGTCGTGCAGATCTTTGGGGTTCATATTGCGCGGCTGCGTGGCAGGATAGTCGGCAGTAATGTGTCCAAATCAGTCCGGTGTGGTACCTGGAAGATACATCTTGGGTTCGAAATCATGATGAGTACGTGCTCAAACTGAGCGTAACGAGGTGATATGCGTTCCTCTGCACTCGATACTTGGACGCAGAACGCAGCGTGAACGAGCAAAGCAAACTAAGAGAGGGCATGGCTGCGTCTGCGGAAGAAGGCAACCGGGTGGGCGAGGAAGAGGCGGCCGATAGTTTGCGGCATCGATGGCTTCGGGACGCGTGAATTGTGACTCCGGTCCCTGTCCGCCATCAAAACGCGCTCGCAGCGAAGTCGACGCTGGCAAGCTTGTTTCTCACCAACCACTTCCATCCTCCTTCGCAGACGTATAAAACTCTCCTCGCCCCCGCCTCTCATCCCCCAACCAGCACAACCTCTCAGGGATCTCGTCGTTCCCCCCCTTGCATGTTCTCGAACCAGTTGGGAAGTGCTCACAACACTCACCGAGGCTCCAAGCACACCTGCGGCGACGGTTTATATCATCTCTAACTCCAGTCTCCTTCCCCGTTGTTAAACTCGCATTCTAATCCGACCATGGCACCGTACACGACCACGAACTCGTCCGGGCTCAACACGCCCGAGTCCGAGCTCGAGTCGATGCTCCCCGTCCACCCGACCGCTGCTCGTCGCCCGTACCCCATTGTAGTGCAGTCCGAACAGACTTCCTACAGCGACGAGTACATCACCTCAAAGTTCACCAACCGCGGCGCGGCCGTCTCCGTCACCGATGGGCAGTACATCGTCAAGCCCACCACGACGCAGTACGAGCTGCAGACCGTCCGGAAGGTTTCAAAGACTGGGTGAGTGTCCGTTAGGTCTTCTCAGGGCGCTTCTGTTTGCATGGCGCCATCTCCGGGCACGTTTTGTCATTTGGGGCAAGCCCTTCGTTGGCTCGGACCGCCTTGGGCCGGACGCACCCTCTATTAGTGCTCCGGCCTGCTCATGTCATACCCAATGGCTACGCCTCTACACTTTCACTACCGTCTCCCGTGAATATCTATCGCTCATGCATGTTGCCTCTCCAGATTGATGATGGTGGGATGGGGCGGAAACAATGGGTCCACGTTGTCCGCCACGATCCTCGCCAACCGCCACAACATCGTCTGGCACACCAAGTCCGGTGTCCAGCAGCCCAACTACATCGGCTCGGTCCTCCGCGCGTCCACCGTCCGCCTCGGCTCTGACCCGGCGACGGGCAAGGACGTCTACGTCCCCGTCTCCGACGTCCTGCCCATGGTGCACCCGAACGACCTCGTCCTCGGCGGGTGGGACATCTCGGGCGCGCGCATGGACGAGGCGATGAAGCGTGCGCAGGTGCTCGACTGGGACCTGCAGCGCCAGGTGATGCCGCACATGGCCGCGCTCGGCAAGCCGCTCCCGTCGATCTACTACCCCGACTTCATCGCGGCGAACCAGGAGACACGCGCGGACAACGTCGTACCGGGCACGGACAAGCAGGCGCACCTCGAGCACCTCCGCGCGGACATCCGCCGCTTCAAGGCTGAGAATGGGCTTGACCGCGTCGTCGTCTTCTGGACCGCGAACACGGAGCGCTACAGCGAGATCATTCCGGGCGTGAACGACACGGCGGACGCGCTGCTCGCGGCGATCAAGACGTCGCACGCGGAGGTGTCACCGTCGACGCTGTTCGCGGTCGCGGCGATCCTGGAGGGGGAACCGTTCGTGAACGGGGCGCCGCAGAACACGTTCGTGCCGGGCGTAATCGCGCTCGCGGAGCGCCACCGAGCGTTCATCGGCGGGGACGACCTCAAGTCGGGACAGACGAAGCTCAAGTCCGTCTTCGCGGAGTTCCTCGTGAACGCGGGTATCAAGCCGCTCTCGATCGCGTCGTACAACCACCTCGGCAACAACGATGGGCACAACCTGTCGGCGGAGCCGCAGTTCAAGAGCAAGGAGATCAGCAAGAGCAGCGTCGTCGACGACATGGTCGACGCGAACCACCTTCTGTTCAAGCGCGGCGACCCCGCGGCGCCCAAGGGCACGAAGGCGGCCAAGGGCGAGCACCCGGACCACATCGTTGTCATCAAGTACGTCCCCGCGGTCGGCGACTCCAAACGCGCGATCGACGAGTACTACTCGGAGATCTTCTGCGGCGGCCGCTCGACGATCAACATCTTCAATGAGTGCGAGGTACGTCTTTCGCGAGCAGTCCGCGCTGACGTGGTGGCTGACTCGGGCCGGCGCGTGTGTAGGACTCGCTGCTCGCGACGCCGCTCATCCTGGACCTGACGATCCTGACGGAGCTTCTCACGCGTGTGCAGTACCGCGACGTCTCCGCGGGCCAGACGGAGTTCTCCCCGCTCTACTCCGTGCTCTCGCTGCTGTCGTACATGCTCAAGGCCCCGCTCGTCAAGCCTGGTGCACACTCTCGTGCTTCTTTCGCCGTGACAGCGTTGCTGACCTATGGCTTGCAGGCACGGACGTCGTGAACAGCCTGAACAGGCAGCGCAACGCGCTCGAGACGTTCTTGAAGGCGTGCATCGGGCTCGAGGGTAGCAGCGACCTCCTCATGGAGACGCGCATCTGGTGAGCGAGCCGGAGAGGGACGATGCGTAATAGTGACGGTTTTCAACAAACCTGTGTGCTCGTGTGGGCGCCGATACCTGTGGCCATTCATCTGGCTTGCTTGTACCATCACCTATAGACTGAAATGATCGAATCTGCGTGTTTGCGTTCTACTGTGTGCGATGGGACGTGTTGCGAGTGTGGTGTTTGTGTTGCGCGTGAGGTGGTCGTCGACGAATCTCGGCGCGGCCAGACACGCCCATGCGTGGATGGCGAAACAGTCGACTCTTGAGCGCGACTGCCAGTGTGCGCTGTCCATTCGAACCGCCACCATGTCCCGTCTGGACTTTGTGACCCTCAGTCGTCTGCTCATCGGGCCCGCTGTGCTCGTCCTTGCGCTTCCCTGGGCCGTCTCGTATGCCCGAAACAGCCAAATCCATACAGACAAGAGCAAGTCTGTAGTAGCTCCTCCGAGCAAACGACCTGCACCGCCTAGCGTTCAGGATGCATGAAAGACCCTTCCTTTTCTGCAATGCTCTCATCAGTGACCAAGACAGTCACGTCGCCATCGAGGACCTCCCCGCGAGTGCCGACTCACAGTCATTGGTGAACAGCGAACGGTGCTCAGATGCACACATCGCGTCCTTCGTCGGTCGACGTCCGACCCATGACGGCTTTACGAGTTGGCAAGAAGCTGCATGCTTTGTCTCTGCGAAGAGGTCGCTGAGGTCCCGCGTACATATCGCACGACGGCGTTGGGGCGGTGAACCAGGCTCGGCATCGTATATACACAATTCCCTCCGCACATGGTGGCGTACCACGTCCTACCTGCCATTGTCTGCACATTCCGCCGCCTCTACGCCTCTTCCTTGTCCTCCTAACCTCTGGCCACTGCTTTTCGCATCCGCTGCCCCACCCACCCAATTGTTCTCCGCTTCATTACACGTCAACTCACAACCTACAAATGCCTCCACGGATGGGCGCGTCACTTCAAGCTGAACACACGCTACCTGCGTGCATGTGCCCCCTGGAAAGAATGCACGGAGTCACGTACACAGGCAACTGTATCATGACCACACCCTCCTTCACCTCTCAACCGGCGCGCGTCGTGCTCACGACGCCCTCACTTCGACCGCGTCTTCAGTCGTGCTCGAAGACCTATCCGCTCGGCGTCTGTGACGCAAATGCGTACTGGGGACCCGACATTCCGAAGGACGTGACGACTGTACCATACCATACCAACCACCCGCAGCGAGTTACTCATTGTAGAGTAACAACAGCGTTACCTTCTTCGCAACAAGGTCGTACTCGCTGCCTACGCGTGGCATCAACCATTCGTGCTCCCGCGACTGAGGCCATTTCCTGCATGCTGCAGACCCGGACCCTCGACGCCATGGCAGCGCTTCTCCGTGCTTGGTCGTCCCATCCCTCGTATGCCATGCCAACCTATGCGAGGCTTTGCGAGCACGCCCGCGTAGTCGTGAATTATCTTCTCATCTCAACGGCGTGTCGCATGCCAGCAACTCCTGGGCCTGAGATCCTACCAGCAGTCGTGTCACTTCTACCATGTCGTTATGAGGCATCCAAGGCCACACACGTTCTGGATTCTCGAGCGGTGAGTTTGAGTGTGAGGGCGAGAGGTCACGTCGCCGTATGTCCAAGTCGTGCTCGCCATGTTTTCCAACGAGGTGCGGTCACTGGGTTGCACATCCCCTAGTCTCTGGTAGGCAGACAAAACAGACCTACGAGTAGGGGAGGGACGGCTTTCTATACATTCCCCGTCAACCAATGCATGAATTGATCTTCACTGGTTCCAGTCAGTGTTGTTAGTCAATGAATGATAAACATTCAAGTTCTAAGAGGCAATCCACACACTGAGCGATGCCAGATAGACATGAACAACTGCGCTAGCAACCATCTTGGTGATTGGATTCAGCAAACTCTCAAGGCCTAACCTTCCAATCTCCGTCACACTAAAGGGCTACCAGATATCACCGAACCAATGGACTCGAAGTACCGCCAGCGGTGGCGGTCAGACCTTGCTCGCACCATCTCCCGCCAAAAGTAAAGAATCGGTAAGAATCCGATTGTCAGATTCTTTGACCCTCTGCCGGCCTGCCGTCGAATACATACAGCCGAGAAGCGGGCATCATACAAAGACTGTGTTATATACGCACAACGGGCATTCTCACGAGGGAACGAAAAATATGGTACCGTTATTGTGAACGAAATCATGAGCATGAAAGGCGCGAGAGAGGTCAATCGTAAAAAGTGGACACCAAGTGATGTGTTATGGACGCCAGGAATGAAAGTGCACACTCGTACGCATGGACTCGATAATGGAAAAGGGTTAACAGTGCATCAATGACGTACGGCGCATCCGTCACCCCTCTTCTTCTTCCTGCGCTCCCCCAAAAGCTCATCTCCGGTTATGCGGCGCTTTGTTGGAGACGAGGGCATGCCGACAGGTTGCTTGATAACCTTAATTTTGCGAATGTCAAGATAGTAGTTGTCCTTATTCTCCGAAGGGAAGAATTGGTGGGACATGGCGAGAGTGAGCTCAACCACGGCCCCGCGCAACTTTGTCTGGTAGTTGGCGGGAGCGATCAGGTTGTCCTCTTCGTCGTAGGCAGGTAAAACCTGGCCAAAATGGGAACGGGAGTCAATGATCTTACGAAGCTCTTTCTGAGCCGCTTCGTTACGGCATTGCCACGTCTCCATCGGAAAGGATTCATTCTCCGGGGGTTCAACCCCATCACCTCTCTCCTGACGAGAGGATGGTATCAGTACATTGGCTCATTGTGGATGATATGGGTGACTCACAATGAAAAGAGCATGCCGAACGCGGACACGCTTATCCTCTGTCAGTGTCGAGTATGGCTTCGGACCAGACACCCCTCGCTGGGAGACTTTCAGGCTTTCCAGTTTGGCTAGGTTAGAGGACACGCTAGGCCAAGTGTTGAACAGGCTACCGCGCGGTCCTTGCCCAGGGGTCAAAAAGCCCCTAGCCTTTGCCTTCCAGAATGGCCCAGCCTAATGGAGAGTGAATTTACTGCGTGTGAGCAATGCCCATGAAGAGACTCACGTTACTGCCCCCGTTCCATCCACCGCAAATGAGGAACCAGTTCTCCACTGGGTCAACAAGGGCGACAAGCTTCAGAGCGGCCTCCACTGGTTCATCATCTCCGTCGTCGTCGCTACCGGACCCAATTTGCTCAACGAGGACGTCGACACCCGTACCAGTCTCCATCCAGCGAACGTGGCTGACAAGATTTTCAGATGCGAGGTTGAAAACGTCATCGGCAATTGCACGGAGTGCCCGCTGAACCTTGGACAGAACTGGAGGAGGGGAAGATGCAGGTGGAGAAGGCTGCGTGCTTGTGGATTGCGAAGCAGGCGGTGGAGAAGAGTCGGACATTGCGCCGTGAGAGCACTGGAGAAGGAGAAGCACGAATCCTTGAAGACATGAGAGCACGGTTTATATGTTACGGAGAGGCCATCCAACGCGGTGTTGGCAATGAGCGCAGCAAGCGTCGATAGACAAAGAGTGTGATCTTCGGCGCCAGGTGCATCGGTCTTGTATAGGCACAAGATGAAGCATCATTGTGAGGACGTCGGCGCAGAGGTTCGCCGGAGGACAAAAGCAAACAAGGCGAAGGTCAGTATATCGTACGAGTCAAAGACGTGCTGCATGTCTCATGACAGACTATGTGTTGTGTTGCATCTACATATCGATCGGTGCGCATTGATGAGGGAGCGCCTGAATCCGTTGTTTTGTCTTCCGATGACAATGTATTAACATCAGGTGTCAAGTGAAGACTGTGGCCTACGTGATTCGAGAATTGTACAGGGTGGCATCATACATGCGTGCAGGAGAAAGGACGGAGAGACAGACAGCAGGACACATCCGCTCTCACATTCATTGCACTCACAGTATATGACGTGAGTCTAAGTGCTATTTCGTTCTGTGCGCACGGGCAACACCGCTGAATATTGGGATTGGCAGGGACATGTCCTCGAGTGATCAAGAAGACAACCAAGCCATCATAGGCATACTCTCCGTAGCGGAGATGGCTGCAGTATTGGGTGATCGCGCACATATTGGGTCCGGTCGACGCCGTTGCAAGGCACAGGTCGTCGAATATGTGTTATCATTGCCCACGGCACTACGAGACGATGTCATCGCTGCTGCCGTAAAGAAGCGGGCTTCATTTCCGGGTACGCCAACGAGTCGGAAGCGCGAACGCGAAGCGGAAAGGCAGCGAGAAAGAAGAGTACGACGCAGAATTGAGGAACCCGACCGCAGGGTTGATGTCCATGAACATACGGGCAGCAACGACAGTCGCCATACAAGTACCACAGCATGCGGGGAGGCGTCATTCTTGCAGTTGCCTACCGACGAGCAGCGACGCGCGTTGTACAGGGACTTTTATGGGGCGTCGTCTGCCTCGCGGTTGAAGGATGAAACTTGTGCTGTATGTGCGAGGCGGCTGAACGTTGTTGACGCCGGTATAAGTGACGTACCCATTGAAGACATTCCCAACCACCACCGACTCTGTCCTACACGTCCTCACGAAGCTCATCATCTTGTCAGCGGCATGTTGTTATGCTCTGAAGGGTGTCGTGAGGTGCAGGGGAAAATGACCGCATCTATATGTCGTTCCTGTCGCCGGGACTTAGGACGGGCGGAGAGTACGCCTCCTCGGTTATCTTTGGCCAATGGACTCTGGGTTGGCGAGATTCCGTGGCAACTACAGCGGCTCTCGTTTCCCGAGCAGCTGCTCATCGCACACCTGTATCCTCGTGTCTACGTTATCAAACTGTTCCCGAAGGATCGCAGAGCACACTCACCAGACACTCTTCAATCAGCTCTGGCTGGCAATGTCACTACGTTTGCGTTCAACATGGAGAAGATATCTGACATGATCAATGGGACACTTATGCCTCAAAGACCTGCCGTGCTAGCCTCTGTACTCTCCGTGACTTACGTTGGTACCCATAAGCCTTGTCGACAGTGGCTGAAGTCGACTTTCAATGTGAGGCGGTCTCACGTTGGCGAGGCGCTGCGCTGGTTGAAGGCGCACAATCCGAAATATTACGGAGATATCATCATAGACGCTGAGCGCATGCAATCTATTCCCGAGGACGATGTACCGATGGAGATTTTGGCGAATATGCACCATGAGAAGCACGTCGACGTCGTAGACACTGAAAACGATACTTACGTTCCACCGGATTCGGATGACTCCGCTTACGGCCAAGGTGAGCTGCACTGACCACCTCAAACTTGACGGATTGAGGCTTATATGACTTCAACAGATGACTCCAGTCCCCATGTGGAGGACGAACCCACCGTCATCCCATTACAATATCTTGGTGCGATGGATAATGACCTCTCACAGGTCTCCATGACGGAATTGATGCAGTGGGGTCTCGCAAACCTTTCGTCCGCGTCATCTGAAAGTAGATACCTCGTCCGTCATGGACGTCAGCCTGTCAGCGACTTCAAGCCTAAAGCAAGCGAAGCTGGTTCGGAGGACATACATGAGACTAACTTTTGGGAGAAGGCGTTCCCCACTCTATTTCCCTATGGACAAGGCGGCATTGAAGCTATACGAGCAGCGAATGTGCCATTCCTAGAGCATGTGCAGTGGCTTTTGCAGTACCATGATCGCCGCTTTCGAAAGCATCCGACGTTTTCGTTCTTGGCGTGCGGAATCCAGCAACGGCGACAAGCTTTGGGTTCCGCTCGAATCCAGATGCGTCGATCCAACTTCGCTGCGGATGCGGCCTTGCTATCTTCAATTACACTGGACGACCTGGCTCATGCAGCAGAAGAGGAAAGCGCGGGGCGTACAATATCCAGTGCTGCTGTAAGATTACTGAAGAAGCGTGTTCATGCCACGGCTACACGGGTGTCAGGCTCTGATGCGTCTCGTATGGCCTTGCGCAGTCAAATATGGTCGACCAGCGCCTGGCTGAATCCTCCGAACGTATGGATAACTATCAATCCGGACGACTTGCATGATCCGATTGCGCAAGTGTTCGTCGGGGAGCAGATTGACATGGATGCCTTCTCACGGACCATGGGGCCTGACAAGGCTCGCCGAGCACGGAGCATTGCGTCAGACGGATTCGCGGCCGCCCGCTTCTTCCACTTTGCTATCAATGCCGTGTTGGAGACATTGTTCGGTTTGCGGGTTCGGTCGGGAGGCAGGCTAGAGAGCAAGATGGGCGTACTAGGTCTCCTCAGCGCGTACTTTGGCACTGTGGAATGTCAGGGCCGAGGAACACTGCACCTGCATCTACTCGTCTGGCTCAAAGGTTCTCCGACACCGTCTGAGATGCATGAACGGCTCAAGCACCCATCCTTCCGCGAGCAGGTGAAGTCATATATTCGAGCAAACTTCAGGGCTGCAATACCAGGTACGTCAGGGCAATGGTATCTGACATCGTGCATCCAGCTCACCACTGTACAGGTGCGGAGACAGCCCAAGAAGTATTGGCCCTCCCTAAGGACGCAGAGGTCGCTTATAGCCGGCCTGTGAATCCTGATCATCCTCAGTACTGGGATGAGGTCGCACGTTTAGAGGCAGTCGTAGCACGTACGAAGCAGCTTCACGTCTGCGGCCCAGGATGTCTTGTACCAGACAGAGTCTCTCGTCAGCTCCGGTGTAAGAGACGTGCTCCGTGGCCACTGTCCACGGAAGAATCAGTCAACGAAAGCGGCCAGTGGAGTCCAAAGAGAACTTTTGGTTACCTGAACGCTTGGGTACCTGCGTTATCGCAGAATATGCGATGCAACAACGACGGGAAGCTGCTGACAAACAGCCGTGAGACAAATAACATAACATACTACATCACCAACTACACGGCAAAGAAGCAAGGGAAGACGTACAACAGTTCAGCGTTATGGGCGAAAGGCCTCGCATATCATTTTGAGGATTCGTCATACCTTCATGAATTGCACGAACGACAACGTCTCTTGCTCTTCCGGGCGGTGAATGTGCTCAATCGCGAACAAGAGCTTCCTGCTCCTATGGCTGTATCGTATCTGATGGGGTGGGGTGACGTCTATCGATCTCATCATTACGCACCTATCTACTGGACGTCCTTTGTCTCTGTGTTATTGCGCACCTATCCGGCTTTGCGTAGATCTGCAAAGGAGTACGCACCAGTTATCTATTTACAGCAAAACGTGAATGCTGATGCTGTATGCCATTAGGTCAGACCACAACATTCGAGAGACACCGACCAGAGAGGAGGTGCCCGTTGACGTACCGGAACTGTCCAGTGAACACGCCTCCGAAGTACAGCAGGTGAGCTTCTTGAGGATGGGATGCTCCTGTATAAAGCAAAGGGTAACACATTGATCATAGGGAGAAGAACTCAGTGAATCGTACCTTGTAACGACAACATCTACCGGGCAGCTTTCTCTAGCATCGCAAGTACAGGATTATCAGCTACGTGGACAAGCCCTAGAAGACGTGAACGTTGCATCATTTTTCGTTGATACATACGAACAGTACATAGCCAACTCTCCCGCATCGCAACGCAGCGTCTTGCAGGCATCGAACCAAACTGGAGGAGGTACTGGACCGACACGAAAGAAGGGCAGACCTGCAAACGAGCGCGTGCCGTACACGGGCGACCATCCTAGATTCAAAACGAGAGTCAGGGTTGTTCGAAACTCCGCTCACAACACCTTACCGAACTTCATTGGCACGCAATTCCCAAGGAATGACGATCCTGAGACATACAATCTGTATTGCGCGTCGATGCTGTTACTCTTCAAGCCATGGCGCGAAGTATCCACGGACCTGAAAGACACCACAGAGACGTGGAGCGGGGCCTTCCAGCGCTTCATGGCAGAGACGTCAAAGGCCATACGTGATCATATCGACAGTATACAGCATTACCACTCGTGCAAGTCAGCCGCCGATGCTGAGCTGAAGGCCTCCGCTTCGTTCTCTCTGTCAGCTCCATTTGACGCTGATGTATGCGATGCTGATGCTATTGACGAGGGCGAAGATTTGCATGGACAAGGTCCCCAAGATCTAGTAGTGTCAGTCACGGAGAACACCATACAGGACGCCCTTGAAGACAGTCTGCGCAGTGGTGATCGTGGCCATGGCTTGGAGGCTGTTCGGATTGGAGAAGACATAGAACTCTTCAAGGAGATCGCGTCAGTATGGAGACCATCAGCAACAGTGGGAACTGCCAACCATCTCTCTATGCTTCAATCTTGGCAGCGCCACATGTTGCATCTATCCCGGCCTGGAGAAGCAACCTATGAGGTAGAATCTTACCGTGACACCGGAGACGTTGCAATGCTTCCCAATGGCTCCATGGACACGAGCGCGGGAGTCATTACAGTGCCGCAATCATCTCGCTCGTCAGCACCATTGACTGCTCTCAGCGTCGGAGGCCTGAAAGATGATCAGCGGCGCGCTTACGACATCGTTAAATGGCATCTTCAGAAGACGATAACTCACCAAAATAGTGGAGGAGATCGACCTTCGCAGCTGTTGATGCATCTGCACGGCGAAGGTGGCACAGGGAAGTCAAGGGTCATTCAAACGATTACGGAGCTCTTCGACAGCGAGGGCGTACAGTCGATGTTGTTGAAGGCTGCATATACAGGGATTGCAGCGTCTTTGATTGACGGCAAGACTACACATGCTATAGCGGGCTTGAGCATGAATGGACGACGGATGTCTGAAGAGACAAGGAAGAGGCTCACTGCGGAGTGGGCCCTTGTGCGGTATATCATCCTAGATGAAATTTCAATGCTCTCGCGGACATTCTTCGCCACCCTATCGCGGAATATCTGTATCCTCAAAACCGGTAGCGATGCAGGTGAACCTTTTGGTGGCATCAACGTAGTGATCTGCGGAGACTTCCATCAGTTTCCGCCAGTAGCAGCCAAACGCGTAGCGGCACTCTACTACCCAAATGACCCAGCGAATATAAAAGAAACCGTTGAAGATCAACTTGGCCGAGGAATATATGAGTCGTTCCGCACTGTTGTCATACTCCAGGAGCAAGTTCGCATCGAGGATGAGACGTGGCATACCTTCCTAACCCATCTCCGTAATGGCGACGTCGATGGCGCGGATGTCGATATGCTTCGTTCACTAGTCCTGACGAACCCGCAATGTCAGGAGACCGATTTCAGTACGCCACCGTGGAGCAATGCGGTCCTTGTTACTCCGCGTCATGCCGTGCGCACGCAGTGGAACGACGCCGCCACACGCCGCCATTGTGCTTGTACCGGAGTGCAGCTATTTAGCTGTCCAGCGGAAGACACTATCAAGGGACGCTCACTGTCTTTGCTCGAACGCTTGATGGTTGTTCAGAAGAACACGCGGCAGAGCAAGGGCAGGCAGGAGCATGGCGGTCTGCCTCACCGCGTTCATATTGCTGTAGGGATGAAGGTGATGGTGACCCTGAACGTTGACACGGACCTGGACGTTGCGAATGGTACAAGGGGCGAGATTGTCGATATCGTCCTTGATCCACGCGAGCCGGCCATTGCCAATGAGAGAGAGGTGACACTGAAGTATGTGCCAACCTATATCCTCGTGAAACTGGAGCATACGAAAGCTACAGGACTCACCGGTCTGCCGCCAAATGTTCTGCCCATCCAGCCTCTATGTCGTTCCTTCCAGATTCAAGTACCCGTTCGCGACGGTAGCAGTTCACAACACACTGTTAGCCGAACTGTTTCGCGCCGTCAACTACCACTCACTGCTGCATACGCCTTCACCGACTATCGAGCACAAGGGCAAACCATACCTCACGTCATTGTAGACATAGCCAGTCCACCAAGTGGGTCCGAACTTACACTGTTCAACATTTACGTCGCGCTCTCCCGGAGCAAAGGGCGCCAATCGATCAGGCTCCTGCGGGACTTTGATGAGAGACTGTTATTCAAGGCTCAGGTTCCCGAGCTCGAGATGGAGGATATCAAGCTACGCATGTGGGACGAGCAGACGAGGAAATGGTGGACGGAAATGTGTGCAACAGCAGTGGCGAATGGCGTCAAACTGTAACTGAGTAGATTGTAGCATATGCGTAATAGAAAAACGTTTACTCGATAACAGCTCTCCACAAAGCGCATCTTATACCTTTAACTCATCTGTGACCCAAGAGCATTAGTGCGTGTGTATGCTAGCGAGACTCCCTTGTATTGAAGCGACCGGAACGTAGTAAACGTCAAGATCTTTATTGTATCAGCGATGAAACAACTCGACGCCATGATACACGGCGGACGTAACTACCTCTACACACGCATTTGATCCGTTATTTTCACAGTTACAACATAAGCAGCTCGTCTCACTGAGGGACCAGGTATCCGACCAACCAAACGGCGCGCTGACAGGATGCTGTACGTGACTCCGCGGTTGCGATAACTCAGCGAACTCCACTAATATGCAGCCTTGGTCCCCGAAAACTCGTTCCTGAGCACGACAACACCATGGTGGGCACTGGTTGTCATCCCAGTCAAAAGCCTCAGAATAGAATGTGTATCCGCGGTCTTGATATTTCTCCATTGGCAGTATGCGCGTACCCTCCGGCATGGACGCATGCATAACTCGCTTAGACGCAAACACGCCGCAGTGGTATAGCGTCAGATTGGGGTACGCACAACATATAACGTCTGCGCTGACGAAGTTCATCAACAAAGACGTCCATGAGTATGAAATCGGTGTAGTTGATGAGTATCCCGTGCTCTCGACGACGTCAACCCGTCGTTGTCCGTCACGCAGCACGGTGATGCGTCGGATACCCGCAAGATAATGTGCGCGGTCGTTGCTGGACGCGTTGGGAACCTCGACGACTTCACTAATGGTATACGCCTCGTGATCACGTAGGTGCTCGATGAGGATAGAAGATGTCGCATTCGTTGTATAGAGATCGAGGTCCCCAGGTATGAATGATGTCGAGTTGATGAATGCAAGAGCTGTCGAGCCACCGATGACGCTGCTCGTGCTGCGCAAGACCTCCCGAAGGCGTCTACTATCTGCAACGTAGCTATTCCAATCGCATGAGATAGATCCATGCACTGAATTGGGGAACCACACCTACCGAGCCAAGAATGTGAGCAGCATACCCACCAGGTATTCCGAGACTGCAATGTCAACGCACTTGCAAGTCTGACGAAATACAAGCATCCACTGAAGATCCAACTGAGATATGACACTATGCAATACCTCGGGCGGACATCTACGCAAACACGACCGTCAGCGTGTCGCATGGGAATGAAGAGAAGCTTACAATACGAGGGACGGAGACATGTTGGTGCAAGTGAAGAGTGGTCCTTCCAGTGAAAGACGTGAGCGGTCCTTCCAGTGAAAATGGCGAGCAGTCCTTCGAGTACGCACTTGCGCAACGTCCCTAACAATACGAACAATACATACATCGCCGATGAAGAACAACGGCAATTGTGTATTGTTAGTAGTAAATAGGAGATGGCACGACACTCAGCTGACAGAACCATGCACACAACAACTGATTGCACGGCCCGCGACTCCGCAGCAAGGGGCATGGAGAGTGGGCGACTTGAACGTCTCGATGGAGTAACAAATCGAGGAGTCCGCCAAGACACACCGACGCAGTGCGACGTTATGTACCTAGACGAAGACTACATGGTTGAATCAGTGAAAGACATATGGGGAAAAACTCATCATGGGAACTCACCGGTGCTTCAGTGGGAGAAGAACTGAAGCACCGGTCAGTCGAACAGGCGGTATATGTGAGCGGCAACACGATGAAGTCGCACGATCGTGATTGTCCGAGATATGGGCAACGAGGCGAGAGGGAGAGTATAGGCGCCTAGGTGCGCGACTACTACCGTAGACAAATCGTACACAGAACGAATGCACAAGTGTACGTCGACGCTTGCCGTCCAACACAGACACTGTAGTAATTGCAGCACCGGACGGCGCTTCGCCCCGCGTAGTGTATGTGCTAAGAGAGGAGAATATGAAGAAAATGATATACGATCAAGACGGTGCTGTATACACTAACACACAGTGCCAGTGTTCCACCCCTCGACCTTGGCCCTCATCCCAGACCATCCAAACATTCTGTCTCTCAGTAATGAATATAACGCGCGACGGGCTCGACGCAAGATCAACGACTCGATGTTCCTTTATCGAGGGTGAGTACAATGTATACACCATTAGACGCAGCGGGAAAATCACACACTGCGGTGTAACCCTGAGAACGATGGTCGGTGTTGCTAGGCGGCATGGATAGAAACACTGTACAAACTCATCGCTGTCAGACCCGTCAAACGGCGAACAGCAATCAAGGATACTCACGGAAAGCAAAGGGGAAAGTGGTCTTGTTTCCTCAACGACTTGCATGCATGGTCGTTTATAAATTACCTGGGACTGAAGACCAGAACGACGGTGTTCAAAGTTCATGGCGTTAACGGTGCCGTATTGCCAAAAGAACAACAAGGGCCCGATGAGGACGTTGTACAAACGCCGATCATGGCCTTGTAAGAGCAAGCACCGAGACAATACAGACGCGAAAATGACATCACAGCGCCGGACTCGTAGCACAGAGCCAAAGACGGCCAAACAAGTTGCAAAAGGGGGCCAACATTTTCGAGTGTGGAGAACCTTGCTCTGCGAGCAAGGGATAAAACACGAGCGTCACAAAAACGGATATCACAGCCCAACGCCACTACTCATAATACCATGTCGTACAGAGAAGCAGCATCGGACAAGGCGTGGTCGTGCGCGCGTGTGCGAGCGAGGCGGGGGGCAGCATCTAGCAGCTCTCTAACAGAAGGGGAGGAGGAGACGCGGCGACCGAAGCGCCACGCGGCGGCGACTGGCGCGCACGGGGAGGGAGGGGGCACAGTGTACGTAGAACATAAGTCACGGAATAACAACATCGGGCACGGAGGCAGCGGCTCCGACGTGGACAGGCAGGCAGGCAGGAAGGCGAAGGATTAGCAGAGAACGTGTACGAGGGGCCTAGGCGATTACGCGTCTAACGATGTGGGATGGACAGGAGGAAGACCACCGCACCGGCAGCGGCCACGGCGGCGACTGCACCAGAGGCGGGTGGGGGCGGTCGGTCATCGCTTAGTGGTTGCGGCGGCGGTGGTGCGCACCGAAGATGGAGCGCTTGTCCGCGCGACGGGTGTTGGAGCTGAACGAGACGGTCTCGCCCGAGCTCGCGTCGGCGTAGCCGTTGATGATGCTGCGGGTGACCGCGGTCTGGGTGTAGTCCCACTCGGTGAGCTCGTTGATGGTGATGACGTCGTTCTGCACGTCAAACACGACCGCGTACGTCGTCGGCGTGTCGACGGGGCGCGCGAACGCAGACGCGCCCGAGCCCGTCGCGCCCTTGTACGAGTAGATCTCCGAGATGGCCGCGTTCGGGTCGTCGTTGTCGCCGTAGAGCACCTCCGCGATGTCGAGCTCACCGCAGCCCTGCGCGCCCTCGTTGCGGCAGTTGCAGCCGTACTGCGCGGACCAGACGATCTGCGCGTTCAGCGCCCAGATGGCGGGTACCTGCGACGCGTCGGAGGAGTCGGGCATCGTGACAGTCATGACGAACATCTTGGAGTCTGCCCAGCCGTGGTTGGCAGTGCCGCGGTAGAATGCGTCGCAGGTGTTGGTGGAGTTGCACGCCTGAGCGGTCATAATGTTCTGCGAGGATGTTAGACTGCGGTTGGGCCCCTGCACATGCTAGTAAACTCACCACTTCCTGGCCGGCGGGGAGAGTGCCGTTCATGGCCTCGGACATGGGAGAGGCAGCGGCATCATCCCAAGCGCCGTTGGCATAAGACTGGCTGGCACCGCCGCAAACTGACACACTCGTGAGCGACTGAGATACAGCACATGTTGCCAGCATACATACCGGACCATTCACCAGACGCTCCTCCGCCCTTGTTGTTCATGAAGACCAAGTTGTTGCTGCCAGTTTCGCCAGCAGTCCAGGAGCTAACCTGCGACCAGGTTGCAGAGGAGCCGTTGGTCGATGGCTGGTAGACAGCAATGTTGGAAATCGTCATGGGACCGCGGAACGCGACAGTGATCTCATCGTCGAAGGGAGCAAGATTGCCTAAGCACAGTAGTGGTC